>JARDVY010000037.1:1681875-2906250 GCA_029030555.1 Ornithoptera alexandrae | reverse complement strand
GGGAGAGGCGTTTTGACGAGGAACTTGCGCTTTTTGGAGTTGACGTTGAGACGGTCACCAGTGTCGATGCCGATGCGCTGGCACACGCAAGCGATCAGGCGGTTCATCTTCTTGTCGAAGTCGGTCGAATTGTCTATGACGTCAAAGTACGGGTGTCCGACCCACGCGGCTGCGGCGTTGTAGTCCAGCTCGCGTGCTAGCTCCATGCCTTCTGAACGACATGCGTGGTCCTGCGAATAAATTAAATTACATTTAATAATAATAATAAAACGAAAACGTAGCGGAAACCACAGCGACGCGGAAAAAAATAATCAATATGTTCGAACATGAAAAGGTTGGCGTTTATGTGTATGGAAGAAAATAAAAATCATTATCATCATTAAACAGAGAATAGTTTTTGATTATTTAAAATATATTTTTTTTTAAATGATATATATTTAACTTTATTTTTATATAGTATTAAGTCACAATGAAACGTACGCGCTCAAAATACACAGGCTCTCGCATATGTTGTGGCGTCAGATTTACATTATGACAGTGGTGGTATCTAATCAGGCTGGTTGGAAACAACCCTGCCACGAACTAAACATCACGATATGTGTCCCCAAAATCAAACGAGGCCTATTATTGTTAAAAGACAAGCCACTCCGTTGCAGTTATTTATTTAACAACAAAGTGTAGCCTATCGTGAACAAAGTAATATCCACGTGACATTCCGATAATTGATTAGAATTACAATACATGCATCAAGAAGCCTTATGCAGTATAAGTCAATATAACGTTGATAATGAAGGTCACTGAGATAACAACTTCGCAACTAGTTTGTGTATGAATAAAGGAAGTGCATTTTATGATTGTTATATTTATTTATCTATTAACATACTTAATATTTATTATTATATATCATTGTGCTACAATGTTGTAGAGATGGAGAGCAATAAAATATTTGCAATTGTTTATACATAATACTAGCTGTTTTCTGCTCGCTTTGCTTGCTGTAAAACCTCCGCAGCTCTCTTTGGAGAAGGAATTTTGAAACATTTTTAGATGACCTTGAGATGACTGAAGCAATATCTCTACAAATTACGAGTCTTTACACCTAACAGTATCAGAAATCTCGCGATGAGTCTTTGAATCTCTAGATATCTTGTATGTATATGTAGATGACAACAATTCAAAGCTATATAATAGCTAAGTTTGTAAGGCGATCTGAAGGAGTCGATTCGATTCTCAAGGAACTTGAGTTTCCGGCAAAGAGAAGCATGACAAGATAAGCGATATACGAGTATTCCAAGAATAACAGTTTTTGGTGCAGACACATTTCGCTAACGTGATGGACAAATGGCCTCAATTCTCTCTTCGTGAGACAAGGTCGACGTACAAATCAATCAATGATGGACACATTAAGTGAGCTGCTTATTTTTTTTTATTTAATATAACTAATATCTTATATAATTTGTTTTGGCAATATTTTCAAATGTTTATCATATTAATATGTAAGTCACGGGCGATAAGAATTCAAAACTCAAAGGTATAAAAAATATTGAATACATTTATCATTCTTTGTTTATGTGGATTATGATAAAGTAATACTATGTTATGGTTTTGTCAACATATCGCAATCTTCTGTATAGTCGGACTTCAGTTATCGCGTTAGTGTGGCAAGTGGCCAACGATACATCAATGTCAACGTGTAAAAGTAGATGCTGCATTGATGGCAACTCAAGCGAGATGTTTCAATCATATCAGAGCACGTGGTCCCCTAGTGACGAGGTGGTATGATTTACGTCTGTTTATATCGAGTGCAATCACATGCAAGGCCACGCTTGTTCTCGGCGTTACGATACTTTTATTTTTTAACTTCATATTGTATAAATAGTAAGCTTAAAGCATTACTGTACTTAAATCAACGACAGTTGATAATAATAGACTGTCGTCCGTTCGTAAAACGTTCGTAAAGTAAACATTGAAACACCTGCCTTATAACGCGTCGGTTAGATTCATATGTTTTGGAATTTAGGGTAGGAGGGTTATTAAACATGCCTGGCTAGCCTATCACCCTCACATTGTAAATCTGCCACAATAACAGTATTGCTATGTTCCGCCTTTGCATATGACAGTTATGGTACTCTAGGCGTGCATGCTTCACCTTTCACGACCCGTCACAAAGAAACTAAAGTAGAACTTCCTAAAAATATTGACATCATATTTGATACCTGATTAAAATAGGAATAGAACCAGAGGCACCTTACGTTGATATTACTAGTTAATGCAAATTAATGCAAATTCCGATTACATCCAACGTAATGATATTACGTCAGTTTAAACAAAATTACAGGAAACATCAACCTCTTTGGTATTACGACAGACTAATTAAAGATACAGATACAGCATTATTGAGCTTCACGTCTAAAAGAACTGCTTCATAATATAAGTACTGTAATCCAATATTCGCATTCAATCTAGCCGTACTTTACCTCGGTAGAATAGAAGTCCTCCGCACCATTAGCAGCTGATACCATGTGGACTATTTGGTTATAACGATTATCACGCAGTTCAACGCTGTTCCAGTTGTTAGCATTCAGCATCTCCTCCCATTTCTCCTTCGAAATAACTGCAACGTGTATGTGAATGTTTAATTACCTAAGCAGACATTAACATTAATCATTATATATGCATTACAAACATTTTTCTTTATGCCATTGGAATAATCATGTAACATATAACAATTTGTACGAAATGTAAACTTCAGAGGTAGTTTCCACGTCACCGCTTCAGTTACATAAGATAATAAAATTGAGAGACGCAGTAGTTTCGAGAATGCAACATAACATAAATGCACAAAATATTTTATATGTAATATTATCTTCTTTTCAATTGAATTATAAACTTCTTTGTGCAAAGTAGTAAGAAAAAAGTAACACCCTCCAAAAGACAAGCAATAACAAGGACCTTCAAAACAAGATATATATATATATATTTGAAATTTGCATCTTAAAGATATAGTTAAATCAAACAGTCAGATGTAGCAAACGATCGCAGCATTGTTCTTTTTTAAAAGTAAATCACAGAGACCCCGTAAAATAGCAGTTCAATCGGTGTTGTGTAATTCAGACAAATATTTGTAAACTTACATGCACTAGCGTCCATGGCGCCACGATCACATATTATCAGACAATTCCTCTGGCACGACCTTCCCAATTCGAAGAAAGTGTTCTCAATTTGTATCATAGTCTTCAAAAGATTCTCTTGGAACTTCACCGCTGTAACAATAAGAATAAACAATTCATAATAAAGAAGAAAATACATTAATAACTGCTTCATTATATCAGTTTAAAAATATGAATAATATATAAATTGAAAGCGAAGGGTACTTGTGAAAATAAATGTTTTTGGTATCTTTAATATAGTTCATAGTAGCTGTAACATCAAGTACCCATGATAATCAACTGGCTAGTAGTAGATAAACACGAAAACCTTACAATGTGATTATACGATGTCGAAAAGTCGTCTCGGTTAGCATTTAGGACGAACAGGTCACACGATATGGACTTTATTTACTAGAACAATATCCAATAATTCGCTTTATTGAAACTTAGCCAACAAGTAGCCTAAACAAATGTGACTAAGTTTGTGTTGTATACATGCGAACGGAAGACGGTGTCATTGACAATGGCAGGGTGGAAATGTTTTGAGCTGTGTACTGTGGGTACAGGGAAATGCCTAAGTATTTATAATCCTCTTTACTGGGAATTTTACTAATAGTTTTAATATTAGTAATATTCCCAGTAATTCATTGTGGTACGTTGGTATACTTTTGTAACCAGATATGTACTTATAACAGTAAGTAATCCGTTACAAGCTTTCTATGTTGAATATGAAGATGAACAGATTTTAATACAACATTAATTGTAAAATTTAGTTTTCTTTAATTCTACAAAGCGATGAGACGATCGTTCAGCTGATGGTAAGTGATGTACCTGCCCATAAAAATGTAGTGCTAGTTAGATTGTTTATCATCACGTTCCCCCATTAATTTCACTAGTAACAATGCCTTTCAAAGAGGAACACAATAATGTTGGCAAAATACTGTTTGGCGGTAGATATGGGATCTGCGGTGGTACTTGACCAGACGGATTTAAACAACAGAGATCTACAACCAGTTACTGTTTATATTTTAAAGTTGAATTCCTTTAAAGATCTGTAACGTATAGAGATAGAATACTTCATACATTCCTCTTTGAAATGTAAGGAGACTCTTCTACTATCTTCTTCTACTACTATCATATTTAAGAAATGAAAAGCTCATAGGGATGGTAGAGGGCAGTTTTTAACAACAACGCGTTTTATATTTTTGATAGCTGTTTCCCGCCCGCATTGCCGACTGTCACACCCTCAACTCCTCTTGGGAAAAGAATTTTGTATAATCTGTTTTTAGCTGACCTAGATTCGGTAAAAGGATTTTCCTTTTAAATATTAAATCTCTAGGCCGTATAGTTCCAGAGATATTGTGATGAGTCTCTACACAGCTGGAAATCTCTTAAATATATATATGTATTAAAAAACTGATATCAATATACTAACTAGCTTCTGGTAATGTAATTAATAATTATATATTTGCTAAGCGATAAAAACTTTATAGACTAAAAGTTGTTACAAAAGACGTATAGTTTCTTTATCGTACAGTGTTTAAGGCAAATATAGATCAATTAATTAACGTACTGTGCGAGATAAAGGCCCGTCCGTGTGTTTTTTATTTATATAACTTACGTAGTTGATTCGCAATCTGTTGCAAATTGGAATCGGTCGTATCTCACTGGATGTGTCTGGTTAAAATAAAATGAAGATGCATTGCGGGATAAATGATTCTTTCGTAGGCTCTATAAATGCAGAACAGATTTCCACCAATGTAGAGACTCATCGCGATATCTCTCTAACCGTATGGCCTAAGAGACTTAAAATTTTGGTAAGAATATTCCTTTTACCGAAAGTAAGTCAGTTAAGTACTGATTACAAAATTCCTTCTCCAAAGAGCGTTACAGCCAACAAAGCTGGCGGGGAACAGCTAATATTATGTATATTAGGTCCTTACATATGAAATTAGCGTTTTGTCGTACTGACCACTTTGATCTGAAATATCTCCTCTTAGGTTAAGCGTTCCAAATTCAAATATATAAATTCATATAGCTGGTACATTTGTGTTTTGAAAACAGTCATTCATCTGTTTTTTTCTCATTATTTTTTTCTTTGGCGTCGCTTATTACCGCGCAATGGAAAACATGAAATATCGGTATATTTACGAGTACGAGTTCTACCGTGGCACCAGTGCTGCAGAAACAGCTCAAAGGATTAATGATGTGTACGGCGCCGGTGTCGCAAAAGAAAGCTCGGTACGTTTTTGGTTTCAACGTTTTCGCTTTGGAAATTTTGACCTTCAGAACCAACCCAGTGGACGGCCGGAGACTAAAGTGGAAAATGAAGAATTAAAGACTATTGTGGAAGCGGATCCATCACAAAGCACTTCAGAAATACCTGCAGGCTTCGAGGTAAGTGACAAAACTGTATTAATCCAATTGAAGGAAATCGGGACAATAAAAAAACTTGATCGATGGGTACCTCATGAATTAAGTCAATCGAACTTGCAAACACGTGTCGACTGCTGTGTTACTTTGCTCAATCGACACAATTATGAAGGGAATTTAAATCGAATCATTACTTGTGATGAAAAGTGGATACTGTACAATAATCGGAAGCGTTCGTCGCAATGGCTGATCCCTGGAGACCCAGCCAAATCCTGCCCTAAACGAAAATTGACTCAAAGTTACTTGTGAATGTTTGTGGACTAGCGCCGGTGTCGTTCAATAGAGCTTTCTAAATTCTGGCCAAACGATTACGGCAGATATCTATTGTCAGCAACTGCAAACCATGAAGGAAGAACTAGCTGCTAAACAACCGAGATTGGTCAATCGCTCTAGGCCACTGCAGCTTCATGACAACGCAAGAGCACACACTGCACAACAAACAGCCACTAAGTTAGATGAGCTACAATTGGAATGTCTGCAACATCCACCGTACTCACCGGAACTTGCCCCAACAGATTACTATTTTTTCCGGAATTTGGACAACTTTTTACAAGGAAAAAAATTCAATTCCAATGCGGCAGTCCAAACCGCCTTCAAAGAGTTTATTGATTCTCGCCTCCATGGTTTTTATAGTAAAGGGATCAATGAACTACCTATGAGATGGCAAAAGTGCATAGATAACAACGGCGCATACTTTGAATAATTAAATGTTTCACAAAAAAAAAATACTCTATATTCCTCCCGTACAAAACGCCAATTTCATATGTAAGGACCTAATATATACAGAAGTCAAAGAAGAGTAAAATATCTATCCATGATTTGATATTTTTATCTGCAGATATAATGTTTTGTGGTCTATAACACATTCAGGACTCAATAAGGTAGTAGTATAGTTTGTTATAAAAACAAATATACGAGAAAACGTATCATGTACATTACACTACACTACTCATAAAAAGAAAAAAAAAATGTTTTATATCGCATTATATTGATATCTAATAATAAACATCTGTAGGCATTTAATTTTGATATCACACGCTATAAAACAGGCTGAGAAATGTGACTGTTAACCTTTTAACTGATATCATAAAGTTGTCTTCTCCATTTACTTAAGACGACGAACCACAGGTTATGGAAAATTTCAGTGATGAAAGTCTGAAAATCATAGTGACGACAGAGGCTACTTAATTCCATTACAAGTGGAAAAGCATTTTAGAAAAATTCTCATTAAAACTGTTTAATGACAATCATGATTTTAATTATTTCAGCTCGATAATAAAATGTGATAGAAAATCATTAAAGAATTTATATTTGACTATATTTGAAATTAAAATTGTCCGTATCTGAATTTCAGATGCAAATATAGAAGTCATATATTAACCTTCAGCGAATAATAAAGTGCGATATGTAAATAAAGTTTTACTTAATTTTTGATACTAAAACAATGAATTAAAGCGTATGAAGTATTACGTAGTATCTATTACTAATTATTGCAAAAAGTTGAAATGTAAATGTAATAGCGCAATTTGAATGTTGATAGACGATATAGTCTTGTCAAACATTTGAATTAAATTGTAAAAAAAATTGCATTTAATTATTGAACTAATCGATCGACATTATTAATATATCCGGTGCTAAAGATAACCGGAGTAATACTTGCAAAAATTTTAACACTTACGTGAAAGTGAATTAGGTTTAGTTCACAATTCAATGAAAAAATTTTTCTGTGGAAATTTTATTTCATTTTCAAAATTTTAATCTATATATATATACTTAAAAAAAAATAAAGGTTTCCGCCTATATAGAAACTCATCACAATATATTTCCGGAACTATAGTTCCAGGCCTATAAACTTATATAGAAAATTTGGTAGGAATATTCCTTTTGCCGAGTGTAAATCAGCTAAGAACGGAGTTTACAAAATTTCTTCCCCAATAAGTTGCAGGGGTGTAACGGAAAACAAAGCGGGTAGAAACAGCTAGTATCTTATTTCTTATATGTACTTTTTTTCCATATATAACATTGTAAACATCTGAGAGACAGTAAGCAAAATATAAATCAGTATCAAAATAGCAGCGCAGATGTGACTTGTCCTATGTACCTATACGTTCAGATATTTCGTCATTATGTATACAAAAAAAAAACTACAAAATGAATATAAGTATAAATATTATTATTTATAAACATTGCAGCACATATATAACAATATCGTGTAAGTTATAAATTAGGAAATACGAAGCAAGACGGCGATATTATCTGAGAAGGAAATTTTTTACGTTATCTTGATTTATTTTGTCTTTTCAATACTTCAATTATGAAACATTATAACATAATATAAATGATAGTAATGGTGAATTGCATCACAAGTACTGTAAGTGAGCACTTCATTCAGCAACGAGTATTTACTCTTATGTAATACTTAAATCTGACTGAAGATAATGAGTACTTAAAGTCGTCATTTTCTTATATCATTATGCAATCATATAAAATCATCATCATTAGGTGCGCTCTTCAGACGGAAGTTTTGCGATCAGATTGAGAAAACCAATTCGATCCTCAGCTATTATTTTTAACTGATGGTATTTAAAACCGGTCCATTCCTTTATGGAGTCAAACCATTTCTTGAACTGTCTACCAGATGCATGTTTTCCAGGAATTTTGCCCTCGAGGAACAACCTTGGAAACTCATAAAGGGATCCTCTTTAAAGGTGTCCGAAAAATGCAACCTTTCAATGCATGACAGTTGTCATTAGCTTGCGTTTGCAGTTAGCTCTCTCAAGGACTTAAGCATTGGAAGCAAACTGCTTCCACGTCATCTTAAACATTTGACGGAGTCCCCACATCTCAAATGCTTGTATTTGACGATAACATTCCTTTTTTAAAGTCCACGTTTCACAACCATATAAGAAAACTGACCAAACATAACATTTTAAGACGCGATATTGTGTGGAGAACAGTATCTATGGGTCACATAATACTTTGGTCATTCTATTAAAAACATTTTTATTGAAATTAATGTCTCTAACAAACGCATTAAGCAATAAAAATGTTACACTGTAATGATACTTGAACAATTTAGACTTGTTATATACATTTCCTATATTATCTATATGCAAAAAAAAATTCATGAAAATCAACAAACTCATATCAACACACCACCTTGAAATCAACAAACTTATATCAACACTCCACCTTGAAAAATGTGCTTCGCTTTAACTGCCCCCAGGATAGAAACTTTGCAAACGGCTAGTCAGGCGCCATAAAGACAGAAGGTTAAGTTTTTTGGTTTACTTGAAAAGGAAGTAATCTGAAGAAATACTCAATTTCCTTGAAAAAACATGAGAACATTAGACCGTGAAGGCTGTCCGTGTCTCTTAATGACGCTATAAAACAAATCTCTTCGGAACTACGTAATAACTGATCGCATTAAATGTATAAGAAATTAAAAAAAAGATACATGTATATCATCATCAGCCGATAGACGTCCACTGCTGGTCATTTCTCCCTCAAAGATCTCCACATCTAAGGGTTCATCGAGGGAACTTGGAGGGCTTAGCCCACCACGCTAGCCTAGTGCGGGTTGGTGGGTGGTCAGAGCCTCGTCTGTTATTTAGCAGGGTGTACTGCGTGCAGGTGAGGTTGACTTGGGCTCCGTAAGATGGTGGGTGGAACCCCGTACAAATATACATTTCTCTCTAATTGAAATAAAAACTAAAATGTGTGGATAAAAAGGATAATCTTAGTCCAAAATATAATTTCGGACTAGGATTATTAACTAAATTATATAAAATCTACAGTGGTTACTCAAGAAGTATTTTCAATTGTATTACGAATGCGTTGCGATTGAAAAAATTAAGAAGAGAAGAGCCAATTGAATGTTGAAAATATATATATATATATGCTGGTGGTAGGATTCGGTTGCCGGAGACAGTCGACATAGGTACCACTGCAGCGCCTTTTTCTTCCACTGAACAGAAGTCTGCGAATACAACTGTATTCCGGTTTGAAGAGTGTTGTGGCCAGTGAAATTACTGGGGTTGACGAGCCTTAACATCTTATATTCCAATCACGTTGTTACGGGTAGGCCGTATTGCTCACCATCCTGCTTCATGGAATAAAAAATATATTCCGAAAACTGTCGAACTGATTGATAGTGCCACGTTTATAATTCCTATATACATACACACATTACTATCTAATGCATACTTAAATTATTTTATACAGTACTCTCCTCAGGTCGAACTGGTTTTATGGGTGCTTTTATAACTTCGCATGCGAACCACGCGATGTTAAGTGTATTTGTAAAATGGAAATAATGTAGTCAACGCAAACTAAATATTCATTAGTTTCTTTTCTGATAACAAGTATAACCGCTAACGATAACTCGAAAATTTATTACAATGAAAATAAATTTTAGACAAGTTCAATAAATACAATCAACTTAATGCCTGCGGATAACTTCATGTAACATATCTACCACGTTTGACACAATCGTTTGTATTGCAAAAACAAAGAGTATTAGACCCGCTAGCTTCACTACATAGAAAGATAACAGTAGTGTTCAAACATTACTGTGCACCGGTTTGAAGGGCGTTGTAGCTAGTGTAATTACTGGGTTAACGAGACCTAATATCTTGTCTTAAGCAAGTAGCGCAATGTGGTGGTGGGTTATACAATATCCTAATTAGCAACTTTATTATGGGCGAGCGTATCACTTATTATCCGGTGAACGTTTCGTTCGTCTCGTCGCTTAATTGTATAAAAAAAAATTATACAAAAAAAAAAGTACTGGACAGTGTAATGTGTCGAGTGTATTACCATGAACTTGATACGAGGCGGTATTGCGACGTCGCGTTACGTAACTAAACTACTAAGCAGTAATCGCTTCACATATATACATACATACATATATACATACACGTATGTAATACTAACTCTACTATTTATATAATATTTAAGTATGTATATAAGAGATTTCTACATATGTAGAGACTCGCCATGATATTTCTAGAACCACGAGGCCTAGAGACTTGAAATTTGGTATAAAGATTGTTTATGCCGAGTAAAGGTCACCTAAGAACGAAGTTTATAAAATTCCTTCCCAAAGGGAGTTGCGGGGGTGTACCTAATAATATTCTGATATTAAAGTTTTTAATAAGGAGTAATTACAAAACAAAATTTTATCTATACAAATGTTCCGTAATGAAATAAATTCATTAGGTAATTCTTTTCATTCCTCGAGGCAAGCGAGATGTTTTTCTGATGGTAAATAATACGCCCGCCGATAACAACGTGGCGCTAATCCCAAAATATTAGGTCTCATTACCGCAGCAATTTCACGAGCTACAATGAACCCCCATATTAACCTCTACAGTGGAGATCTTTGGGGGAGGCCTATGTCCTGCAGTGGACGTCTATTGGATGATGATGATAACGTCTCTACAAACCGAATCAAAGTGACATTTGTACACTGTTTGGTGGCAGAAAAAAAAGCTGCAGTGGTACCTACCAAGATTGTCACCGGCAACAGAGACCTACCACTGAATTTCAAGATATTAAGCCATAGAATACTAGCAAATATTTTTCAATAAATTTTATGTTTTCACCTTTGAATAAATTAAATATTTGTTAATTATATATCAAATATATAATATATAAAGAAAATAGAACCTTATCTATGCAGTTTTTAAGGCAAAACAAAAAAAGATAGCATAAATAGAAACTTGTTAATATGTACCAAGTTTTCGTAGAAACGAAGAAAAAAATTACACTTAGTAAAACTTTAGATAAAAATATATGTTGGCTATATCTTATGTCATTTTATTTGCCAAGGATACAGAGAAAAATAGAAAATCCCTAATATACTATCGTCGTGATAAGGAAAATTCTTCATAAGTATATTTGTGCTATAAATCAAAAATAATCTGCTTCTTAGAGTCGTTATCGTTTATTTATGTATAAAACCTATATAAAAATCTGCCTGCTACTGTTAGTACAGGTATTATCTTGACTTACAATGAAGTGATAGGCATCTGTTCCGGATATTTCGTATGTAGGTACATGGACAGCGCGTTTTACCTCCGAAAGATAGTAGTAGACGTTTGAGCTAACGTTATTAGGGTGAGTACACTTATATCTGAAGATATCGATTGCAATGTAGTGCTGTGTATACATCTTGACTGGCAGGCACCTTATGAGTACGCCATATCAATTATCATTAGGTGAATGTTCTGCTCGTTTCGTCGCTTCGTTGAATAAAATGATAGAATATAAATTTTTTTTATGGGGACCACAAATATTTGTCAGTGTTCCTGTTGGCAGACGCAAAAAAAAAATAAAAAAAAAACGGATAATTTGTTTAGTACACGCGATTGTATCAGATTTTACTGATGGTAGGTAGGTGGTCTCTTTTGCCGAAAAACAATCGTTGCCGTGTTTTGGTTTGAAGGGCGTTGTAGGTAGTGAAATTACTAGGTTAATGAGACAACATCTTGTCTCTCAAGGCGACAACCGTAATGGGATGCTGTGTATTCAAACTCAACTAGCGCACGTTGTTAGGCACAGACGTATCAGTTGCCATATCAGATGAACATCCCATTCCTCTCGACACTTCGTTGATTTAAAAAAAAAAACACAATTTGATAGCATCAATTCAATTAAGCTGCGGTGAGGCATATAAAAGATCTAACCGTAATCTACATAAAACACCGTCACGATTTTCTTTTCATTTTATACTAAAGTTATTTCTAAATAAACAAAAATATCAAGTACAAAGTCCCTGGTGAAAGTTCGTCGACGTACTAAAAAATTATTTCTGGCTTCTCTTCACGAGAATATTTAAATTTATACGTATTTTCCTTTAGCCAGAGCTCGCCAAAGTGGTGCACCGCGGACCACAATTCTACTAGTCAACATGAAAACTGCTGATTCGTAGAAACACGCAGAATACTTACTCATCATGTGCTCGTTGTATTTAAAGATGCATTGAAACAACATTTTATTTATTAATAAAGTTTACATAATTTGGTTAAAACAGTTTCATTTTATTGACTAGAATTTTATGCCTTGTAAGGTAGTGGGTTGTTAGGTTTTTAATAAATTAATTTAACACCTAAAAAATCCAATTAGTGATCCGTGGGATTTGAATTATAAAATTTTTGATTGAATAAAAATGAATTTTACGGATTTTATAGCTTTGTAAATGCAATGGAATCCGTAAAATTTAGTTTCATTAAATATGTAATGTTTGCGTAAATGTAAGAATTCGTTATATAAATTTACTAGTCCATGTGACAGAGACTGTAGACGGCCACATATTCATGAAGTACGAGTACATAGCCGAGTAAAACCAATATAACGTAATTGAGTTTGTAAAGGTTAAACAGATTACTTTCAACTCAAGGTCGTAGACAAGTGTATTATATATTTGTCCTTTAACGAAACGTACCTCATAAATAAGAATAAATTCCGAAAGAAGAAAACGGGGCTAGTTCATATTTAGTCATAAGAATAAGAATTTGTTTGAAAAAAAAATTGTACAACAGTTTTTCTTTTTTCAGCCGAAATGTTTGTAGTATTTACAAAGCATCTTTTAGATGTCTGTAATAATTTTTGTAGGGAAGGTAGACAAAGTAAATGATCGCCATCGCTTACTTGAAGTTCTCCATATCGCTTCTAATACAGCTAAATTTTAGGGCGCTCAAAAGTTTGTTTTTCATAATAGTAAGATTTTTAGTTAGATAGTAATGAAGATTGATGAACAATAAATTAAAAAATATCAAATCAAAGACATATTACCTTCTTATATCCCATGTGCGTTCCACGACTTCGTGGCTTATTAACCAATTAAATCTTAGAACATACTAAAACACTAATCTAATGACATAATAATTTAAAAATTAAATTACTAAGTTAATGTTCAAAAAAACAAAAATTTTATTTATCTGCAATTATATTTAGTAACGATTTCATGCCAAAATTAAATTTAGTACTTCGTCGCTCTTCATATTTGAAGCCGCATATCGATTGTCATAACAAGAAAAATATTCGTCATGTCAGTAGCGTGTCCATCAATCATCATTTCTAAATTTATTCTGCAAAAGTTTTGCACAAAAATATAAAGAAATTGGCTTGGGGGTCCCCATAGCAATTTATTAATAGCATTTGCCTTTAACCGCATAAACAACTTAAGATACAAAACATGTTTCCTCGTCTCGGAATTCTTTAAGAAGAAACAAATAAAGTTTTGTGAATGAAATGTACGCAATACCAAAAATAAATCGTAGAGTAAGAAAACAGAAAAAAGTGAATACTTTGGGTGTGTCGGTGGGTGTTGGAATTATATATTTGAAATATGCGTCCGTCTGATAGAAAGCAACGTGAATTTAAATGCAAAACCGGATGCGACGCATAAAACACTTTATTGCATAATTCATTTTATCCTCGAAACGTACTGCCGCCGCCAAGAAATAAATTGAAATGTAGTCATACAGGTGACATGTTAAATCCGATTGCAGTGAATACAGTTGCAAAAAAAAAAAAAAAACGTAATTTTAGTAAGACAGATTACAAAGACACATATTTGAGTGATTAAAGGAATACGTACTACTGGCCCGACGATGTGATGAAGGTAGCTAGAAACCGATGGATGCGGCAGTAGTCACCAAGTTTAAAATGACATCGTCTTTTGACAACCATGAAGAATCCACTACAGGCTTTTAATACATGTAGATAAATACGAATTAAAAAAATTATTGCTCATAATGATAGCCTTTACGTAAAACCATGACCTTCATAAAACTGGTTACACCTATATAAACCTTTGTCCAGTAATCCCCCCTGTAACACAATAGATTGGTTTCGCGTAGTAGGAGTATTTTCACATAACGCGCTTGTATGACTCGATATAACGCGTTATGTACAAATTATTCACGTTTAACTTTTCTCGTTAAAAAGGATTTAAATCGAATATTAAGAAACAACTATGTTATGAACAAAATTTGTGTTTTATTAAAGTCAAACTATAAAGACAAATTTCACGGAATCACCGCGTTATTTGGGGGAATACCCGTATTATACGAGGAACTGTAATCGCGTAATATGAAAATACGTTATAAGACCACCGTGTTATATGAGGGATTACTGTATAGTAAATATTACTGTCAAATTTTACTTACAAAATCGGTGGTGCGTAAACAATACCTAATAACGGACAGGCCAAATGAAGATATCGCGTGTAACCTTACAAAGGAACTTTGATCGCGTACTTTCACGTCAAGTTTTAAACGAATTTACATCTTTTAAATATAATGTACAAATTATGCAATTTTATTTAACACCGCTGTAAACGAGATACTTAGTCATCAGAAACAGGTTCATAGCAAATTTCAAGTTAATATGAGACAGGAATAAAAATTTTAAAACGTTCCTAAATGAATAATAACTAAATAACATTAAGGACCAACTTCGAATAAGTTACTGTAATAATAAAGAACCATTATATATGTTTTTGGGGGTGTAAGGATTCCCGCATAACAACACAGGTTCCAAGCCAACCTCACCAGCACGTGGTGCATCCTGCTAATCAACAAACGAGGCTCTGGCTGCCAGTAAACCGCATTAGGCTAGCGTGTTGGAAAATGGCCTAAATCCCAACATATGAATCCCTACCCGATCGACGTGGGAATCTTTGAAGGAGGGCTATGATGTCCCCCCAGCGGTGGACGTCTATCCGACTGATGATATAAATTAATAGGAAATATATTCTCTTGTAGCAGTTCTTAAGAATGTGCGATTTGATAGTACGTTAGCTTAAAGGGTTACATAACTTTGTACTTAGCCTTAGAGCTTGTAAGTACATTCTTAAACCCAGGCATAGATATGTTTCTAACGAAATATAATCAGTATCGAATAATAAATCCAGATTCAAATCTAAAAATACTATATACTGAACGGATAACAACAAATGGTATTTGAACATATGGTATTTGAATGCCTTAACAAAACAATTTAATATTTATCACAGCGTTTATTAATAATTATTAATGTTATCGCTCGTATATTATATAACACACATATGGATTATGAAAATTAAGATATTTAAAAAAAAACTAATGTTCATAATGACTCGAGTTATAACGGCGTTCGCCGTTTAATTCAATGAAAGATAAACAGGAGATCAAATACCACATTTTACTCAGAAACGATCAATCTGTTCCATTTGTTAAGTAAATAATGGTAGATCTGAAAAAGGAAGACCAGAGACCGGAACTTTTCATATTTGATAAGAAATCCCTTACGTCAACAGTACGTCATAGTTCAAATACAAAACTCAAACATTTTTTTTATTCTACGGAGTGACAAGACAAGCGGGACGTTCATCTGATGGTAAGTGATACACCTGCTCGTTATAAAATGGCGCAGTTAGAATATTAAACAGTACCACAAGCCTAGTTGCCCCAGTAATTATACTAGCTACAGCGCCCATCAAACCGGAACGCAGTAATGTTTATACATTATTGTTCGGTGGCAGAAATTAAAGCTGCGGTGGTATCTATTTAGATGGTTTCCGAAAACGGAGACTTGCCACCAGTATGAGAGAAACTTACCACCAGTACTACAACCCCATTCTCAATGAATTTAATTTCTTTTAAAAGATCAATTGGTGAACTTTTTAATGAGAGCCGAAAACAAACTTAACAAGGTGTCTTTTTACAATATTTATATTATACTTGGAATGTAAGAGTTCCCACACAACTATTCAAGGGATCCAAGCCAACCTCACCTGCTCGTGGTGCACCCTGTTAAACAATAAACAAGGCTTTGTCTCCCACCAACCTGCATTGGGCTAGCGCGGGATCGATCGATGTCCCGAATCTTTGCGGGGAGGCCTGTGTTCATCAGAGGACGTCTATCGGCTGATAATGATGGTAATATACTTCAAACAATATTTGTAAACATAGCCTGACGTTGCAATATATGATGTGGTAGTAAGATAGATTACGACTTATCTAGAGTTTTTAATGTCTACCTATATAAATAAAATGTGTTATCTTAACGATTAAGTGGTTTAAATTTTAACTGAAACATAACCGTTTAATTATTCGCTTTGGGTTCAAGGAAACGTGTGATAACACGTAAACTTTCGCATGTTGTTATAACTTTGTATTATCAAAGCGACAAATTATTTGATAATAAAAACTTCTTATGAATATTCATGGTCTCCGTTACCGATTGCTCTGTGGACTCGGGCTATTAAGAATAGGATTAGGGTAAGCCAGGCAGCGTTGAAAGCCACTAAAAGAGTTATCGAGAGTGGGCTTTGAAGGTAGGGGGTCTTCATTGCCCACTAAGCGAGCCTGTGTGCAAAGCAGGGCCATAGCCTTCCCTGGCATATGCTTTAGTTGTGGTGCCGAGAGGCACCTATGCGTTCCGTAGATCTTGGGGGCACTCGCAACGCATTGAGAATGACCACAGAGGTGGTTTTAATTGGCAAAAATCCCATGAAACCTTGCCTTACTCCCAGAAGCATAGTATTTTTTAGAAAATTTACCCTCCGGTAAAAAAAAAGCTTTTACCGCAGCTCCTATTTCTGCTTCAAAACAGTAGTGTGCAAAAATTACTGTGTTCGTGTTTGAAGAGCGATGTAGCTGGTGAAATTACTGGAGTAACGAGACAACATATTATGCCTCAAGGCCACGTGCACCATCTGTTGTTATATATACCATTTTAATTAGCGTAACATTGTTATGGGCACGCTCGTCTTGTCACTACATAGATTAAAAAAATCATAATTTTCTTAGATAATTTTGTATAATGGCGACTTAAAGAGTATATTTCTGCTCATTGGTCGCTATTCATTTTCTTTAACCTAGATTGTAGAAACAGAAACGGGTGTGTCTGGTCACCAGACATTATATTGACTAGATCACCAACAATCAAAGTCCGCCCGGATTTTTGGCAACGATACTCGTATGCCATTCAAATGTGACGCGTGCGCGCTCATAATTCGCTTTTAACACTTTTGTTTTACGTCATCGGGGGCACAGTAGTGGCGATGCTAAAATCACCAATCAACATTAATCCAAAGATAAACACTTCAACGGTCACATTAGCTGTATAATGAACTTAATTTTTTTTAAAAATATGACATAAAAAAGCGCTCTAGCAGAAATACAATGATTGGGTAAAAATTTCAAATCACAATTTTTATCATATTGGAAGGAACTTTAGTCTATATGAAAACTAATTTATTTATACATGTACTACCTAGAACCGGAGACGCAAGCGATCAATGTCATTACTTGAGAAACGTTTTCAAATAGCGTACGACTCGGTGTAAAAGATCTAGGGTAGCATACACTACGGCTGACCCACTCACCACCATCACCCTGGCCCGCCTGCGCGACCGCCGCGGCGGTGCATCGTTTGCATTGTGTTGGGCAAAAGTCGCCTGAAACACTTTTGGGCAAATTCCCTACAACATACCTTATTATTGCAACATATTATTACTTAATACTGTTTTCAAGTACAAACAGACTATTACAGAACTATTCTTTCCTAAAATATGTTTAGTTTATACACAAATCTAAAAACAATAAACGCTGCAATTCAATTTCAAAACGAAGGATTAATAAAAAATATATATTTTTTTTATTCTACGAAGTGACGGAAAGAACGGAACGATCACCTGATGGTAAGTGATACCACATGCCTATAACAGTTTGGCGGTAGAAATAGGCGGTCCTCCAGCAACAGAGACCTACTACCAGTGTGGTAGTAATTCTATAAAAAATCATTGCTCAACCTGGTATACAAAAAAAGTACTCCGTGACTGGTACGACCTGAAATAACTTGGTAATCATCATGATTGCGCAATTGTTTGATCTACATTTAAACAATACTCATTGCTATGGCCACACTATAGCGACGTGAAAATATCAGAGGCCCTGAAACAGCCACGAGGCCGAAACTTCAAATTGATTCTTTCGCAATGGTTCGATACAATTACAGCAGACGACAAAACATTCATACCATTCCGTTCATTTATATATATATATATATATATATATATATATATATATATATATATATATATATATATACTCTTTAAACAGAAGCGCTTATTTTTAACCGCAAAACGTTTATGGCGCACGAGGTAAAACTTCGTGAAGTTTATGTAATGTAAACGTTATTGTTGGCGAAATGTACCATATTTCCTAACGATAATTCTGAAGATGAAATAAACGAAACTTTGAAAATGTTTATAGACCGAAAACATAATTTAGATACAAAACACGGAGCATGGTTGTTTATAATAATGATTGACGTCACAATACACGTAAGGCGTTACTAAACATACTAGTTGATAATAGTTAAGTTTTACCACTTGTATAAATGCTTTATACAGAGGAAAATAAATACGTACTCAAAGTTATCAGGAGAAATTACTCGTATAGTTATATGACAACAGTATTGTGCTGTATTAAGTATCTTTATCTAAAGCGATAAAAACATGTTACATTCTTTGTCTACACAGAAAATGGTTTAATATAAAAATCTAACATAACTTTTATTATAAATTAACATAAATACGGTGCTAAATATTTGAGGGCTACCTTTAGTTTTGGCAATTGTATATATACATATCGATACCTACAGGTTTAAAATACTTAATCACAAGAATGCGTTATTTCAATACAGCCAAAAAAACGAAAACATGATAACGTTACCTGACAGATCTATCATAAATAAATCATACATAGCATTATTTATTAAAATTCTATTCGATCCATAGGTTATTTTTTTAAAAAAAAAAAAAAACAAATTTCTCTTATGTACAACCCAAAAACAGCGAAAAAATCAGGTTACACACAAACGAGTAAACATTTTAGGCGTCACAAAAAAGTAAGCGCCTTTAAATATTTTTTTTGCTAATTTCATAACTTTAAATGTACATATTGATAGAGCAAGAAAAATTGAGTAAGACTGCGTTTAAGTTATTTTCGCCGTAATGCTGCTTACGCCCTTTGAATGCAAAGATATATAGACACGGTATATAGTGTGTGTTTACTGTGTCTAACTGACAGTAGAGTGTCTATACTGTGTGTCAGATAGCGAAATAATAAAACGCTTATACGGGTTCGGTGCAGCTCAATAGAAAGCATTACGAGATAAAATCGGTTATAGCGAGTTCGCTTTACTAATCATAACGAGCCGGCATTAAAACGGAAATGAGTGTGCTCGTATGGAAAATTATAGCGTAGCCCATGCACACCACCATTTTCAATATAATAATAACAAACCGTTTAACACTTCAACAATTGTAGGTCATATTGCTTATTAACAATCATTCTATATTCTTGAATAATACCAATTCTTAAACCAAACATTAAGGACCTCAACGTACTGCAGAAGATATACTGAGATATACCAAAATGTACAATTAACATCTGTGTGAAGTACGAACAGCATCATTATTGACCCATTTTTATATAAATACCGCTATCCATATTCCATACAGCCTGATTAACTCTAGTGTCTCCATTACTCGAGCTACCCCACTGCAGCTCCTATTTCTGCCGCCAAACAGCAGTGTGACAAACATTACTATGTACCGGTTTGAAGGCTATTGTAACTAGTAAAATAACTGCAGTAATGAGACAACATCTTATGTTTCAAGGCGACGAATACGGTGTTGTGTGTATCACTCTAACTAGCGTCACACTGTAATAGACAAGAGTAGCATTTACTTCGAATTCGTAGAAGAAAAAATACATGCGTTATTAAGGAATATAACGTTAAGTCAATAGCAAACATGGCAATGTCCTCTGTTTAATTTAAGGAAATTCCTATTCGCCTTGATACCTCGTCTTTAAGTCAAGGTTTTAAATATTTGCGTCAAATTGTCATGTTTTATATTTACATTAATTTATCAAACATAGGTCGCCTAAATAGGCATTGGAAAGGTAAACCGACAATTTCATGATTAATCTAGCATAAAAACCAAGGTCCTTGTCTATAATAATGTGGGTATGTCAATAAAAATACGATTTCACCTTAAAAATGATAAAGGTGTTTCATACAAGCCGTATAACACTTTTATTTGTACAACTTCTGATTTATGTCATTACTGTTTTGTATTTTAACTACAACTGATGGAAAAGTTTTTTTTTTAATTACCTTAAAATAAATTCACGTAATATACAATTTCCGTTTCCGACTAGTTTTTTTTTTCCCAAACATCGCACAGACCAGTGGTAGGCAAACTGCGGCTCGCGAGACACATGCGGCTCTTTGGATATAAAACAGCGACTCTTTATAGTTCCATACGCAAACATGATTTATTTTAAAAAAAAATAACATTTAAAAATTGTTTTGAATCTACTAACAAGGATTGGGTACCATTTCTATCTCGCAGCCCATTATACTCAGTCATTGTTGGCAAGAAAAATTTTTGTGGCTCTTTAAAAACTACAAAATTTTGTAAATTATAATTTTTGGCTCCTCCGACTCAAAAGGTTGCCGACCCCTGGCATAGACGAACAGAGAAATTAGTGTGGAAATTCTAAAAGCTGGATGACGCACGAATTGACGCTGAGCGACGAAACAAACAATCGTCGAGGCTAGACATCGATAATTGTTTACTACCTTTTATACCGGCTTATCTTTATTTACATCGATAAGTGTATGCGTTCGACAAAAATAATCTGAGTAAAAGGCGTAAGTGTTCACTCGCCATAAAAATATACCACGGTTCAACCGTGAACTTGGCCGTGAGCTGGGCGTAAGTTCAGCGGGCGCGCCGTCATCCGTGAAGCCTCATAACGGCCGGCTCACTTTACAGCTTCCATAGCGAACGCTATTTATATACACAAGCTATATGTAATACGTTGCTAAATCCCATTATACACTCGACTATGATATTGCGCTCTAAACTTACAAGATTAACGCACAATCTGCTAGTAAAAACGTGAGTGGTAATTGTTATATCCAAAGTTTATTAACAATTCAAACATCACGTGTATCCTAAACCTAACCTAACCCAATAATTATTTAAAATCATTATTCTATATAACACACATTAACATCATATGATTATGATGTTAATGTGTGCTGAACCGACAGATATAGACGGAGGAGAAATTGATCTAATAGTACGCGTGATCAAAACGTGGCGCTAGGGATGACATACACAGCATCAGCAAATTGTACTAATCGCCATGAGATATAAAGTTCTGTTATCCCAGTTACTCCACTAACCGCAACGCCTTTCAAACCGGAACATAGTAATGTTTGCACACTACTTGTTTAGCGGCAGAAATAGTAGTTGCGATGGTACCTCGACGGTCTCTGGCAACAGAGACAGACATGTAAAAAATCTAAAAAAATCATTTCGATCTATAAACACGTGATAGGCGGATTCGTGAGATCGAGTCGAGCTTTATATCCGAGGATTTTCGCAAGAAGCTCACGACAAAAATAAACCAAGCACGTGACCCGTACCCATATCTCGTGACGAACCCACTAACGTTTTACGTATTTATACATTTTTTTTTTATCAAATATTCAGACTACTAACATATGACTTGGCAATGCTAAAGCAATTTGTCTAATATAAAACGGTGGAAATAGAGCAAATAAATAGTGTATCAGAAATTGGTTTACTAAATCAATTTAATAACTTTAAGATCTTTAACCATTTTATGCATGAACATATTTTGTCCAAGTTAATAGAAAACATTAATAAAACTTGACAAGATATAGCTGTTATGCCACTAAAATATTTAAAATTATTATTAACATTACTGATGAATTTACAAAATTTATTATGGAGCTCCTTAAGGATTAATAAAGCTCAAATGAAACTACTAAAAAAAATTATTATCCTATTTTATAGTACTTATTATTGCTTTGCCCATTACGAATTGATAAAATTCATACTTTAATCACACCATCTTTGTAATATAATTATGTAAAGGTTCATTATTTCAAGTGCATTAAAAAATTTAACAGTTCTTTGTTCTATTGTATTAGAAATTATTTAAATATAATTGTTTGTAATAATTTATACTAATAAATGTGACTGACCTTCATCTGGACTGAGATCTGCAAACTTTACACCACCACTGTAAGAAAAAAAAATAACAGTGATACCTAACAATAGATTACTGCTTAACAATATATTTTGAATAAGTAATCCATAGTTTTAAAATTAGTTTTTAAATTTTTACATGGTTTATGGAATACAAAATTATATTTGCTTGACAATAATTGATAGAAATTGTTTGATAAACTCCTATGATTTCTTTTTTGTGTTAAAATTAACAATATTTTTTTTTTGCTTCTTAAGTCAATTTTAGATGGAATTATATATGTTCAGTAAATAAATTTCAAGTCAAAATTTGTGTCTAAATGCACTTGTCAAGTTTGTGCTTCGTACCTTAACAGCACGGTAGCCGTTTCCGGCACCCGGAACACCTGGAAATAAATACAATGTGGAACCTTGTTTTACTGGATCTCCAATTGGAGAAACCACAGAATGTAATAAAAGGGATGTTTTAAAATTTTTTTGTAATGGTATTACCTACATTGGGTACAACAGCACTTGCAACATATAAAAATATAACAAATATGGATATAAAGTGGTGTATAATTTTAGACATATAGCTAGTCTTGTACTTCATTTAAAGTGGAAATATTAATAAATTGTATCTTTTTATATAATACTATTGTTGCAAGCATATTGGTAAAACCTTTTTAACTATTACAAATTTTTTATATTAAATTAACCGTAAACGCTTTAACAATATTTGCCTATAAATTTATACAATTTACGACAAGTTTTGAGTGTAAAATACATTGGCCGAATATGTAACGATAAATTTATTTTGCAAATTGAATTTTAAATTGGCGTTCAAAATAGAAATATTTACCTTCCATCCCAAATTTTCAAAGAAAGTGCTGAGACGAGATTGCCCAGTTGTTTTACCGCCACAAGGTCCTGCATAGGTTAAAAAAGTACAATGTGGATTGTTATAGTGTCGGTGCCAAATTAACACGTGCGTAACACTAAATTAAATAAGAAAAATAGTCTCTCACCAAAATATAAGCTCTGTAAATTATTTATGAATAAGGTTTAACTTCTTAAAATTGGGAGTCTCAATAAATAATAAAGATGAAATTTACTTACCTCCAGTTAAAACAAGTCTGTATACAGTTTTATGGGTTTGATTCGCCATTTTGTATAAAGGCAGATATATAAATAAAAATGGAAACTAAATTACACTACCAATTAGTTTTATACTATATTATATATAACATAAATATCATAAAATTGATAAATGTAAAAGAAAATTAGATGAGGCCATCACAGCGCTACGCGCATCGCCTGACAGGCGTGCGAACAAATGAAGGAAAATAAGATATCGAACATATAGTGCCTCGTGAAAAATCATTCGCTCATGAACAAGGAATGAATGCTAGTAATGAATAATAAGGTTTCTTTGTTAATATTAACTTTCCAACTGATATTTTTCAAGTTAATATTTAATCATGAACAAACTATAAATAATATAAAACAGGTAAAGTATTTCAATGTAAACATTTTTTTTAACGTGGCGGAAAGTCTTTGCATTGTTGTATTAAAAATAATTTAGTTTATCTATTTTGAATTTAATGACATTGTCAAAACTAAATTGACTTTTTTCTTATTAGATACCGGTAAATAAAATTGTTTTACTAATCGTTATGATTCTTTAATTTTACATCTATAACAAAAAATGCAAAAACTTCCAAGTTTAAATCACGCATTATTAACAAAAAGCATACTAAAGAGTTTATCGTTGAACAATATCACAACTATTTTACAATTTCTTCAACATGATACAGAAAAATTGACGATGTTAACAAAACTAAAACTATCCCAAATCCTAGATATAAGGAATGATATTTTTAATAAATATGCCGCTCCGGTTTTTGATGGCTCTAGTTTATTCTCTCTCAATAAAAAGACGTACCTTAATACAGGAATTGAAAGGTGATGCATAAGATATTTTTTTAATATATTCATTCATTCATTTCAACCGATGGACGGCCACTGCTGTACATAGGTCTCTCGTAATGTGTTGCATAAACCACGGTCATGCGCTGTTTAATATATACAAGGTTTAAATGTCTTTTGATTGTGAAATTTAATATGTTAATTTTTAATAATGATATTATGTGAAGTTTAAATGCAGTGTTGGATGGAGGTTTACCTGTTGGGTTTATAACAGAATTATGTGGACTTGCTGGATGTGGAAAAACACAATTATGTTATCAACTAGCTATTAATTGTACAATAAATAGTGAAAACACCGTCCTGTATATTGATACAAAGGGTGATTTTTCATCTTTAAGAATCCAAGAAATTTTAGATAATCTTGGTTGTTCACCTCAGGTAACAAATTAATATGCAATAAAATTGTTGAATAATATGGACTTCTTAAAACTAAAATATTATTCTTGTATTTTTCAGGAAATGGCTATAAATTTGTCTAAAATAAAAATATTACAAATATTGACTATGGAAGAAATAATTGGATTTTTTAGAAAATTGAAAGAAAAAAGTATTATGATACCAAACTTATGTTTAATAATAATAGATTCATTACCATGTTTATTATTACAACACTTTGGAGATGAAAACAAAATAGGTTGTACATTTTGAAAAAATTTTTGTAATAAATAACAATGATTGTGATCATACTGTAACAGTCTTTCTAGAAAGTTTTATTTATTTTTGAAGAAACTAAATTGTATTGGATTGTTTCAGGCTTAACTTATTTAAATTTTCTAGTAAATTATTGTCGTTTTTTGTGTAAGAATTATGAAATTAGTATAATATGTGTCAATATTCAAACTAGATGGGTTGAGCAAGATGCAACAGAATTTGAAGGTAGTGTATAATTTTATTTTGTATGTTATTGTTGATGTGAGTTAATAAGAAAATAAATCTATTTCAGATGAAGATCAATCAAAAGAAATTTCATATAAAGAAAAACATAACCGTAGTTTGGGAAAATACTGGCAACACATTCCAGCCAATGTTCTTTTAATGGAAAAATGTACAAGAGACAGTCTTAGTAGTACTTACAACAATGACAGAAATAGTTTAGCAGTGAAAACTAGTATTATTCGATCTAATAAAATTAAACTTGGGCAAGAATGTATATTATGTGTAGAAAACAATGGTGTAAGATAATAATAAAAATAATAAAAATCTGCTAACAGTTTTTTTTTATATAAAAATGTTGACGAGTTACATGCATGCTATTGTAACATAGTACATAATAATTCTCATTCTTGTGGTTTGAAGATATTTTTCATTACACACTAATCTTTGCTTTGTTAATAATTCACTATAAGGACCTAAACAATATACTAGCTGGTTCTATTGCACACATCCACTTGTACATAAACATAAAATTTTAATACCAAAAAATTCATAATTTTTATACTTATGTAGTATTGTATCGTTTTGTTATTGATCATAGATATTGTTTTTTTATCATTATATACATTGCTCTGGTTTCAATTTTATATGATCTTAATCGACAAGTCGGAAGATTTGAAAAGTCACTAAACTTTCGTCGTGTC
This sequence comes from Ornithoptera alexandrae, assembly GCA_029030555.1. Classification (NCBI taxonomy): domain Eukaryota; kingdom Metazoa; phylum Arthropoda; class Insecta; order Lepidoptera; family Papilionidae; genus Ornithoptera; species Ornithoptera alexandrae. The sequence continues at coordinate 2,880,031 of JARDVY010000037.1, read as the reverse complement.
GTAAGCTTTCATGTTTATGATAACCAAACGGCAATGTAATTTTACGACCAAGAATTGGTACTATGAGCGTGGGATCTAGTCAGATGGAATCGAAAAAACTGTCACCATCCCGACTTGATAAAAACAAGCGTATAGCCTTTGAATTACGGAGGTAGGTAAAGTACTTTTAATATATGTCTACTTATTATTCACGTATGTACATAAGAGTACGAGCGTACTATGAGTACCTTTAAGAAACCAATTATTCATTTCTTACAGAATTAATTAATGTAGTTGACTATTATACTCTACAATGCCACTTAAAATTAAGCCATATTTTGTCAAAGAACGAGTACATTGGAAAGAATGCGTTTTTAGCTGAATGGAATTTAGTCCCTTGCCTTTTTCATGTGGAAAGAAACAAAACATAATAGACAATAGAGTCTAGCTATGACGCCCGCCATTCATGTTTGCTGTCAAAGTTTGTAATGTATACGGTCGCGATTAATTTTTTAATTTTTGTGGCATAAAAAATATTTTATTGTTATAGTTTTTTTAATTTTTGCAATGTCTAATATATCCCTGGACAAGGAGACGTTCTATCGTCGCATGAAAAAGCTTTATGCAGTATGGAAGGTCCGTTACAACATATGTCCTAACGTTCGCATTTTGTATTTCGTTGTCTTATTTTATAATTTTTTACAGGCTGCAGCCGCTGATTCTAAAAGCGACGATGCACTAGCTAAGACCGATTGCTTAGTTTCTTGTGTAGGAGTCGACGAAGACACTTTATACAGTAAATCTACAGCTTTGCAGGTGTGTATTTTTGTTTTTCAATGTGCGCATGGACATGTTGTATTAGAAGAATTACTTTTTTTAGGAATTTATTTATTAATGTCTTTAAACACAGCGATAAATGATATATCAAACCGAATTTTGTTTTTTAAACTACTGGTTTCTGTTTATATTATAAAATTTGCAAAAATTTTTCTTTGTTTTTACAGACATGGTTATTTGGCTATGAGCTACCAGACACAATCACAGTTCTAACAGAAAATAGTATGTGTTTTTTGGCCAGTAAGAAAAAAATAGAATTTTTGAGACAAATTGAAAATGGTAAAGAAGAATCAGAATTACCCTCAGTTAAACTTCTCATTAGAGATAGAGTAAGTAAACTAACCACATAAGCACTAAGCACTATATCTCCAAAATAAATAATTAAATTTTTATAAACATTTTGCTTGTTTCTTTTCTTTTAGATTCTTTCTTAAAATCAATACATTTAATCACTTTTCTTAGTAGATTTGTTATAAATTACCCTAAGGTAATTTTTTTATTTTTAAACCACCATTGAAAATTTAAAATAAAATATTATTATAGTAATGACGTTTAATTAAAAAATGTGGTATTGTTTTAAAGAGAATGTTTTAATTTTGCTTTTAGAATGATAAGGATAAAGAAAATTTTCATAAACTTATACAAGAGATTAAAAAATCAAAATCAGGGAAAACACTTGGTGTTTTTGCTAAAGACAACTATCCAGGCGAGTTCTGTGAAAGTTGGAAAGCTGCAATGAAAGCTGAAAAATTTGAAAATGTTGACATCAGCTCATCAATAGCAATTCTAATGGCACCAAAAGAAGATTCTGAAATTATCACAGTGAAAAAAGCTTGTTTGGTCACAGTGGATGTTTTCACAAAATATTTAAAAGATCAAATTATGGAAATTATTGATTCTGATAAGGTATGTTAAGTTGTCATTTTATGTAAGACAATTATATTCGGGACTAGTTAGTGGTAGAATTTGATCACATCCAAAATCTATCACTTCACACAGCATCTAAATTTTTCAGATGGTTTTGCTGTTTATATATAAGTTTTGTTGGGTAAATGAATAATAGTATAAATTGTAACTTTTTGTTGAGTATTTAAATCTCTGATCTTGTCTTATAAGCACTTGTTTGAGTACTTGTATTAATCATTTAATGTTCACTGCCAATTTTCTTACAAGAGGAATAAGGAGCAATTGCCCCTACTGTCAAAATATTAAAATTTTTCATGTGTATTTTTGTAATAGTTTTTTTTATTATTATGGTACCTAACATATTTGTAACCATAGGTAAGAGGAATCTACTAGCAAATGACCCTCTGTCTTAATAGCATATTATGATTAAAATGACTTAATATCATGATATAGTTAAAATGGACTTTATTTAAATTCACTTAGTAAACGAAAATGTGTTATTTTGTGTATCTAATTTCTTTTAATAAATAACTCTATTTTTCTATGTTATCTATAGATTATAGAAAGGTGGTAAATTAAACATTGAAATTTATTTTGCTAATATATATATTATCAATTGGTATTAATTTGATGTGTAAATTAATTCACTTACTCAAAATATTTATTCAAATTTCAGAAAGTAAAGCATTCCAAACTTGCTGAAGGTGTTGAAGCAGCAATATCTGACAAGAAATATGTCACAGGTGTAGATACGAGTCAGGTTGACATGTGTTATCCTCCCATCATACAATCCGGAGGGAATTACAGTCTTAAATTTAGTGCAGTCTCTGACAAGAATCACTTGCACTTTGGTTCTATTGTTTGCTCTTTGGGTGCTAGGTACAAATCCTACTGCTCAAATATTGTACGGACATTGCTGGTCAATCCAACAGATGAAATACAGAGCAATTATAATTTCCTTTTAAATTTAGAGGAAGAAGTCATGAAGCGTCTTGTTGCTGGTGCAAAACTTTCAGCAGTTTACGAAGCAGGACTTGAATTGGCAAAAAAAGAGAAACATGATTTGGTTGACAATCTTACAAAATCATTTGGGTAAGTAAGTTTTTCAGTTTTAAATATTGAAATTTATAGATTGGTTTTTATCCTTTAATGAAATGTTTAAATTTAAAATTGTTTGTGTAGTTTTGCAATGGGTATTGAATTCCGTGAAAGCTCAATAGTGATTGGACCAAAAACTTCAATAGTAGCCAAGAAGGGTATGGTGTTTAACATCAACATTGGTTTAGGCAATCTCACCAATAGTGCAGCTACAGATAAAGAGGGAAAGGTACTCATATTTTTTATAAAACTTTATAATTTTAATGTAATTTGTGATTTACTTGATAAAGAGTCAAGATATGCTAAGCAATTGGCTGATAATACAATGTTGCACTGTTTAAAATTATATTTACTGCATCGTATTATGCTCATAGCTTTAAGAAGTCTTGTTGCTTGAGTAATTTCACTAGTTACTCTCAAACCGTAATTGCATAGTAATGTTAGTATACTGTAATTTTTTATTTTTCGTTTTTACTACAGCAACAAATCCTTTAACATTATTTTTAATGTTTAGATAATTTCTTTTTAACCAGTATTGAAATATTTTGTTTAGACCTATGCACTATTCATTGGTGACACAGTGTTAGTAAATGAGGAACAGCCTGCATCATTACTTACACAATCCAAAAAGAAAATCAAGAACATTGGCATTTTTTTAAAGGATGATGATGAAGAAGAAGAAGAGGAAAAAGAAAATAAGACTGAAATACTTGGTGAGTTATTGGTAAATGTTGATGGAACACATTTGTTTAAGTTAATAATTATAAAACATATTTTGACATGTTACAAAAATACTCTCCATCTTTTTTTAATTAAAAATACATTTGATCTTGGCCATGACCTATCCGCTATTATATGAGGACATTGTTCATTTAAAAAATATCTAATTTTAACTTCACTGCTCACATTTCATGCTTACCAAAATCATGGTACAGATGTGAAATTATCTCCCTGCCCAATTCCAAGTGATTAGAGCTTGGATCATATCAACCATTCCCTTTTATCCAACAACAACTGACTCTCCACTTCTTTAATATCTTTAACACAATCCATGCATCTCTTCTACATTCCATTCATCTTTTATAAGTAATACACAACTCTTCCGCCTATCTACATGATAGTTATCATTCTCTTAGTAACATGGTCATGGCAGAGGTAACCGATTTAAAACTAACCTAATTTGTTAAATCATATTTATTTTTTGATTTTCAAATATAATTATTTTTTTGTGTTACTATAGCAAAAAAAAATAATTATTTATCAGTAACACAAATTCTTTTTCAGTTAAACAAGGAGTTCTAATAACATAATCTAGATTTCAGGAAATATTTTTTCAATGTTCAGCGATAATCACTACTTTGTTTTGTATTATCTTTTCATTTGGCTGTGTTATTTTTTTTGTTTAATTTTTAATTTTAAATGAACTGGTTCTAAAATAAGATATAGATTTAAACAACTTCATTTTTGATCTTGCATAAGGATCAACAGTTATGGTTTTTCTTATGTTAATGAATTCATTATTTTTGGTTATATCACATCGCAAATAAGTTTAAATTCTATTAAGAAAAGGCTATGCTAACTTGGCTTGTAATTTGCTATGTCATTTATATAATTTTATTTACTTACATGCAAACCTGGACGGATAGAAAATGGAGGTGAGTCATTATTTTCTTCACCAAACAAGTTAAGGTAAATGCATGTAAAAAAAAACATTAGGTAATAGACATTGCTTTTAATAGTTTATTCCACTTATTATTTTACTGACAGAGTATAAAAAATATGAACTTAAATGGTAATTAGAAATAATGATAAGACAGGTTTTGATTATTTAAATTAAATAATTTTCTACATTTTAGGACGAGGTAAAAGAACTGCAGTGATAGAATCCAAGCTAAGAACAGAGCATTCCTCTGAAGAGAAGCGAAAGGAGCATCAAAGAGAATTGGCAATTGCACTCAATGAGAAAGCTAAAGAGCGACTCGCAAAACAATCCAGTGGTAAAGACAGTGAAAAGATAAGGAAAAGTACTGTTTCCTATAAGAGTGTGAGTCAAATGCCGAGAGAAAATGAAGTAAAGGAACTCAAATTATATGTTGGTATGTACATTGAAAAATAATGATAGCAATATGAGGTATTTGTTGTCAATTGAAGCGGTCTAAGTATAACCATACTGTCTGTCTCTGCCATCAAACAGTATTGGGCACACATTAGCTTGTTCAATCCTGTGAAGCTAGAAATTAATAAAATTACCTGGGTAACAGTCTTAAAGCAACGAGCACAATACAGTTCTGTGAATATCATCTTAACTGCTCATGATGTTATAGACCTCACTTCACTCATCATTAGATAAATATCGTGCCCCGTCGTTACATCAAATAAAAAAAATTATTACCTTTTTATATAATGATAAAGATTTTACACTAAATATTATCTTATTTTCATTTAATGTTTGTAGATCGCAAATACGAAACGGTTATTTTGCCGATATTTGGAGTACCTGTGCCATTTCATATTTCTACCATAAAGAACATCTCACAATCTGTAGAAGGTGACTACACATACCTTAGGATAAACTTTTTTCATCCCGGTGCTACCATGGGGAGGAATGAAGGTGGTAATTATTCACAACCAGATGCAACATTTGTTAAAGAAGTGTAAGTTTAAATTTTATTTTAAATAAAAAAAAATTATACTGTAGGGGTCTGGTGCTGGTAATCGCCATGGCAAGTACCACCTTAGCTTCTGTTATTTACGACGGACAATAAAGTACTAACATGACTGGTTTGTTTGGGGTGGTATAGATTGACATATTCATTATCATACCCCAGCCGATACAAGACTTAATGTCTTTATTTCAGGGTGTTGACCACTATGTGATACAGTGTGTATGTATAGTTCTAATTAGTGCTACATTGTTATTAATGGAAATATTTTTTACTTAAATGTCTAGCTTGTCACATCTCTTTGTTAAATTAAAATACAACAAAGTTCAGATTGTAACAGTTATTTTTTTTACAGGACATACCGCAGTACAAATACTAAAGAACCAGGCGAAATATCACCTCCCTCATCAAATCTTAATACAGGTTTTCGTTTAATAAAAGAAGTACAAAAGAAATTTAAAACGAGAGAAGCAGAAGAGAGAGAAAAAGAGGATCTTGTCAAACAGGACACTCTGGTCCTTTCACAAAGCAAAGGCAACCCAAAACTTAAGGATCTCTACATAAGGCCCAATATTGTCACAAAGAGAATGAGCGGATCATTGGAGGCTCACACAAATGGTTTTAGATTTACATCGGTGAGAGGAGATAAAGTGGATATTTTATATAACAACATAAAGAATGCTTTCTTCCAACCATGTGATGGTGAAATGATAATTTTGTTGCATTTTCATTTGAAGCACGCCATAATGTTTGGTAAGTTGTAAAGCCCTTTACCTGTTCTGCATTTGTTTATATCAAATTCAATAGTAATCAATTAGACTTAACTGACTTCATGGCCCAAGGTAGCTAAGTAATTGCCTTACAATATGAAGATCCTTGGTTTCATTCTGAGCTCCATATTGGTATTGTTGGTTGTACGATTTTACAAGGTATCATACATCGTCTGTTGAATGAAGCTGTAGTTCATGAATTTCTGTGCATTGAATCGACCAGATGAGGTTCGTGATGGTAAGTAATAAGCACCTGCACCACATTGTGCTTGTCACTTTGAGATATAAGATATTCATTCTTGTTCCCTAGTCATTAGTGGAATGAAATACAACTAAACCATAATACAGTAACATTTGCACAGTACTATCTGGCGGCTTTATGTTACCAATTTTTCTTTTACATGAACTTTAATTAACTCCAGGCAAAAAGAAGCATGTGGATGTGCAATTTTATACAGAAGTCGGAGAGATCACTACAGATCTTGGCAAGCATCAGCACATGCACGACCGCGACGACTTGGCCGCCGAGCAGAGCGAACGCGAACTACGTCATAAACTCAAAGTAGCCTTCAAGAGTTTCTGTGAACGCGTGGAGAATATGACCAAACAGGAAGTAGAATTCGACACACCGTTCAGGTAAAATATATGACGATGGAATAGTATTTATAAGTTAGATATTACAGCGAGAAGCAGTCCCAGTTGACAAAAATTAAAAGAAGCTAGCTATATTCGACGTTGCTATAAAGAACCAGCTTACGTCACATCATATTCCGTCATGTTACGTCGCATCACAAACTTTTGGATAAATGTTATCGAGCCAACCCACAAGAGGAATATGAGGTTTACTTGATAGTAACTAATATATCTGCTAATAATATTATAGCGTTCGTTAGGATGTTTACACCACATTCCACTGGATACATGATACATAAAATGTTAAGTCAGTTTTTCTCAGTAATTTTACTATCTACAGTCCCTTTCACGCGACGGCAAAAAGATGGTATGCACCTAGATGGTTGTCCTGTACAAAATATGCTACCATTTATTAATATTTAAATTTCCAGCACGAAGGCTGTCCATAAGGTCAACCAACGGTTTAATGGTCACGGGGAGCCGCTGGATGTGGTAAGCGCAAAAGCGGTCCTAGGCCAATGTCCAGCATTAAACGTCTATCGACTGATGATGATGATGATGATAGTTGTTATGCTTGTCTCATAGCTTCGCAATAATGTAGTCTTACCCTTTTATGATTTTTACATTCCCATTAATCCACAGAGAATTAGGCTTTCCTGGAGCACCGTTCCGCAGTACCGTCCTTTTGCAACCAACTTCCGGCGCATTAGTTAATCTTACGGAATGGCCGCCATTTGTCATCGCGCTAGAGGATGTCGAGTTGGTGCATTTTGAGCGAGTCCAGTTTCATCTCAAGAACTTCGACATGGTTTTTGTATTCAAGGATTATGCAAAAAAGGTCGCAATGGTCAATGCAGTCCCTATGAACATGCTGGATCATGTGAAAGAGTGGTTGAAGTGAGTACTTAATTTTACCTACAATGGACTTACACTTGACCATAATATCACATTGTGTTACATGATAATGAGATTGAAGTCGATGAAGCATGGTCACCCATGATATGGCTCTGATATATTTATGAATCACCATAACAGCATTGCTGACTGTTGTTGTGATAGATTTACAATACAGGGGAAGGAGCTAATCAGGCAGATTTGAAAAAAACCCCAAGTCTAACGAAACATCTGGTCCAGGATTAACCTAGAGATCCCCAAGTTACCATGGAGGGGGTGTAAAAGTTACATGCCTGTATAAGAGGTTATCCCTTTTATTCATATCTTTCAATTTTTCTTACATACTTTCAGTTCATGTGATATTCGATATTCCGAAGGAATACAGTCACTTAATTGGACAAAAGTTATGAAAACGATTACTGATGATATTGAAGGCTTCTTTGACAACGGTGGCTGGTCATTTTTGGATCCAGAGTCTGATGCTGAAGATGCTGCACAGGTACACAATCATTAATATAGTAATAATTGTAATAAACGACTCTCTTAATCCACTGCAAGAAACCTCTCACATGCAGAAATTCAAGGCCATTTATTCACCAAGCAGGTACAACAAGGGTTGGATGGATATCCCACATCCACAAAAGGGGATTTTTTTGTAACATTTAACTTTTTACAATGTTATTATATTTACTTTTACTAATAAAATTTAGCTTTTTTAATAATTGAACTCATTAGAGGCATACAATTTGTGGATATGTGCTCAATTTGATCTATTGAACATTTTTATTTTTAAGGATGAAGAATCTGAAGAAGAGGATGATGCATATGAACCCACAGATGTAGAGTCAGAAGAGGAGTCAGATGATGATTCTGAATATGACTCGGAGGCATCAGACGCTTCTGAGGGTTCTGGCGACAGTGAAGGTATTGTTAAATTTTTTTATACCTTTTTATTTGCTAAACCAAAAATATGTGTTTACTCTACTTAGAATATAAAATAAAATAAGTTAACTTTAAATTTTAAAATATTTCAAGCGAAATTTTTGTATGAGAAAGTAGCTGATTGTTTTTGTTATATTTTCTCAGGTTTTTGTCTTAAAAATAGCAAATTCTTTACTATTTTTTTATTTATTATTACTATTTTTAGGAGAGGAGGATGAGGAGTCCGGTAAAGATTGGTCAGATCTAGAGCGGGAAGCCGCCGAGGAGGACAAAAAGGAACGTAACTACGATAGAGAGGACTTCGACCGGAAAAGGAAAGCCGGTCGAGATAGACCACGATCATTCGAATCTGAAGAAGGGCGTAGCAAGAAGAGTAAACACGATAAGAGTTCCAGCCACAAGAGCTCTAGTCACAAGAGTTCCAGCTCCAACCACAAGAGTTCTAGCCATAAGAGCCCTTCTAAACACAATAATAGCAGGCGAGTTACAGATTTGATGGACTAGTATTTATTTTGCCTACATAAGTTCTACCGCTGAGTATGTTCTTTCTTATGACAAAGAAGTGAAGAAACTAACTGCTTGATTTGATTGGCTAGTGTAGACAGAGACAGTTCCACAATATTACATTTTTACGCTAAAACCTCCGTACAACCACAAATTTCAAATATTTGAATTCATAACCTCCAATAGTTAGCTTTTCATTAACCATGAAAAAAATTGTTATAAAAAAATCTATAAATAACTCCATTTTTATTATTTTAGTCCATCAAAGAATCGAGACAAACATCACAAGTCGTCGCATCATGACAGGGATCATAAGTCATCGCATAGCAAATCCAACGGCGACCATAAGAAGCACTCCAGTGACAGCAAATCCCACAAACGTTCCCGGGACGACAGTCGGGAACATGAGCGCAGTTCTAAGAAAGCTAAGTAAGTTAACATTTATATTCATTATCACAAATAAGTTATCCCAGAGCTGTGCCTATCTGGATATTAGGCCTTTCTTGCTGGATATAGTCTAGATAGGTACCAAAAGCTAAATCGATTTCTGCCACTAAACAGTTGTGTGCAAACATTACTCTGTTCTGGTTTGAAATTTCTGGGATTATAAGAATGATTAACATTGTCTCAAGGTGATGAGCATATTGCAGTATTGTGTGTTTCATCTTAATTATTGCCTGGTTTTTATGCACAGACATCCGATGAACATTCTGCTTGTCTCATAGCTTCGATTAATTTTAAAGAAAATAGGAGTAGATCATTTGTACTGTTGCATTTGTTAAGTATTTTTTTTTATTGAATTGTTAATGTATGAGATACAAACACTAGAAATATCGTTTGTACATCCATATTTTTAAATTATTTGTATTAGTCTGTTGTTATCACAGAGGCAATGTAATTGTCAGTTAACCCTTTTCTTTTGTCAAATATAATTGTTAAATTTTAAAAACGATTGTTTCAGGAAATAATCGACCAAGATGCACAAGTGATATAAATAATGATTGATGAAACGGGTTTAAAATTTTGCGTTTTACTTAAATCATTAAAAAACTCCCAACAGAATCGCAATGTCCATCTCATGCAATGTTCAAATTGTCTGAATGTTTGTAATGTATTTTAGATTTTAAAATTTCCAGCATTATTTGTAATTTAAACTATACAAACAAAAAAAAAACAATAAATATAAGGATTTACTATTATTTGTATAATTCATTTAACTCTTAATAGTTAAACTATAGCAACAAAATAAGTTAATAAGTAACACTTGAGGGATTGATTTATTATCTTACATCACAAGCTAAATTAATAGGAAATTAATCATACACTATTTACAGATAAAAAAATAAGCATCTAAATTTTTGTAATCTTGCAACTGTCAATTTGGTATATCAATCTCTTGTGCGGCTACAACAGGTCCACGTGGCAATACTGTTATCCTCTTTGTCTCTGGTAACTTATTGATATCCTGTAATTTCGTTGTCTCCTTATGCTCTTGAGTATCACTTGAACTCCAATATTTCTTATTGACTAGCATAAGTAACATTAATGCAGGTAAATGTATAAGAGAGAATCTAAATAGCTTTCTTGAACTGCCACTATCTGATTTCCTATAGAATTGCCAGGCTGCAATAAAAAAAAAAATTACATTAGTCTTTAACAACACTGCTACTGGGCTCTTTATGATGATGAATGATCATCCTATCTGTACTTTGTTATCACTCACCTAAGTACATGAAGTATATATTCAACGGCAAAGACTCTAATGCGAACCACATATTCGTTACATCCAAGTATGAAGATGCTATGCAAGTCGCTGTAATAATCCCAGTGTGTCTAAGTGCAACTCTTCTACATAAACCTAAAACGAATATACTTAAAAACATGGATCAGTATGCAGTATATAGTTTATTAATTAAGAGATGTATGTCGATTTGTTTTAATTGTTAATTTTTATTGGTGGTAAGTTTCTATTGCCAGATACAGTCTAGGTAGGTACCATTGCAGCTATTTCAGCTCCGACATGGTTGTTTGCAATTTTTACTGTGTTTTGGTTTGAAGGGTGTTATAGCTAGTGAAATTACTGAGATGATGAGTCTTAATAATTTGTCTCGAAAGGACGAGCACAACGTGGTTCAGTATATATCATCTTGAATAGTACCATGATGTTATAGCATGGGTATTAACCATCCACTGTATTCTTCGCTTGACTTGTCGGTTTGTGGAATAATTAAAGAATCGTCATCATCATCATCAGCCGATAGACGTCCATACCTGGACAAAGGCCTCCCCCAAAAATCTCAAGATTTGTAGAGAGGTTCATATAAGGCGATTTGGGCCATTTTCCATAACTGGCCCAGTACGGGTTGGTGGGAGCCAGGGCCTCGTTCTTTGATTAGCAGGGTGCACCATAAGCACACCCCATCCCTAATAAAAGATAATACTAACTTTTATTTCATAAGTTCATTAATGTTCAGGTATTAAAAATAAATATTTACCTGGATCTGTGACGGCCATCATTCTATACCCCGCGCGTGAATAGTCCGGCCGTAAGTTCCAAGACAGTGCATTGAAATGCGGGAATTGCCACGAGTATAAAATCATTCCTAAAACAAGCGCACCGGCGTCTAGACTGCCTGCACAGCCCGCCCAGCCCATCAATGGCGGTATTGCTCCAACTAAAAAATTTATAAAAGCATATTAAAAACGCAATATGCTTTTTTAGTAAAAGAAAAGATATATACATATTTTTCTTATATTTTTATCGACAGAAAGAGAGGGCAAAGAATCATCAAAAAAGTTTCATTTGTCTGAAGTGAAGTCAGGATTTTTCGGGGTTTACAAATTATGCACCCACTAATACTCCCTTGGTAGTCCCGCTCAATGTTTTAAGAAGGAATGAAAGATGCACTAGTCATTTTGTAAGAGATCTAGTACGGGTCTATAAATTTTATTTCCAATCAAATTGTTACAAAAAAATAATTATAAATAAAAAATAAGTACAATCATACTTTTTTCCTTATATTCTGTTTCAATTGACTACATCTTTATGATTCTATTTTTCTTCAGATTTGATTAGATTTCAGATTTTCTTCAGATTGTTAAAATCTTGTAATACATGTGCAATAACTTACCTACAGATCCCAGCCATGTATTAAGAATAGACATTCTCTTCATTGGTGTATATACAGATGTATATAGTACAAGATTGCCTGCGCCCAAAGCAGCTGTCAGTGGGTTTACGCCGAAATATAATATACTAAGGCCTGTTGCACTAGTAAGAGCAGCAAAACTGATAGCATGTACTGGTCTGTAAATCATTGATATAGAATAAATTTTTCTTTATAAAAATTATATTTGTATATTCATAATTATTTATTCATCATTTTATTTTATTATTCACTTTGAAAACAACCTGAGCATTTACATATTTCAAAAGCAACAATAGTAACAATTTTTCCAAACCAAAATTTTTTACTAATAGTAAAAATTTAAAAATATATTTATATAGAAGATATTGCTTATATACATATATCAATTATTTAAATATATATATTTCTATCAATGTTATGTATTATACAAAGTTTAAAAAAAAAATCATGTTTAGTGCAAGCTTAAGAGTCTAGGATTAGAATCACTTATATGGATTCTAGATAAATTACTGGAAGTATTTATTTTACAAGACTAATTTCATGATATTTTTAAGTCTCATCTGAAAAATTGCTATTTTAAATAAAATAGTTAAACAACTATCATTTATCTTACATGTTAATACTGTCTACTACATTAATAATGTAATATTAATTTTATGTTTACAAGACATAACATTGTACTTACTCTAACAGACCTTTTACAAGGACTCTGTTTTTAGTGCGAGACATTTGAGCATCAAATGGCACTTCATGATACTGGTTAATGGAGTTGGCAGCAGATGATACTAAGCCAGTGCCAATAGCACACAGAGCAAATGTTGTGAAGTCAAATGGTGCTGGGGCTAATGTGTAGCCTGCCATTGAAGTCATTACAACAAGTGCTGAAATTTATTTATTTTAATAAGTATTTAAATATGTATGTTTCTTTATTATTATTATTTACAATTTCAATAGTTTCATGGGTTAGTATTAATATTAAATTATATATAAAAACAATAACAAAGGTAAGCTTAAAAGTAAACTTACAAGTCAAACGAAATTTTGATAGCATCATACAATAGTTCCCCAGATTGTTTTTGATATCTTGTGTTGGAGTTTCTTTCCAAATCCTTGTGTCTTGTGGTACCTTTTTACTTTTTACATTTAATTGGGTTTGAGTTTGGGTTGTTATTGAGTGTTTATTTTGCCCACATTGTGATGATGATATCTTAGCCAGTTGATGTATTGGTTTTCCATGCTAATGAAAAAAATGTTTTTATAATAAAATATATGTAAAATTTAATAATTTAACACAAAATGCCAATAATGGTTCATTGATTAGAAGTTAAGCAACAATTTTTATTAATATAAGTTTGTGTATTTCAACATAACAGTAAGTTGCTATGCAAAATCTAAATAAAATATCTAAAGCTAAACTTCAACAGAATTTAAGTTATTATATTAAGTTTATAATCCACAAATTTTACGGTAATTAGCATTACTTACACCAAGTTTAAAGAGCAGTGATCTTGACGAGATACTGAAAGTTCCATGTTTAATGATAAAACTGCAGTGCAACACTTTCAGATAAGACATCACGAGGACACAAGAGAGCGATTTTTTTTCAAGTTAACATCCTGAAAACAAAATTATTTAAAATCTTAAATATATTTAAATAATTCGTTTGAAACATCACTCAAATGTTACACGTAAGAAACAATAAAGCTAACAATTATGTAATATATAGTTGGTTTGTTTACTACTTGGGAGTGTAAACCCTTTAGACAAATTTCAAATTAATTTTATACTGATTTTATTTAATTTTACTGTTTACTTACTTAATTATTAACATGTTCATTATAAGAAATAAAAACAACAAAATGAAGGAAAGTGTTTTAAAGTATATTATTAATAAAACTTCAAGTCAAAATGGTATAGGTTATTCTCGTAACCTATAGATAGGACGACGTCTCCATACTTCAGACAGATGAATGACAAAAAACGTCATAGTAAGTGAATTAGGCTTGAGTAGTATTTGAAAAACTCAACTATGGCGTCTTGATAATATTTGTAATGGCTTAAAAATCATTGAAGATACTTCAAATACCCCACGTAAAATCTAAAAATTAATCTTTATGCTTGTCATAAAGAACAAAATGAAAATATCTCTTGTACTTGTACAAAAATTTAAAACTAAAAATTTCAGTTCTCAGTTTTTGTTCTGTTGTGTATATTGCGTGATAAGTTTACAGCAAATATATAATATAAATAAAATGTTCCACAAATAGTCCAGTCATATAAAATAATATAACTTTGAAGTAAATACTTAAAATTTATTCATTAAATTAATTAATCTATTATTAATTTTGATTGATAAAATGATCGGCCACGAGATCAACACCTTCAAGTTAAACAAGCAATATCCGTTACTTGTTTATATACCAATATTTTTATATATTAAAGCTAAAAAAAATTGCTTATAAAATATTAATAACAAATTTTTCATATTAAAACTAAAAGGTATAAAAAATGTTAGAAGTGGTGAGAAAAATAAATGACTAAAATTGCAATTCCAAAAAAAAATATTTATTTTTCTGTTACAAGTTAAAGTTATGTAAGTTATACACTTATATTGAGTTTAGTTTAATATCGATTTAAATTGTACTCGTGGATATTGTAATATTCATAAAAAAAACAGATGAAAACATGTTCGTATTTCTTACAATAATGTAAAAAAACCTGTCAATCAGCTTACGTCCCCTAAAAAATTTACAAAAATAATTTCACTAACCCAGATTAAAGGTCAGTTAAAGTTTATTGTTATTTAATTATAATCCAGTGTTGGGAACAAATGTTGTTAAATTTGACTTTTATTTGACTATTGATTGTTTCTACGACCATAGTATTACTATATAAAAATTTTATAAGAACATATTACCTCTACTAATATTTATTTTAGTGTTTACAGGTCTCTGTAACCTCCTACTTTCATGGAACTTTTACAGTTTATATATTAGTGTATAAAATTTTTCTCTTTTAATAGATTAATGACATTATAAATAATTTATAAAACACGGAGATGAAATAGTATCAAAATAAAATTAAAGCCGAAAATACAATTATAAGCATTTAGTAGTTTTATTATTAAAAAAAATAAGTAACTTTGTAAAATCATTATACAATATAAATATAAACACAATTGAAGTTATACATTATTTCCGATTTATCATCATATATCCTTTCACTGCACCTCTTACGACACCCAACTTGTTAAAAAACCTTTAATAACATAATAGAATTCTGTCTGTAAGTTTTGGGACGTCTGTTGGAAAATCCGATATGCATACACGGTTAATTTAAAAACGTTTAAATCTGTCAAGATTTTCAACTACACTTCTGTTATGACACAAGCATAAAATTTGCCTAAAATATTTAGCAAATTTTGTTCTTACAAGGCAACACAGTTTTTTTGTTTTTATTTTGATTTCAATTGATATTCGAATACGGAAGTGGCTGGTTACCTCTTTTGTTGACACTTGGTTTGGTTTGTGAAACATGATTTATTGCTTCTTTTGAAATATGTAGAAACGATTTAAATTATGGTGAAGAAGTTGGTTTCTCCGCTTTAGATTTGTCTAATCCTAACGATGGCTTTAAGGGGAGAAAAAGGGAATGGAAATGGCGAGGAGCAGATCGTCGAGGTAAATCGATTTGGCCTACATACCATTGACAGTTAAACTTGACCTATGTGATGTATGGCGTTATGATTTTGTGGATTTGTAGACATTGGCGGAGGTGTTCCGATGCTTCATCTGTATGGAGAAGCTGGTGGACGCACATCTTTGTCCACACTGTTCAAAGCTCTGCTGCTATGCTTGTGTTCGGCGCTGGCTGACGGAACAGCGATCGCAGTGTCCACACTGTCGTGCTGCGCTACATCTACACGAATTAGTAAACTGCCGTTGGGTAGAAGAAGTTACCCAACAAATTGAAACCATGCAGCAAACTAATTCAGCCAGCCAAAGAGAAAGCTTTAGAGACAGGTACATGTTTTTGTAAAATTTTGGGGATTTAATATTGTGGTATGAACTGTTAAATGATTGATGTTTATTATCTCATTTATATACATAGTTATTAAAATGTACAAAATAATATAAATAACTATGTTTTTCATTTGTAGTAATGTCAAAAGTTTATAAGTAATTAATTAAATTTTAAGTATAATGTAGAAGTCATGTCTATTTATGAAACTATAGTAAAAGCAGATTTAAATGTAATAATGTACAGTATTTTTAAAATTTCAGGAAGTTAGATTTCCTTTACAAAAGAAATGATTCCTATACATTTTCTCATTATTATTATTTAATTATGGTTATTTCATGATAATTGTTAAAGCATTTATTTATCATATTGTAAAGCTGTGTATGAGGGAACTAATAAAAATTATTAATTAAACAGTATATATTACAGTTATACAATATAATAAACAGGATTATAATATAAAAAACAATAGATCCATATATGTTATAAAGATATTTGCAGGAAATAAATTAATGGCTGATTTAACAAAAATCAAAATAACTTATAAAGTTTACATAACTGTTACCAATTTTCTAGTAAGTATTTTATAATTAATTTGGACTAATTCAAACTTCATATTATTTCATTAGTGAACTGTGCATATAAGTCCCTTACCATTCTTATAGCTGATTCATCTTGGTAATTATTGGCATAGTAAACATTGTTTTGAAATTCTACTAGTTTTTATAAAGGTTTAATCATCAATCTTATTCTTAGGTAGATGTCTACCAATTATAGTAACAATCAATGCTTATATGATTGTGAACATTTATCTTTGAGTTATGTGTGAAAGAAAATCTATTGAATTTTATGTTGGCAGGAAACAATAAAATAACAAAGCAATGAAACAAACTCAGTTTAAAAAAATATCGTTTTGGGACATAAAATATACAGTATTAATAAATGTAAGAATTAAAAATTATACAAATGTATGACTATTGAAATATAGGGTGGCGCAAAAATAACCTTATAAAAAGTACCTTATAACACAGGTAATAAGGTACTTTTTATAAGGTTATTTTTGCGCCACCCTATATAATATAAATAATTTTTACCATTGACACAAAATTATAGCATCTTTAAATTCACATTTAGAATGTCAAAAATTCATTTCAAGGTGTCCAACCCATCAAGAGAAGTTGACAGTTTACTGCTGGACGTGTAGACGTTGCATATGCCACCAGTGTGCTCTGTGGGGTGGTACACACTCTGGGCATACATTCAAGCCGTTGGAGGAAGTATATGAGCAGCACGTCACACAGATACGAGACGAAGTCTCTCAGCTGAGGCGAAGATTGATAGAGCTCATTAGTCTTGTTCAGGATGTGGTGAGTTGTATTTCAATTTGTTTTTATTTTTGTTTGAATGTATACAGTTCTTGTTAATTATCAGCTTGATGTCACAAGTTGAGTCTGCTTGAAATTGTCCTGCCAGAGCATATTTATTCATGTATTCTCCTCATTTATGTTTATTAATACTAATAATAATTATTCATAAGGAACGCAATGTGGAATCGGTGCGCGCTGCTAAAGATGAACGTGTGCGTGAAATACGAAACGCAGTCGAGCTTATGATATCGCGTCTTGACTCCGCTTTGAAGGCGAAACTCCTGACACTGATGGGCCAAAAGAATAGCCTCACACAAGAGACTGAACAGCTAGAGCACCTACTGCAGGAGATTGAACATCAGATGCATTCCAGTACAAGGTAATCAATATTGTGCTCACTGTTTTGAGGCAAGATATTATTGTCTCTTTACCTTAATAATTTCACCAGTTGGAACACTCCTTACACTGGTAGCAGAAATATTGGGTATGGTTGTACCTAGCTAAACAGTCCCGAATTTTTATGTAAAAGTATTTTTTTTGTAAACAGTATGCAATGGAGTTGATTTTTTATTCAACATAACATAATTACTTAGTTTCAAGATAAATTTGTATTAGGTTCAAAAAATTCATTTCTTTATTATTAACAAATAATAAAAAAATTATATATTTTTTTTCTAAAAATAGTACATGACGAAAATTCGAAATAACGTGTTTAGTATCTTAATTGTTACTGCATTAAAAGTATTGGTAATCACTTTTTAACTAACGTTGCTGTTTAAACAGATCTGAGTTGATTGCCAAGAGTGGGGACCTGTCGAAGATGATCCATCAAGTGCGCAAGAAACCAATGGCCAGTTTTGTGACTGCACCAGTACCAGCTGATTTTCACAGGCAAGCATTATATCTAAAAATATATTTTGAAATAATATGTTATCATGTGGAGTCATTGCCTATGTTCTGTGTTCCGGTTTGAAGGGCGACGTTGCTAGTAATATTACTGAGTTTAATGGGACTTAACACCTTAGGTCTAAAGTGAAGACCCTACACCTAAAGAGCGGTCATTAGATTGTAAAAAATACTGCGTTTTGTTTTAATGGCGTGAGAGCTGATGAAATTACTGGAGTAACAAGATTTAACGTCTTGTGTCTCGAGTTGGCGAGTAGAATATAGTGCAACGTCATAATACTCACTGGGCGAGAGAATGACCATCAGATCAATGTCCCACACATCACGACGCTTACCTGAATAAAAATAAAATTTATTTTACATAGGGTAAGTCGTAGACAATTAAAAAAAAACAGAATCCTAAATAAAATATGTTTGTTACATATAATTTTACTGCATACAGTGAAATTGTGCCAAGCTATGACAGCAGCACTTTCCCGCTGTCGAACTTCACTCAGCTGCAGCATGCTGCTGCGCCGGTGTACTCCGCTCCACTTCACGTCAACGGCCTCTGCTGGCGGCTGAAGGTCTACCCCGATGGCAACGGCGTCGTCAGAGGCAACTATCTATCTGTCTTTCTGGAACTCAGTGCAGGCCTGCCCGAAATATCCAAGTGAGTTATGCCATAATAATACTTGTATTTTTAAGTTTGTTTGAGTTAACCAGGATGTGGTTTTGTTGTATGATATATCTGCATTGAAATGTAGTTAAAAACTTCCATACATTAATAATTAATATTATAAAGTTTCCTTAATGTTTCCACTGCTGGGACCCGAAGCATTTAACCTCAAGGACATGTCAGGACTATTTAACACACTGGCGATGTCACATGTTTATAGAAGGTCACCATGCTTTACTTCTTCATACAATGTTTAAATATGTTATTTCAATAGATCAGTTCTCATAAAAAAATCGAAAGAATTTTTTTTCAACTGTTTGTTTTTTTTAGATGATCATTAGTGAGATGATAACGGGTGAAAATTTGTGTTAGATATTACTGATTTTCATTCCCCTGGTACAGGACATGGGTTTACATGTAGTAGTAAATATTTTTAGATTTGTAACTAAAAAGATTTATTGGTTACGTTTGTTTTATTCCCCACTTGTTGAGGAAGTTACTTTAATTTGTGAGCCATTATCACTTAAAAATTAACGCTGTAATGACTTATCAAGTAATTATAATTTTTTTTTTAACAATGACAATGTTTTAACATTTGTCAAGCTACAAACATTGAAATTAAAAATGTTGTTATTTGGCCTTGAAGATGTAATTTGTTAATTAAGTCTACTAAATGAATGTTTATACAATCACTACTGTCTATATTGGTAATATTGTAATTGTGTTTGATAAAAATATTTATTATTTGCAAACAATACTATCTGGATGATACAAGTTGTGAAACTGAAAGTAACAAAGAATATTTCATTATTACAAGCTTTGCTAAATTAAGGGTAGGCAAGAGGTAAGTGTGACAAGAGATATTGGCTGTTATCTAATCATAGTAGCAGTAGATATTCTGCTCTGTCTGTGTGCAAGCATGTTGATGGAATTATTTGGGAGTCTTTGATGTGCTAAAATGCTGAAGAAAGCTGCTAAGTTTGCTACGTATTATCAAACTGTAGATAATGTGCCTGGTTTCATTATGTATTTGAAATCATTCATTATGGTATATACCATATACGGTTGACACTGGGTTCATTATGGTGATATGACTGCCTCTTTGAAACAGTGGTTAAGCGCTTGCCTTGTATCGTGGTGGTGTTCAGTTGTATTTCAAGGGTACTTGTGAAATATTTAATCAGCTCCCACAAAAGTAACACTGTGTTCCAGCTTTCAATATATGAGAAGCGAGTATTCTAAACAAGTGTGCTTTGCTGTCTGATAAAAATTATAATAAACTTACCTTTGTTTTAAATTCATTCATTAGCCAATTTACATCTCCACTGTTGGGGCACAGGCCTACCCTCAATATGAGGACGATGAACCATAGTCACCATGCGGGCCCAATGCGGATTGGCGACTTCACACACACCCTAGAATAAATTCTAATTTATGTGCAAGTTTCCTCACGATGTTTCCCTTCGCCGTTTGTATTTCGCTGTTGTTACTAAAGTTCACAAATGTACATAACTTAAATATTAAAGTCATCGGCACATGCTGATATTCGAACCCGCGACCTTCGGAATGAAGGCCGCATGCTCTAACCATTAGGCCGGC
The DNA here is from genome assembly GCA_029030555.1 of Ornithoptera alexandrae. Lineage (NCBI taxonomy): Eukaryota > Metazoa > Arthropoda > Insecta > Lepidoptera > Papilionidae > Ornithoptera > Ornithoptera alexandrae. The sequence goes on along the minus strand of JARDVY010000037.1, from coordinate 2,859,106 downwards.
GAGCTTTGCTTTAAATTATATGTTGTTTTGCGTGCTCGCTACAGCCTCATAACTGTATGACTTCCGCAATAATTATGCTATCATGAATTATAATAATAAACTAATTATAAATTAATTATTGTTATAGTAAACTGATATTTGTCAAAAATTTTGTTGTATATTTTAATTAATTGTAGTCTATAATTTTCTTTTTCCACTTTGATGTTTTTAAGTCCAAAACGATCGCCAAAGCTGTGTATGTCTATAATAGGACAATATATTTAATATACCTAGGTATATAATACACTTAGTACAACATACCTAGAATATAAGATAAAATATATGGTATGTTATGCAATTTGTGTATCAAATAAATAAACAGACAAATGTTTAACATACAAACATTTCAATATGGCACTAATATCAATTCAAATTATACGAAAGGTTATTTAAAAACTTTATTGCGACGTTTTTTAAAGTTATTTCAGATTGTGAAAAAGTCAAATATGACTTTAGATAAATTGAATTACTCACCTAAAAGTACAGTACCAACCCATCCAGTAATAAGAGTGCAAGTTAATCCTTCCCTCTTAAGGTTCACAAAACCAATAGATAGTTTAACACACAGTAAATATTTCGGAGGACATAATCATAATATTTAAAAAAATATATAAAACTATAAGTGGGAACAGGCAAGATAATTTTCTCAAGCAGATTACTGACAACTAACTCTCTATTTATTAGATGAAGCGTCGAGACGAGCTAGATCTTGACATGATGGTAAATGATACGTCCTCATATAACAATGTGGTGTTAGGATTATTAATGCTGCACCACACTGCTTGCCTTTTTGAGACACAAAATATTAAATCTCGTTACTTCAGTAATTTTAACTGTAACGCCCTCGTTGACCTCTGTAGTCTCCGGCATCACATCACAACATAATTGATATGCTTCCATCACTTGTGCTACTTGAATATAGGAATATGAATTATTTTTTGTTGTACAGGCTTGATCAGCATTCGCTTTGTTTTATGATCTTGAAATTTTATGTAGTTTCATGTCTGATGCTGTTAAATACTTTTTGTAGAATGTCCTGTCCAAGTACATTATTTCATGTGTACAAATATGTCTTTAAGTGTATATTGTTTTAAACTTAAATATGATGGCGACCGCGTGCCGGTACATTTAGTGCTGGGAAGCCCTCCAGTAGGTGGACCGACGATCTGGTGAAAATCGTGGGGAAACACCGGAGAACGATCGGTGTGGGAGATGTTCAGAGGTCTATGTCTAGCAGTAGATGTTTATCTAGTAATGATGTGGATAATGATCACGCAATGGATTTTCTTTTTCTTTTTGTGTTCTTTTGTGAGATAAATAGAAATATAATAAACGTAATTAAAAAGAATGACGTGAATTAATAATTGCAGCAACATAAGTATAGATAATTAATATCACGACAAAAAAAATCCTTAGAAATTGTTCTTTGTGTCTACTAATATATAATGGGTTGGTGATCAGGTACGAGTACCGCGTGGAAATGCTGCACCAGGTGTCCCGCGATCCATCTAAGAACATTGTACGCGAATTCGCCTCGGATTTTGAGGTTGGCGAGTGCTGGGGCTATAATCGCTTTTTCCGACTGGACCTGCTAGCTAGTGAAGGCTACCTCAACCCGGAAACCGATACACTTATACTCAGGTATGCAACCCATGGTTGACGGTGCATTCACTTTAAGATAGATTTCAACTTTGCTATTTAAGCATCAATCATAAAAGATATCTTAATTATAACATTTGGGGATGCTGGAATTTTACGTACGTACACTACTCGATGTATTGTACGTACGTAAACGTTGAATGCTCATACGTATACATCCTTCGTGTACCTCTTATTTGATCATGAGTTAAAAAAAAAATTAGCACAAAGTAGGGAAATTTATTATCTTTCAGAATTATCTTTATTGAAACAAATGTTCGCTCTGACAGCTATAAAATATAATTTAACTGCTTCCATGGAGCAGTAACTATGCATGTGCCTTGTGACATGGGGTTTTTAGGTCAAATTTTGAAACCACATACTGTGGAGCATGGCTGGTTGTTGTCATTAGTTGCATGATTAGTTTTTTTTTTCTCGCAGATTCCAAGTACGCCCACCAACCTTTTATCAACGCTGCCGCGACCAGCAGTGGTACATCAACCAGCTTATCACAATGCAGAATCAGCACATTTTACAGATAAATGATCTCAAAGAAGTGAGTTAAAATTAACATGTTTTTTTTTATTTAGTCAAAACTTTCAAAATGCTTACTCATATTTAAGCTATCATTGTGCTCGCCTTCATCTCCTTCATGTTTCTGTCATATAGCTATCTAAGTTTCTTTTAAAATATCTCCAATAACCTAAACTGCATAGTTTTTCTACTAATGGTAGGTTTCTGTTGACAGAGACCTTGGAGGTACTTCCTCGGCGCCTATTTTTGTCGCCAAACGTGAATGTGTAAATGTTGTGTTTCAGTTGCAAGGGCTGTTAACATCAAGTTGACGAGCATAATATGGTGTAGTTTATGTCTTGCTAAGGTCACATTGTTAAAGGTTATATGGGGCATATTATTTACCATCATGTAAAACCGACCTGCTGTTCTCGCCACTCCGTTGTATTAAATATAACAATTATTTTTTTGTAATTTCACAGCGTTTGACGTTGGAGATGTCGCGCAACTCGATCACGGCGACTCGAGTACCGAGCAGCACGCTGCCCTCGCAAGGTAACGACGTGGATAAGCCCGCGCAGAACCACCGGGTTGATGGGGTCGCACTCAACGACCCACTGCTGTACAATAATCAGTGGAAGTTCAACACGTCTCATAGCGTCATGAGCGGTCAGAGACTATCTAGTCCTGGTACGTTGAGCTATTTTTTTTTTAGCAAGAAGTATAGTTGTAACACTTCTGTGTCTTTACTTTAGTAATTTTAGTAGCTTCAGCTCTCTCAGCAGTCATTAACATCATCATCCGCCGATGGACGTCAACTGCTAAACAGAGGCCTCCCCCAAAGATGTTCACATCCATCGATCAAACGGTCGTTCTCCAGTAGTACCTACCAGTAATTAATATGTCAGCTCCGTAATTAGCGTTTCTAAATTCAATTTGCTAAAAACAAATAAATCGGTGTCATATTTTATTTTCAAAATACCTTTCCTACCTAGATCTATGATATTTACATGAAAAAAAAACAAAGAACCGAAATCTGTTATTAATAGTAATAAATTCTTTCTCTTAAATTGACATGTAACCTTCTCAGCAGGGTTACTTAACACAGCTATATTCCTGGACGACACGCCCAACAACGACGTTTCATCGCAGTCTGCGTACGGGTTCGGCGACTACGCGCCTCTTGACCGCCGCGTGCACGCACACGGACATGCGCACGCGCAGCACGCGCTCGACGCGTACAACCTACCGTCTACTTCCCGGTGAGAATTTATAGAGTATGGTTTTATGGTTAAGTTTTACGGTCTGTTTATCTTGTTTTTGAAATAATTTTCTACTGGTTATATTGTAAGTTATAATTTTTTTTAATCGTTCCCCACTGCTTGTGTCGGTTGGACTGGAGTATCTTTTTTCCTCTTTCATTTTAAGCTTTTATTTTTATATACCATTCTTTTCCATACTTTCTACATTTTCTTTTCTCCTTTCATGCTTTTTATCTATCACTCATACCTTGTCATCTTTGCGTATTTTCTGTTTCTTCTGTCATGAAGCGCCTCTCAGACTTCGATCGCCGCTTGCTTTTATTTTCTTATCTTAATTTTTAATTTTTACATTTGCTTTTTATTTAGTACACTTTGTTATTTATTTCTATCACTTACATTACTACTTTATTATTTATGTACTATTTATTACTTTATTTCTTTTATATTTCTCTCTATTACTTTTATATCCTAGTACTTATTTCTGTAAATTTTTTCTTTTATTACTTTTTCTTCACATTTTAGTAGTATGTGACGATTTCCCTCGTCACTCATCAGATAAACTTATTATATTACCGTATGAAAGTTATAGATTATATGTTTTGTGATAATGACTGATGTTTGGTGTTCAGATCGGCGAGTTCTCTAGCGACGGGCAACGGTGCAGCCGTCGGCACGGCCGGCGCAGACAACATGGCGCTGGTCAGTTTACACACACTGCTCAGCGCTGCTCGACCTCCCGCTCGCCTACCGCGTCACGACAAGCTCCGCTCGCCCGCCAAGGACACCGCACTTACTGGTAATCCTTCGACGTGATGGCCTTTAAACACAAGATGACTGAGTGAGATCAGAGAACCTGCGTTATCCCTTTCACTTAACTAGCTACAACGCTTTTCAAACCGGAACAGCTGGTGGCAGGTATAGGGAACCAGAACAGTTGGCGGCAGGTACACGCGCTATGATGGTATATGCTTAGGGCCCTCCATCAGTAAAATGTACTGTATTACCGTAACATGGACGACAATTTTATTTTTATCCCGATTATGTCGACGACATGTTGCAGCTGTAGCCAGTACCCCGGTGACAGAGGTAACGATAACGACGAGCGGCGTTGCACTGTGCGCATCGATGTCATCGCCTGAACTGAATTCGTCGGGGGTAAAAGCTGAGACAGTCTCCGAAGCTGCTCCAGACGCTTTGGAGAGTCCTAACGTCACTCAAAACGCACACCTCGCTTCGGAATCGAGCAGCGATACAGGGGTAAATAGTTATAAAACACATCATGTCATATATTATACACTAAAGATAAAGATTGCGTTGAATATTACTGTTTCTTTATACGGATTCGTTAGTTAGTAATAAATGTCGTATAGGAGCTCATGTTCGCCGAGCTGGAGGGATTCGTGGAAGACAACAATCCCAGTCATGTTGACGAAAATTCTAATGAAGAAAACGATGTCGACGAAGAAACTATGTCTGGTGAGCTACTTCGTGTTTCATAAAAAATTGTATTGAGAACGTTCATGTTCTGGTTGAAGAAAATACCTTGAATATTTATTCAGACTATAATCCTTTATTCCAATATCCATCAAACCTAATCCTTGTCGTATGTGAACGAATCTTTTAACAGTCCATCCTCCTTTCTATCCTTATCCCCTCTCCATAATCACGGTTCCCTCCCGCAGACGGCTCGTCGGGCAGCGGGTCATGTGAGTGGTGCGCGCTGGGTGCTTCGCCTACTTCGGCCGCTTCGCCCACTTCAGATGCGTCCGGCGTCTCGCAGGGCTTCTCAGCGGGCGCAGCTTGCAGCCGCGCCTCCTATCGCCGCGCGCGCCTTCGGACGAAGCCATACGTGTCGCGTCGCGCGCACAGTTGCAATGCTTACGAACCTAACTATCAATAATAATAAAGAACATGAACGTTCTCGAGTTAAACGTGATTCGGAAGAAGTCATTCCCTACTTTAGTTCTTCATAAATTAATGTTGTTCCCTCGTTACATTACAAGAGTAAATAAACATTCTTGCTGTTTAATTGAATTAATTGGTAAATTTAATGCGGATAGTAAGTTGTTTGAACTTATTATTTAATAAAACGAAATGTTAAAATTTGTCGTCAATACAGTGTACAGGTTGTGAGTCATAAAAAAACGTTTCAGGTGAAAACGATATAGAAGGCGCTTGTGGAGTGTCGGCAGAGGAGGGCGCTGATGCACTCAGCCGGCTGCTGTGTGCGGTGCACGGGCGGGCGGTCACTCCGGCAGGCAGCGACGGCTACAACCCACCTCCGCCCGCGACTGGGCCCGCTTCAGCGCCTTCCGCTAGCGACCCGCAGCTCTCGACTGCCGCGCACACCGACATGTTGCTTCTCAATCTCATGCGTATCAACGGGCTCACGCCGAAACATTCCAAACACGGTGAGATGACGTCTTATGCCGAAGCATATAATGTTATATACTTAGAAATTCATTTAATTTTTATTCGATGAAAATATCAATCTGTTCATCAGGGCCTAAAAGGAATTGGACAATGAGCACTCAGTCACCAGAAATAGGACGCAGCTGCAATGTGACGAGGGCGCGGCGTAGAGGACCGGGAGCAAGCGCAAGTGCAAGTACGGGCACTGGCCCACGGCCGCGGACTCGCCAGCACCGGGCATCATCGCTGTCGCCTGGTCAACTGCTTCACACCTCTCCATCTAATAACGGTAAGTGGACTATACTCCACAGTTTAACTGCCTCTAAGGAACACTTGACCTCTTTGGTTCTTTCGTTGTTGATAAACCTTTTATATTATCGCCGCACGATATATGTAGGCGTTACTCTTTCCTGGTTATCATCAGGTGAGACAGTTGTTACAGCGGTAAATGAACTTATGAGAGAGTATTATTTCTGTGACTTTTAGAACATCGTCGAGATCTATTAATTGTATAATTCACGTTCGTATCTGATCTCAGGGCGAGTAGGCGGCGGTGCTGGCGGCGTCGCTGGCGGCTCACCCGAGGCGCTTCATGACTATTGGCCCTCCGTATCCTCCATCAACGACGCCGATGACGTCGACGCGATATTGGACTATAACGTGAGTGTTTCACCGAGATTCACTTTTTACCATAAAAGCTTGGAAGGCGGAGCACTAATTGAATAAATACATATTATTAACATGTATAATGTACGCTACTAATCAGATAACATTCTCTTGGAAAGATAATGTATGTAAATGGTAAAAACATTGAAGCCAAAAATTGACGATCTTCAGCTCATCATCAGATAATTTAATTATCATTGCTTTAGTAATAACAATATTTCGTTCTGTACCTCATGGTGATATCTTTGGTCTTTATGGTATCTTCTGTATACATTTGTTTCCATCTGAAAATAGTAACCTTTTATGTGGATCGATATTTAAAGCAATATTTAGTGTGCAAACCTATATTTGTATGTACTTGTTTCCAGGACACGCTCTTTGACATGCTATTGAATAGCCTGTCGCTGGACAGCAGCGCGGCGGAGTGCGATGACGCGCCGCCCGTGCAGCCGTGGAGCCCGGCGGCGCCGCGCGACCCGCCCGCTACAGACTGACCCGCGGCGCGCGGCGCACGCGCACTCCACATGCACGAGACCCCCATTCCACAAGATACGCGAGCCTCGCGCCACGCGCTCAAACACCAGTCGTACTTCACCTGTAATCACTTAATTGAGTTTATAGACGAATTCGGTACCACCTCCCAGAGCGAGCAAACCTTGTATCCCTCAGGTAATGTTCTGCATTCTAAACTACCGCACGCTCCTCCCAAGTCGCACTCCTCCCACACCTCGGCCCATTCTCACTGTTCGCTACCCGAGTGGCCATTGCCAGCGTGTGATCGCGGCGAGACTGTAAGAAGCGATGTCCGCGGCAGCCACGACCTGTTCGAGCACATGCAGCGCGAATCGAGCGCGTCCTGGGGGGCTCGGCGGCGTACCCGCTGCGCGCACAGTGGCAAGCGCGACTTGCGTCCGCCGGACAGTTCGCCGCAAACCAGCAGTTCGCCGGGCTACCGCCGCGAGTACTATCACTAAAACCCTCTCGATCTGGTACTTGTTACTTAGTATAAATTTTATCTCAGTCTTCATATAATTGTTCACACAGCCATAGGTGTAGTCGGAGATAAGGGAAAGTAGCTAATAGGGCAAAGTGTTAGAAGCTGCCGAATTCTCCTTTAAATCTCTACTGTACCATGTCCTACTATAACAATTATACTCACTATTGATATTTTATAAATCATGAGACTTGCCGCGGCTTAGCTTCAGTCGTATTCTTTTTTAGTATTTAGTTAAAAAAAAATCGAGTATGTGAATGTGTGTGAAGTGTGTATACATGTTTCGGGCATTATGTGTGACACTCGAAATTACCGATCTCTTATTTATAAGTCGAAATACAGTCTCGGAGGAGACGAGATTTGTTTGCATTCCTCTAAAGGCGTTAATAGAGGACACGTCAAATGAATTACTTAGTACATCACTTAGCGCCGTCTAGCGGCCTGGCTACGACGGAAATCTTTACATGAATTCACCTTAGGCTTTATAAAACATTTTGGATACAGTTCCCTCCATATTTTAAGCAGTTATTTTTTTGAATATTCCTCAAAAAGGTAACGGCTCTAACGTCATTAGAAAAAAAAACAAATCTATAAAAATTAAAGTAGTTTTATAAAGAACTCAATTTTATAAATACAATAAAAGAAATATTTTGTTGTATGATTAGTTTTTAATTTTTATAAACAGTTTATTTAAATCAAATATTGCGATTAATAAGAAATTTAATGTTTTTTTTTAAAAAAATCCTTATTTTAAAATGATGCTTACTACAATTTCCAGAAGTTCTCAAATGATAGGATTGGGAAATGTTTTTGTGTCTTCATTATCATCATCAGCCGGTAGTCGATCACTGCTGGACTCACCCCTGCCCTCTTCGAAGATCTCCATGTTAGGTTGCAATTCAATCATCATGTTATACCGAATGTTGATCATTGTAGTGGAAACTTAATGACTTATTAAATAAGATTAATGCTTATAAATAGATATTTGCATATTGGAAGAAAGAATTACAAATTTTGATTAGGGAATATTTATTAGTAGAAATCATACAATTTGATGTGATTCTAGATAATATATATTGCTTCGAGTTCGACTGGTTGATTATATCAATCATTCACTTTCTGGTTCCAAGGTTTCTTGTAGTGGAAATGCATCCCTCGGCGGCGAAATAATTACACGTAAAGTATTAAGTTATTATTAATTTCACAAGGCATCAGTTTAACATACTAAGTATACGTACTTAGTATTTCCAACTGATGTCTGATGCCCAGTCGAGCTCATACCGACTGATGACTGATCCCTCTACGCCGTTTTACGCGCGTAGCAAGTCTTTAAGGACTACACTGTAGTTGTATACAAAAAGCTTAATCTACCCTTAACTAATTTAGCTATAATCCGTGTCGAATTGACTTGGATTAATTTTTGCTGATTATAGTTCAAATAGATGTTTAAAACAGTTTAAATAAGTAATGGAGCAAAATTAAACGTTAATTAGGAAAGTTCAAATAAGTGGCTGGCTGAGGAGGTCCCGTAGGCTACGGGCTCCTTTCTGTTTGTCCTTGTAAAGTATTTACTTTTAACTTTAAAATACAATAACGACGTACAACCGATTTTGAAATGTAACTCCTAGCAAATTGATTTTATGTATTTATATTTTTGTGCTGCGACTATATGTATGTATTCTGAGTGGAATAAATGTTCAAAATAAACTTGTTTTTTTGTTTCCTTGTTAAAGTTGACAGATGTCTAAATGTAATTTTGGAGCTATAGATTAGATATAGATTAGATAAAATAGATAAATCCGTTTATTTGTTCACGCAGTACAAAACAATTGCACACAGATAGAACATTACATCATAGAACACAGATAAACAAAAATATGTTAACATAGCAATAATTTAGATAATTATTGCTGCCGTGTGTACTGCAATAGTACAAAATAGCCGCAGCTCAGTGTAGCTGAAAATTTGTGAACTACACACTGATTTTCAGCTACTACCTTATTAAAGAGTGTCTATATTGTCGAGATGGTTGTGTACGCGCATGATGTAGCTGGATAGAGAAAAAGATCTAAAAGTTATATTATTGATATTAAATTTATGAAAAATATAACTGCTTGTGTGCTGGAATTATAAAATGTTAGGCTGGGAATTCATTTGTTTTACTAAAAGATATGTTTTCAATTTTGATTGAAAATAAATAATTGTATGAGAGTTTATTAAAGGGGGTGGGGTGGTACATTATCCCAGTACTTTGTCGCTTGGTAACGGACACTACCTGCAAATGCCACCGATTTATGGTTGTAGAACACAGGGCATAAGCGAGTGCTTCTAGTGTTGCATCTAGCCCGAGTTGATGAATTATTCAGCTTAGCTTATTATAATTCATTTATTATAACAATTGGTTTTTGGTCACGTTTATGTTTAAATTGTAACTCTGTGCTGAAAGTTATGAATTGAGATTTAAGGGGATTGATTTTTAAATTATTCTCTACACTCCACACAGTGATACTACTTAGATCGTCGTTTGATTTAGATATCGCGTTTAAAATATTATTAGGTTTATCTGACATATAAAGTTGTACATCATCGGCATAGCAGTGATAATTACAATATTTGATAGTTTTCACTAGATCTGCCGAATAAATGTTTAAAGGACAGGTGTTGGTACATCATGACCAACAAGTTGCGATTCAGAAAAAATACAGGTACCATCAGTCATTTTTAGTTTTATCACAGTTTTACTTTCGGTCTCCGAAAAACGTAGGTAGATGTAGAATACTGCGTGTCGGTAGCAATATTTTGTTCCTAGTTAGCAATACAACGTCTCACCTATATGGCCTACGGCATCCGGGAAAAGAAAGAATAACGACAATTTAATATTTAAATATTAAAACTGCAGGATGTATTACATAATAGTAGGACAGTACGAAGGTCCAGCGGCTGAAGGATAAAAATAAAGTGGCAAATAAAAGAAGTGTATCAAATTGATTCAATATTTTATTTCGTTTCACCAAAATATACACAACGACAAGTGCTGCAGACGCGGTTCTTACCACATGTGCACGCTGCCTATTTCATTTTAATAGCTGAATACACGAAGAACACGAATAGAGAACATTTGATATACAAATCTCTTTGAACAGACACTCCAGCGAGTTGCCTCGGTCAGAGACATGTCTTTTATAGTTTCTGTTGCACGAGCACCTACCGTCTACGCACAATATAATCCAAGTAAAATTAGTAAATTCACAGTTCCTACATTAAAAGATATATTTACAAATAAAAACTTTAAAAGGAACGCTTTGCAAACATTCAACAAACTTGAGATCGTCTTAACGTAAAGATGGTAAAGAATTAAAAAAAAGTCAATGAACGAAAGTCTAAAACATCATTTTGCATATTAAAATTATTTACAAGGAACAGCATGAAATTTTTGAGAAGAAAAAAAAAACTGCACCAAATCACGTTTTACATCTTTCGCAAATAAATAACAATTGAATTTAGCCTAAAAAATACTTTTCTTTGATAATAGACAAAACAATAAAAAATAATTGCATTCAACAAAGCTACGATAACAAATTTAATATAAATTAATAATAAAATTTAATGTACAATTTATACAAGTCTAAAGGATCACTTGAATGGTCACCGGCACGCCGCGGCGCGTGTACGGTGACGTCACAGCACCGTGGCGCGCGCGCGTGCGCAGTGTACTCGTCGCCGGCGCATACAAATAAAGTTATAACACAATGTACATTAAAATGTCCTACGTCCACTCGCCTAACACTATCATACTTCGCGTCTTACAAACTCGGCGTTCACACCGCACCAGACAGCGGAAGGTAACTACGTTTCATCACACAATCAGGCCTTCGGGGAATTGTGCATAAGAATCCGCTAGATGCTAAAAGGCTTTGTGAAGTGATGCACGCATGGATTCAATTATACAAATATCTTATTTAAAACGTCATCACACTGTAACCACAAGGGTGCGCTAATTCATAACTCTACGCGATAAAATCTTAAAATTAAAGTGGCGTTACACTGTAGCCTAATGTCGCTACAGAACTAACGGAAGTACCGTTCCCGTGTCTACGCTAGTAGCACTACTATATTATTATGTAGATTTGCACTTAACCAACAAATGAACGTTAGTTCCACGTCAACTCCGTAAAAAGTAGTTTAATGACCTACATAGGGAGTTGCTACGGCGCGCAGCACTGCGCACCCGTGCGTACGGTACTAATACGCAATGTATATATCCCACGTAAAGTGTCGTGTTGTTTTCGTACGCAATGTATTTCCCACATGTAGTGTTGTATTGTTGTGTTGAACAGCGAAACCTCGCATTCCCTTCATCAAGTCGTGCCTGCGCGCGCACTCGTGCGCTCGCGCCTCCACTACGACACTTCCTCCGGCATTCTTTGGCATTATTTAGTGAGCTAAGTTCAATAACGCTTCCGACTTCTCCCCTCCCCGCCCCGTTAAAGGATACAGTAATCAATCTCGTCAATATTATAACAAATGTATTGCACTTCGATCGTTTTTCTTTTAAACAGTTTTCTTGGTTTTTACTGATATAATTTATTAGCTAATTTAAACATGAAATTCGATTGTTAGTATAAATGAGAATGCGCGGGCGCACCGCGGACGTCCAGCAGCAAAAATGTACGTGTATTGAGTATTATGATCGTTGTAATTATTAACATACGTAACATTTAGATAGTCGTGAGCTAAATCTATTCAGTCAATTGAATTGGATCAAAATAAATAGCCTCTCTCAGAATGATAGCTTCCAGTCGTCAAGACACACCTCCTCCTGTACACCTCCAGACACAAGTATAAGTTATGAATATTATTTTCGTTATTCGGTTAAACTCATTGCAGTATGTGTTCGTCTCGTATAGCACAAAAGTAATGTAAACAAATAAAACAGCACCAAACGGTTCATAGGCACTCACAGGGATAAGCTATCGCACTGGCGTCCCGGTCTGCTTTGCGCGGTGGCCATCAGAGCTTGGGCCACCAGATCCAATCGAGCAACGCGAGCAGTGCACGCATAGTGCGCCCGGGCGCGGGCACGACAGCGGGCGCGGCGGCGGGCGCGGCTCATAGAGAGTCGTAGCCGCGTCAGACATGCGACTCGAGCGGCGGCCGGGGCGGCGGCACGAGGTTGTTGGGCCACGGAGCCGGCGCGCTCAGGTCGGGCGATGAGGTCCGCGTGTGGCGCGCGCCCCAGCCGTCCTTGTCGAAGTCCTTAGTACCGCCGACGGTGTGGCGCCGCTTGATGCCGCGCTCTGGCATGCCGTTCTTGCGCTTCAGCTTGGTAGAGCGCCAGGCGCCTGTCTCTCGCCTCCTGGCCACATTCCACTCGCACTTCTCCAGCTTGCTGGGCCGGTCGCCCTTATTCAGCGATTCGGAGCGCTGCAGCCGTTCCGCGCGGCAATTGAGGCTCTCGGAACGAAGAACCCGCGCATCGCTGCGCTCCTGCTCTCTGTTCAGGGACTCGGAGCGCTTCAGTTTGGCGCAGTCGTCGTCGCTGCGTTCGCCCGCATTCGGTTCACGTTCGAGCGCGGCGCTGTTCCGCTTTACGCTCTCCGGGTTCGTGAGCCGCAGTCCGTTGTAGTACGGGACGCGCTTGTCGTTGTCCGGCGCGTCCGGTCTGTCCCCACTGGAGGCCTGAGAACGAGTGTCGACGTCTTTGTCGTCATCGACGAGCCGTCGCGGACTGAGACAGTTCTCCTTTTCGGAATCGTCGTTGTCGAGGGGCTTCTCGGGGTGCGGGCGCCGTGGCCAGTGACGCGCTTCGTCTTCGTTGCTGCTGGAGGAAGAGTGCCGAAGATCGCGTGCGAGCCAGGCCGCCTTCAACTGGTGCGCGCGCGCGGACGGTGAGGCGCGCTCGTCCTCACGCTCCTCCGCGCTGTGCCCGAGCGACGGTGAGCTACCGGTCGATTTATCCTCGGCGTCCTCCTGGCACTCGTCCGCGTACGGGATGCTGCCGTCGTCCAGCGGCGACGAGTTGTTCAGCGTGCGCAGCTTCTGGTCGAACGTGCTCGTGAGAGAGGACACCAAGTCTCCGGTCCCTACAACAACGTGTACAGTTAGCGTGTTGCCTGCTGCGAGGCCGGCGACGTGACACATATGCAAGCGTGTTAGAGGTGTGTTCGCGCGGTTACGTGCGACTCGACTGATTATTTACTAATGGATGATATGGCATATGCACATGAGTATGCGATGGCGTGGCGACCTACTCTAATCGATGCACGATCGCAAGCCGTGCTGTCAGCAGCCGCTGCGCAAAGCGTTAGTTCGTTGAGGGCGATTTGTTTATTCGTTGCTTCCGTTTAACATATATCGATTCGGAACTTCGACACGTCGCTCTGTTTGAAGCGTCGTTCAGGAAGTACAGCCTCGTATGATGGTTAAAGAGAGCAACCAACAAAGCGCGCTCCGTGTTAGCGGCCTTTGCCCGAGTACGCGCACACACTTGCAACACGCACGCTCACAATCCTATACCTTTGGCGTGGACAAAAGAAAGAGATTGCTGTGTCTACTCTCTGACGTCAGTACTGGACACCTAATGGAGCAAATAGTAGACATATTTATTGTACATTACGTAAATTAAATTAAAATAAATAAATCGGATAAGCTTTATAAAGATCTTCGTACAATAATACATTGAGAATGCTTTCACCGACGAGGCTACGAAGCAAGCGGTGTCCGCGGAGCGCGCGGGTAGAATAAGGCAGGGCGGAGGGAGGCGAGGAGCGGACAGTAAGCTTACCATCGATGGAGAAGCTGTTGAGAGTGTGCGCGTGTCGCGTCACCTCCTGCCGGCCACGGCTCAGTGCCGTCATCGTCTCTATCTCGATCCTGAAACATGAACGTAATTATTTAAAGTACAAACATCATTAAACCCAGAGCTCCCAAGGGTTGATCTGAAATTTTGAATGTTTTTATTTTATTAAATAGACTCGCATCTGGGCACAATTCCAATAATCATCATCAGGATTATATCAAAGCGACTGTTCTGATGCCGCCTGCATGGAAGCACATATTGACTTCTTCACCTGATCGTTGATAAGGCAAGTGGAAATGTGACCTGCGGTGGTTAGGTGACACCACTTTACAAAGCACCTCTATCAGAAGGACAAGATCACACATTGCAAGTGTGCCCTGCTTACTTGTCGGCGGCGTCGTGCGCGCGGTCGGCGAAACGCGGCAGCCCGTCGTAGTCGGCGAGTGAGGTGGTGAGGTGCGGCGGCGACGAGGGCGGAGACTTGTCAGACTCTGCCCACTTCTTGTCGGATGGCGGCTTGGTGCGCGGCTTACGCTGGATCTTGCGGTTCGCTGCCGATATTATCGACGACACTATGTCGCGTGTCGATACGTCTTTGCCTGCAAACAGAACAACATATGCTCTTAATCAATTTGTCGTGGATAACTACAAGATTAGTAATTTATTTCTCTAAAAATATATTAGATGGGTATAAACTGTACAAACACACGGGTCTCTGTGTGGGTGTACGTGAGTCGCCCGTACATACCTTCGATCTTCTTGACGTTGTGTATGAGCAGGTCGCGGCTGGGCTGCGGAGCGTCACCGCACTGCGCCTCCGCCGGCGGCTCGCCCGCGCTCTCCTCGAAGTACCAGGAGTACTGCCAAACATCATGCACATCACATTGTATGTTGTATATTGAAGAGTATCGAAAAATATATAAATATATTTAATTTGGAAAAGGTCAAATGTTTTATAGACTGAAGAAATATTAATTAGTCATTGTTATAAAATTATATGTTGAAATAGAAGATTAGATTTAGAATGATCTGTGTATAGTTGATGGTGGTGGACGGACTCACATGTGTCAGGAGCGACTCTATGATGCGGCACTGGCTGGACATGTCGTTGACCATCGCGAGCATGTCGTCGCTGGCGGCGCGCACTAGCGTGGGCCCGAAAACGATCGCGAGGTTACGCGCCTCCATCTTGTTGTGGGCGGAGTGCGCGACCACCCTGCGCAGGTGCTGCATCAGGTACTTGAGCGTCTCGTAGTGCGCCTCAGGTAGCGCGTGCACCAGACGACGCAGCTCGCGCGCCCTGTCCGCCGACCGGTCCGCCGCTGAAGTGCAACAAAAAAAATCTTTATACAACCTTTATACAGTTTGTATATGGTCAGAGAGATATAAGTTAATAAGTTAGGAAAAATATTTAAGTCTTAAAAATTACATTAATTTAGGAACTTAGATTTAATGGACAATAATTATGAAGATGTGCTTAAAGGAATACAAACTGAAATTTTAGTTCACTATTAAGATTAATTCAATTACTCATTTAACTTAATAAGCAAATACTAGCTACAGACAATTATAGATAAAAAATCAACGGACTGGTGAAGGGTGTGGATACGTACCGATGAATGCGGGGTAGAGGCGGTGCGTGAGCAGCGGATCGGGCAGCCGGCGCAGGTAGGCCTTCAGCAAGCTGGAGGCAACGTGCACGTCTGCCCAGCGCGCGTCGCTGGCGGGCGCGTTGCCGCGGTCCAGCGCGGCGGCCAGCGTCGCCACGCCGCCAGCGTTGCCCGGCACGCGGTACACGCCCACCGTCCGCAAACCGTACGCCTGGCAAACCCAACGCACACGCAGGTACCATGAGTACACATTACAGACCGATCCTTAATCGTCATTATCTTTAACTCACCATCATGGTACTGTAATCGGTATGGTAACGAGACTTAACGTCTTATGTCTCAACGCGACGAGTACGATATGGTGCAGTGTATACCATCCTAACTAGCGCCACGTTGTTATTTTATAGACAGTATATTTAATTCTATTTGGCGGAGAGAAGATACGAGCTAGACGTTCACCTCGTGGTGAGACATACGCCTGCCCATAAAAATGTGGTGCTAGTTAGCATAACATACACCACATTATGCTCGTCGCCTGGAGATATAAGGTGTTAAGTTTCGTTGCCCAAATCCGACCACAGCAATGTTTGTAGACTATTGCGTGATAGCAGATCTGGGTGCTGCGGTGGTTTTTTTTTTTATTAACGTGTGTAACAAAATGTTAAAGGAACGCATACCCCGGAACCAAGGCCCGGTAACGGGGTACTGTCGAACTCCAACCGACTAAAAAGATGCACACGGTATTCCAATCACTTCCGACATTATGCACGAGGGTTACGGGGTAACATGGAGCAGTTCCTCCGCGAGCCCTAGGGTCCTGCGGTGGTTACCTATTTACACGGGACAGTCTCCGGCAATAGACACCGAACACCAGTAGAACGTGTCTTCAATACGAGTAATTAGTAGGTAACTGGTTCTACTGTTTTTTTATTTATATAATGTTTTGGTAAAATTTCATGAGTGTCCTACCTCAACCGCGGTAGCTGGTAGTGTAACTGCGAGTGGTACGCCAGGGTGCTCGGGGTCTGTGGGGCAACGTTCCAACGGAGCTCCGAGCCAGCCGGTGACCGGAGGCGGAGCACCGGGCGCCGCCCCTGTGCCTGTCCCGCCCTGCATCCTTCGCAGCTGCTTCGCCATGCGACCTTTCCATGTCTTGTTCTTAGGCGACGATGGCAATGTAGGTGTAGGTGGACCTGATGAATAATAAATTTATGTTTATATTTACTTATATATATATTTCAATATATAAGTTAAATTTATAAGTAACTTTATCAACTACTTGATGCGTTAGGAAAAATGCTAGACAAAAATTTCGAGAAGAATATTTTCAGTTCAAAAGCTAAGTGGCAACAAATAGTTGGACATTCCTGGCTGTAAATTACTTCGCCTTTCGAACCTGAAATGACCTGCTAAGGTCTGAATGTAGCACAGAGCACATACATGATTTATTAAGATTGATGATGCAGTAACATGGTCGTAGCGTGACTAGAATGGTTAAACAGCTATTGCACCACCATTTTCAATTAGATGATACACTGAGATATAAATGCTGGTCAAGTTTAGTTTTTTTTTCTAACAAACCGACATCAGTTCTCATTAACCCATAACAATGTGGAATACGTGTATGGATAAATCAGGATGCATATACTGCAACTGCATTAATTTCGTACCATGGGAAATAATAAATTTTGTTTCTCCAGTAATTTCTAACTAATAATTATTATAAACGATGTGGCTATTTAACAGAGATAATCTTATACTACTACTACTACTACTACATCAGCCGATGACCACCCACAGCTGGACATAGACCTCCCCCAAAGATCGCCATGTTTATAGGGGTTCATATAGAAGGATTTGGGCCATTTCCCATCACGCTGGCACAATGCGGGATGATGGGCGCCAGAGCCTCGTTTGTTGATTAACAGGGTGCACCACGAGCAGATGAGGTCGATTTGGATCCCGAGAGTTGTTGCGCGGGACCCCTTACGGCCCATACTAGTCTTATTATGCTTCGCAAATACTTAGCTATTTAAGGACCTATGGACTGGTGCATCTAAACTAAAACTCCTCGGCATATGCACAACGTACACTCGATAATTGAAGCAGACAAACGGCAGCGCAAATAAAATAGATCACAAAAGACTATTGTAGATCGCAAGTGCACTATCAATGCTGCATTCAACGCTCTGCTTTGATCGTCTAATCGACTGCAATTCATATTGAACTTTACAATCGTTGCATTTCGAGCAATAATTTATGTCTGAATCCTGATCTAATCCTGACGATGATTAGATTATTTCGTCGTGTGTAGTCAAACTACAGCGACTTCGTCTCGTCAATATCAGAGGACATTAAACGCGTATCATAAAGATTCTTCTTTTAAGTGATTATCTTCGTATTTGGTCTCATTTAAGGAAGGTCTTCGAGTGGTGCTCGCGTATCGGTAGATGTTGGGAGGCCTCTCACGAGGTGGACCGACGATTTGGTGAGAATCGCGGTAACCCACTGGATGTGAGCAACGCGAGACCGATTGATGTGGAGATCTTTGGGGGAGGCTTATGCCCAGCAGTGGGCGTCTATCAGATGATAATGGTGATGAAAGAAAATCAATCGTTTAGGTTATTCTGGTAAGGTATACGAATTTATAATAGCAGGTTAAAATTCGACAAATCGTTATTGTTGTCGGCATAAACAGTAAATTAGTTGAAGAGTTATGGATGCCCCAGATGGCGACGAGTGGATCGTAGTGCTGTATAAACAAAAACGCCTCATTGTTTGGGGGCCGGTTATCTTACCATCAGGAGAACGTCCTGGCTTATCGTATTCTCTAGGTATGGACCCTCAAAAATACTCAATTGTGACTTACCGGTAGGAGATCTATTTCTTGTAATTTTCTTGCTGCGTTGTGGCGGTAGCGGGGAGGGGCAATCCGGCTGAGGAGCGGCGGTATTAGCGGCGGCGGGGGCGGGTGTGGCGGCGGAAGCGGGTGCGGTAGCGTTAGCAGCGGGCGAGGTGCCGAGAGCCGGGGGCGCGGTTTCCGCCGGCGGGGGCTCTGCTGAGTGTCGCCTTAGCGCTTCCAACCAGCGCTGGGCATCCGCTGCGCCTTCCGCCTGTTACAAGTGGAAATATAAATATAATTGATAAATAATGTTAACATACAAAGATTTATATGCCTCTATTTTTGTAAAGTAAACTAGGTCCAGGTTTTTCCATTTTTTTTTTAAATTGCCAAACTGACCTGCAGTAGAAGTTCAGCCCCGGCTGCGGTGGTGACGCGCACAACGTGTTTCCGCTTTGTGTAATCGTCTGCAAGAGCGGCCAACGAATAGCGGACGTCCAAAGCATCGCGGGAGCCGCTTTCAGCGCCCGCGCCAGCTCCGCTTGCCGCGCCTGGACTCTGTTGATTAATAAAAAATAAAATTTTTAGCATATAAAAGAATAGAATAATAAAAGTTTTATTTAATAATTTTGCAAAATACGTCTGACGTTTCCTTGTAACTCGCTTGTGTAAAACTCTTATCACCCAGCCGTACAAGACGTGTGCTAATACTAATAAACTACACGCGATAAACACTGTACAATACTTTGCAACTACTGCTCTTGTATATAAGGAGCTCTGCTCACTGAGAGACGACAATCTACCACCTCATGTGAACTTGTATAGCATTGTCCTAATAATACTTTATATACGGACATACTACTTCCTAACCCTAATAATACATGAATAAAATAACAAAATGTACACTAATTAGATGAGCTGAATCAAATATTCAAATCGATTAATAATTATTTGCACTATTGGTCCGGATGAGGAGTACCTAGTTAGGTACCATCGAAATAACTATTACTATCCAACGGTAGTAAACAAATATTACTGTGTTCCGCTTTGACGAGACGATACTTGTTTGAAGGCAGCGATCACAAATAGTGTTTATCCTAGTAACCAGCGCAACATTGTCATACGGGAACGTATCACTTGTTATCCGGTGAACGTCTTGTTCGTATCGTTCATAAAATATATATATATATAAAAAGTGTAAATATAGTTATATGCAATAGACACGTGATTATTGTAATCGGTTGGCAACAGTGATACGAGATTATTTCTAGGATGCGAATGACGCAAAAAGAGAAATTACATTCGAGATTTGTTTAGCTCGCTCACCGATTCTTGTATTACTGTAAAACTCCAATATCTATCTGATCGTGTTAATAAATACAAAAACTGTGCAATTGAAACAGTAAATACGGTGTTTGAACATTTGTTTACTGAGTCGTTTCTATTTTCGCAACAACTAAACAATTACGGGCGTGCGGAGACGTGAACTGATTCAATCAATCGTCGAATGAATTCTTTAATGGTTTCCATTCCGACACCGCGACAGAACACACCACCAGGTTACGGTGGCCATATTTACCGTTGTTGACATTTTGTAGTTTCATCTCAGGTAGTATTTTACAGTTGAAGGAACTAATACAGTTACCAGGTAGTAGCTTTCTTTGAATAAGGTGTTTAAAAGAGTCTAAAAGTTTCGTAATCTTTAGGTGATTAGAAAAACTGATATAGTTCTATACTTTGGTCTTGCTAAAGAGACTATGACCCTTCCTTGAGACATGCTAAGCCAAAGTGTAAGGATCCCGAGGTCATAATGCTCTTAAGGAGCCTAGAAGGCGTTTTAGTGGGCAAACATTTCACACAACCTTGACTTTCCCCTAGAAGCAAGATATATTTTGAGGATTTCCCTCAAGACGGAAAAAAGGTAGTAGCTCTCTATTGCTCGAAACCGTGTCTATTATAGGTTGGTTGCTTTTTTGTAGTTTTTGTTTAGTACATTAACATGCACCAAGTATATTATGTTAATGATGCTAGTAGGAAATTGATCATTTATTAAACTCTGGTCGATGCCCGATAGTTGCCTTGATGATTGGAAAACCTACACCGCACAGAATTTGTATCTTTTTAGAAACTCTAGTCGGTGTTCATTTGAACCATTGCCAATTTTTGGATACGCCAACGCGGTAATTATTATTACACTACTGATATAAAAGATGACATCGGAAATGGAAACGATAACGACGTCAGTTACAGTTAGATACCGGATTATACAAAATTTATCTCATGTTTGATAGTAATTAGTCATTTGTGTCAACCTGGATCAAATGCTAATCAAATAATAGAACATTTGTTAGACGAGTGAATCAATTTATCAAATTCCATTGAGACGCTGTTAATGAATCTGAAGATCGACGATTTGTTATGATGTTATATATCATGCAAAAAAGGGAAAGGTGTTAGATGAAAGCTTATTTAAGAACATGGTCTATAATTTTTACAGCAATAGCCTAAAACAATATAAGCGAACGGCTTCACGCTTTTTGTCGAAATTAAGAATGATCACCGTTTAGCTTCAGAGTGCTCGTGCGAACCGAATGGCTCACGGAACTGAAATAAAAACGTCTCGGCTCGCTTTCACCCCCTAATTATGGGCATTAGCTTACCACAACGAATAGAAAAGACGTGAATAAGGCGAGTGGTCCGTACAGTAATTTCGGCTTTATTATCTTCAAGAGGTATTAATCAGACGAGAGTTGACAACTAAGTAACTGGGTCACTAATGAGGAAAAGTAAACAACGGGTTAAGTGGCGTTTACATGAATCAGTTTACAGTACCAAAGAGGTATTCGCAAAGTGTGTTGGTAACTGTGCATTCTCATTGTAATAACTAACAATTAAATACTACTGAAAAGTTAGTTTGTCTTCTTCCTCTTCGTTGCTTCCTCACTGCTGAGGATCGTGACCACGCATAAACACTCTCCATTGAGTGCGGTCATATGCAGAGTGGACCGCACGGTATATACTGCCACCCACCGCCAAGTTATTTTGTAGTATCCATAAAAATTTCATAATATCCATCGTCAATGGTTTCACACAAGATACGACATTGAATCGATTACATTTACAGCTTATTTTGAATGTTATTTTTTACCTAAATTAATTGACATTTTTAAAGGTTTAATTAAATGAGATAACGAATGAAACTTTGACTATTCATCTTGTTCCTGTTTTAAACGGACCATTATGCTTTACCTTATATAGTGAAGTTCGCTTCTGTGTGCAAATTAATTTACGCCTATTCGAGACCCACTATCGTCCAAAACGGTCTCGATTAATCGGCGATTGGTTAAGGAGAAAGGAGTCGATCAAGTGCACCTTGTTTACTGTAATTTAAAATTAACACGGAGCTGGTGATTCACGCTTTAATAACGCCAATAAACATTGAATGAAATGAAATTCATTAAAATAAATATTTTATTACTACTGATACAACTTGTTGCGAACCATGGTTTATAAAATTATATGAATTGTTTAAGTATTTATTACTTCATTAGGTGAAGAAACAATTTGGGCACTTAAAAAAAAACCTATAAATTCAAATGCCACGTCTGACGATAGGATGAATAGATACTTTGGTGAAAGTAGGTTTAGGAAGTCGAAGGTCGTCTTTGCATAACGCATGGTTATTTCCGAGTGACAAGGACTGACTAGACGTGGCCTAAATATAATGAAATTCTTTCAAGACTTCACAGTTCCATTTTGAAGACAAATGGAAGATAAAAAAATTATTTAAATGAACTATCCATAGCACAATTTTTATCCTTTCATATCAATAATATTAAAACTATTTGGTGGCCGTTTATATTATTATAATAAAAAGATCTCAAAGCTAATACACTTTTTACTTTATCCAGCAATTTCTATATTTTAGTTATCCCCTTTTAAAAAGGGGATAACTAAAATATAGAAATTATTTTCGATGAAGCAACGAGAAAAGCTCCACGATCACCTGATGGTACGTACGCCTGCCTATAACAATACGGCGCTAGTTGAGGTGATGTACCACCATCAGCCGATAGACGTCCACTGCTGGACATAGGCTTCTCCCAAAAGTTTCTATATTTGTAGGAGTTCATATGGGGGGACTTGAGCCACTTCCCACCACGCTGGTCCAATGAGGGTTAGTGTGAGCCAGAGCCGCATTTGTTGATTAACAGGGTGCACCACGAGCGGGTGAGGTTTGCTTGGGTCCCGTCAGTTGTTATGGCGAAACACCTAACACCCCAAAGTGATGTACACTGCACCATATTATGGTCATCGGTTTGTGACATGTTGTGTTGTGTTACTAAAGTAGTACAAGCATCAGCGCTGTTTAAACGGGAGCATGAGGAATGTTTGCAGAGTGCTATTTGGCGGCAGAAATAGAAGCTGCGGTGGTACCTAGATTATCTCCGGTAATAAAGACTTTTTTTTTTGTTATCGGGGGAAATCTTCTTAAAAGATACCCTGCTTCTGAAGGCTAGACAAGATTATGTGATATTTTTACCTATTAAAACCCTCTCGGTAGTCATCCTTAATGCGTTGCGGGAGGCCCCAGTTCTCTTACGTAACGCAGCGGTGCCTCCCAGAATTACGCCTAAAGCATGTCCCAGGGAGGGTTGTACACCTCCCCGGCACTCTTGATTTAGTACGACAAGCACTAGCCCACTTCGCACTTGACGTTCATTCTGGGCTTCCTTAATGGACATTGAGGGTCCCTACCTTCAAAGTGTACGAACCCAAAAACCCTTTCAGTCGCCTTCTACTACAGGCAGGGCCTATTTTAGTCCTATTCTTAGTAGCCCGAGACTACAGGGGAACCGGTAACAGAAACTTACCAACGGCACCATTCCATCTCCAACACGATCTACATGAAGCGACAGTTCGTGCAGGCTCGTCAGTTCACGCGTGTTTACACGTACAGTTCGCGTCTATCAGGTTCATAACCCACTTAACCAATTAGTGATTTCGTCGGGTTTTACTTTAACGATGCTCCAAAAACTTTACGCGCCAGTTTTATAAGTATAATAACATTTAACCGACATAAAAATAATTGCATATTCGATTGTAATTACTCGTAACATGGCATGCAAAGAAATTTCTATTAAACTTTAATGGAATTCTGAATAGCGTTGGCTCTACTCTGTTTCTGTGCACTTTCCAACTCTTACTTTTAGATTTACGTGACGTTTGATAGCTTCGTTGATTACGGGAACGTAATTAGTGACATTTAAATCAGCAGAAGACGTTGTCATAAAACGATGGCATTTCATTGTTTATTATATTACCAATGAACTTTCATCAATTTAATTAATAGTTTGATTAATAACTATTTGATATTACATCTACCATTACCTGAGTAGAAAATGTTTTAAGATAAGGTCTTTTTTTATTCGACCAAGTGTCGAGAGGATACTACGCTAGTTAGGATAATATACACAGCACCAGATTGTGCTCGTTGCCTTGAGACATGTTACGTTAATTCTCATTACCGAAGTAGTACTAGTTACAGCGCCTTTTAAACCGGAACAGAATGTTTGCACATTACTATTTAGTAGATATAGGAGATGCTTAGGTAGCTACCTAGATTTCTCCGGCAACAGAGACCTACCTACCAGTAAATTAAGCATAAGTCCATTTGTGTTATAATAATAGCGTAAGCTATATATAAAACGTTAAAATTGTAAAATGTATGTCACGTATTACGGTAGTTTAATGAAATCGGTTGTCACCACCCAAAAAATAATCGACATAAACAAAATTTAATTTCATTACCGTTTAAAATTCCGCCGCAGCCGCACTACAAAGAAAAGATCAAAATAAATAGCCGCCGTAGTAAATATTGTATCGCGTCCGTTGAATATTCATTTTCTCCACCATAGTATCGGAGCAGAGCAGGTGACCTGCTGATACAGATACGGATTTCGGGCACCGTGAACGGCATGTCGGTGAGAAAAAAAAAATAAAGATGTTGCACGCGTGCCGCTGGAAGCGTTTATTAACTTCTCGTGAGTCGATACCATCTCGGTACGCCCGCTTCGATTATGTGAGAAATACAGACGAACTTTCAAATAGTCTCTAAAATTACTGAGCGGCGATAAGAATCGGCTCATACCATCTGACACACTTTCCGTATAACATACTCTAAGACTGGGTATGAAGAGATTTGAATTTGAAGATTTTATGAATCATCTATGTATGAAGAATGAAGCATGTATTCGATCAACGAGTAAATAACTTATCAACAATTACATGGTCACAGCGTTGTAAAAGACAACATATCGTATTAGTCCTTTAAAATTTTCTACACATACATTATACAGATAAAAAGATAATGAAAATATGTAAAAAATAACATAACATATGTACGACCACTATATTACGATATTATTCTTCCTGAAAAAATTAAAAGGCTACAAAATAATATCATTACCGCGTTACTTAGATTACGACTAGACTTAGACTATGGCTAAAGAAACTTGGCCTTACAATTTTAGAACAGCGCAGTGTACGTGAAGATCTTATTAATCCCAAGACCAATAAACGCCGACCACGGCATGCGCTAATCCCGACACCCCCAATGGACCTGCACACCACGCACAATCAAACCGTCACCAACAACACCCACGTCAGCACATACTCCGGACACGACCAACATACTCCGAGTTTCGATATCAAGGCGCCCTCGCTTTACAACAGAACGTGGATCCGGCTCCACGAGCCCAGTATCAGATGAACTGTAAGATCAATATGACTTTCAAGAGCTTAACATCTTCAGAAAACAGAAGAGATCTTATAGAAACCTACAACATTTTAACGGGATGTTACCATGTTCCTCTACATAATATTTACACTAGAAACTGTAATAGTCATGTAAGAGGGCACAATTTGGAACTATTTCTAAGATTAGGCGCAAGTAACCCACGACCCACAACAATACTTCATTGCTAAGGGTGTAGTGGAGTCGTGGAATAGCTTACCAGAAGACGTGATTGGCGCGCCTTAGGTTAACTCATTTAAACACCGACTTAATAATTACATGAAGAACTTGCAGCACAAGTGAAAATCTAATTTTTGGTACACGCCAAGTTTCTAGCTGTTAACGTAGAGTAAAATAAAAAACATGTATCTAACAATTACAATTTTCGTATCCGGGAAATATTATGTAGTTTCTTTTTAATAATCTTAACCTCGTAGTATGTAGCGTAAAGCAATGTGGCTAATGCAAGGACATAAAACTTATTTATTATAAAGCGCAATAACGTATGAGTTAGCGTTGCTGTTCAAAGCCGAGGAGTGCGTTAACTCTCGTCGGATAATTAAAACTGATGAACAGTAAACATATAGAAAATGCAATGGTATAAATCTGTAGAGTGATTGACCCAAATGTATGCGGTAGCGGAGGTTCTCATCGGATGCTAATAAATTATTCGACGCGGCGCTCGCTCCGCGTACATTAGCATACGTACGCGTGTACAACTTTGAGCAAACATACTAGACGTTAAGTTATAATGGACATTACACGTGAACCTTCTTATCACGAACTCATCACTATAAATAATGAAACGTAATTTCATACTATTGTTGCTTTATACTGGTTCTCGCGTAGACATTACGGCTACTAAAACAGCAGAATCACATCGCATAAATATCCTTTGTATGTAATAGAAGATGAACCTTGGTGGAGACCGGCAAATGTCACTTAATCTAAGTCAAGGCAATAAAGAGACGAGTTAAATCCATGAAACGCTGACCGTCGGGTCCGCACAAAAGGCCCTTTCACAATGGACGTGTGGCATTGGTACTGAACGACGTGATGGGAGATTAACAGCATTAGAAGTGTCCGTCGTGTCAGTTTATTTATTTATATTTTTCATATCCACTGTCAGAAGCTCATCATCTTGTCACAGCCTGTCACATGTTTACGTGAATGCATAGCGGCTATGAAATCCTTCAGAACCCGTAATAACCTTAGAGCAATAATAAATATAGATGTAGTTCTAAGTAAAGACCGAACAATTGTTTACAATATCATGAGTCATATGGTAAAAACAATACCATGGCGTTTGTGGTCTAAGAAGTTGCGATAAAACGTGGATGTGGTATTTCAAAAGCATTTTGAACGTATAGATTATACTGGCAAAAATTTTGGATAGCGTTATCGTAAAAAACGTAATAGCTTTTTTAATTTTATTCCTTGAGGAGAAAATACGTATGCCAACCCGTGGGAGACCGTTTCATCGTAGTTAAATGTAGTAATATAAACTTAAAACATCGTATCGAAGCGTCCGGCACTACACATATAAACATTCGCCGCAAGAATAAAAAAGCTTTACGACATTAAACATCGAGGGCGGAAAACTCACCAATATATCCGTGTACCAGAGCGTCATGGCTTGGCTGGAGTCCATCGGCGTCAAAGTTGAGCGCGACGACGCCCCGTGGTCATTGTCAACGCTCGGCATCGGCGACCGCACAGTAGTGCAATTGTTTACAACTTGTAATTACTCTATTAAACCCGATCACTCAACTCAACCGCTAACAATTGTCACACGATCACACAAAAAGTTCCAACGATCAGACCTCGAGCAGATCTACACAGATCGATAACCTAAATGGTTATCGCTTTAAGAGTTTGCGCATCGCGTGTTATTTAAATAGGTCTGTTAAATGAAGAATTTACGGCGACGTCTGTGATGTATGAGATGTGGATGCGAAATAAATGTAACGGAAGCGCGGATGGGAGAGCGGCAGTGCGGGCGGGCGGCGCGTGCGCACGCCTGAAGGACTGTGGCGCGCGCGGCGGCTGCGCGGAGAAAGTACCCGCGCAGACTCCGCGCCGTCTGCCCAAAACGTCGTTTTCACGCTTCCGATATTGATAGTCTTTTCCGGAGCACTCGTTAGCTACATCGGGGACAACTCACTGACTTTTTGTTTCCTTCTTATTTGAATGTTTATTTGGAATTTTCTCAATACTTAATCACTTCTGCGAAAACGCGAAAGAACTAATCCTACCAGATGAAAAACACGGTAATCTTATATTAAAATAAATATTACAAATTAAGATTAACTCTAACAGAGTTGTCTGCCAGAAATCCTTAGCGTGGAGAGAACTTTGTGATGCAGGCAGTAATTGTGTTCACAATCAAAAGATACAACAAAAGAAATATAAAAAATGTTACAAACACAAAAATAAAATATGTTTTAAATATTTATAACATATATATATAAATTTAAATAATACATATCCCTTTGCATGATAACTAGCTATGTTTAACAATAAACAAAATTAAATAATATGAAAATGTAAATATTGTATAAATATCGTAAATCTTATATCTCTGGGGAAGAAGAAATTAAAGAGTTCAATCTTCGTTTTCTCCAAGATCTGTTGACTTTTTAGATTTGTTATTATATGTTATGAAAGCAAGTTACACAACCTACCAGCACCTACTGTGGATTTCCACTGCAGTTTAACATTTGTTGTGAAGGAATCTTCAAAAGGTTCTTGCTGTACGACATGATCACATCTGGATATTAGAAGTCGGAAGCGTTGACGAAGTGAGCGGGTTATGAAGGGTTATTAAGAATGTTATATAGCATATAATGTGTATATATACCACGCCGACAATTCAATATAATAATATCTATATTATAGATAATCTATTTAATTTAATAATTATTTATAATATATTATATTAAAGTTTTGAATACAAAGTTACTGCCATATCCGTAATCCTAAACTATATGTAATACCCAAACAATTTGCGGTAAGATGTAGTTTTTTTTATTAGCTTCGATCGTGAATATATTGTGTAGTATGATGACTGTAAACCGGTTTTGCGGATGTTATAATATATATATAGCTGCCATATCATATTTAGTTTAGCACATATTTCCGAAATAAATTTTCCATCGAAGTATACCCTGCCATATTTCGGCGCCGGAAATATCTAATTATTCGTCAAATATATTTTAAAACCAATTTGTAAGTATAAGTCCTCTTTTCCTAATGTATTCAGGACACTAGAGATTGACAAGGCAAATACGGAGGATGGTAAATTAGCGGACGTGAAACTTCCTGTCGTTTTCCACTCTCGTTTCCCACAAGAGATAGTTTCCGTCGGAAATTGTGTAGTAAACAGCGCGTATACTTTAATCGTGAACTATAATTAAAATCGCACACAATAATAATGCTAAATATAGTTTATTTTTATTAACTATACGATATTGTGGTGATTGAAAGGAAATGACGAAACACTTTACAACTGTGTGTCATCAAGCTACACCTTTGGTAAGATTTGGTTGCTTACAAAAAATTCGCATGACTCACTTCAAGTAGTTTCTTTAGATGTTATTATTAAGTTTCTTTACCTTCTGATGTATCTTATCTTACAATTATTGCGTGTCCATTGTTCGCTTATATTACACAGTAGAGATAAATAGCACTTAACAATTTTAAGTTAGACTATAAAAGTTTTATTTATTAATTACAAAGCGTTTAACTAGAATCTTTCTTACTGTTGCTATATAGCTAAAGAGCCCTACAGACTAGTATTACTATTATATTTTTTTTTTTAATTAAAATGCCTAAGGTTATTTGTACAATTTTCACTTAAGTTTCTACTTACAGTTTTCTGTATATAATTACGAAGGTTGAGTAAATATGACTTGGTATTGTGAGAGGTTCATATCAGCACATTGTGAAGTGTAGTCAAGTTATATGACAAACAGTTTTAACAATCTGTAAAGTAACCAATTGGAACTTTAACCGTAAACAGATAAGGAAATTTAATTCCGTTATGTATTAATTAAGAAATGTAATAAATTTGCTTTCATAGTTAAAGTTTAGTAATCAAGCTTTTTAGAGTTATACATTATATCCATAAAGTAACTGTTCATTCGTATTAGTATTATTTTATAATAGCTTTAACTTTAATAGTAGACGGAAATTATTGTTTATAATAATTCAATGTTCATAACCACTGTAACTAACTTTTTATATGTTAAATTTTTTTGTTAAATAATTTATCAGTATATATATATATATATATAAGAAACTTATACTTATGCAGAGACTCAAGGGCCAAGAGATTGGAAACTTAGTAGATATATATATTTTGCCGAGTATGGGTAAGCTAAGAAGGGATTTTACAAAATTCATTACCTAAAGGGCTTGCAGGGATGTTACGTCCAGAAAACCGGGCGAGGAACAGCTACTAATTTAATGTAATTTATCAATATTAGAGAAAATTATATTAATAATTTGATTGTGATAATATATGGTGGTAAAAATTATGACCATAATTTTCAATTCTATACTCGCAATATGATCAAAGAGGATCTAGTGCTGCCCACAAATTAAAAATTAAATATAGGTTATTGAAAAACTTGTTGTTTGTTATTTAATTTGATTGCATAATAGACATCTTGAACTTCACTACATTTCATTCTATCTACTTTAACTATATTTGCATTTCCATTCTATATAACTACTAGCTGTTTCTCGCCCGTTTTTCTCACTGTAAAACCCCTACAACTCCTTTTGGGGAGAAATTTTGTAAAATCCATTCTTAGAGATATTAAATGGCAGACGCATCCAATAAACTTTAAGTGTTTTCGTCTAATAGTTTCGATCTCGTGATGAGTCAACGAATCTCGGGAGATATATGTATATATAGATTAGAATCGCTACTAGTAAACAGCGTCGTTTTGACTGAACACTTGTGTAATGGATTAAATGACGAATAAACAACAAATGCTAGAAACATGTCGATTCTATGTTATAAGGTAGCTCTTGATTATAAAGCATCACGACATATATTTCGACGTATAAAACACAAATAGCGTTGACCCTTGATTAGCAGAAGGACCCTACGTTTATGGACGTAATAAAATACATAGGAATTGTAATAAACTTTTATCTAGTCTGTTTCGAAGCCAGAACAGATGAAAGAACAAAACGACCGAGGGAATATGGTCAGTTACAACAATCGTTCATTTTGTTTCCGTTAATTTAACATGCATGAACTGAACGTTAATGACCTCTATCGCTGTTAGTTAAAACCTTGAAAAATAATTGATTCAGTATCGTCTAATAATAAATCAATTATAAAGTTACAACTTTGAATTGCTTAACAATATGAGCTATACATAATGTAAACAATAATGAGCGAGTTTCACTGTAAAAATAACTAAACCGTTTAGGTTGAACTAAGACAATTGTAATCAAAAAAAGTTCTCAATAGTTATTAACAGAGTGGTAGATTTTTTTTTTATTTACTACTCGATTCTAATTGTCGGACCTTGATTTAATATTTAGTAATAACCGAGTCATACTTGCGCAATCGTATAGAAAGTTTCATCGGTCGGATGCTACTAATGAAGAGGGATATTTTAGCAGATAGCGGTAGATAAGAAATAAATTATTACTAATACATTATAAATTACAACAAAGCGATTTAAGTAATGACACACAAGTTATACAAGCACATATAATTAAATAATATGATCTATAATAAAAATTATGATCATTATTTCTCGGTCAAAACTCGTCGGTTTAAGTAATAAACGAAAACAGACATTTGAATAAACAAATATATGAAATAGATATTTGTTTTGACGGAAAGTATTGAATATAGAATAAAATTTAATTACTAAAAAAAAATTGTTTAATCAATACAAATCAAATCATTAATATATTTATAAAATGGGGTATGTAGTCATAATGAATTAAGCATAGAATTCCTGTCCTCTACCTCTTTGATGGGTGAAGTAATAATGAAATAATAATATATTAAAGGATTTGTAAATTAATTTCAATAATCAAGTTTTTATATAGTAATTGTGTAATAATGTTTATTCCAATTTGAAACAGTTTTCTATATATCTTCTACTCAAAGGTTTCTTCGTACGGAACTGTTCTCAGGACGAAATAAATCTAATAGAAAACATCTTGAGAAAGAATAGTTAAATATAAAATGGAACCTATGGATAACAGGATGTATAAAGACATTTGGTAATGTATTGTTCCTAGTTTGTATCGTTCGGTTCTTGCCATCAATCGGTATCTAAGCTGTCGATGGTTAATGTATCATTATTAAAAATGGGTTCAGCTGATCTCATCCCGTGCGTACCGCGTCACACGCGGACGTCACCGCGTATTGGGGTCAAACTGTTATTACATTTTTGTTTACAACCTACAACACATTATGTTACAGCCGTTATAACTCAGTAAGGCGCACTTTATGTCTTCAGGCGTGGGTTCGATCCTCACCGAGCTTGAGCGATCGTGATAGAACCGATATATTCTGTTGCCGGAGACAGCTTTCAACAGCAACGCACCTTTCTGTTGCCAAACAGTACTGTGCAGTTACTGTGATCCAATTCGAAAGGTACCTAATGAAATTACTATGGTAACGAGATTTAACATATATAAGACAATAAGCATAATGCATTGTTGTGTGTTGTGTATATCATTCTAACTAGCCCCATTTTGTTATGAGCAAACAATCAGTTAATAGTCTCTCTCATCTCATCGAAGAATAATAAGAAATGAGAATGACTGCTTTTGAGGAAATGTCCGCACCACAACTCACGGGCCCCAACTCAACCTCGTGCTCCTCCCGCTCGTGGTGCACTATGCTAATGAACAAACGAGGCTCTGACTCTCACCAACCCACATTGGGCCAGCGTGGTGGGAAAAGGTCGAAATCCCCAGGTATGAACTCCTGCAAATGACGATTCCTGGTGCCCGGCGATGCGGGCAGCGCGGGGTTGATCCATGTGAGGATCTTTGGGGGAGGCTTATGTTCAGCAGTGGACGTCTATCGGCTGATGATGATGATGATCATTCACCAATCCTTCTAAGATGTGGCGCCTACTCCCAGTAGTGGCAACAATAAATGTGCTGATTGTTGTAACCTATTTAAGTCTATATACAAATAATGGATATCAGACGAAGAGAGCTTTATCGACTAGTTTTTTGTTTTTAATAAAGCTAAAAAAAAGTAGCCGTCGGCAGTAATTATTCCGTTTCAACGTTGCCCTGTCCATTAGTTTTATGTTTCATTAAAAAAACTCGTGAACAACGGTAAATTTGATGAGATTTTAGTACCTAAAGCGGTATACTACTAATTAAAAAATAAATTACTAAAAAGTTTTCGATCTTTTTTGATACTTAATATGGAATGAATGAGGTCAGTGGGTTGCTGTAGTGTTTGGCATGTCGCCATTACGCAACGTCCGTGGCAAACTGAAGCGTAGATTTGAAGTATATTGGTCAATAGACCCTTGGGTCGCGTTCCTCAGCATTTCAAGTGCAATTTAGACTATTTTTAGGTTATTAAACTTAACTTAACGAGGTATCGAAAAATCAGTATTATTCTTTTATATTTATTAACAGAAATAGACAATAATATCTTAGTTGTATATTTATAAACTTATTTTTTGTTATTCTTCGATTCGATCAATCTATGAAACATCGTACAAATCTATGAAGTGACAAATTCGGATACTTAAGCATAGACGGTCAACTTTATGTGACATAACTTTGAGATGCCGGAAATCGTCTAGGAAGTCCCAACGCAGCTTATATTTTTATCACCAAACAATAGTGTGCAAACATTATTGTGTTCCGGTTTTAAGGGCGCCGTAGCTAGTGAAATAACTTAGGTAACGAAATTTAACATCTTAGGTTTCAAAGAGTAAAATGTCAGAGAGTACATCAGGTGCACGACCCGCTCGTCTTGTCGCTTTGTCGTAATAAAAAAAGGAGGATAGAAATATTTTTTACCATGACACAGAAGCAAAGTAATCATGTTAAAGTTAATGCATAAGCTTTTAACGGGCATTTGATTTTGTCAGCGGAGACGGTGGGCTGTGCGCTGTCGACGCGACCGCGATGGGCAGCGGCGCGGCGCGGCGCGGCGGCACACGCCTCATCGGCGACCGACCGCGCGGAAACTTCGGACCGCGTCGGCCATACGGACCATAGAGTCAATGAGCTTAATGCTCAAGCTCAAAATGAACCTCGGGAATACCTAAACCACCGTAGAACAGATCTTTTAATTTTTTATTCTTAAAACAAAAATTTTTCATCAACGACAGGGGACATGGAGAGACTGCTGTATACTGCTTTATTCCTCGCTTTATATATTGTGCTATATATTTAAACTGGAAACGTGAGCCATACATTTTGTTAATCATGATGTCACTCGATAGCCTATTGTATCTCGTATTCGCGTGACCAATTAAAATCTAAAACAGTTAATACAATCGATATAATGTTCCTGGGACGTTGCGCGCATGAATCACGGAACGGCGGAATGCTTTCGATCACTATAAATTTGCATTTTTTTTTATTGAGGAAGCAATGAGACGAGCACAACATTCACCAGATGATAAGTGTTACACATTTCAACCACAAAGTGAAGTGCAATAAGATTTTATCCCCTTAACCTATTGTCGATCGATTAAAGCGCTGCGGTAGCACCTATCTACCAGTCTCCGGCAACAGAGACCTACCATCAGTAAATTAGTTAGAGAAAGTAAACTATTATAATTGGTAAACGTCCGCCAGCCCACTCGCCTATTGAACAGATCGAAAGCGGAAATAAATCGAGACCTGGAAGAGACTGGACGTGGGCGCGATTGTTTTGAAGCGCAATCGCAGATGAGAAAGTACAACACTTTATTATGATGACTAAACCTAATCTATATTATTCGGTAACAACTATTGCGGCAGCGATCAATGAGTGTTGTGTAAATCTTTACGTTATTATGAAACAGCTGTACAATATAAACTATTAGTATATTAGATAACAATAATAATATTATAAATTAATTACTTGAACCTCTGCTTTAGCATTAGCGTGTATACGCAAATATTGAAAACGAAAGAATATAACAGGAAATGGCTGTCATTAACATTCGTTTTCATGTAATGCGATGACTGAAGTACGCTTTTTATAAGAAAAAGACAACGACATTAACACATTAAGGGCTTCGGCCTAGTGCTCCTGACGTTCTTAGGCTATTTGTAACGTCTCTAAGACTAATAATTTTTTTATTTGCAATAGGTTAATCATCATCATCAGCCGATAGTCGTTCACTGTTGGACATAGGCCTCTCCATCAAAGATCTCAACGTTAATAGGATGACCTTAATTTTAGATGATCTTAATTCAGAATGATGCTGTGGATGGTATACTGTGGCCCCAATATGTTAACAACAGTCGGGGTATAGCAATGGCGGTAAGTTTACAATATGAGGTGGATAGTAAGCCACTTATGTAAAAAACTCTACTGTCAATTAAACTTTACGGTATTTCGCCAAGGAATCGAACCATGGATCTCGTTAAATCACAAGAGGTTGGCAACTGCGCCACAGAGGCAGTTATTTATGTGTAATATTTATTTGTTTGTGGGTAGTTTTATTTGAAAGTCATTTGTGCAATAGATTGAAATAGAGCCTCATCATCATCGTAATTTGTAGGTTTTAGTCGTTTCATATCCACGGGAGTTGTCTATGCAATGTGGACATCCACGTCCGGCTGCGGTATGCGTGTATATCGTGGGATAAGCGTGCAAGTGGCAGCCATACGTCGATATGCCATTGCCGTCGCACGGAAATTATCATCATTGTCAACTTTCACGCAATTTGCCGTGCACAATGTTTCTATTGTGTCGTCTCTGATGTTTACATGCGTATAAAAGGTAATTACTAAATGTTAGACCAGTGTATTTTATTTATGCAACTAATCAGTTTTCTCTCTGAAAGAGTTACACTATTGCGTACACTGAAAATAACTCTAAAACAATTTTAATGTTTCATTACCATATATACAAAAATTTTAAATTAATAAGAGAAAAAGAAACGTCCAAATCTATATATAAAGAAATACAAATGAAAGTAATATAATTAAATATAAAAATAATCGAAAGACAATTTAGATATTAATATTTACGTTAACTATTTACATACTAGTACTTCTAGAATTATCAAGCAGTAATTTTGTAAATATTTTTAAAAGTATAAAAATTACACTACTTAATCACCACCGCCGTCTATCTTGTCTCATCCATGGATTAATAGACGTGACAACAGACTTCTTGTCTCCAGCTTCACAACTATTATTATTCACTTTTTTACCCCTCCTACGTTATACGCCTTTATTTTTCTCCTCTCTTTAATAAAAAAATATGTATCTATGTATTTATTTTACTTTTATTATCTCACCGAGTTCGGGTTCGCCGGTTCTGATGGCAGTGGATATCTGTCTGATATTGATAACGAGTCTTGAGTCCGATAAAATTGTAATAGTCATCAATAAGTAACGAGTAGACGGAAATACATAACATCATAGACCAAATTGATGGATGGAGGTGGTCATGACTCTCAGGCACGAGGAATACGATTTAAGGAAGTGGAAGTAAAAAGAAATAAGTTGCCGCAGTGCGCAATATCAGCGCGTCAATGCAAACATTCTCAAGAGCCAGACGACACTCAGTCTGGCGGGCGGGCAAAATGGCGGCCATGTGCGTACGAGTATGTCCAGTCATTGACACATAAATATCCGAGCACACGGACATAATTTATTTTTTATTTTCTATCCAAAAACGACACAAGAATAATTCGCATTTCATATAAATATATCATTCGGAGAAATATAAAGTATGACCCCCTTTCTTTGTTAATACCGCTAGACAGAACAAACTATAAATTATTGTTGGTTATATTCTCACTTTAAATGTGGTGTTCTATAATTTATAGTAATAAAACTTTTGTAAAACAACGAAAATTTCTTTTATGATTTTTCTTTTAAACATTTAAGAAGTCGTAAAAAAATAAAGCTGTTTTGACGCAAGAACGCAA
Source organism: Ornithoptera alexandrae (assembly GCA_029030555.1). Taxonomy (NCBI): domain Eukaryota; kingdom Metazoa; phylum Arthropoda; class Insecta; order Lepidoptera; family Papilionidae; genus Ornithoptera; species Ornithoptera alexandrae. The sequence goes on along the minus strand of JARDVY010000037.1, from coordinate 2,822,421 downwards.
TATTTCTTTGATTTTTTGTTTGTTCATAATACAAATATATCATTGAGAAATATAAAAACCAACGTATAGCAATAATTTTGACGCGGATTTTTTGATGATGTCGTTTGTTATCAATACGTTGCCTCTATTCACCAAAACATGTACTCATCACTATTTAACATCATATCGAATTCATTGGTAGTATTTCCTTGATATAATACTAGCTGTTCCTCACGCATTTTGTTGGCAACCTCTTTTGGTTTTGCTGGCAACACATTTTATAAAATCCATTCTTAGTTGACCTACATTGGGTAAAAGAAATATTTTTACCAAATTTCAAGTCTCTGGGCCCTATGGTTCCAAAGATATCGTGAGGAGTAAGCAGGTGGAAATCTGTTATAGGAGTATATATAGAAAAAGTGTAAAAATAAACTGAGAGTGAACTCATAGGGTTTTTGCAGATAAATCCAGGCACAATGGTGATAGATAACCGATTCCCGAGATTGTCTGGGAGATACTACCGTTGATCCGATTTCTGTCATCAAACAGTATTGTGCAAATAATTTTCCGCTTAGAAGAGCTGTTATCCCGTGTTTCAAAGCTACGAGCACAACGTTTTTGTTTATTCGATGAAATGACTACACCAACGACACGTTCACGTGATGGTAAGTGATACGCCTGCCCATAATAACTTGGCGTTGGTTAGGTTATATACAGCATCATATGTTAAATTACGTTTTCGCAGCAATCTCACTAGCTACAACGACTTAACAATTTGACATACTTCGTACTGCATTGTGCTCGTCATCTTGACACATAAGACGTTAAGTCTAGTTACTCCAGTAATTTTACTAGCTACAACTCCCTTCAAACTAGATTCACAGTAATGTTTACACGTTACTGTTTGTCGAGTGCAATAGGCGCTGCGGTGGTACCTACTAACACGGTCTCCGGCAACAGAGATCTATCACCAGTAAACATCTAATAAGAAAAGTAAACATTCAGTGTGAAGAAGCCCTTAGGCGGTATATTTGCCTGCTTGTGCAACAAGCGTGAGTTGAACGCGTCGTTGTTCCAATGCGATTGTGTGTTCCAGTGTGCGTTCCTCATGCGCTCCTACGTCAATTATTGGAAGCACCCTAATGGGATATCCATACGAGTAGGTTCGCGTGCACACGATGCGGCCGAACGCGGCCAGCTGTGTTGCAAGTGCACAGTACCCTCTGTACCGGTGCCCTGTCTCCGTCGTGTTAATTACTCATATGTACTCTATGTGTATAACCTGCAGGGTAATATTAATTAAAAACAATATATATTTTTTTATGTTTTGTTTTAAATTCACCATTACGTTATACAGATAGTTATGGTCGATAAAGATTAGAACATTTGTAAGAAATAAATAAAATATCGTGTCTTTCGTATTCAGTCGAGAGGCGTGAAAAGGAATGTAGTATAATAGAAAAAAGAAGGAGAAAGTGAATGAATGAATGAGAGAGATTAAATTAAGAACTTAAGCAAAAAATAAATTATAAGGACCCGTACAAACAAGGAAGAGAACTATATAAAAAAAAAAGAAAAAGCATTTATAAACACAAGGTAATTAATATTAAGGACAGAAATAAAATGTCCATAAAAAGATTACTACTTAAATAATATTAATAAGAATTTAACTATGTAGCCTAAGTTGTAGTCGTATGTATATAGTAATGTGATTCATCATTTCACCCTATTGACGTCTACTACTGAACATAGGCCTCGCCAATGTAATTATATTATAGGTAAATGTTTACTTTTTTTATTCAAATAAATGATGAGAGGAGCGGGACGATCACCTGATAGTAATACCTCCGCCCAAAACAATGTGGAGTTAGTCAAGGTGATATATACTACTACAGTACTACTAGTTACAGAGCCCTTCAAATCGGAACACGAATGTTTGCACACTACTGTTTGTCGGCAGAAACAGGCGCTGCTGTGGTCTAGGTATGCCTAGACCAGTGTCCGGCAACGGAGACTTACCAACAGTAAGATACTCTATCCTTTAACATGATAATGTTAGATATAACATTTTATCAACAATTATAAATCAAAGTTTTTACATGAAAGTTAAAAAATTGTGTATTTTAGTATAGATAATACAAATGGGAACAGTCAAGAGTTTAAACCCACGAGGTTCGTATCTAAGTGCAAACATATCTGCGGCCCACACGCGTGGTTACTATCAATTGACCTTATGGCAGACAGACATGAATTTTTGTTTGTCCCACTTGTTTACCTTGATAATGAATTTATAAATTGATGATCATTTACCTATATTGTGAAATAAAAATAATTGCATTAAGATTATAAGTCTTCGTTTACTGTAATATTAATTGCGAGTATTATTCATATATTATATCATAATATCACAACACCTAACATTGTAGTAAAATAAAGAACTTATGTTTACTACCATGGGAGTAAATAGATAAGCTTAGACTCTATAACAAAGCAAACAAAGTTTTAGTTTCGTTATCAGCGGATAGACGTCCATTGCTGGACATAGGCCTTCTCCAAAAATCTCCACATACAGTCAGCATGGCTTCCGGTATCACTAGGTACTAAGGGCTGTCATATGTAGAGGTTCATATGGAGGGTTTGGGCCACGTCCCACCACGCTGGCCCAATGTGGGTTGGCGAGAGCCAGAGCCTCGTTTGTTGATTAGCAGGGTGCACCACGAGCACGTGAAGTTAGCTTGGATTCCGTGAGTTGTTGTGGGAGGGACCCTTAAAACCCTTCAGTCTTAGTTTAATTAAACAAAAATCTGAAATTTGGTTATCGTTGCAATTGGAATGTTATATGAGGATCAGAGCGAAGCTCACTTCGAGGTTAAGTACTTGCGGTAAGGTAATAGAGAGTATTACAGTAATAATAGTTAAATATTCCGTATAACGTTAAGTGACCTTATTAAAGTTAATCTAACATTGCACTTATATGTTATCAATATTATCATCATCATCAGCCGATAGACGTCCACTGCTGGACATAGGCCTGCCCTAAAGATCTCCACATCGATAGGTTCCGCATTACTCGCATCCAGTGGGTTCCCCCGATTTTCACAAGATCGTTGGTCCACCTCGTTGGAGGCTTCTTAACACTACGTCTACCGGTACAAGGTCGCCACTCCAGGATCTTACTGTCTCATCGGCTGTCGGTCTTTTGAGCAATGTGCCCTGCTTATCGCCACTTAAGTCTAGCAATTAATGTCGATGACCTTAGTTCTACGGGTCTCCACATTTTGATTCGATCGTGCAGAGAAACTCCGAGCCCTCTCCATATATGTACGTTAACCTTCTTCAAATTGCTGTATTTAATGTTGTATACTGAAAAATGCCTGTACTGTAAATAAATAATTTTGATGAAGTATTTCAACATATTGAAAACAGAAATAAATTTATCTAATGTAAAAAGTTAGTATCGATTTTACGTCTTCATAAATCTTTCACACGATTTCTTCAGTAAATGTGACTGTTTAATGGCTACTAATGATTCATTCAGTAGCTTCGTGTCCTTGAGACGCGGGTCAAAGATGTTTCACCAGCGCAGCGACGTTGATATTAGGCCAATGGCATTCGTGTAATCAGACGTAACCTGTGTTTTTGGTGACAGCAAAGTATTTCTCGCGTTAAGAAACATTCACAGTTCTGGCAGAGGTTTGACGATAAAATGCGGTATGCGAGTGATTTTGTCTGGGGCCACCGTTTCGGTGTTGTGAAACGGTTTCATGATGCAACTACGAAGACCTTTGAGACGGTGAGATTCGATGGACTCTTCTTTTTCTTTCAATATGACTCACATTACATATTTAAATTTAGAACTAACTATGAAAAACTTAATGACTATTTGCTCTATCTGATCCATAAATTTCATAGGTTTTCCCTCTTCTTTTCTGTTTTCTTCTTCTACTCTAAATACCTTTTATATATTACTTTTCTAACCAATTATCTGTTCTGCCTCTTCGTTGACTTTTCTCTCTGTTCCACTGGTCTTTCATATCCTTAATGGTTTAAAAATTATATCTTGTGACCGAGCCTTCTAAAATCATAATTTTGAGATTTAAATAATTTTTATATATAAGCATTTCGTAAAAATTATTTAAATATTTGTAATTATCTTTACCGTGCTTTAGTCTAAGCATAGTATGTTAATTGTTAAAGGAATTGCCACTTTAATTATCTTCTGGTAATTTACAACATACGTGTACCTCGAGGTGTAAAGAATGAGACGTGTCAATTAAAATGAAACGCGCGTAAACTTTTTATGCCGTATTTTCTCCGTGTAACTGTATCCCCGGTGGTAACAAGCTGGTTGAGCTGTTGTCACCTGGCTTAACAAACTGACGATAGTTTGCATTAGCAAACATTAATCTTGATCTTTTACTGCGATTAATCTAGTCCAGTGATTCCCAATCTGCGATATGCTTACCCCTGACGTTACGCAGTGTCCCATTGGAGAGACATGCAACGTACATGGCTAATAGCAGAAATACTGAAAAGTTAAAGAAAATAATTTATTATAATGTATTGTTGTTGTTCTTCTTCTTAAACTGCCTCTACAACTAGTGAAGGTTGGCTATCAGGGACCTTTCTGTCTTTAGTTCGGCGGAACATTTCGAACGCCCCAAATATGCCACCCCATTCCCTGATATTCCTCAACTTTTTTCTTCTCCGCAACTTCCGTTTTCCAGAAACTTATTATAATTAGTTGCAGAAGATCATATCGCTGATGACGGAGGACATGACCAAGGTAAGAGAGATGATTATAATGTACTATATTAATAATATTAGTTCAAAATGATCCTAATAACTTTCTAAGGTGCTAGAGAATAAAAACAGAGATAGAGAGTATATTTCAAAAGTAAGATTGATAATAGTAGACCTTAAAAGAAACGAGACACATTTTTAGGAGTATGTATGAAGTTACCAGGATAGAAGTATTCACAAATGAAAAGTTTTATTAAAGAGTACGAGAACAAGAACGTTTAGGAAGCACAGGTTCAGTTGATAACATCGTAACGATCTCGAAAAAGTAATGAAGTCAGAATTGATCGACTTATGCGACACGGAATGGGTTTAATTAAAAAAAAAATAACTGGTATGCAGTAAAACGTGTGTAAGAGTAATAAGTGGGTTTAGATATATCGTGCGGTCGGCTGCGATATCTGATCTGTCAGTCTGCCACGCCTTCTTAAATGTGAATGTGGATAAATGATTACCTAGCATCGAGATCATCATTACCAGCAAATACTGGTTCTAGATTTTAATTGTTTAATACTTTATAACCTACATACGCAGTATGCTGTCTTATTGATTTTAAATGTGTTTTTAACTACGTATTTTCGATTTCTATGTTAAAGTGAAATGGATTCTTGGAGTTTGAAGAAAGCTGTTATTTCAGTTTAGTCTGCGTAGTGTATTTGTGATATTTGCAATGCATCAACAATCAACAGTTTATAAACTATAACTTCATCCAATGCCACTTATTTTCTGATCGTTTTATGCTTGATTATATAATATATAGAATTGTAACTTATTCTATTCAAAATCGTATCACTTAACTAAACAGTACAATAATGATTTAAACTTCATGCATTCGTCGCAATACAAAAACAGTGCGATATAAATCAAGATGTGGGTCAAAAGCAACAAGATGTCGAACGTGAGCGAGAGTTCCTGCGTTCTTCGCGGCTCTGGTACTATAGAGACCCTGGGGGTCGCGCGACCTTTTAGACGACATCGCAACGTTTATGGTAAAAGCTTTGATTTATCATCATCCCCCTGTCTTATGGGACTGCTTGTTATTTGGTGTGAGACACGAACACTTGAGAATATAACGTTGAATCTAAATACTCTTTCCTCTATCGTATCGTAGTATCTAGCTACTCTAAATCAAGTTTGCTATTATATTTCTTCGCCTAGACCAAACATATTAGTTGAGAAACAGCGCAGGACTCATTATTGTTTAGATGTTTGATGGAAGCCTATGTCTAACAGGAATCGTCTGTCGGCTGATGATGATAATGAAACATATCATAGGTTCTTTTACCAGTGTATTTTTGAAGTGTTTAACGAAATGATAATAATCATGCAATTGTTTATTATTTATTAAACAATATTCGGGTACAGAAATGTTATTACTGTCAAGTATTCAGTTTGCATCATCATTCTATATATTATGTGTAAAGTAATGAAAAGATTCTTAATAATATAATTACTGTGGCAAGTGTTAGGAATATGGAATTTACACAGTAATGTAGGTTAAAATTTTAATGTAAAAGGGTATTTTACTTTTCAGTTAATCTTTTATTACATATTAAATTATTCCATAAAAGAAACCGTTCTGATCGAAACGATACGCGATGTTGAAAAGTTTGGTATCGTATAATAATATAGTTTCTATTTCATATAGTTCAAGGATGTTTTAGTATTGCGTGTTGAAGGATCCATTTGCAGGATGCTCACGCGCGCTCGGCGCCGTGATGGCGTCACATCCTCAAACAATTGGTCGTAGCGATTAATAAAAATAAAGCGTCTCCAAGCCGGTGCTATGTTCGGTAGTGGACGACGAGGTTTGACGCACCACTTGACGTGCGCCGGGGGATTCAATTCGATGAACTTGTCACCACATTGTACAGTTTCCAATTCCAAGTTCCTGAATCAAGTGAATGTCGACACGCCAAAACTGTTCCAGATTTTTATATCGAATTCTTTTGCTGTAATCATCATTCTACAGTTAATTAAAATATAAAAGGTTTTGTTACCTTAAAAAGTTATTCCAACATATCAAAACTAAGATCAAGACTGACGGTAGGTCTCCGTTGTCGGAGTCCTTTCGCTCGTTTAGTCACTTCGTCGAATAAAAATACAGACAGTGCCTATTTCCTGCCTTTTTAAGGGTATATAACTTATGTTATAAAAAAATCATTACGTATGTTTCATTGTCAGTTTCAGACATTCTTTCCATTGAACATTTGATGGAGGTTATAGTATAGAAAACTCGATGTATTCAAATTGCAACATAGTATAGTATTCGCCACTAACATTACTTAGGCGTTATCTAGACGTTTGATTGGCATTTATCGAGTCATACAAAGGTCTCACAAAGTTGTCACATGTCTCGGCCGTCTGGGTCCTCGCAGGCTCCATCCCTTGCTAATCAAGCTGTCATCGCCCGCCTATTATGCGCCGGCTGACGAAGCCTTAACAGGTTGTCGAGGCCGCGCGATCCCAGTCTTTCCTAACATATTCACTGTAGTCAAGCAACAAAGGTTCGAAGGTTTTCCTTTGTAATGAGTAGGTGATCGATTGTAGGCAGTGTGGAATGTGATGGATGGCGATAAGGTTAAATTATTTTCGATTGTAACTATTTTATGTAAATCTGGAGATTATCTTAAGTTTTATTTGATATAGCTACTTATGATATGGTAATTTATGGGTTTCATCCATGTACTTGTATTTATTTATTTTATTGGAGGTCACAGAGACCTATTACCAGACATCGTCTACCACCGCAGTTCTTAGTTCTGCCGCCAAATAGTAGTTTGCAAATATTACTGTGTTCCAGTTTAAAGAGCAATGTAGCTAGCTTACAGAAGTAAGGAGATTTAATATATTATATAATAATGCGACGAGCACAATGTGGTGTTGTGTATATCAATTTAAATTATAACACATTGTTCTTAGAATAACAAAATACTGAAATTTTACCGTTAAGAGAATATATATAAGAGACTGTAAAAACTTTTATAAAGTATATGTTTTAAGCATGGGAAAACATTGTTAGGAAATTGATCTTTATAAATAAATTTCTGTTGGGCCGTACTATTAATCGATTTCCCATTTCTTTATCATGTTGATTGTATCGTATAATGATACATCAGATGTGTAAGAAGATGAATGGCATGTACCCATAGAGCATCAAATATAAATGTGTTAGACATGCGGGTATGCTCCGGTTAAGGCTTTATAGGGAGCGTGCCTCGCGTACACGAAGACGACATTTTGCGAAGGCCTATATAGATAGCGCTTAGCTTAATAACATCTTCCGTTCTTACCTTCAATGGTAATTGGTATATTCACAAATGTACACATAGAGAACATAGTAATTTGTAACATTAACATAATGGAGAATGGAAGTAACTTAAAAGAATAGCAAAAAAAAAATCGTTACTGTTATGTGCTGCGAAGAAAAATTGAACGTTTCTCAAATTGTGCAAGATGTCGAGCCGAGGACTCGTTCGGATTGACGGTGTTGCTCTGTCATTAAACGTTTAAAGTACAATGCAACACTAGACACCGCTTTCATCGTTAAGTCATTGTGATGTAAGGTAACTAGACTGTCAACAATAAAAACAATCGCTTTCACTGTTGCCACTTGGGTATCTATATTTTTGTATATATCAACTTACCGCAACGTGGCTGTCTATAAATAGCTAGAAAACTTTTATTCGTCTTAGATAATTTAATTATGACTCATTGTACTTTAAGAACATAAAAGCTAAGATTAGAAAAGAACATCATCATCATCATCAGCCAATATACGTCAATGCTGGACATAGGGCTCCCCTAAAGCTTCCCACCTCGATCGAGTGAGCGTTTATATGGGAGGATTGGCGCCATTTCCAACCACGCTGGCCCAATGCGGTTTGGTGGGAATCAGAAAGAGGAAATTATTATTTAGTTACAACTATTCCATTGAGACAGATTAGATCAAGAGTTTAAAATTGATATAAAAAAGGATGTAGTGTTGGCAGGCCCCTCACCAGGTGGTCCGACGATCTAGTGAAGATTGCGGGCAGCAGCTGGATGCCGGCAGCGCAGTATCGATTGATATGGAGGTCTTTAGGGCAGGCCTGCGTCTAGCCGTACACGTCTACCGGCTGATAATGATAATGATAAAAGAGGATTATTTCAGTCTTTATTTAAGTTTCCAAAGTTAATTACTAAAGCGTGTGATTTTAGTAGCACATCTTTTAATCACGTCGACGTTTAGTAATTAATAATAGCAGAAGGCACGCAGAAAGATCCATTCAGCGTAATAGCACAAGGGCGTTGAACTTTTCAACGAAGCAATTATTATACAAAGTTACAAAAGCGGTTAAATCGCTGAGCCACGATGAGACACTTTAACGATCAGGTTTTTTTTAATGACGGGCATGAAAAATTGCGCTGAAGCTTGCTGAAAACGGTGAAGATTATCTCCAAAGATATTAAATAAAGTCAGCTTTTATTAATATATAACCATGAATAAAATATGAGAGATGTTTCAATTTCAGATTTGACGAAGATTTATGTTCTCTGTATACATTTAATGAAACCTTTTCAGTAGAAAGGATTTTATATCATGTAGATCGTAAAACTTTTATTATAATCATTAACTAAGCAACTTTAGGTATTCGTAGAATAGACTATAACGTCAGGACATCTGTTACCTTGGCTCTCCCGTGACCGTGTCTTTCTCTTCGTAAGGAAGTTCCCTCATGTCTGAGAATTATAGCAAGCATTAGGATTGTTGTTTGGAGTGGAAGAACCAACTCCCACTTGTTTTATACGGCTCTGTAAAATATAGATGCTGTAAACTACTTAAAACTTTAGAGTAATCAATTGTTAAGTAATCGCATTAAAATTTAAATATTTTTAAATGTGTAGTAGTAGTAGTATAAGTAAAGATTATCATAATGATTAGTTATAACTTATCAAGATGTCTATAAATAGACACCAAGGTAGAGGCATTGTCGGAAGGTTTTCGTAGAAGGCCGAAAATTTTGTGAAGGTCGTCTGGCTGGTTTTTGGATTTTTCTTGGAGACTTATTTACAGCACTCGATGATGACGAAAACCAACTTATAAAGTAGATACACGATATAATTCATCCTCACATTAAGCGTTAAAGAGTTGCAGAAAAACATACCGCTAGTGGTCGCCCGTTGCAGCAATATCATAAATCTGTCAATTACAATGCGCGCAAGTTGCGCATGCAATTTAAAGAAATTGTGCATATAATTGCATGTGTGCTTGACAGCTGGCCCCAATGGGCCCCACCAGGTCGCCCCCGGGACCATAGCGTAGTTTCGCACCAATTACCATTCAATGTATGAGCGTAATTTTAATCAGAATGTACTCTTGTACTTTTTCATCATATAATAGCGATCGCGCCAATCAGGAATTTTTATAAAAATATCTCGGGTTTAAACAAAGAACTTCAGACTAAATAATTTATCATTCCACAAGCTGTGATTAACAATCTCTTTTAATTAATACAACTTCTCTGACGGTATGTTTAATATGTACAATTAATTTTATTGAAGGAAGTGCACGCAGCGCCTCTTTAAATGTTTTCATTAACTTGGAAAATGTGGATTTCATGTGACATATGTATATGATGCCGAATAATTCCTTTAATATGATTTTTCTTATAGAAAAGAAGATTAACTAATATTTTGTTCGAGGTCAGAAGGATTGTAGTGAGAGTAAGAACTAAATAATCATACAAATCAAATGATAAAAATCTATATGTACGAGAAATGTCAATTTCCTATTTTCTTTGAAATTACAGGGAAGACAGAAATTTGTCTTAGATACATTTGTTACAATGGAATCTTAAATTTGAATTAGTTTTTAAAAGTTTATAAATATTATAATAAAAAAATTGTTAGTGAGTAGCCTTTCCTCAAAGCAAAGATATGTTTACGATAACAACAAGAGCATGTTAAGTCCCATCGGCTTATTTTTAAGCGCATTTATTTCAAGGTAAAATCGGCCTTCTAGTTTAAAGGCTTCCGAACTTTGTTTTTAAAACATTCAAAATGTCAAGAAAAAAGTTAAAACGATATTAATTACATGAAACGAATATTTATCGGATTCGTCACGTGAGAGAGACGTATGTAAAAGGTTTTTGCTTGAATATTGTTAAATGTCACGGCGCTCAGTCTCTCGCGAATACAGTACACTATGTTATAGTAACTGATAAAAATATAGTTGTTTCTGGTGGTCCAAAAATAATATCCTATGGTTGTACTGGAGATGGGTGTCCATTGGGTCGCGATAGTTAAGTATTCCGTTGTATAACTGCGCACCGTTACTGACTCAGTGGGTACGCACTATGCAGAGGTGACCGCGAGCATTAGAAATCTCGGATGAACTCGCTGGTCGGCTCCAATCCGGACATGGCGAAGTCCTGTTTCTTCTCTTATATACATGCGTGTTTACCGCAAATAAATTTATAGGATTTCTAGTAAATACCTTTGTGTAAATAGAGAATGTAATCAAGAGATCTCATAGGAATATTTATAAATCTTAAACCTCTACTTTGTAGCGTTGTGGTCACTCGCTTTATTTTTACCAGGAGGGTATCTAGTTTAATTCTTACATCATGTGATGAAGTATGAATATAGGTAGGATTATTTTGAAAGGTGGGTAGGACTCTGTGCGAGCACTTTTCACCAACTTGAACCTCATTGTTATCTATAGAAGATAGACTATCCCTTCGAAGATATCCCCACCACGATACAAAAACACAAGAAGATTATATGCTTAAGTAAACCAGCTCGTGTAGTAGTTTTTAATCTGCATCTGTACATTACACATTCAGACCATATGGAGTACATACAGCATAATTATATAGCTACACTTCAACCTTAAGTCCGCCGACTACAACGATATAGTAACATTGCATGGCTATTTTAAAAATTTGCATATTGATCATCAATTGGCCTAAATTGAGTTTACGAATGCCTTCGGGGTAGAGAATGTTCTTCTATTTTTAGAATACGAGTGGAGATTGTGCCCCCGAGGAGTGATTTCGAAATATTATAAACGATTTAATATTATTCTGTGACCGGATAACGGAGACAAGCGTTTAAACATTTAAATGTTTTTTTTTTTGTTGAGGATTCAGAGGTCTCGTTGAAGTAATAACTGTTTACCAAATCAATATCTTACCTAAGTTTTGGCCTATTCAATAATATTATGACAGTACAGTTAGAAAATATGTATAGACATTGTTTTTTCCATGTGTTTTAAACTAGCTGTTCCTAGCTCGCTTTGCTGGCTGTAACACTTCCACAACTCGCTTTGGTAAGGGATTTTGTAAAATCCGTATTTAGCTGCCCTATATTCGGCAAAAGGAATATTCCTACCAAATTTCAAGTCTCTAGGACTTATGGTTCCAGAAATATCGTGACGAGTCTCTACACAGGTGAAAATCTATTTTATATACATATATCTTAAATAAAGACATTCATAGGTAATAAAAGTATGATGATCTGTGTGTAATGGGTTTAAGGGGTCCCACAAAACAACTCACGGGATCCAAGCCAACCTCACCTGCTCGTAGTAAATGCTAATCAGCAAACGAGGCTCAGGTTCCCCTCATGCCCGCATTGGTCCAGTGTGGTGGGAAATGACTGATGTCCCCCCATTTGAACCCCTACATACGACAGCACCTCGTGCCTAGAGGTAACGGAGATCATGCTGACCATATGTGGCGCTCTTTGGGTAAGGCCTATGTCCAGCAGTGGACGTATATCGGCTGGTGATAGATAATCTATTACATCGCTTATTTCTATCGTCAAGTAACAAAAGATGTATGTATATATCTCGAGACGATGAATGCAAAGTAGTTTTGTGTAAACATCTTATGTAGCAAGGCATTGTTTTTTTGCCAATTATTGCTATGTAACATAATGAAACATAAATTTCGAAAACTTTTTTAAGGTGAGAATTGTGTATTTCACGATCAGTATATTTATATGCGATGTCGATCCTTAATATTAATAGAATCGGTTTGTTGGTCACTTTATATTCAAGGCACGCGGGCGAAATGGCATTGCTGCAATATGCCGTTATATCTCCAGCTAATGCAACGCCAATGATAAAGCATTATTGACAACCGCTATATAAATCAGCGGCCACAATAATCGCACACTGACTTGTTGATTTTGTAACGTCTGCTCTGTTATCAACGAAAGTGGTGGTTCAACACGCGAAAGCCGGTCTTGAAGTTAGGTTATTCACTTAGCTTCCACGTTAGTGTCAAAGTTTTAGACGTAACGACGTAAGAGTTAACTAACCTTGCATTATAACTGCCGATTTGCTTTTAAACAACAACACCTATACATTCGTCGGATCTAATATAAAAGTGTTAATAATAAAATTTTCTATTCTCTGTATTGTGCTTGTTTGTATTGTGTTTAGAATTCATATGATATGAAAAAACCCATCCAACTATAGTGTCGGCTCGAAATCGATTGAAGATACCTATGTTCAGCGATTGATAGTATGTTGATGATGAAATGCATAGTCAAATAATAATTGGAGTCGATTGCTATCAGAGAACATATAATGTTTTAATATTAACAAACTTTTAATAAAATGAAACTATTGCACACTGAAGAACCACAGGAAATGCCTTAACGCTTTTAAAAAAAGTTAAGGCCGTATGGAAACTAAATATGCGTTAATTACATTTATTGGGGTTAAAAATGTTCCAATCGTTGACTTGGTCAGGGCCAAGATCGAACGGATAAGGCCACCCGGAACACCCGGTGATGCAATGTGTTCCTTATGGTAATACGACAGTTTAAATTATGCAAACTGATAAAGGAGTACTTATTTACTTTAAAATTGTAGGGGAAGCAAGACATACTTAAAATAGTAAAAAAAATGTTTAAAAAAATCATTAGGAGTATAACTTTTTAGCCAATAAAGCGTCGAGACGAGCGAGACGTTCACCTGATGGTAAATGATACCCTTGTCCATAACAAAGGGACGCTACATAAGATGATATACACAGCATCTCAATGCGCTCGTCGTCTTGAGACTTCAGATGTTAAGTCCCGTTACCCCAGTAATTTCAGTAAATATAGCGTCGTTTAAACCGGAACACATTAATATTTGCACAGGACTATTTAGCAGCAGACAATAGTAAATGCTGTGGTACTTATATAGATGGTGTCCGGCAACAGATACTTTTTATCGCTGGAGAAATCTTCTTAAAAGATCCTCTGCTTCTGGGGTGAAAACAAGGTTACGTAGGGCTTGTACCCATTAAAACCCCCTCGGTGCATTAGGAGAGGCTCCGGGATCTCCTATGAAACGCACCGGTGCTCCTCTACACTCTGGCTAAAACATCCCACGGAAGGGCAAGAGACTCTCTTTAGTACCCACGCTGTGCTACAGCAAATATAAGACCACCATGCATTTGCCTACCTCCTAAGGCTCGCTTATTGAGCTCTGGGGGACCATATAGTCGTCTTGTTCGATAGGAAGGGAATACCTTAGCTATTCTTAATAGCCCGAGACTACAGCGCTGAGACCAACCACTAGTAAACAATATATATATATATATAGATGTATTCATAGTTAACTAGTAAAAGTTTTAAATTTAATTACTATAAGAGATTCTATTAACAGATAGCTCATTCTTAATTAATATAAGTATTCGTAGTTTAATAGAAGTTGAGTGTTGCTTAGAATATACGGAAATGCTTGTATGAATAATTCTCCAATGATTTCAGAGATAGCTACATATAAGAACAATGTTGTTTACGTCGGTAATCAACAGTAGAAAAAGCAAATGAAACAATTGGTAAAACCGAATTAATTTCTTGCATTGCATGTGCAATGATTGCTTGATGATGGATTTATTCAAATCTGCATTGGGTTTAACCCGGGTATAATTATAAGAAAAACGCTTCGGTGGTTGATGCTATTAACAATCATTGTTTTATTAACCGTCTCCGCGGCTTCCCTGGTTGGAGTATAGGTCTACATGGGACCGAGTTTTGTTGGCGGAAAGGTTTTTGAACTGCTTTGCTAATTTTCATCTACCTTGGTTGGTCCGTTTGTCGATATATGAGAGACAGAGTATTCTGTTTTAGTTTTACCATATTTCATTGTTACTTATATCAATTAATTTAACTTAAAATCTTAATATTTTAATTTAATTTCATATATATGTATGTACCATAATATTTGGTCGCAAAAGAATGTTAGTTTTCGTAGCGACTAAAGCCTATTCGTGTTCATGAAATTAAAAAAGCTCACTTCATCAGACAACTCAGTCAAATCTAGCCTTAGCAAATGATTTGATGAACTTATTTTTATGTTGGCTTTTAAACCCAGTAATTTCATTAGTTACCACACCACATACTTCAAACCGGAAAACAGTATTATTTGCACATTGAGTTTTGGCGGTAGAAATAGGAGCTGCAGTGGTACCTACTAAGATGATCTCCGATACTTTACTGCTGGTGTTGCCGAGGGCCCTTCTAGGTAGATACCATCATCGCAGCGCTTTTTGCTGCTGTCAAACAGTGTGCAAACATTACTATGTTCAGGTTTGGAAGGCGCTGAAGGTAGTGTAATTATTCGGGTGACGAGATTCAACATTTCATATCTCCGACAACGAGCGATATATGGTGTAGTATATATCATTCTAAGTAGCGCCACGTTGTTACGCGCGGCCGTATCACTTACCATCAGGTGAACGTCCCGCTCCTCTCGTCTCGAATAAAAAAGATAACTACCATTACTATTAACTGGACGGAAATAGATCTAGCGTTTGCGTAAAATGGAAAATACGCACATCCAATCTAAACAAATCTGAGCTTTCATGGAAATAACTGAAACGCCTTGCGGGAACCGTGAGCTCAGCCCCAAGCCATCGTGGGTAAGTATCTACACAAGGTTCAACTCGATGGAGGCGTATAACTTTTACAAAAACAAGATGAGTACATCCGTTCAAGGAAAAAAATAATAAAGGCTGATTACCAGAAGCGCAAAGTTGATTTTGTTAACGATACTGAGAGTGTTTTACAGTAATGTTTTGTTTGTTCGGATTTACTGCAGGGGGGTCGAGATCGAGGGCTTCAAATTATTCATTATCGAAACAAGAATTGTTTGCGGATATTTTCTGATTAATATAACAGATTTTTCATAGAAAATATTAATTAATCACACCGATATGTTTTTTTGTAAGTAGGAATTCCTGGATCATGAAAGCCGGGTCAATCATTCACTGGATATATAAAGCTTCACAAATATTTCTCCATTTAATAAGACAACAAGCCAAGTCAGTGTTGCGGCGTGAAATGATGAAATTTTCATAGTATTTTTAACGTCTGATTAAAATCTAATATTACTAAAGGCTTTGGGAGTATATCAGCTGATGATGATGATGATTAATAACCTGTCTTAATTTAAGTAAGTAGTTAGTGAAATTATCGGGGTAACAAGACTTCACACAACTTATGTTTTAAAGCGACAAGTACAAAGTGGTTCAATACAACAATCCATCAGATGAATGACATGATGACTTGTCTTTCGTTGTAAAAAAAATATATACTTGAACATCTATTACTGCTTAAGTTATAACATACGATAGTTTAATATTCATAAGTTTTTTGAATTGAAAGCAGGCAAATGGGTTAGCGGCTCGAAAGTCGGATGGAACAGACTCCAATGTCGAGAAAAAAGGATGGGGGGTAATATTTTATTCCTGTTTCTACTTAATAATAATGAATTATTTATCTCTTATAAAAAATCGTATGATGCATTTTGTTCTTAAGGCAAACGTTAACGGAGATTGCATATGGAAGAAATAGATGTGATTAAAAAAGAAATCGTTACGTGGTTACTAGTACATAATTTATTCATTAGAAATACCTTATAATATTTTTTTAGTATCTGGAAGCTCAGGTACATCCAGTACAATTAACATGTATAGTACGCGCATTTACATGTTTATTAACCGATGTACAGAGAAAGGGTAAAACCAAGTATTTATGGGGCACAAACAATAATATATTAAATTAGGTTTTGGCTGCGTAATCTTATTATAAATTCTCATTTGGTGTTTTGTTTATAACGATAACATCAATCTTCTTAAATATTAATATAAAATGAAGTCGAGATAAAAAAAAAAATAGTCGAAAAGAAGCTGAACTTGTACTGAATGGTATACCTAAATTACAAAGATAATATTAGAGAATGCAATATTTCCAGGGTTGGCAACACACAAAGCATTCTTCTGCCATTAACAAAATGCTGTGAATGATTATCATGTTGGGCCTGATGAAACCTGACGAAGCGAGCAGCAGGATTTTTTGCCATCTTCATTACATAAAATATGGTCATTTACAGTTTATATATAACATTGTCAGAATATATCACATGAACATAAAAAAATACAATATAAGTAATCAAAGTACGCTTTACTGTCTATAGGTTACCTATTGCTGGCGATCGTATGTATCATCGCAGCTCCTATTCACGCAGCCTAATAGTAGTGTTTAAACATTACTGTGTTCCGGTAAGGTGCTGAAACTTGTGAAATTACGTAGGTAAAGAGACTTAACCCATCTTGTTTCATAAATCGACGAGAACAATTTGGTGCTGGTTATATCATCCTAACCAGTGCCACGTTGTTATGGGAACGCCTAGCTGATGGTTTCCAATTAAACAATCTATGTGTGTTGAGAAGTGCAGGTTTCGAATTCTGAACTTCAGTTCACATATACAGCGTTGTGCGCAGAGGTTATTGTTTGCGGGGTTGTATGTTGAACATCGGTGCGATATTACTTTCACTTGCGCATACGCATGCTGACATACATACGTAGTTGCGTGTGTACACAAAACATTGCGCACTCAATAAGTCGTAGTACCGGGATGTTGCTAAACAACATTTGAATAGTGCCGTAAACAAACTTTTCGGGAGTAGAGTTACGGTTACAGCATTATATATAACGCCATATAACCACCATTGGTTCTAACAGCTGTATGGAACAGAAGCGAATTTATATATGTTATCATAGTTAAGAGTAGAATATTCTAAATTTTGAATCCAAGATCATAAGTTCGAATCAGCCCCGCGCCTCCGAGCATGAGCTTAGATGAAGCAGTAACGTTGGCAGATCTTACGAACTTCTTATCTTAAGAAATTTTATTATACTGTTGTGTGTAAGTTCATAACTTAATTGTTACTTTAATAATTCATTTAATAATATCTATTTGATAAAGCAAATATATTTTGTATGATCATACTTCATATGGTTTGGAGTTCGACTGTGAAAATCATTCAATGATCCTTACACCACCAGGTGGTGTATACAGGTGGTGCATACAGGTATGCACAGTGACTATTTCGACAGCCAAATAATAATGAAAAAAACTATTAGTTTTTTTGTTTGAAGAGTGCTGAAGCCAGTGAAATTGTGGTAACGAGATTTAACGTCAGAAAGCAAGGAGCGCAATGTGGTGCTGTATAAACATCCTAATCAAACATCATATGTGGACAGGCGCATCATTTATGTAAATTCTGTTAGTCATTTAGTTATATCATTTTTATTAATTCTCGTGGTTTTATGGGAAAGTGTATATTCCTGGCTCACCCTTGACATGTTACTAGTAGTATTTCGAAGAGTGTGGGTGTACGAGAACCGGTTCATGCTTGCACCAGCTTCGTAAATAGCTCGTATTGATTTCGCACCGCGACGGAGTTTAAAATAAAGCAATTAGCCAATTTCTCGAAGTGAATTGTGCTGTAAACAAACCGACATTATATACCAAGGTCGAGGGGTGCTGGATTGAGGTGTTGATTACATTGTTAATGTATGTTTTTATTTATAAACGTATACTCGTATATGCCTGGTAATCGCTGGTTACGATCACCTTACGGACGTAGAAAGGCAATGGCAGCCGTTCACCATAAACACCGCTTGTTTACCATTCCAGTAGTATAAAAAAATACTTTTGCAGCTAATGTTGGATTACTAAGATTTTTAGAAAATTTTATTGTGTTTATAATGTCTAATTAACATCTACTTGTGACCTGTACTGATAATATCACCAATTTGTGCGCTGAATAAATATCGAACAATGGTACCTGTGATCAAATCATACAATATTTTTTTACAACTGATCAATACGACAAATGCTACTCCTTTCCATATAATCATAATCAAGATAGTATGATATAAAATATTTATAGACATGATATAATTTATAAGGACGTAAGTCCTTGGCGCGAACCAGTACGTGATGCGAAGAATAACTGAGCCTCATTGTTTTATATCAGTATCGTCTAGAAAAAAATATGTATTGTACGTTTAATCCACCATCGGCTGTTTATGTTTTTTTTTTTTATCAGTATCGCGATTATAGCCTTGGGAGGTGCGATACGTCGTCGGCTTACGCCAACAGTGTCGAGATCTCCACTTGTCGTCCAATATATCGGAACCAGTTTACCCGGTACCAGTTCTGCGGGGCGAGGTCCCGTGGACCCGCTGACTTCCACTCCCGCAAACGAGGAGCGTTACCCTCGCAACCCGTTCTTTATTTTTACATACGGCCGCTGCAAATCATATCGGCGGGCGATAATCGAAACCAATTACCACCGTAACTAAAACGGAAGGATTATATATAGATGCGAGCCGCGGGGTAGGATGAACGTTTACCAATATAGCTGGACCCGATTGGCAATAAGTATTCGATATTGTATGGCCTTCCTTGTCAGAGACAATCTAGATTGGTAGGTACCACCGCAGCTCCTATTTCTCCTACTATACAGTAGTGTGCAAACAATAACTTATTCAGATTTTAAGGGAGCTGTCGCTAATGAAATTACTGGGGTAACGAGGATTAACATCTTATGTCATTAGGTGATGAGCGCAATGTGATGTAGTATCATCCTAACATCAGGTGAACGTATTCTCTCGCATATTCGTAAGGTAAAAAAAAAATATAAGTATAGTATTTTTTAATAAAATTTAAAGGACGAAAAACATAGATACGTAGATTCAATAGACATTTATTAGGTGCATAACAAAGCACATTTCAAGCAAATAAGTTTTTCAATTAAAAGATACAAAACCAATGTAATTAAAAAATATATATATAATGTTAATATCTTAAATAAATAAGTAAAAAACAATGTACAAGTTAGTTGTGGTTTTGTAATCGTTATCGTTAACAATCTGAGCGTAGCAAGTGTTTCGAAAAAATCATTAGAGGAAAACGTTGAGCGACCTCAACACATTAAACCGAGTGACTAAACTTGAACTAATATGTAATTTAATACATTCTGATTGTATCAAACCATTGTTTAACTTATTATAAAATTACTTAAAGAGCGATGTTCAATTCGCGGTGAACGAAAAGTGCGTGAGAATCGTAAAACAATGGTACCGCGAGCACCAAACAAATGAAATGTTTCTTTTGTGAGGGGATCATAAAAAAAAGGTAACTGACTCATTTGCAATCGCAACAACCTCTATTACAGAGTGAATAGCTTATTAACGAGCTTCGAACTCATTACCCGAGTCGTAAAGCCGTACCTCTACTTTCGATTTGTCGATTTTAACGATCGGCCAATTTTCAAACGGTTATTGATAAGAGAAACTGTAATAACTAATCATTACTGAAGTTTTGTTATGGAGCTATTAAGTTAACAAGTTGTAATATTTTAGAGGTACATATATATGACAACAGGGTGAAAAATAAGATTATAATTTACAGTGGTAGAAAATAAAGATTTCTTCGATAAAGTAACAAAACTGGGACTCGAACTCTTTCCACTCTGGAAGACTATCGAACGGATACAATAAATATATATGACACGTTGATATGTTTTCATATTGAATATTCAGTACAAGAGGTCCATAATTGGAGAAGGTTTCAAAATAACCTGAAACCAATGGCAATGAAAACAACTACCTTAAATGAAGCAAGGCTCGAAAACATTTAACATTTTAAAATATAAATTTTTATATGTAATAAAGTATGAACAAACTTAACTATAATTATTATTACACAAAAAAATATTTGAATCTAAAGTGCGAAGGGGAAGTGAAATGGTGACCCCGTCAAATAAACACCTGCAAACAGGCAAATCAGTGTCCAGTGCTGTGGGGGTACGTGTAGGGTAAGAGGGACAAGTCCACGTGATTAGCACGCGGGTGGGGTCAACACGAAGACGTCGGGTGAACACCACCCCAACAATTTTACACCACCCTCGCTTTTACAGCTTCTCTTGTACGCCGTCTACGTTTATACGATACATGCTGTAGTACTTGGCCTTACATCGAGACCTTGTTAAATATTGTAAATTTTTTTTATTGCTATAATATCATCAAACGAATAAAGTATGATTGGGGTTATGTATAAATAGAAAAAATTCCCTACAACCAAAAAAATAACCGGATTTAATTCATACAAATTATCAATTCATATGGTAACTATTTGCTATAAAGATTTGTATGAACTGACTTCTTCATATGCTTATTATAAGAAAAAAAAATGTTTGTTTAGAATGAAACGATTTGAAAAACCTAGTAATAGTTCAATTTCAACAGTTTATTATTTTTTAATTGTATTGTTTGTTTTTACTAATATATTTAAGTATCTAATAATGTAACATACTTTAGAGTCTTTAATCCAACATTAAGCTTCCGAGTATAAATACCAAAAGATATATTTTTTTTTTCATTTTTGAGCAAAAGTGTTAATGATCGAGGGTGTTTACTGTACTTGCTTCGGTTGCGAGCGTAGTATATTGATAACCGTCGAAGCCTTCATGCTGTTTTTAATCGTGGAGAAATTGCTTTTTTTTACATGCTAGGATAGTTTAGGAACACTTATACACGATTGGTTATGTATAACTTTAAATAACGTCTAAAATGTAAATAAATTCTTACCCATGAGCCAGTGGAGCCCCATCGCTTGAGTCGTTTGCCGAAAATATTCTGACATTGTGATAGACACGAAACGGATGTGGCCGGCTGGATCTTGCCACAGAAACTCTCACCCCTGTCCAATGTCATCGTAAAGTCACTGATTGTATCGCACTATAGAAAAACAATCGTCCGTCGATGGTCGCACTGACTGCGGCCGTAGTCCGCACAGTATTAGTTTGTGTAATACGCGTCGATGTATAAGTAAACACGGCTCGTGTGTCGCAACGCAGCGGTCGGCTGGTGCTGGTGCTGGTGCTGGTGCTGATGCTGGTGCGGGTGCGGGTGCGGGTGACGTGCGCTCGCTGCGAGGGCCGCGCCGCGAGTGAGCCGGCCCGTTTTCCACGCACTGGGAAAGCCGCGGCGCCCGCCCAAACCACCAAACACCGACCAATCTTCATCTAACTTCTCTTTATAATGGAATCACAT
Source organism: Ornithoptera alexandrae (assembly GCA_029030555.1). Taxonomy (NCBI): domain Eukaryota; kingdom Metazoa; phylum Arthropoda; class Insecta; order Lepidoptera; family Papilionidae; genus Ornithoptera; species Ornithoptera alexandrae. The sequence goes on along the minus strand of JARDVY010000037.1, from coordinate 2,800,248 downwards.
TAGGATCGCATCTGTAACGCGATTTTTGAGAGCGATGACGTGTTCTATTAAATCTCTGACGCAAAACTTGTTAAAAGCTAACAACGTAACGCCTAATAGAAACCCACACCCACAATTTCAACTGTTTAGTTGAATAAGATTTTATGTGATTTATTATAAAGAAGCAATAATATATCAATGAACTGGAGTGGATGGCGCCACTAAAACTCCGCGCTGAAGTAGTCGTCAGCGTTTGGAAAGGTCATAGGATCTCCGTTCGAAACAACCGCGGCAACTCTAACTTTATGCTGACTTAACCCGTTGCTGGGACTGTTTCTTGCAGACCCCAACACCTTTGCGGGTACTATCACAATGGTCGGAAACCATATCCAACCATAGTCTTCCTCGAGATCGTTTAAAAGGCGATGCGGCTATTTTAACCGCCTACGATCCTCTAAAGGTACCAATAAGGGAAACATCATTTGGTCGTGGGAACCCACTGGATGCTAACAGCACCGACCGCTAAGTACTTTGAAAGAGTTCTATGTTCAATAGATGCTTATCAACTTGATAATATAGGTAATGTAACTTAAGTCATAAATTTCTAACCTACGTACTTTTCAGTCTACGCCTTCAAACTGGCGTCACCTACTATAGCTATTATAAATCGTCAGTATAGGTGCGATCCATAGCTTGAGGCTCTCGGGCCATTATCAGGCGCTCTTTGTGGAGCCAATTCGGTCATGGTCATGGGCTGCGACGACGCGACCTATACACGACGTACATTAAACAATCTTTTACGCATGCGAAGCTTTCCGAGACTATTAACTAAGCTTGTTTGTAATTTGATACGCACGTTAAACTTTTAACTATTTGTTGAAAGTGGCACCAACCAATCATAAAAAAAGTAACTAAGGAATTATTTGTGAAATTGTTATTATATACTGATGATATCGCTAACATTACAAAATTGTGGAAATTAAAAAAATACATAAATAATTGACTGAACTCTGGAAAGGTTTAACTGAACGAAGGTATATAAACATAGTATTTAAAAAATAAATACATGCAACATTTTTATTCTTATTTTCCTCTTTGGACTATATCTGAATCATTTTTGTATTACAGTAATAATAAGATACGGTTTTTCTCGCATTTCAGTTTTAATAGCTTTAATTTATTGGTAATAGAGAGTCCTTGTGCGACCGATTACGAAAAGAAAATTTATAAGGCTATGGGAAAATTCTAATGGTTTTTAAGATCAAATTAATATAGTAGTGGTAGGAAAGCGCTACTGGAAACCTTTACATACCGCCGCAGCGCCTATTTCTATCGCCAAAGAGAAATGCTGAAATAGTACTGTGCTGTGTATAACATTGCAACCAGCACCATACGTTATTATTAGGTGAACGTCCTGATCGTTGTTACGTCAGATAAAAAAAAATCAATGAGTTATACTATTGTCTACATACTCTAACACATCTCTGAACATTGGTGTTGTAAATTATGTAACTGAAAGTAGTTTGTAAAGAGATAGGAGTTGTGTAATTTTTTAGCCGTTCGTCGAACCTATGATTAATGTATACAAAAGAATTGATTTATCATTGTTTGTCGCGATAATAACGCCTAGCGTCTGTTACGCGTATCGGGAACCTGATCAGCACCATGTTTCACACACTTGCGTCACGAGCCTGGCGCTGTGTCGTAACTGTGACAGTAACCGAATCAGACGTCTCTACTGTACCCTCGTATGTTAGTGCACTTAGGCTAAGCCACCCATAGAACTAACAACCGAAAAAATATTACAAGGTTAGTGAATTTACAATTATAATATGAGGTATTGGTTTCGCAAACTGTTGTTGTTGTTGTTGAGGATGTTCGTCATGCACTAGACAGAGTCTTTTGAAGCGATAAGCGCCGGAGACAATTATGTTCACAGAACAACAGTCTAATCATAAAGTTACTGAAGGTGATCGCAATCTTCATCACTAGAAATTAAGAGTTCAAAACTGAAACAGTCTAATGCGTAGGATATGTTATGAAGCACAGACGTACGCGAAAGTAAGTGTATGAGCACTAAATCATTGAACCATATTTGTAAGGGGTAAATATTACATTAAAGTTTAAGTTTTGTTTTATCTAAATGGGGTGTGGGGTATAAAGGTTAATAAATATATTGGTGGGTCAGTGTGGGTTATGAAAATGACGAGAAGACGTTAGTCGGCTGATAATGATGATGATACCTAAATAATTATAATTTCATATTATTATATAATGTATTATAATGTTTCATCATCTCGAAGATTATCATTAATATTAAATTTCGTGTCAACATCATCAGCTACGTTAGTCCACAGCTGGACATCAATCAAATCTGTGGCTGTTGTATATTATGTTAACCGATTTTAAGCAATGTTATTTATTTATCTATATATATAACATATATCTGGATAACTCCCATATATGTCTTTATTTATCTATATCTTATATTATATATATATATATATATATATCATATATTTATCTCTATCGTCTCGTGATGAATGACTCCGAGTTTCATGTACTCATCACGAGACCTCTAAAACTATTAGACGTAAAGACTCAAACTTTAATAGGGATATTTGAATTAAAAAAATTCTACCCCAAAGGAAACTGAGGGTGTGTTACGGCCAGCAAAGCGGACGGGTATCAGCTAGTTATATTATAATTTCTTGCAATATAACGTCATATATTGTTAATGTTTTGTTTCATAATATAGTGCATGGAAGTGCGGTGGTTGGTGTGAATAAAGTGGTTGGTAGAAAAATTAAAAAACAACGAAAAGATGTCGGGGTTCGTTGAATAATCGGAGGCCGCAGGGGCGGGCGCTAATTAAAGAGATCAGGTAAACCGGAAACTTGCTAAACCGAACACGGTGAGCGGGAAACCTTCAGCCGTCGGCGCGCGTAATGTGTGAAGCTTACGTTGATATACTTGTATAATGTGGTAAAAATAAATATATTAAAACAAGATCCAGCGCTGGAAGGTTCTCGATGAGATGGACTGACTATTTGATGTACGTCATGAGAAGCCAATGGCTTATGACCGGCAGTAGACGTTTATGATCCTGGTGATGGTGATAAAAGTAATTGATGACGTCCTATTAAAATATCAACGTAGTGACAACTGTTCTACCTATTTTAATGAGTGGATTAGAATTGACTTGTCATCATTACATAAGTTACATATAATGTTATCAATCATATCAAGTAAGGTGAATCCTATCACTACTAAAAATCAGCATAGTAATTTTTGCTGCAGTATATAACTGAACTAGGCACCATTTCAGTGTTTATATTTAGTTTTCTATATACGTGTATGTCATATTAGTATTCTACCGAATATTTGTGTCTTCTCTCTTACTTTTTCCATACAGGCTACTATTACAATGATGACAAAAATTTACATTTCTCTCATCTATCAGTTGAACTTAATATTCATGCACTTCTAATAATGGATATTAGATTTTTTAAAATAGTGTAAGAATAAACGTACAACTGTTTGTACGCCGGTCCGACGCCTAGCTATTAGGCTAAGGCCGTTTCTTATAATAACAATCGCATTACTCGAATATTATCTCTAACATCTGCCAAGAGATTCCCGAGAAAAAGTTGGAAAATAGTTGCACGGGACCCGTTCACGAGGCTTGACAAATGGTGGTAACCGTTTACCTAACGCAACAGTGACTAATCGAACGGCCATTATGTGATGGCGAAGTTCTAAAGGAATATTAATCAAGAGAAATTATAAATGTTAAAAGTTGTTCAAGAATCTCAAACGAATCGGTCCATTATGTCAAGATGAAACTGTGCGATACGTTTTAAACTGCTCTCACAATGGTATTGCTAAGGAATCTTTAAGTAGGAATATTTTAATGATAACTTTACACAAAATAATTTACTCGTGATCTTCATGAGGTCTGACTTCAGCAATAATAGACTGAAATGCTGAACATGGGGAGGTTTTGCTGGTAGCAGATAGTCTCTTATCTTATGCTTACGGTTAAGAAATGTAAAATCGGTCATGTACACCTTCATCAGCGATATGATCTGCAGCTGATGGAATGAATGAAGGTAAAAGAAAAAGTCATGGTTGAGGAATATCAGGGAATTGACTGGTTTATCTGAGGCGTCCGAATTGTTGCGCCGAACTAGAGATAGAAAGGACTATACCACGCTGGTCGCCAACCTTCACTAGTTGGATTCAATCATTTTAAGAAAATAGTCTTTTATTAGGACATAGATTAGACTTATTGATTGCATATAATCTTATTTTTTTTTTCTTTTCTGTTAATTGTATAGATATTGTAAAATATATGAAATAATATAGTAAGAAATAAATCTACTCCATATATTTCGCATGTCCAATATTTTAAATACAGAGTCTCTCTAACAATAATAGAGGATTGAACGATAGTCATTTTACCTTTAGTTTTTTAATGTTTGATCCGTCTTGTGTTTTTTATCGTCGAGTTGTTTAAAAATAGGTCGGCAGAGGGCTGATAAATTTATTTCGCTGTTATCGTATATAAAATCGTTGCAACAATGAGTGCGACCGGGCGATTATATCGTTACGTAGTATAGTGCCGTCGCGCGCACTAAATCACCGAGGAGCCGGTGCGACCGCCGGATATAAATAAACTTCACGCTATCCCAGTGAGCGATAAATATTGCTCGCACGCGTCTAGCGCGGCTTTGTTTTGCTTCCACGCGTTAATTCACTAACATACATGCTGTATCCCAAACCTCACACATACTTCCAACGACGATGACGATCAAAGCGAACGAACTTTACCCCAGTGAGTACAAAAGCAAAATCCTAATTATATTATTTCAATCCTTTTACATTTTACACTACTTGAAATAAGTTAAAAGTTGTAATAATAAATATAAATGTTCGTAATTCCAAAAGCACACACGTGCAAGCTTTTGATAGATCGTAAATCACTCGGTGTTTACAGAGATCATACAAAACGGACGCTTGCTTTCAGATGTGTACGTATTTTTTACACACCCTGTAAATCAGAACTCTTCATCTAATGGATTTCGTTAGCTATCAAGAGTTCAAGAGTATTAAATTTTTTTTTTCATTATATATATAAATAAGGAAACAGTGATTTGTTTGTAGCGGTTCACCAGTCGTCGTGCCGCCTATCACGTAGACAACCGGGTAGAAGATTCACTCAAGTCGAATATTCCGAAATAGATCCTATGAATTAAGAGTTCACTGATACCACCGTGATAACGTCTCTCGTTTATTTTTTTTAATTCAACGTAACGACGACACGAGGAAGACGTTCACTTGATATTGGTAAGCGATATACTTACCCATAACAAGGTGGCGCTAGTTAGGATGATACATGCAGTACCACATTTTGCTGGTCTCTTTGAGACATGAGGTGTTGTCTTATTATCTCAGTAATTTCAATAGCTACAGCGCTCTTTAAACCGAAACATTAAATGGTTGCATACAAAAATTTGGGGCTATACTTCGTCGATTCAATATATGATCTTTGAAAACATTCGACTATTTTTTTCTCCAAATTACTAGACTTAGTAAAACGTAGACCATTTTTGTATAAATCATAAACAATACAGCAGTTTTCCCTATTTACTTTAAAGTCTTATGTTATATTACTAAATATTTAAAACGATCTACATATGGAGGAAACGGTTTAAAATATTTTGTCGATCATTCTAGGATCAGCGTAGTGTAAAAGACTAGGTGATAACCATTTCTAGAAGAAATCAGGGACATTTCAAAATATAGAAAACAGGTCCTGCAATTGTTACGTGGTCCTGATAGTTTATAGTTTACATTCATTACTAAATTATATAATGATCAGTTCATTCGGTTTACCCATTCCCTGGTTGTCAGGATTTGTAACTATATTTCATTTCATTGGTTTATTCAAAATTGCTTCAAATTACTAAAATGTCAAAAGATTACTAAATCGTGTTATCTTATAAACATTTTAATTTGCATTCTGTGGTCTCCTGTAAATGAAGAACACGTCGCTATGTAGTCTATAGAAATGTTTCACTATGATTTTTATTATATGGAATGTATCCTTTGTTGGACATCCTTAAATAAATAGAAAGAAAAAAAGTCCAGCAAGTTATTGTGACTTTTTACTAATACTGCTTTTGTCAATCTGCATGCCAAGTAGACATCTACTGAGGACAACAAGCTGAAATGTTATCATAGAATTGTTTGGCTTGAGACATAAGATGTTAAATCTAGTTACTCCAGTAATAATTAAACGTGACAGTACCATTCAAACAGGAACAGCGATGTTTACATACCACAGCTTGAAACAGGCAGAGAAAGGTTGTTTTTACAATTAATAAGTTTCATTAATCAGATGCGCTCGATCATATCACGAGGTCAGCTGTACTGATTATTTATTTCAAGGATTAATTTTTCCATTTCACCTTCGGGAAGGATCACCGCGTACAAATATTATTGAAGCGCCTCTGGTTTATTTATACTTTAACATAAACAGTGAGTGACGTTAAGGTCCGCTTATCAGAGTGTATGGAAGTATCATAAATCAAGTGAAGTTTCTCTTTTGCTTCCTTATTTAAGAAGATGTTAGATGTTAATTATTAAAGTCAGCAAGTATTATTTATTAGACAATAAACAAAAACACAATTAAAACTTTTAAGGTCTGACAAGATGAGCCATTGCTCCACCATCATTCCTTATATGTCATACCTAAAAATGGGCTGTATATTAAGGTTTTATTTACTACTTCGAAATAGCGTCATTTTATTGACGTAGATTTACTTTACTCTTTTCATCTGACGTCTTGAATGCGTCAAGAGAGTCGAAGAGCAATTATGATAATGCTTCATAACGCATCACAGATATACAATGAATTTTTAATGTGATATATCAAAAGAAATACCTAAGATTTAAGAGGCAGTAATCAGTCATAACGTAATAAAGATTAGAGCAGACGCCTTTTATTGATGAACTTTATTAGTTTGCACTGCCGTGGGTGGTCAGATGGTATGACCATACGGTTTAATATCAATAGCAAACTATGGCAAATAATTTATTTGTACAACTAGGTTACTTCTGCAAAAATTCTTGGGTAATTAGCTGATGATAATGATGGAAGAATTATTGAGGAAAAATAACTTTAAACGTAATCATAGTACCGTAGCAGCGGACGAGTTGTGGATATCAAGAACTCATGTAAGTTGTATCAACGGAAGCGACCGGCCTCACCTATCACTCGTTATTTGATCATCTTCACGCATTTTCAAGTATGCACCGTGTTTATTGCTCAGCACCCAACCACTGAAACTGGTTTCCGTGACGTTCGCGGAACCGCAAGGACGCAACGGTACCATTCGGATTGCAGCCGCCGCCGTCCGGTTTGACGTACGACGGTATAAATAAACGCAAATCTATTTGCGAGTACAAGCAACGCCCTCGGCGTGCAGGTAATTTTGGTTACTATGGCGGAACTGCTACGGGTGCTGGTGACGTACCGTACACTACCATCAGTGATCAGTACATCGCAGTTGAATAGGATATTAACTTACACATACATACCGTAATTGGAATTCGCGCTTATTAATAATTAATAAAGCATGGTCATCATTTCGACCGTGGGTAGTCCACAGCTGGATATAGATCTCTTTTAATATGTTCCACAAAACACGCTCTAGCGCTGTTTGAATCCAGTGATTGTTTTGGAAATAAAGCTTACCTGAAACAAATAAACATATAATTAATATATTAATAAATTTGTGACATTATAAAGATAAGGGTGTAACGGTTCCCGTACAACAACTCACAACATCCAAGTTAACCTTACCTACTGTGGGACACCCTGCTAATCAACAAACAAGGCTCTGGCTTCCACCAACCCGCATTGGGCCAGCGTGGTGGGGAAACGGCCCAAATCCACCCATATGAATCCTTACCCGTTGGGAGGATTTCTGAGCAAGGCCTATGGCTACCAGTGGACGTCTATCGGCTCATAATGATGAATGATAACGATGAATGATGATGATGGAAAAGATAAAGAAAATTCCGATTTGTTTTATTAAAGCTTACGAGAGAAAATATGACGAATTGCAAACGAGCTAAATCGATTGTCTGTTGTAGTTTTTACTTTAATGGAGACATCGTGTTAGTACATAGGCATAAAAGTGATCGTATAAAATAATTCATGTAAAAAAAAAACATAAAATTTTCTTCTTGAAAGAAAACATAAAAGAAATAAGTAGATCAAAAGAGCAATTTATGTATTTAGTTAATATCTTCTAGCGGCAATTATGTGACACGGCTGACGACTCCTCGCAGAAGTTATGAATACTGAAAATAATGTCCCCAATTCCGTCTACATAAATACAATGCATGCTGTGTTATGATCGAAACAAAAACGTTTTAATCTCAGCGTATACGCAAATCAATGTCGGCACCTCATCAGCTTTACCGTCATAAGAACAACTATATTTTCATCAGCGGCATGTAGTGCTCACAGGAAATAATCGGACATAACTGTCTCCGATCTAGAACACGAAATACTTTGATAAAAATCCTCACAAAGGTGTCTGTTCTAATAAAACATTATGATTTGCATTTCTTTGATGGTAAAGTCTTTATTTATTTCGTACACCTTTATAGCAGATATGATTTATATAACGAAATAAAGTTTAATAATCACAAATACATTAAATAATCAAGACGTCAATATATATTGCATTAACTACAGTAGATTTCATTCAAAGGTCATCAGTATCAATTGAGTCTGTTATCATCCCCTACTAAACACGGGCATTCCCACATTTTCAATACGACTGGCCAATTACACCTGTAGTAATGCCTCCCTGTAATCTTCACCAGATCATGGTCGATATTTAAGAGTATAACCAGAATACTCAGTCCTATAAAATTGTTCATGTATTTTTTTTTCTTATGTAGGTACTAAAATATGTTGGAAAAAAAATTAACAAAATTTTTAACAATGCTTTGTGAGCTGGACAAAATGAAAATGTCTAAAAGACTTGAAAGAAAAATAAACACTCGTAGTGCAGCGACGGCGCTTAAGAATAATTTCCCTCAAGCGAAGTTTTTGCAAAAAAAACGGTATGAATGGGACGTGGAGAGTCTACCGCCACCGGAAGACGACGGCTAATGTATTCATATATATGTATATACAAGATATATATATATATAAGATGCTCAAGATGGTTTAGTACTTAAGAGCTCTAGTTCTTTTTAAATAAATGTATTACATATATTTATACCCTAATAACATAATGATTATATTATTCTTCTTCTTCTTAAAGTGCCTCTCCAACTAGTGAAGGTTGGCCATCAGCGTGGTACAGTCTTTTCTATCTCTTCATCTAAGAGACGCCGGGCACTCGAGGCCTTGTTATTATTGGACTTTTCCATGTTGAATAGTAAGGATTATATTGCAGTGGTTTCCCGTTGCCTTCTGCACCAGGTCTTTTAAAGGTTGCTTATATCTCAAGGCTGTTGAAGCCTCATCCAGCCAGTAGCCTGACCGGGTTTCCGGCGCCTCTGCGAACGTGCTGATGCAGACCACCGATTGTGTTTTAGTAAATAAGAATCTCGTATAACCCTGACTACCCCCCAGAAGCAGGGTATCTTTCGAAGATTTCCAATCCGAAACAAAAAAAAGGTCCTATTTCTTCTGCTCAACAGTGACAATACAATGTTCTCATTATAGAGACACTACTAGTTTAACGAGACTTCACATCTTGTGTCAAAAAGCGTCTACCACAAAATGGTTTACCATCTTATCACCGGCATAACTTTAAATCTTGAAATTCTTTCACTTGTTGTTCGTTAAAAAAACCGCCGTTCTTATTTTTCCTTTATTCTACGAAACCACAAGACAATCAACATGTTCATGTGATGGTAAGTGACATACCTGCCCATAACACTACATTACATTGTGATCGTCGCTTTGAGACATGAAATGTTAAGTCTTGTAACTCCAGTAATTACTATCCGCACCGCCCTTCAAATCGGAACACGGTAATGTTTGCACACTACTGTTTTGCGGCAGCAATAGCCGCTGCAGAACAGGAGCCTAATACAAAACTTGCGACATCTGCCAACCTGTACTTAGCCAGCATAATAGATATGGCCTCAATGTAATATACTTATCTAGACGGTGTCTGCAATAGGGAGCTCTCACCAGTCTACCTTGCAGAAGGGATAATCTCTTAATAGTGGAGATCAGTTAATAGATGCCATGTAGTCAGAAACTGAAGAGGTTATTTGTAAGTAGACGAGAGGAACAATGGCCGTGGTGGAGTGATAGACGCGGTGTAGGTCGAGCGGACAGCGGGCGGCGTGCGACGTCGCGGCCCACTTCGCGCGCCCGCTCTTCTCAGTATCGTTAACAAGACGCCTCTGATCTGATCTAACAACTCGTAACATATGTAACATTATATCGCCGATGCGTGAAATAGTCTCACCGTTTCCCCACGAGCATGTAGGTTAAATGCCAACAATAAAAAAATAAACGACGAAATTGCTCCGGATCGATTTGGATGTCGAGGAGGGATTTCGTTCAGTAAACGTTTCGGTAACGGGGCCAAGTTTGTCGTTTTCATAATGAGACGCAATTTGTGTAAAATCACTACATTAAATAAGTTTGCGAATCGTCAAAACGATAATGTAGTAGTAATGTAGATTACCGTGATGTATCATATAGCGCAAAGGATCTCGCACAATAATTCACAGGATTCAAGCTAACTTCACCTTCTCGAGGTGTACCCTGCTAAGCAACAAACGAGGCTCTAGCTACCATTACTCCGTATTGGGCTAGTGCAGTAGGAAATGGCCCGAATGACCACGTTTGAATTCTTACCCGATCGATGTGAGAATCTTTGGGGGAGGCCGATGTCCAACAGTGGACATCTGTCTGCTGATGATGAATGTAGAGAATGTAGTCTTTTTTCATACAACATTTTTTTTTTAATCGACGAGAGGAGCAGTTGGTTCCGTCCATTAATATGGAGCTTGTTAGGATGATAAGCACTACACCACACTGTGCACCTCGCTTTGGGAACCAAGATTTTAAAACATGTAATTCAATGTCCTCCTTTACAAAAGACTACAATTATTTTTTTGTATATTTATATATTTGATATGTAAAAATTTATTGTATGTAGTATGCACTATACAAGAAAAACTGATGGTCGTCTCTCTTGCCGGACATCGTCCAGGTAGGTAGGTACCACCGCAGCGTCTATTTCTGCCGTCAATCAGTTGTGTGCAAACTTTACTATGTTCCGGTTTGAAGGACTCTGTAGCTACTGTAATTACTGAGGTAACGAGACAACATTATATCTCTAAGACGACGAGCGCAATGTGGTGCAGTGCATACCATGCTAACTAGTGCACCGTTGTTATGGGCGGGCGTATCACTTATCATCAGGTGAACGTGCCGCTCGTAGTCGCTTAATTACATAAAAAAATTACGTTTCTTAATAAAACCAAAAAATGGATAGTCCTAATAGTCAATTGTCATATTTAGATATTGTAAAGAATATATTACAAAACCTTTCCCTACTGACAAACAGCAGTGTACATGAAGGATTGTGATCACCACCATCAAGATAAAATGATTTGTCTGATCATCCTCGATCTGTTCTTCTCTATTAAAAAAATTATGTGAACGATCAATTGATGAGTTCTTGTGGCGTACTAAAGATCGTTCTCGCAGTCATAGAAGGACCGATATTCTAAAATATCATATAGAGGCCTATGTCTATCAGTAGAGTTCTATCGGCTGATGATGATGATGTTACAAAAGAAAATTTAAACACACCATTATCCATTTTTATTCACTTTTCATACTCTTGATATATTTTTGCAAAATTATATAAACTGAGAGTAAAATATCCGGTCGATGATGGAGAGTTTATAAGGAACAGTTCGCGAGTAGACAGTAGCGATTTCCGGCTGGGAGGGACGTATTCGGGTTTCCCTAATTTGCATTCGATGTTCGTCCTGGTTTCTCTTGAGGAGAGGAGCATGCGCGGAGATATAAACAGTTAATAGTATAATTGACGTGTTTCCAAGAAGTTATTTTTAAAGGTTTGAACATCAAAGCGGAGTATATACATAGAAGAGTGTGATTAGTTTTAATATGAATATAATACAGTTTAACAGATGCCCGAGCTCCATACAAAACTGTTCATCATAAATGTAAAAGGTGTTTTTTTTTCCCCTATATTAGATAGAGTATGTTAGTCGCGAATTGTGCAGCAATATCCTATGGAAATTTATCAATACTGATGCATAATGCGCTACCATAAAGGGTTTGTACATTTTTATCCCCCTAGCGGTAAGATGGCGGCTATTCCACCAGCAATAATTCCCGAGGAGGGTTGGTATCAGGCAGGCGGTCGGCCCTAAAAACTAGACAAAACTTTTGCAGTATGGACTACTACAAGGGTAGAGGAAGACCGAAGAAGTTGTGGACGGATTGTGTGAAAAATGACATGTGTAAGAAGAGTGTGAATTCAAATATGACGGCTGCTAAAGGGATATGGAAGAGAAGTACATGCTGTGCCGATCCCACATAGCTGGGAAAAGCGCAGGAGGAAGAAGGAGATAGAGTATGCTTGTAATCAATCATCATAATCATTTGTATCCGATCGATTCCTACTGAATATTTCCTCCAAAGATCACCAAATCGATGTGTTGTGACCATTTAGAGGTTTACCGTAACTATTACCCACTCATCTGACCATCTTATTAAAGGCCTTTCAGCACTACTTCTTTAAGCAACGTGGCCTGCCAATGATAGTTTATATAGATATGGACTAGGTGCAAGCTAATCAGCCCCGTAGTCTCGGGCTATTAAGAATAAGACTAAGGTAATCTCTCCCTGTATAAAAGGCGAAAAGAATCCTCGGGTTCGTGAGCCTTGAGGGTGGGGCTCCTCAAAACTCATTGAGCGAGCCTTAGAAGGACGAAAAGAACGAAAGGACGAAAAGAAGATTTCCCACGCGATAAAAAAAGGTGCAAGTCAAGTTAAGACTGAAGAATTTCAGTTGAATATGATATAATTATTTGTTGTATTACAATATAACTGTGAGAATGTTTTGCTGATGGTAGCCGGAGATAGTCTAGGTAGGTTCCACTGCATCTACTATTGCTGCCGCCAAACAGTGGTGTGCAAACATTACTGTATTCCGATTTGAAGGGCACTGTAGCTAGTGTACTGGGGTAACGAGACACGACATCTTATGTCTCAGGCGACGAGCGCAATGTGGTGCAGTGCATATCGGATTAACCAGCTTCACGTTATAGGCAGGCGTATCGCTTACCATCACGTGAACGTGCCGCTCGTCTCGTTGCTTAATTCATTAAAAAAAAAATTGTATCTTGTCTTTAAAGGAGTAACAAGCAAAAGAGATCTTCAAAAATTCATGTAATTCTAAAGTGTTATATGTTTTAATTAAAATAACTTTAGCACTTAAGATAATTTTGATCTCCGCAGTGAATATCTTCCGCAAATCGAAAATACAGTTTTAAAATAATCCCCTCAGAAGATTTTGTCTTATAAGGAACATTTAAATTCGCGAAAGTAGAAGTAGAATGTCAATAGAGGATACCAGTTTCGTTATGTGTATGCTCTAAAGCACTTTGTTGCGCGGCTAATGACAATTAAAGTATATTTTCAGTGCAGCCTTGAAATGCACCAATTGATATATGCGCTTTGTAAATTATTTTACGTCCATATTGTAACAACACTGTAAAATATAACGTTTTATTGGTTTGTGTTAAAATTAATCTAAAAATAACCGTGTTTTGGTTATTAGTATGTAATTGTTGCTACAGATAAAAACGATATTTTTTTATCAGCCTATAGACGTACATTACTGGACATGGCCTCCCTCAAAGATCTTCACGTTTGTAGATGTTTATATGGAGGGATTTGGGCCATTTCCTACCACGCTGGCCCAATGCGGGTTCGTGGGAGCCAGAGCTTCGTTTGTTGATTAGCAGGGTGCACCGCGAACAAGTGACTTGAATCCCGAGAGTTGTTGTTCGGGACCCCTTAAACCTCTTACACCCCTGCGACATATATAACTCATAGTAAATAATAAGCCTGTGAATAAATACGTGGCGCTAATTAAGATGATATCCACAGCACCAAATTGTGCTCAACACCAAGAGTATATGATGATGTCTCGATAAGTCTTCGTGATTGTAATAATTATTGTAGGCGATTGCTGCTGATAAAGGAGTAATTGGATTCGTTTTTTGCTCGGAACTCGAATATAAATCTCTTTGATTTTACTTGGTAATCTTAGCTCTGGCATAAACCTTTCGCTCATGAGACGACAGTTTTTTAATACCATGCTTGTTAGTGGCAGGCTTCTGTCATCGGAGACCCTCTAGGTAGGTACCACCGCAGCTACTATATCTGCCGCCGATCAGTAGTGTCCAAACGTATCTGTGCATCAGAGCGTTGTAGCAACCATCAGATGAAAGCCACGCTCGACAAAACTCTGCATCTTCCTTTTGCATTTGTCCCGTCTTGTGACAGGATCTGCTTTCTTACTTCCACTTCGCTCTATTTGGAACATCGTTTTACTTGACATCACAACTAATCAAATCCTTTGTCAATACTCAGCCATCGTAACTTCGGTCTTCGTCTCTGACGTTTGCATCTTAAGTGACAATATTGTCGAGTCTCGCTACCAATACATACTAATAACGTGAGAACAAACGGCATCTCAAAAGCTATTTGGTCACCTTCAATCGTGTTCGATTCGGCAGCGAAAACAAAAGGCAGATGGCGCATCTCGGGTTGAAGGTGCAATAAACGCTCAAAGGGCGGCTTTACGAGCGCTGCGCGTCAGAGACCAACTCTGTTCGCCGACGGAGCGTCATAAACTCCGATCCAGCAAATATCTGTCTAAAGCAAATAAAACAATGCAAACTCCTCTTCCTGGTTCGTCTGCTGTTAGCGGTTTATTATTTACACGTGTTGTTCAGCAAATTTTGGAAAAACATTGAAGTCGCTTTTGGCCATTGGATAAAGAAATTGTTTCCCGCCTCGGCGGCATGTTTACACATAATACATTCGACAAACTGACAATTTCATTATTTCCATTAGGAATATTTCAAAAACACCTCATTTACGATTTGTTACATAAAAGTTTTGTAAGACATTGAAGAAACTGTTCTGATGATTGTTTGTAAATAGTATTTGGCTCAGACCGTATTGTAAATTTTGCATTAACGGATGCTATATTCGAAATTTTGTAAAAACTTTTAAACTATTTATAACGAGAAGAAATATGAAGGATATAAAACTAGAAGTTACTGCGAATACATCCTGTAGTTATGAATCGTCTTCAAGGTAAGCAACGTTGCGGTATACAGCTGCGTATAGAACCAGCACTTTCTAGAAATCTACCGTCTATCAGATATAGGTTTATGATTTTTCAGAAGCGATCCTACGAGACCGCAGGACGTCGGGTATAATTTCACGGAATCATAACTCCTTGTGCCTATCGGTAGCGGTGTATATTCTTGGAACTGTAAATTTGATTTGATAGTCAGTTAACATTGATAGGATTTTTGGCGCCGTATTAAACAATCGGTTAGTAGTGGCTGAGGTTAATTTTATTATACTATATAATAATTTTGTAATAAAAAAAAATGTAAATGTGTGTCAATGTAAGGCCTTCATAAAAACTTTGATGTAGTGAATTAAATTAGTTTTTGTGATCGAATCTTTTGAAGATAGATTTCTCCTGTCAGAGATAGTCTACAACTACCGAGATGATCAAACGTACGACAAAATGGCAATTTTTGTGAATTTTACCTTGTTTCTCTTTAAAAGTTGCTTCAGCTATTAAATTTATTGAGGTAAGGCACCATTCTGTGGGACAATAAGCGGAAGAATCTGGTGCTATAAAAACATCGTGGTTTTTTCTACAATGACCTAAAACTTGACCGCAATTTGATATGGTGTTAAGTGACAAAGAGACTCTCGCCTAGAATACTTTGGCATTCATATATTGATATTCGGAACCTCACAATACTTCTACATCCGCAGAAGTACAGTGGAATACCAAGCCAATCGGGGTTCGAATACTATCATTAATATTTTATTAGAGGTGGTTTCGGACTAGAAACGGGGATCTCCTAGTTGCACAAGGAAAGCGATTGAACGCCATGATACGGAGGCAGTAAATGTGTTTTAACTTAAAAAAAGGTCTAAACAAAAACAAATGTCATTCCGAGAAGTCGCCTCAACAGAAGCTGCATCATATCGCTGGAATCGTTTGTGACGTTGAAGAATTTACCGCTTTTATCTTAACCAGGAAACGACTCATCACCATCTGCTGTCCCCGTTCGTTGCAGTTCGACAAATAAAGCTATTCTTTGTCAGGCAGCGTCCCAATTCTTAATGTGTATCAGTTTTCAGTAATACATTCGTAATTGGTGTTACTGGACATTTTTGTATGTCACCTACTATTTTAGCATTTTTTATTTTGCTCCGGGTGTATACGAGAAGTTCAGCATCGCATTTGGTAGAAGACATTGGGGAAGGCTTATATTCAGCAGTGGATAAACAAAGGTTGGTAATGATGATGATCTTACATTATTATAAAATTTTTCAAATGTCGCTTAACAATAGCGACAGGTTATGCGATTTGAAGGGCGCTGTAGTTAATGAAATTATTAAAGCGCAATGTGATGCTGTGTGATCTTCTCATCATCACCATGAGTTGCCTCTTTCGAACTGAAGATTGGCGATGTGATTGAGCTAATAATGCGGACTTTAGCTATTCTTTTCAACTGATGGTATTTAAGCGCGATCCACTATGAGCATCTAAACATTAGGCTTTTTGTTATTAATGTGTGTAACAAAATGCTATCGGAACGCACATCCCGGAACCAAGGGCCGGTAATGGGGTAGTGTCCGACTTCAACCGACTAAAAAGCTTCACACGGTATTCCAATCACTTCCGACGGTATACACGAGGGTCACAGGATAACATCAAGCAGTTCTTCCGCAACCCACCTAAATATTAGATTACTTATGCTACAATAGGAGATAGATCCGTTTTAGGAAACAACAATAGAAAAAAAATTATTCTCTATGTCCCACGGCATGATCGATCACAGCACGACTACTGTGATCGATGTTGATTTAAAGGTTCTTAAATTATATTTGTTAACAAATTTTTTAATATGTTTTATTTTAGTTTTTTTACTCATTCATATAAATATTTTTTTTTATTTACTCTCATTTAATACTTTCATAAATAAGTCTAATGAATATTGTGACAAATGTAGAGACGTATCATCGCATTCCCAGAAGATGTCAGGAAACAATCCGCCTTGTGAGCGAAACGAGGCGAGATGCAAGACCTCATTGGCGGTTAAAGACATCGGGTAACCAAAATAGTGGACTAGTGTAAAATTAAGTGATAATTTCGGAACGCGCACAGTTTACGTTAGAAATAACCGCGTTGCGAAACTCGCGGCCGAGTTATGTCAGAGCCGTGCGTACAGTGGGAACATTCCCCAGCGTACCCTGGAACCACGAACTCGGGAGTGTCCGGCCGTACGGTGACGCAAGCGAGATTAATTCGCGAGCAATTTTCGCATCACCTCAAGTACAGGTTTATTTAGGTCTCTCGATTGTTCTATTTCCGTTTCGAGCCACGCGGTCTCCAACTCGTTGTACAGTTAAGGCCATCGCCAGCCACGTGAGCTTTGATGATAACCACGCACAGCCGGTTACTGTACATTTATAGACACTGTATTTTTTTTATTCTTCAAACGAGCGAGACGTTCACCTAATTGTAAGTGACACGCCTGTCCATAACAACATGGAGCTTAAAATGGTATATATACTGCACCACATTGTGATCTTCGCTTTAAGATATAAAATGTTAAGGTTATTTCACTATTTATACCGCTATTCCGACCGGAACATAGTAAAGTTTGCACACTACTGTTTGGCAGTAAACATACGAGCTGCGGTGACAACAGAGACCTACCACCAATTACTCGTATTAATGGATCAATATTTTTTTAAAAGGTGTTTAATATGTGGAGGAAAGTCAGAGTAATGCGAGATTTCAATCGACTATGATATGACATATATATGTAATATATTTACCCTGTTTAAACTTTATTAAATTGATTTATATACAAAGTTTAAAATGAAAAGGTTAAAGTAGCATTGGCCTTAATTCATGTTGCATTACGCAATGTAAACCTGACGATTTTTCCCACAACCGTAATTGCAGTTTTATTGCTTTAAACGTCAACACTTCAAGAGTTCATTAGGTATATGACGTTAAATAACAATATTAGTTTCAATGTATGTCCATAAAATATAATATTAACTTGTGAACACGCTATATATAAATTCCACCAAAGAAATAGAAAAAATGAATTTTCCATAGGCATAGGCGTGGACTTAGGCCTCCCCCAAAGTTTCCTACACGTTCGGGAAAGGATTCACATGGGGGATTTGGGCCATTTCCCACCACGCTGGCCCAATACGGGTAGGTGGGACCCAGAGCTTCGTTTGTTGATTAGCAGGGTGCACCACGAGCAGGTGAGGTTGGTTTGGATCCCGTCAGTTGTTGTTCGGGACCCCTTACACCCCGTCACATGTGTATGTGACGGGGTATTGCTGTGTAGCAATAACAGATCAGTTCAATAAAGGAATATATCATCATCATCATTTCAACCGATGGATGCCCACAACTGGACATAGATCTCTTGAAATGTGTTCTAAAATGCACGATCTTGATATACACTAGAATTATTTACCATTGAATTTAAGAGACAGTGTAAATTATTGCGCTCTTCTATACCCTACATTGTTGACTATATATATATATATATATGTAATGTAATGTAAATATATATATATGTAATATAAATCTTTATTCAGAAAATATAATATATATAGAAGATATTCAGAAATTCATTGACTCTTCACGAGATATCTGAAACTATTAGAAATTGTTTCTACCATTCAGAGCTCAGCTAACAACGGAATTGACAAAATTCCATCCCTAAAGGGAGTTGCGGAGGTGTTACAGCCAGCAAAGCGGGGGCGGAACAGCTAGTGAATTTATAATAAACTATAATACAATGTATGTTAATACATACAAAAACACATCATTTATATGCATATAATGTTATTCACAATGTCTCTCCCACGTGCTTTATTCTTATCACTATGTACATCTATTAACCATTCTCTTAATTTCATTTTGAACATCGCCTCACTATAGGACCGGTACTCGCTTAATATGGAGTTGTAGCTAGTGTAATTACTGGAGTAATGTGACTTAACATCTTATGTCTCAAGGCGACGAGAGTAATGGGATGCAGTGTATACTAACGTAACTAGCGCCACATAGTTATGCATAGGCGTTTTACTTACTATCAGATGAACGTCCTGCTCGTCTCGTTGCTTCGTTGAATTAAAAAAAAAAAAAACAATGTATAGACTTGAAAGCTCTATAGGTGAGTCATGAATAAAATTTATAAGAACAGGCGCGGCCTGGAAGATGTCTCAAATGTTACGTTACAAATCTGATGAGCAGCACGATTATATCATTGGGTGGGTTGTTGCACAATACGGCACATTATCGCGTGTGTAATTCACGCATCTGGGCATCAGGATATGCCAAACGTAGGCGAAGTAACGAGCAACAATCCCGCGACCTTCGGCCAATATCCGCTCTTCCATACATAATCTAGTCCTTCCGACCACGCGTAAAACTGATTAAGAGAACGTTAATTGCATAATATTGTTCTGCTGTAATTATTTACGGCCGTGTTTCGTTCATTATTCAAACGAGTAAAATAAATTTATTTACTATTGAGCTTTATATTGGTGATAGATCTCTAATATCTGGAATAACGAAAACTACATACCTTCATTAAGGCAATAAGCACGATATAATGCTGTGTTTACCATCCTAACTAACGACATCACGTTAAGGCCAGAAGGCTTCTCGTCAGTTCGTCGATAAAAGAATCTCCTAATAGTCATTGTCATTAGTCATCGTCAATATTTATAATAAGTCGTTTCTAATATACTAATTAACGTGTTCAAGAGTGTGATCAAGAGGCATCGGTAGATAATTTCACTTATTTCATTTATTCCTATTAGCTTTAATATATCATTATTCATATTAGCTTTAATACATTTTCAATATTAAAACTTTAAGAGATTTATTATACCTGTCAAATTAGAAATATTAATTTTTGATCAAATTGCGATAAATTTCCATATCGAAGTTTGAGGTGACTGACTGGGTCCCAATTATATATTTATGAACTTAATTAAAAAGGGTCACTGACAACTTTGAATGGATTTAGATTGAAAGCCTTAAAGGTAGTCGACCTACCGGTTCGTCCTAAATAAACATCGGTTATTGGAAACACAATTTAAACTAAATAACTATCTAAATTTAGAAACAATAAATAGAGGATTTGGCGCGAGTTCATTGAACGGGCCGTTATCCTGATAAGGTTGATCCGTAAATAATTTCAAAATTATGGGTTGGATGTCTGATATATGTTTCTCAATCTGATCGCCAAACTCCAGTTTGAAGAGGGCACCTGATGATGATGATGAATGCTACTCAAAGTAATATGTATATAAAGCGTCAGAAAGAAACATATTTAATTTACTCTATTTAAAAGAAAACCTGCCCTCTATTTAAAAAAATGCCCTTCGAGTAGCTGAAGATATAATGAAGAGATAGCGTAACATTGTACAGACAAAAGTTGAGAATAGAGGTGGACCAGATGAGGAATACAAATTAAGGAGTAGGCGCGTTTTGGACAATCGTTTTCCACGTCAATATCAAGTGCAACTGTACTATAGTATAGGGTGGCGCAAAAGTAATCCTCCTATCAGAAAATGCTATAAATTTTGCCTTGATGTAAAAAAATTAAAAGACCAAATAAAAATAATCCACAAGAAGAATCAAAGTTTTTCATATTTTTTTTTAAATTACAGCCAAATAACATCGGAAGGTTATTTTTGCGCCACCTTGTATACAAGGTATTATTTTTATTTGGTCTTTTAATTTTTTTACATCAAGGCAAAATTTATAGCATTTTCTGATAGGAGGATTACTTTTGCGCCACCCTATATTAGGTCATAACTAGGTTTTAGCGATGCAATAATAGACGGAAATCGTTTTAGAGAAATTGGAAAGGCCTCGACGATAACGTTGTAAATCTAATTAATCAGCGATAATCAATACAGACGATATTTAATCGGGTTGTCCATTTGACTGACAAATCGAAACCTTGATTATGAATATGGCACTGGAATGTCAAAGTGGGCGCAGCGCGTGCTCGACTAAAATATTTTAAAATAACTATGAATTCTACAATGAGTATTTATTTAGTGTGATTGTATTGAAAGATTTTTCTAATAAATCATGCTGTTATACTTTTATCGTCATCATCGTCAGCCGATAAGCGTCCACTACTGGATATAGGCCTCCCCCAAAGATCCTCGCATTAATCGGTCTTGCGCTGCCGGCATCGCCGGGCACCGGGGGCTGTCGTTTGTAGGAATTCATATGGGGGGACTTGGGCTACTTCCCACTACGCTGGCCCATTGCGGGTTAATGAGGAGCCAGGGCCTTGTTTGTTGATTAGCAGGGTGCACCACGGCAGGTGAGGTTGGCTTGGGTCCCGTGAGTTGTTGTGCGGGAACCATTACACCACCCATTATACTATTACGTACTTTAAAAAATCTGTAAATAAAATGAGAAGCGAAAAACGTTGTAGATGATTATGAAAAAGTTTAAACGTGGGCGCAATTATCTCAGAATAGAACTGCTATCGTGAAGGAATTCCTTTGTTTCTACGTATGTCACCGCGTGATCAAGGGTCACCGATCCCGTACCTCATTGCGGAAACTGTTAACGGTGTAAAGAAGTTAACAATGACTTTGAAAATTCGCCGAAGCGCAGTCACATAACTTACTCAAAATTGTTGTTGATGGGTGGCGTTTCTCATCTTTTAGTAAAGCAAACTTTGGCCAACGGAGATGTCGGAAGACAGTTTAATCGCGTCCATTTAACAGAGAGATTTACGAGCGGATATTATAAGGGAGTGTGAGTACTGGCGGAGTCCTACGGCGGGGAGTTAGCGGTGAGCCGGTTGACAAGTTTGCTTGTCACGTTTGTTTGACAGACTGACATATGTGCTTTTGTTTCACTTTGTACACAATGAGACTCTCTTAACGTCTGCTTACAAAAGATTAATAATTAAAAGGAGATTATGAATTTTGCAACCGCTTCATTCAGGAAGATAACGAAAGTACCTAAATCGTACTCTGTTGTTAATTAACTATTCATCTCGGCGCTTCAAAAGCACTTTTTAATTATTTATATATCAAAGGGAAAATTTATAAAGTTGTATGCAAACAATGAGTTTGCGATTGTCGTTATACTGTAGCGAAAATATTGGACAGGAAATTATCACGATTTGTGTAGACAACGCGTTATTTAGAAACCCACAAAACTGTTAGAAATGTAATGATTTTGACATCTTTATGTAATTTCACGTAAATGTATTACATCGACGCAAATAATGTGTGACTTTTGTAACATCAATACTGTAAAGCTAACAGTGTCAAAACAAGCAATCGAGTAAAATTCAAATCATTCTTCCTTGATCTATTTCCTGTATAAGAATCGGGCTCTTGTGCAATTTTTCTGCTGTTTTTCACATTTCATTAGTGTTTCAAACACAAAACCGGTGGCCTCTGCAAGGCTGAGATAACCAAAAAAATTTAGTAGATAATCCTCGCCAGATTGAACACTTCGTCCAGAAGGCAGGATATTTTTTCGTTGATTTCTCGCGACATAAAAGAAGGTTTTTAATATTAAAGTTTACGTACACAACCGTACGTAATGGTTGAATTATTCATGAGATCATATCCATTACGTAATTGGTTATATCTAACCAGAAGCTCAATAACCGCAACGAAGAATAACGCAGTAAAAATAGCTCTCGCTTGTAGAGTTTCTTATGTTCGGTGAGAACAATTAAAATAAGTATCGCCGGTTGTCCGTACGTCAAGTGAGACGCCGGTGACGTCATCGGGACCCCATCCCCGACTGTCTGCCCCTCGGTTTTATTATACCATTATTTAGAGGTTTAACGTGGAATATTACTTTAGAGTGGAATTTCTATTTTTATCCAACATAATTACAATTCTACTAAATTTAGCTTGATTATGTTGATCATTATGTAATATTATGTTTCGTTTGCATATTAATAAGGTTTTAGATGATAAGAGGTATCTACTGATTTTTTTTTTTAATTGCGAAGGCTGTTATCGAATTGTAACAGTATCATAAAAATGATTCTCTTCATTGTAAAACAACATCTCAAAGATCTATTTGAACACAATTCAATCAACTGTATTGAGAGTTATAACTAGACATATTTCAAAGTATTAAGGAGTAAGTACAACAAAAAAAACTTTTATTAGGATTAATGTCAATAGGATATTTCACCTAGTAAAATTCAAAGACATAAAGTTATTATTTCGTCTCGTCTCTATTCATATCTTAAAAGGAATGTAAGCATTATTTCGCAATTAAAAAGGTTTTATTAAATCGAAAAAAGCTTAATATAGATGATGATATACTTTGGATGTTTTAACTTTTTTTTTATAAAAAATAACGTTAACCTACATCTTTTTTTCGAACAACATTTGGTTTGTTATTTTCACTTTTCCCGAATTCTTTGAAAGTCGGCCAGCATCCGTCGCTGGGCCGTAATGAGTGTAATATACGAGACAAAACGAATATTTGCCGCGTGTTTCATAAAAAATTACTGCGCCGAAATATCGCATCGCATCGCATCGCATCGCGTCTCGGTTACATCACAGTGTCGGTATATTCATCTCATACGGAGATGGCAGACGGTATAACAGTTTTCATGTTATCATCTTACAAGTGATAATGCGCTTACAATTGAGCCATTACAGAAATGGCGATAGAATTGTACGATTAGAAAATACCTGATGTCGATCCTTCTTGATTATCTGGTAAAGTCGTAAAGAAAACCGTCAAGTCTCAAGACCGACAACCGAGACGTTCACCTGATGGTATACAAAACGCCTGTCCATAACAAAGTGGAGAGATAACTAGTAACGAGACATCGCCTTAATTATAAAACGATAAGCGTTATTAACCCAATAATGCTTATTAAACTGAACAATAGTAACGTTTGCACACTACTGTTGGGCGACAGGAGTAGTAGCTGCGGCAACAGGAACTTAACACTAGACTTGCGACATCCGCCAACTTGTACTTAGCCAGCATAGTATATATGACTTCAATGTAGTATAATAACAAATAGTCACATGAAAGTACAACTTTCATAGAAATCAAGTGCACTACTTATATGAAACATACATATACAATATTAAACTTCTATTATATATATATATTGGACGAGAGTTATTAGTCAGACGCCCTAAATTAAAAGCCGTATATAAAACAGAATCCCTATATAATTAAAAAGTTTTTTTTGTGGCTAAAAAAAAACTTGATCCGACGTTTATAACATAAACAAATAACACTATCTACTAATATTCGGTAAAGCGTGGTTTCCCGATGAATCAAGGTTAGTTGTAATTAAGAGATGTTATTAACGCACGGAACCCATTGGGAGGGATGCTTATAAATAGACGTTAGAGACTAATTCTTTTATTAACCCTGACTTTATATATTTAACAAGTAACTTCAGTTATTTAATGCTGAATCTTGTTCTCTGCTTTGCGGTTGATCCTTGCATCAAAGACGATAAGAACATCAAAATGTTAAGAAAGATTTCAAATAAGAACAGGATTGTTTCATTTAATTATAAGAACCTTGAGTGGTGGCAGTGTACTGGTCGATGTGGTGCTGTAAAGTACTCCATAAGGTTGGTCGACAATTTTGTGGAGGTCTTGAGAAGCCGGTAGATGCTGCTATCACAGGATAGATCGATGTAGAGATCTTGTTTGTGTTTGAGTGGAGATTTTGCTTGAGTAATATCTTTCGTCAATGATGAAAGCGATGTTAACGATGAATATGATGATTAGAATGACGATGAATATGATGTTGATCATTTGAAGATGAATTGTTTTGAATATTTTTCTCTCAAACTTGTCTGTCTTTTTATAAACATTTTGAAATAAATCAAATATATTTGAGATTTCGAAGGAGTTCATGTATTGAATTCATGTCATACAAATTAAAAACCCTGCTGCGATCGTCGTCATCTCATCACTTAATCCATGCATTATAAGTTAATGTAGGTAATTCCAAGGAGTATTAATACTCGAAGTGGGTGATAAATTCATTCGGTGGCATTAAAAATAGCAAGCAGTTTTCACTTTCGATTAATGGGAGGCATCGCTATTTCCGGTAACGATGCAAATTGTAATGTATTACCGTAACTCAGTTGGTTCCATTTTCAATCAGTTGATTATGCATGGTCGAAGGAAACTTGCAGCCAACGCCTTCTACATAGTTTTGTTTGCCGCCGACTAGTTTCTAGATCGTAATAAAGAATATAAAAATAATCGCTTTAGTTACATCGGCATTTTCTACTAATGCTCATTACATATTAATCAGGATCTCATGATTCCTTTGTTTGGATGAGAGACATTAGACATCTATTTACTTGTAAATGATAAGCCTCAGTATACAACGAGATGTTATAGAAATAGGTTGCAATTGTCACTTCAAGACATTAGAATTTAATAAATATTATTACCCTAGTAATAAGTATATTAATGCTTAGCGATAAAATAGGAAATTGTGATTTGATTGTGAATGCACTTAAACGCATTGTTCACATCATAGTCAAGTTTGTCAGCGATGTGAGTTGATAGATTATTCTTTGCTAATTTTAGATCGCAAAAACAACGAGGTGCTTAGATATAGATATAGACGCCTATCCTCTATCCCTGTTGTTAATTATAGCATTTTTATGATTATTATGTATTCTATACTTAACAAAGCCGAGAGCGAATCTTAAAATATTATTTCAGACAATGCAATGTTTGTTATTGTAGCAACGTAATTTTATGGACGCGTTAATACATTGTTTACGAAGTATAAACCGAGAAAATGTAATGGGGACGCTTAATCAACATCCAAGATTACTGCGGCGCCTAATCATAATGAAACAGGATCGGGAAAGCTTGGTTCCGTATAAAAAGAGAAATAAGATCAACGCAGCGCGGGGCCGACGGTCAAAACAAACACCCGCCGCCCAGTTATTAAGACAATGCATTTATTTTCAGACACAAAGGGGGACGGTCACCGGCACAGTGGGTCGCAGAGGCGACTCATCAACGCTCGCCAATGAATATTCGCCAGCTAATTGATATCATGCCTTTTGTTTAATCATTTAAAGCTTATTTGAGAATGTGGACAGTGATAACAGGTGCATTTACTCCATCCATCCCAGAAGATACTGAACAGGAAGTATAATCTCTTAAATAAACATATCAGTTCATTCGGACAGTGGAAGTGTGTTATAAAAATAGCTATGATTTATATATGGTATAACATAGCAAGTAACACGAGTTTCCCGTCCAGATATATATATATATATATATGACTTATTACAATTTACTGATGATGGACTACTACCGACGCAGCGCTTATTTATACCGACAAACAATAGTGTGAAAAAATTACTGTGTTCCGGTTTGAAGGGCGCTGTAGGTAGAGAAATTACTAGGATAACGAGACTTAACATCCAATGTTTCAACGCGACGAGCGCAATATGATGCAGTGCATAACATTCTAACCAGCACCACGTTGTTATGGGTAGGCGTATTATTTACCATCAAGTATACGTCCCGCTCGCCTTCTCGCTTCATTATATATAAAAGTAGTCTAGGGAAAAATTTCTGAGTAAGTATCTGTATAACTTAGCACAATGAAGGGTAACATATTCAAGTAATATTTCACAGAAAATCTTCAACATAAAACTATACTGCTCTTATAAAAAAATCTAGTAAACTGTTATTAATAAATTAAATGATGATTATCACAAAGCGTGATAGAGTTGATCCAATTTAACGAAGGCGGTATTTATCTAGTAATTATTCTGCGTTTCATATTCAATGTTTGTCCTGTCAACGTTTTATGGATGGGTCGGCTTCGTAAACAAAAACAGATTGTAGGTCAGCCGCGGCTTAGTCCGTCTGATGGGGCGGGGCACGGGCTGGTGGAAAATTTACCAAGTGCAGGACCTTTGGTACGTTTCCAATTCTACTAAGGTTTTTCTTGAATATTTTGTACGTACCACGTAGATAAATAATCTATTTAATTTAAAAAAAAAACACTGTAAATCTGTATAATACCTGAAATTTTGTATATATATATATATATATATGTATATAATCGTGCTGGTGTATATTATTGTTAGTTATTTATTGAATTGACAAACTGAAAATATTATTATAAAGGTATATTTTCTATCTGTAATTTATTATTCAGGATACTGCCTTAAGATAACATTTTTTATAGCGCTGTCAAATTAACACCCTCACTATGACACGACAGTCAAATTTGTCCTTGACCTGGAAATCTTCGGTATGATATCAGAAAGCTACATATTATGTTGTTGTAACATAATGATGATGCCAGAGGACCTAATTTCTTTAATGTTTATGGCAAGTGTAAAGTAATACATTTTAACACAGATTTTTGTCAAAAAATGCACAGTGCTTTGATCTGGGGCGTTAAATTGAATTTTCGCATCATCATAAAAATATACATAACTCGAACGGAAATATGTGTTTTTAAGCAAACAGTGAACTGTATAGGTTGAGGGAGAAAGCTCTTCCGATTGTTCGTTTTCATTTAACTAAACCTCTCGAAAGCGATGATTAATGATTATCTTCTAAATAATGAACACAAATGTGCTGGTCGGAGCGGCGCGCCTTCAGCATCAGCGGCCTACGCAATTTCCACTTGTTGGTTGTTTTGTCGCAGCGGAGCGCCTAGTCCGGGCCGGATGCCCGAATTAGATAACCGAGTAATCATTAATCGTTGGTGAAATTGAATAATCAGTTACAAAATTTTCGGAAAAGTGTTTCGGAACTGGGTCGGCGGTGACGCGGAGATATGCGTGTATTCGGAAAAGAATTAAAAAAAAAAAATAAGGAAGCTAATGAGAATGTCGGTGAATTGGCGCTGATGGAATGTGCTCCAGTTGCGGTACGATGCTCGGGAAACCGATCCGTTTCGGAGAGGAGCTGCGGCACGGTTATATACTTGCGGAAAGCGACGATTGAGCACTCGCCACTGAGTGACGAGCGGTGAAATTGTATTAAGTCGTCATATAGAAATATTTTCATTTAACAACTTGCTAAACCCTGACCATTTTACAGAGCTTTTTCATAATAACTTGTAACATTGCAAAGGTATGCGGATCTAGAATTTTTGTATGAAGATACTAAACGCATTGTTTTGGTATTTTCCTGTTAGTAAATTCATTGGAAACGGAATGTTGTTAGTTTTAAGATTGAAATCATTCTAAACATATGGACAGCTAACAAACGTTTACATCGACATGTGCCCACTGATCGAGCGGTTTTATGCGATCCGAAGAAGTTCAGGATTCCTGTAAACTTACTAATGCTAACAAATATACGAACACTATTCATATGGTGTAGTTTCTGATAAGTAGAGTTAACTTATATTGCTTACGAGTACTGTAAATGTATCGTGATAAGGTCATGTTTATCTTTACCTTAAACATATTATTTTTGATTGAAATACTCAAATGTTAACCATTATTATAACATATTCAGACATGATATATTATAGATTTTGTAGTTTATACTTAATCATGTAATTCATTTATTGCCAACAATAATTGATATTCTCAGTGTACAATGATGACATATGTCAATATTTTTGTGTAAAACCACTATATCATATTCAGATCGTGATGAGTATCGTTTGCTGGAAGCGAGTGAGGAGTTTGAAAGTATATCCGAGTTGTTTTTCATCCACCGAGAACGTTTAAAGCCCTGTCTTTGGATATGTGATTGACAGACGGGAGGAAAAACAATGTAGTGGTTATATATACAATTTAAAAGCTCTCTGCTATTGTCGGTATTGTTGATATAACACGAAAGTATCGTAAATCTTGTGATAACATCGCGTAATGATTGATAATATATGTTTGATAAAATATGGAAAATACATAAGATGTTATGTCATAAAATATTAATTTATTTTTAAATAATTAAAAACCGCTATATTGATCTGTATTCCTAATGAACGTAGTTTACTCGTAAGAGCATAATTAGATAAAATAATACTACTGATGATAGGTCTTTGAAACTTTCTAGTTGACTGACTTGACTATCTAGTTAACTACCGCTGCAGCTCCTATTTCTGCCACAAAAAAGTAGTGTACAAACATTAGTGTGTTCCGGATTGAAAGACGTTGTTGCTACTGAAATTACTGGGGTTACTATCATGGTAACAAGCACTATGTCGTTATGTGGAGGCCGTTTATTTACCATCAGGTGAACGTGTCGCTAGGTTCGTCCCTAATAATTGGCAAATACTAAAATGACTGGAGTCCGATGTATTGCACCGAGCACGTACTATCAAGTGTTACATATACGACTATTAGAAAAGCTATTATAATAATACACGTGGAAACTGGAAACTATAACTCACGTGGCCTACGCAACGTCAACGCGCCGTAAGTAGGACAGGCCGTCGTGTTCCCCCGTAACCCTCCCACTCCTCGTACCAATCAAGGAGGGATTAGAAGATTGGGATCATTTCAGCTATCTGGAGCAACCCCTCAAAATTGGATTACATCGAATAGCTATTTGCGTAATTACAGCACCCTGTTTCTGGCACATGATTACAGATGTAACGAATTACGTATTTTGTCTAAAAATCTAAAGGCAGAATCGATTAACAAAAATTGGTATCATCCGAATGTGAACATGAACTGTGAATTTCTTAAGCATGGATTTAGAATCAATAGAAGAGACAGAGGTGATTGTATTGATAGGAAAAGTATATTAAAATTTTACTTCAATACTTATATAACTTATGCGACTAAACCTTCATTTTGTAAAGTTCATCAAAAGGTTAGCAAGCTTAAGTAAAGGTTAAGTTAATATTATCTAGATTTTAGGTCTATCGTGATAGATGATCAGTTTGGAGATGTTCCGATAAATGCTACTTGAATATATGAATTGCAAGGTATGTCCTAGAATCGAGAAAAGTAAAAGTTTAATCTCTGCTTAATGTACATGTTACAGTTCATCTGGATAATTTTTGGGTCGTTTGTAAGTTTGATGGATGTAGATTTCCAGGGTATATTTGTGAGATAGTGTTTCTGTTTTAGAGTACATTACCCTATGATGATAGCCCGATTTTTCGATTAGCTATTTATGTGAGTACAGTTGGTGTGAAAATTATTTATAGTATTTTCAGAAGCATGACTTATGTGAGGACAACCACCGGTATAAGGAAAATCAACTTCTCATAAACACTGATACTAATAAATATTAATTTGGTTTCTTATATCTATATAAGAGATTTCCACATATTCAAAGACATCACCACATCTTTGTAACCGTAGCGGCTAGAGACTTGAAATTAGGTAGGAATATTTCTTTTACCGAGTATAGGTCAGCTACGAACGGATTTTACAGACTTCCTTCCTCAAAGGGAGTTACAGGGGTGTTTGCAGCCAGCAAAGCGAGTGAGGACAGGAAGTTATAAATAATAATGTTTATAAAGCTTTAAATTAGAATTATTACAAAATATGCTCTTTAGTCATGATTGCATTAATCGGCAGTAGCTCAAAATCAACTTTTCTCTCTAGTAGATGAAAAATACCCTGAACACTAGACTTTAATACCATTGTATTCTACACTGTAAACTGATTTATCCACTTTTATAATTTATAGTTGTATAAAGGACAACAACAGTTTACTTACTATTTAGTCTAATCTAGTTTATTTACTAACTTTTAAGCTCAGTCTAGTATCTATGCATGTAGCTTAACAGAAAATATATAATCATAAATATTAATATAGCAAACGTTCCACTTGTTTCTGTTTTGTTTTTGCAGCAGCAGCACAATGGTATTCAGTTTATTGCATTTCAGATATTCCTGTGTGTTTAAGTCTTCATTATTTAGTTTCATGAGTTCAACTCAATTTGTTGCCAACGCGGGATAAGTCATAGGGACATAAACAGTCGCTTTGTTATGATGTATCACTTTTTCACACTATAGTAAATAGTGTAAATCTTCTAAAAGTACATGAAGTAATGACATATACTAAGTTTATGTATAAGTTAATTTAGATGGTTATATTTAAAGTTTAGTTAGACCTATTGCATTTCTATTATGCATCACTTTGATTCTGTTTGAAGTAGAGAAGCAAATGGTCAGTTTTAAATAAAGACTGAATTGTTGCGAAAATAGAATAACAACTTTATTTCCTTATGATTTATCGTGAGTCAAAACTTTAACAATTACTTAAGTCTTAACTAATTGTTTATATTAATGGCAAAATAATAATTTACATCGATATCTATTGTTTGCATAAATATGCATGTGATTAGAGAGTTCCAGTTTCTCCACTGCAGCTCCTACTTCTGCCGCCAAAAAGTAGTCTGCAAACATTACTCTATTCCAGTTTGAATGGCTAGAGTGAGTAATAAGTTTTTGAAGAAGGAATTTTGTAAAATACATTCTTTGTCCTATATGTATATTATTCATACCAAATTGCAAGTCTCTATGCCTTACGGTTCCAAAGATATCGTGAGGAGTAGGCAGGTGGAAATCTGTTATAGGAGTATATACAGAAAAAGTGTGAAAATTAACTGAGAGTAAACTCATAGGGTTTATCGTGAAGTCTCATCTTAGGTGGAAATTATCTTATATATAAGTAGATTATATACAAATAAACCTTTTTATCAACTTAATAAATAAAACATGTATATATATATTGTCTGTATTATTTTGCTATTGCAAATTCATCAACAATAAAGTAACTGATGTTGAGCAAACAAACCCCAGTTGCACCACGCGCCGCACGATTATAATTGTCCAAATTTCGCAACCCACGCCCCGCTCCCCCCATCACCAAAGCATTCTCTGATGTTTCTATATAATTACTGCGACGGTCTCTTTGTTCACCACACTGCAACAGTTAAATACCTCGGTGATATTTAACGGAGCTCCAAGTTGCAACTGATAAACGAATTTCGCACTATAAATCGATATTGTATTGATCTATCGTTTAGTATGAATTGATTGAAGCGTAACGATAGAAGACTTTTACGATTATTGCTAATAAAATAAAATTTTAAACATTTTTTAAATTAATATGCAACGTACTTGTTATTATCTGTATTCCAAGTTAATAGTGTGATAGAAGTGTCTTTAACTATTACACATACTGTGGGTTAAGTTTAAACAATAAGCAGACGTGGAATTTTATGCGAAGATCATATCTTGAACTTTTTAGCACTGTCTTTTACTTTTTAGAGTTTTACTATTAAATTCTACATTAAAATTTAATTAGAAATTAAGAAAGAAGAAACATTTGTTAATATCAGTATTTTATCCGCGAGCATATAGCGACATGAATATCCAACATATAGTGCACTAAAAATGTATGAAACGTGAAGGATATAAATGAACACTTTTTTAGCTACAATGGATAAGACTTCAATTTTACATAATGTTAAGTGTTAATGAGATAGTAGTAGGTTAGGTTCGTGGCCGTTCATAATACTAACTTCCTATGAGTTTGTTTGGGGTAAGTCTCTTGCCGGAGACGTCTAGGTGGGTACCACCGCAGCGCCTATTTCTGCCGCCAAACAGTAGTGTGCAAACATTGTTTTCCGATTCGAAGGGCATTGTAGCTAGTGAATGTTGTCTTAAAGCCGTAAGCACAATACGGGCAATAGATAACATAACTGACACCACATTGTTATCGGCAGGCGTATTACTTATCATAACGTAATCGTCTCGCTCCTCGTGTTGCAACAATGCTGTTGATTGTCCTGTGGACCCGGAATCGAAGCCGAGATATTCGTGATACAAACCGGGTGTTTAGCCGCCGAGCCGCGGTGGCAGTGTATAATTGCGATCGATTACTGCACCAGCGGCCGTCGAGCTCGGGCGGAACGAGCCTCGCGCCGTCCTCACCGAATAAGGCCCGCCACACACGTAGCGGGGGCGCGCAAAACAGGACGGCTCTTAAATCAAAAAGCCGCCGACGAAGTCCGTTAACGACCTGCCTCAACACCGTAGGAAGTGATTATTGTTTATTTTTGTAATTGCCATGTCAGGAAGTGAGCGCCGTGCGGCCGGTGCCAGCGGCGACATGAATCGGCGGTCCTCTCGCGGACCTCCCGAATAAAGCCATTTTAACGCCTTCAATTTAATTAAACAACTTCAGACGCATTCGCTATTAAATTATCGAAGCGTCAGTTGAATAAAGAGCTGACTCATTTACACGTTGCCGAAATTTACTCGTAGGTTTCCCTTGATCACACATCAACCACTACCAACGTCAATAAAGACGATAATCAATTGCCATCCGCATATCTAGAAGACAAGCAAGTACCGAGAGTACTATAAATACGATATCGGGACAATTATTTTGCTAATGAAACATGTTTCCAGTAGGAAATATGATTAGGTTGCGCCCGCGATAGAAAACCAGTGTAAATACCTCTTCATCGTGACAGTTTTAGCACCGCAAATACAAGACGAAATATCTCCAGTGAATATTTGTGAATCTATATCTTTGCAACATTGGGAATTTTCACCCACGTTCTCAAGCATTTTACTCATTTTCCTTCTAACGTCATTTCTAGTTATTCCAGAATTACATGTTATTCATAAGCAAGAATATTATTAAGAGGGTTTTACTCCAATAAAAACAAACCGGACTGAATTGCTTGCCGGTTCAGCATCATAACTTAACATGAAAATATATACGAAGAAAAGCTATGAACGATATTTTGATCCTCGTGATCATAATGATCTTGACAAAGTTTATGTAAATAGTTCTAATCTTCATGGTAAAATATACAATATTATTGTTGTCGGTAAAAAAGCAACCGCATAAAGGGAAAAGTACACTAAAATAAGGATGGATTGAGAGAAAAATATTAACAGGTATGTCAGTATGTGTAGGAAAACTAACATCTCCAATTAAGTACATTAAATAAACGAGGAAAAATTTGATGCTGGATTCAGTAGAATTTCTTGGTTGTAGGAGAATTCATTTTTACGATATAATTGAACCGATTAAATTTATCGACTTGTTTTTGTATTTTTATTATCTGTATTGAAATATGGAAAATATATATTTGTCCTGCTTTAAGTTTTGTATGAAAAATGCTTAAATCACTAAATTCGCAAAATATATTTGATCTTACTACATCGTATTTTAATTTTCTTTATGTTACAATAGTTAATGCCGTTAGTCCACCAGGCTGGAAAAATTGGGGTTGGTGCATGTCACAAATCCACGCAAGTTGTTATTCTTGAATAATATTGGCTTCATCATGATGTTTTCCTTTATCGCTTCACAACGAAGCTTGTTGTATACTACAATAACTGATTTGAATAATTGGATCGCTATAGAAATCGATACCTTTATCAAAACGAAAGGTATTATTTATCAAGAAGATTTATTATCCTTTTTATAGTACAGAAAGGATTTGAAATGTTCAATATGAAGACGATGAAATATCATTAAATTTTTCATGATATCATCTGAAACTGAATCTTAGTGATTAGGCTGTGTAAATCGATTCAAATCGTATCCATTCTCAAAGCTCAATATTTTCAACGCCCAAAAACTAATCGATTCGGCTTGGTCTGTCAGTTCGTAACTGAATTGCGTATTACCATAATGAAAAATATTTGAGCGGTGGCCAAAAAGTTGCCATAAATAAATAGCAATATCGATTATTCATATTTTAACTACGACACCGGCAGTTAAATTATAGCTTGTTTGTGAAGAGGAGAGTTAAGCTGTCCGTTGCATTATTCATGGAGCTATTTAGTGAACAAGCAGAGTATAAGTTCTATAAAGTAGTATATAAACTGATATCATAGTAATAAAGATCTGGTCGACTTAATTGTTTTTGTTATTTCATTAAGCGAAGAGACGAGCAGAACGTTCACCTGATAGTATGTGATACGCCTGTCCATAACAACGTGGCGCTAGATAGAAGAGTATACACAGCACCACAATACTCTCGACGCCTTGAGACATAAGATGTTGAGTCCCGTTACCTCAGTAATTACACTAGCTACAGCGCAATTAAAACCGGAACACAGTAATGTCTGCACTCTACTGTTTGGCGGTAAAAATAGGCGCTGTAGAGGTATCTGCCTAGACGGTCTCCGGCGACAGAGACCTACCACCAGTAAACCTAACTTTTTCTTGGGACTACACTATTTATTTTATTATCAAAATTTTCTTAGTTTCTGTGAATTTTTTGCAAATAAATAGTATTGGGGTTTATATACTTAATAATAATATTATGTTAAACAAGAGTAATACTGTCATCATTTATGTTTCTCTGTGACGAGTACACATATCTAATTATTATGAACAAAGCGAATCACTTTTTTTACTACCTTTTAGATATCTACACAATGGTCGAAAATAATGACGTAAATCTCCCATCAACAGAATATACTTCACATCATGATAATAACGGTGAAAATAGTGTATGTCAAAATATTCTATCTATTATCGTATCACAGTTAATTATATACAATGTAAGAGTTGTTTTCATTCTGTTTGCATTACCATTACAGTTGCACATCAATAAAATCTGACGTATATTACAAGTAACAATATATCAGCGGCATAAAACGCAGTGTTTCCGAGAACATGTAACAATCTCGTTTCGTGAATGGAATGTCTTCCTTAGAACCGGGGTGTAATATAAACCTCATTTACATTAGGTTACATGGGTCGATATATTACAGCAAGAGATACAAAGGGTTATTGAAAATAGTTGCCGAGCTGAGACTGGATTCATTTCACCACTGCTGGTTATTGGACGCGGAGAGATGTATAGTAATAATTCAAATAAATCAGATAACATGAAAATACTAATATATTCTTGTCTAGAGAATATAAATCAATGAAGTTAAGGTATATATATATATATAAGTCTAATAAGGTCGTGGAGATGCGCAGTGCGTCTGTTCAGAACTTTACTATCGTTAAATTATCAGAAAACCTCTAACCATACATAAAAAAATATCCAGCAATCTATTTGATGTATTTACTTGAAAAGAGCGATTGTTAAATATAAACTTGTATCAAATGATTTACAGTTACTCGTGTAACAATGTCGTTATTGTCGATGACTTGAAGACTTGAACAGCAGTAAGGTTTATTAACTTATCAAACGAATAATCTTAATTGATGAACGCAATTAGACAGCTGATGTATAGTAGAAATTTCTGCAGGTAAAAGTTGATGAGATGAATGGATAAGTAATATTTACACATATCACAATAATTCTGGCTAAGATTGAATTGATCTAATTAGACAATAGAGAGATGTGAAAGTTTTAACGGACACAGCATCCGAACGTATAGCGATACACAGCTGGCACTCATCTGTACCGCAAGCACTTAATTGGCTAATATTTCTAAACGTCAGAGAAAGTAAAGAAAGTAAAAGTAGAATAATGATGTGGCGGTAAACGTGTCACGGATGAGACGAAAGATCTACAGCCAATTAGACTCCAGATTACAGGTTACATTACCTGGTGCCGTCGCAGAAACGTCATACGTAACGATATCCGAATAGACGTTACAATCGCGCAACGAGATGTTTAAATTATTTGTAATTGGCTTCATGATGTAAAGGCAGGATAACATTTGGCTGAAGAGCCTTGCGGCGATGTCACGTAAGTGATGGTGACGTAGCACTTTCGGGGAGTAGGTGCCGCGCGATAACCTTATCGCTTTTTTTGAGTGCGATGGAATTATAATGAATTAGCATAAGTGATCCCCCAAACGACCAACAACTTGGCGCCTGAATTCTTGCTTCGCAGTCGACGATTTAATAACGCTATGTGTGAATCATTAATATTTTAATAACTATTACTATAATGTGAATTTTTCTATTCGATGATCTAGAACAAGAAGTTGCTCGCTGGCCTAATGGTTAGAGCGTGCGGCCTTCATTCTGAACATCGCGTGTTCCAATCTCGACATGTACCAATGACTTTAATATTTAAGTTATATACATTTGTGAACTTTAGATACAGCAGCGAAATACAAGAAAGAGAACATCGTGAGGAAACCTGCAAATGAATTAGAATTTATTCTAAGGTGTGCGTGAAGTCATCAAATCACATTGGGCCCGCGTGGTGACTATGGCCCATCGCCCTCATATTAAGGGTAGGCCCGTGCCCCAACAGTGGGGACGTAAATTGGCCGTCTAGATCCCGAACAATATTGTCGGGACATTGAAGAAATATAGAATTTATTTGTTTATGAATTGTTGATCAAAATATTTTTTAAATTCATGAATTGTAAAAGAATATTTTCCATCTATTATATAACTTAATAGCGGGTATAATAATATTTTTTGACATGATTGATGCTATTTCATCAGCCGTTAGACGCTTATAGATCTCCACACCGATCGGTCCAGCGCTGCTCGGAATCGACAGTTTCTCCCGATATTGACCAAATCGTTGGTTTACCTTGAGGGTCTTTCAACACTACATACTATTCTGTTGATGATATATTTACATATAGTTAACTGTATTGCTTTTACGAGAGGTGATTTTATCATATATTTTAACATTAGTTTAGTCGTAGTACGTATCCCATCACCGCCATGCTTTAAAGGCGTTAAGCCTTATGTTATCACATTTTCCCTAACAACTGTAACGTCTCAGTTAAGTGGTAAGGTATGCGACCAGATGTTAACTTATACGCGTACCTCGGTAACGTCCGTTACATTAACCGTTGCTGCAACTGCGTTAAGTAAACCATTAATTATGTTCACTCCAAATATATACTAGCATAATTAAGTTTTATGTAACATAATTTTGGAATGAAAATTTGTTAACAAATTTGGTTAATTTGCTTGTATAGAATTTTTTATTTCTTTCGAAATAGATATTATTCTGTCGTAATTATAAAAAAATGCACTATGAGTTAGGCATTGAAAATTTCTTTTACTTACTAGGACTAGTATGAATAAGACTAAGATAATCCCTGCCTGTTATAGAAGGCGACTAAAAAGGTATACGAGTTTCGCAGATCTTAAGCGACGAGGCTCTTACCGCTCAATAAGCGAACCCGTATGAGACAGACAAAGCGACGTGGTTTCATATTTGTCGTATCCCAGCGAAGGTAGTAAGGAGCGTCAGGTCTTTCCTTGAGAAGTGCTAAATATAAATAAGCACCGGTGAAGTGAAAGGGATCCCTTTGCTCCTCCCAATGCATTAAAAGAGGCAACGGAGATGGTTTTAATGGGTAAAAATCTCAAATAACCGTGACTTCCACCGCAGAAAAAAATATTGATATTTTAAGATAGGAAACATTATTGAGTCATTATTAAGTCACAATCAATTAAATAGAATTCTTCCTAAAAGAAACACTATATTAAAGTCTGCTTCAGCCAACGCTGTTAAGTTACAATAATGTATACAGTACACTTAATGTTAAGAAGTATGTTTAAGTAACACAATAACTTGGTTTATATTCCCTATTTGAGTAAGTCCTGATTTGATTAGTTTACTTTCATAAAAAAGACATTTTCAAATTTTTACAACTCAGTTAAATTTTGAACTTTTACGTACATTGATTATAAAGAAAAGAAAAATAACAAAAGTGTGGTAACACTACGGAAGGTTAAGGAAGCCAGGTGGTGACAACGACGCGAGCCGGAAGTACGACGTTATCATATTGATAAGGTAACAGATGGATCGCAACATCAAAGCATGCGGGTATATTTGGCAGTTATTACATCTGTAATTTTTTTTAATATAAACCATACATAGTAGTGAATATTTATAAACACGATCTTCCATAGATTAGTATAGTTAAAAATAATATTAACTATAAAAGTTAATTAGTATTATCTACAATTTTTTCCGAGGCATAGTACTTTCATATGATCTGATAAAACATTTTTTATAGGAAATTGATAAAAAATGCAAGACTGCCATCTTCACGTAATTACATGACGAAAAAATACGTATTGTCTTAGCTTAAATTTTAGCAAGTTACAAGTATAAATATTTGTTATATGAATTGAATGTTAGCAAAGAAAACAATAGATGAAGATAACTCAAATATTTGCTAAGCACACTTATACGCAGCAAATATTTGACAATCTTACGTTTAATTCCCAGCAAACGTCAAAGCAAAAAATTCTTAAGACATTAGTAAATATAAAGAAAAATTCAAAATATTTATTTTCCATTTATATGCAAACATTTTTCTGATTTTTTGCTATAAACCACAAATACGCAGATTTAAAGTTTCAAGGTTTTATTACAGAAAAATTTTATTTAAAAGTAAAGACACTAAATATCATTATTAAATACATCTATTTATTTTTTTATAGGAAGAGTAGACAGACGATCGAATAGTTCACCTGGTGGAAAGTGATCACTGATAGCTCAAGGATAGTCCCAACACCAAAGGGGTCATAGCTGCTTTGCCGACCTCTAAGGAATAATACGTTTGTTTTCATGAAGACCATATGTCATCCAAATAATAATTTATTTATAGCAAATTAGGCTTTAAATTAGACCTTTAGAACTTCGACGAATGTCAAAACGAATTTTTTTAATAAAATTGATAGCGGAAGAGTAGAGAACTATGTAAAAAGAAATGGATATTGTGAAAGAGGATATGCCTATGAATGGAGTTACAGAATGTTGATAGTTGATTAGTAGAAGAAAATCTGTTCTACCAATACTGTTTGAAGTAGGAACAGGGTGAGGAAATGA
This sequence comes from Ornithoptera alexandrae, assembly GCA_029030555.1. NCBI lineage: Eukaryota > Metazoa > Arthropoda > Insecta > Lepidoptera > Papilionidae > Ornithoptera > Ornithoptera alexandrae. The sequence goes on along the minus strand of JARDVY010000037.1, from coordinate 2,760,148 downwards.
TGGTAATGGCCGTCTTTAAATTTATTGGAAATTTTGTTATATTTTGACTGACAGTGTTACATTTGCTGGATTCGACTAGTTTCGAATAAATATTGTTCTGACCATGTAACAATGAGTCTGTTATTTAGAGCAGGATACAGAAATTTGGTTGTAGACGGACGATATAAGTAATAAAGATATAAGTGAGTAGATCACTGACCTGACTGGGATGATGCCTGTACAGATAAAGCTTGGTGCCGTGCAGTACCGCCCACACTTGCTTCCACGACCTGTCGCTAGCGCGCTGCCGACAACCAGATATAATACAGCATCACAAAATGGACACAATTTAAGTTAAAAGATTTAACATTTTACTCTTTTTTATCAATAATACGCTAACAATTGACCTCGTATTAAGTGACAATGATACTATGTGTACAGCACATATAAAGTGATACATTGTAACGCTGTAATGGCGATAGATTTACAATATGAAGATGATAGCTAGACGGGTTCACAAAAACCGTACAACGAACCGCACTCCTTAATATATGGAACTGGAATCGAACCAGTGGCATCCATATAATTAGGCAAACAACTATACACTGCGCCACAGAAGCAGTTAGACTTCTAAGGAATACTGTGTAACAATTAGACTAGAATCATATTGTAACGTGAATAATCATCATATGGGCTTATTGTTTATACTGGCTTCGTATTATAATAAAATTAGAATAAGCACCAAAAATTAATAATATAGTCTCTGTACCTTCCCGTTGCTAACCACCATCTTGATCTGCACGTGTCCTTGTACGTCGGGCTCAGCTTCCACTACACCCTCTCCATCCGCTTCCTCATCACCTTTCTTCTCCGGGCTACATCACACATTGTAAGATAACTTCAATTAAGGACTGTCACATACTAGTAAAATATTCGAGTTGAATTTTGTTTTTTAAGGTAATCACAGGCTTCTATGTTAATATATAAAATATTGTGTGTAAAAAACAACGAATTTAATAAAAGAAATTGATATACTATGTAAAATAAGTTTTTGATCAGCTACTAATAGAACGTTATCAAAAATCGTTACATCATTGTATTGTTGTCACCAAATACAACTACTAAGAGTCTAGCTTACTCAAATTAGAGTTACGGGGTCTGTTAGTAATTTTATGATAACTATTGACAAAAAAAAACATTAAAAAGTTATTAAAATCAATGTTATCATAAACGTGACTGACGATCATTTGGAAGAAATTTATGTGGAAATTATTTTACGTTATTTTCCAATTACAAGTTAAATCATATTTAGAATCTAAACACAACATACAACATCTAACAAACATGCCACGAACACAAGTCTTACTACACACACTATGCTGGGATGCAATCTAACCATATGACGTCATGCAGATACATATAAGGTAATATACATAAAATGTAACAAAACAATTAACTCTTAATATTCCTCAGTCCTGCGACACGGGGCGATGTCTTAGAAAGAGAGAGTCATGACCATTTATCCATAACACTGACCAAGTACAGGTTCGATTTCACATGTTTACGAGATTCATTGTTTTTAGAACACGTCGGTTTCCTCGCAATGACCTGCACCGGAAGCTCAAGTTCAGTAAAGATCGGAACCCAGTCTTTTCGAGACTTTAGGCCGATTTCCAAACTGAGCTACCGCAGCGAGTGCTATATGCAGTGTGTTATGTATTTATGCCGTGTTCGCTTCTGTAAATTTTTTTATAAATAGTGAAAAAAGCGCAAATTTTATTTTCAATAATGATATTCTACATTTAAATACCGGTCACTTTAGTTGCAAAATGATGTTTGTGATATGATAAGGCAAATGAAGGCGGATGCAATGCAAAGGCTTTCAAAATATTAATCTTTAAAAAACTATGGAAACTGCGCATTTAGACGCGGTTGTTAACAGCGCCATCTATGTACTATAAAGTTTCATCGCACACCGCAAACGCCATCTAGCGGCCAATAGACAAGTGACGACACCATGCGACATACCGAGCGGGGACGGTTGCATTGGGGTCGAAAATCCGCAGCAACGGCGTAATGTCGTCCGTGAAACGGGGAGGGCGCCATTTGCGATATGCACTGCGTTCGTCATAAATATCATACATAAGGTCCAATTACACGTTCCCGAAGAAAAACAGTAAAATAATACAATGTATATGAAATGTTAGGTTTTGCACAGGTTACTTACTGTCTAGACACATAAGGTAAAGTCATTTTATTGATATCTATCTACAACACGGGAATATAAAATTAATGAAATATGCATAACATATATTAACATAATGTTAATTTAACAATAGATGTTAACTATTACAGGTAAAAGATCTACTAGATAATTCTAAAAGGATTCCAATTACAATATGAAGGTACTTTGTATAGATCGAACATGGAATATAAATGGTTACAAAATGCAATTCTTCTTTCATTATTAACAATAAACATGATTGCGTACCTTCTGAGAGCGTGATGTTCTGAATCTGGCTCCAGATCGCTGTCCAAGTGCAGCCTGTCGCCCCAAGTCGCCTTCAAGTACGACACCCTCCGCATAGCGCGTTCCTCTTCTGTTCAACAGATAATACAAAACACAAAAGTAAAAATTATGTATTTAACAAGACAACAGATATTTTTAAAAAAGAAATAAACTAAAGTACTAACCGCCTAATTGTGCCTCCTTTTTCTGTCGTCTCGTTACCAGATCGTCAGCAAAACCTGCGAAAGAAGCCGTCCGATTAAAGCTACAAAATGAAGACAGCTGTGGCGGTGGTTAATATAACAACAAATAACACCGATAATACGCGAAACGGTTAGTCGGAATTAATAGCAAACCCAGAAGCACACAAACGCATTCCTTTAACATGGCTGAGTTTAGTGAGGAACAGGCTGAAACGCTCCCGGCGGAAGTATGGAATGAAGTTTTAACACAAATCGAGCAAGCTCTTGGTATTATTAAAGCGCCACATTATTATAATAAATACTAACATTATTAGCTTTTTGTCTACTCAAATTATTGCTAATTATTAGTATTAAATTATGTTTTAATTCTTGTTGTTAGTTGTAACAAATGTTCATATATTAACTTGGTTATAAGGCAAGTTAAACGTCAAGTCACAGTCGAATGTATAATATAAAAGTTAGTATGTTCAAGCATTTTTAAAGCGTAACAACAACTGCTCGATTTGTAAATGAAAAGAATAGAGATGGAGAATAAGAGAGAAGGTAGGACATAAGAATATTTTGGGATGTTAAAAGTTTATTAACTTAGTGAGAAGAGCTGATGTAAGAAACGTTTACTTTAACGGTTACTTAAACTCTCACTAAGAATTAAAATAAAGTCTTCATCGAAGTAACTCTATGAGAAGCAAGCATCAAAATTATAAGAATAACAGCTTTTGAGTGAATGTGACATCCACTAACTCGCACTTGGCTTTGTCAGTCCTTGTGAGAGTAAGCTCTCAAAAGTGAGAACATTAAAAAGGTTCTCTATTATAAGAGTTGGTGTCGACGAGTTGGACAAATAAGTTTAATCCTGGGTAAAACAAACTATTTAGAGATCGATGAACGGTCACATCTTAAATAGAGTTTAAGTCAGGGACGAAAGGAGGTGGCATCAGTTAAGGGCAAGTCGTGCAGGTTACGGGAGCGTTTTTTAACAATGAGTGGGCCATCGCGTGGGACCTGAGTCGTGGGGCGTGCTGGGCGTGGGCGTGGGCGAGGGCGAGGTGGCAGCCGATGTGGAGGCGGAGAGCGGCGCAAGGCTGAGCTGCGTGGGCCGCGCCGCCCGCCCCGCCCCCGCGCACAGCGACACGCGGCTCATCTCCTCCATTTGCTCCCTGTTCAGCCCCATACGTCGCTTCGCGTGACTGCCATCTTTGGGGCGGTAATAGTGCCGTTAATCTAGCGGCCGCCGTAGACGCTATTGTTGCATTTTCATAAAGCCCGGTAAGCAAGCTCTGCGCGTTTGTACGGTTTACCGATAGATGATGTTACAGTGTAGTTAAGTATACAGCAAAATAGTGGATCATAACATAAAAACTTGTGTAATTAATGTAAACTAGGCTAAAGGTTATAGAAACATTTTTTTTTTATTAAAGTATGTAATACTCTTCTACATCAAAGTGTAATGATTAAAATAATGAAAAAAATCTTTTGCATCTGCTATAATACAGACAACAAATACAAATTGGTGCCGTCTACTGCCATCTATCGGTAAATATTTTATCTAGCCACCATCAATGTCCACTTTTAAAATAGCAGTTCCTTGCTTGATTTTTGTAATAAATAGTGAAAATGCAGCAAAGCAGGTGTAAAATATTCCAATAACAATAAAAATAATTTAGATAATTGATTTGATGTAAAGTACATATATAATTCTTTCTAAACCACAAATATGACGTTTGCACAGTTTACATATCTCACCTGTGGCATGATGTCTTCTAATGGGTAGTCCTTCACTTCCGGTGCTATTTGACCTAGTTCGCATTTGAACCTTCTCCATTTCTAAAAAAAAAATAGTTATCACAATCATTATTTGTAAGATGTATTTAAAAGGCTAAGTTAAACATGTAAATATAATGGAATAAAGAAATATGCATGAAATTCTAGAAAGCAGGCAAAGGAAATCTTTTCAAAGATACCCTTAAGAAGATTTCCTTTTTATTACTAAATAAAATATAACTAAACCATGCCTGAACTGTGACTTACCAGGCGCATATCCTTCTGGAGGCGGACAATGTAGGTGTTTGCTGCCTGTGATCATTAACTGGTTTCCTGAGAGACTTCCTCCGAGGGGTGTCGTATCGTTTTCTAATTCTGCAACGAGAACAAAGACCACATCAAACGTGTTCTACTAACTTTTTTACAAACAACTCTTGCACAAGGAGTGAGATTAATACGCAATAACATTACTGTATACAGGTTTTTTCTGGAGGCCGGTTAGATGAAATAAATAGTCATTTTATTGTTCCCGCTACTACGACTCGAGAACTTCGCTGATAAAGAAAGAGGCAGGATTATCTGTCCCCAACACTGGCCCGCACTATGGTCGAAGGATGTCGTCACGTGTCCAACGCAAAGCTGTAGTTCTTGGAATATATCAGTTTCTTTACTATTTTACTGCAGAAATCTTAAGCTCAGCGAGTATAGAATCCGCGCCACTTCAATACGCCATACAAACTGAAATATCACGACCCCGCGTGTATATACAGTAGTGCTTAGTTCCGCTCACAAACGGTAGTGTGTAAATGATACTGTCTTCCGGCTTTGAAGTTGTAGGATTGGCGATCGCCTTTCAAACATGTTTTGGCTGTGTAACTGTCAGCGTTTACAGCCATCAGCTATCAGTTTTATAAATGTAGTGGAAAATTCTACCTTCACTCCAAGACGCGGCTACATCGGGACATCTAGCTTTCGGAACTACAGTTATATGTGATAGCGTACCCGTGGTTCCGACTAAAACGTTGAGAGGTACATCGTAGAGTTTTAGCCGGTAAAAGTCCGGATAATCTTGCCCCCCATAGCAAAAGGGTATTGCAGGATTTTCCCACAAGCAAAAGGTTATTACCTTGGTGCGGTTGCACGTCGAGTGAGCGCGCCTCGCGTCGTGCGGCTCGACCCTCAAACTCCTTGCGGCGCAGAGCGACACTGGGCTCGAGCCGCGTGCTGCTGAGCCGTGCCAGCTCGCTGCGTGCTACTTCAATACGCCGTGCGCCTCCACGCGCCTCTTCTAGCTGGCGAGTGCGTGCCGTCACCAGCTGCAACTCCGGTACTGGGTATCTGGTTTGAAAGGACCAATGTTACGCTCCATTTACTTCGAGATACGGACACTCCGTGAAATGTCCGAATGAAAAATATTCAAGACGTCGCCGTCTATGAACACCTAATCAGCAACTGACGAACATGTCACTTCGTAACATAAAAATGTTGTAATATCAAGATAAACATTTGTCACTTGCGTAATTACAAAAAAAAAAACAACGTAATACTAATTAGGTAATAGAAGAAATTACGTGCGGACCGACCTGCTATCCTGATTATTTGCTGCGGTTTCGTCTTGATTCTCAGTTTTCGCTTCATTCGCGCCGCCATTGGGAACTGTTCCGGCGTTAGTGCTCTGTATGCTAGGCGCCGTTTCCTGTATGTTTGACAAGGTCGCCACAAATTGGCTCTTGTCCTGTTTCGGTCTATTTTTATCCGCGCTTGTTCCATTTACCTCGCCGTAACCGCTGAAAGTCCCGCTGTCTACACTCGCCGAGCATTCCTCTTTCTTGAGGGTCTGTTCCTGACTTTGCTGCAGAGTGGGTGGTGGGGATGCGGCGAGCGGTGGAGATGACGGAGGTGGGGGCCACGCCGGTTTTTGTAATTTTTGCGGCCTCGCGTAAAACTCTTTCTGTTTGATCGGTTGCGGTGCATCCGGTGTGACCCAGCCAGTGGGTTGGCTAGGGCGTCTCAAAAATGCCTCTTTTTGTTCGAGGCTCTTTCGTATTCGAGACAGGATGATCGAGTCGTCAATCTCACGGCCAGTCAGGGTCGAGTTGGAGTCGAAGGAGCCGAGACTGTCTTTGCTCTCGGCAGCTGACGACGGCAAAGAGGTGTCGGATTCCCTTCTTCTGTAATATTAAAAAAAATAAAAAGTGAGATAGTTTTAAGAATGAATGCACTTTGGAGCCAGGTGAAAAAACAAAATAGAACAGGGTAGTAAGTTAACAGTTGAAATGTTGGATATTGTTTCAGAATCAAACTTAGGTCGTCCATGTATTTTAATCTACTCCTCCAGGAGTAACTGCAACCGATTTTATAGTTTAGAATTGTTAGTTACCCATCATGCAGCATGTAGTGTGGTGTATTAGCAAGATATCGCGAGGGTGCTAGTGAGGCGACGCTCGCGTACTCAGGGTCGTCACGTCGCGGCGGCGCCGGGAGAGAGGCACGCGGCCGACGTTGTGGCTCCGCCTCGCTAGTGGGCGCTGGCATCTCGGGTCGCTGATTTGTTTCTGGGTTGTATGCCGCCTCACTGAAATACTAAAAAAGAGATTCTATTAATTTTCTGTTCATATGATTGATAGCACCATCATCAACAACGCCCATTGCCGTACAAAGGCCTCCTTCAAACATCTCCACACCGAACAAGACGTTCTAATACTATAATATGCAGATAGATTTAGTGCTGGGAAGATTTATATAGAGTTATGAATTCTCGCAAGTCTCCCGTGTACGATTTACTTTATAGTATGCACTACGCGCATAATTACACATAGACTAATCACTTCCATCCTTAAGAATTGGTCCAGGTTCGATAGTAACAGAATGCGTTCGTAAACCAGCGAGTATAGTAAATACATTTCATTAGCGAGGCCTACGTTCAACACAGGATATAGATATATTGAAATGTTGATACTGATGGTTAAGTTTGTTTGTCTATCTCTCTGGCGGCAGTAGTAGGTGCTGTGGTGATAAGTACTAAGAGGAACGGAGACTATTACTAGTAAAATGTAGCGATGAGTGAACGTATACGCTTACCCTCTGTAGGAGGTCGTGGTCGCGCGGCACTACGGTGAGGCGCAGCGTGCGCGGCTCGCGTTGCGCCAGCTGCACGACGCGCGCGTACGGTGCGCGGGTGCGACCGCACGCGACCGGCTCGCCGTTCACTGCGAGCACGCGGTCGCCGGCGCGCAGCCCGCTTGCCGCCGCCGGCCCGCCCGGCCGCACGGACCTCACGAAGATCGTGTCCATCGGCGCACCGACCGCGCCCACCGCCAGGTGGCGCGCATCCTCGTAAAGTTCCTGCACAAGTCGTTTAACTTATTAATTTTCATCCTAAATATCTACAAATTTTTTTTTCTCCACCAAAGATTTTTCCTCCGGCGGTCGTGCACTAAGGTACTGTGTCGGTCACTGCTCTAACGCAAGTCGGAGACCTTTGTTAATTAATAATATTATTGCTTGCATTGATGACTTGTTTTGCAACGTAAAAAGCATAATCAATAAAAATACTTATAATACTGCCAAATTCTTACCTAATAATTCAATGAAAAAACTTTTTTTTCTTACGTTTATTCTATCAATGTAAATACTAACAATGATAACGATAACAGCGTTTAGTCTATCTACACTTAGTTGAAATCTATTATTCATTATCTAATAGATTAACTTCTACTACCTTAGCCGGACAGACTGGACATTATATTTTAACTATAAACATATATATATATATCATATCATCATCATCATCAGCCGATAGACGTCCAACATAGGCCTCCTACATAGATATCCACACAGATCGGTCGGTCCTGCGCAACGCGCTATTAGTAGCACTCTGCAACCTTCACCAGAATGTTGGTCCACCTTTTGAGAGGCCTCCAAGTATTACGTCTACCGCTACGCGGCCACTACTCGAGAACCTTACTGCCCCATCGGCCTGTGTGTATATATTTTTTTCAACAGCCAACTTACGTCCTCACTGTTGGGGCACAATCCTACTCTCAATATGAAGGCGATGGGGTCATATTTACCACGCGGGCCCAATGCGAATTGGTGACTTCACACCTTAGAATAAATTCTAATTCATGTGCAGGTTTCCTCACGTTCTCCTTCACCGTTTCTATTTCGCTGTTGTAACTAAAGTTCACAAATGTACATTAACTTAAATATTAAAGTCATCGGTACATGCTGAGATTCGAACCCGCGACCTTCGGAATGAAGGCCGCACGCTCTAACCATTAGGCCAGCGAGCTACAATGTGTGTATATATACATTTAATATTAATGCAACGATGCGACGAAACTAGCAGGAAGTTCAGCCACACGTTTACTTATAACAATGAGATGCTATTTAATATGTTTGTATTGTATACATTCCTACAAAATAACGGCGAATGACCAAACCTGTTATTAAATATTTATATAATAACGCTTTTTAACATATAGTAGATACTGCTACAGCACAAATAAGTATTGAAGGTATCTATTTGAAAAGCACAAGGAGTAAACGTTTATAATTGCCAATTTTAAGACAATTCTTTGTTTACACGGCGGGTTGAAAAGGAAGTGCCGATCGCCTAAGTGCCCCCAATAGAGCGCCGGAAAACAGTCGTTAATACCTGTCCATTGGATGTGTGAAATATGCCGGCTGTGCACAACTTACAGCTCGCAAGTTTCTTATGAGCCTATAAAATCATCGGAAATAGTAACAAACTTGCAATTACAGCTACAATATCATTTAAAAAAATTCTTGGTTGTATATACTATGTTATAATTAACGAAATAAAATGTCTTCTTCTGATCTATCGTAGAGAATACCAAGGATCTCCCGCAACCGAAACACGGGACGTATCTTTTCTTTAGCTATTTCTTTGCCGTACATGGTATTCGCTAGCTCGCTGGCCTAATGGTTAGAGCGTACGACCTTCATTCCCAGGGTCGCGGGTTCGAATCTCGGCATGTACCAATGACTTTAATATTTAAGTTATGTACACTTGTGAACTTTAGTAACAACAGCGAAATACAAACGGTGAAGGAAAACATCGTGAGGAAACCTGCACATGAATTAGAATTTATTCTAAGGTGTGAAGTCACCAATTCGCATTGGTCCCACTTGGTGAATATGGCCCCATCCCCCTCATATTGAGGGTAAGCCTGTGCCTCAACAGTGGGGACGTAAATTGGCTGTTATGGCTGGATGGACATGGTACTCAGAGCGGACTTAATGCTTAGAAGACATTCTTTGCTGGTTAACCCTAGATATAGAAATTTTGAAAACTTTTGTAAAATCATCCTATCTAGCATCTCTTTAGACCGGTGTATTAGTTACTACTTACGGTAAAGGTCAAGCTAATAGCTTTATTGTATAAAAACATTTTAAGTTATCAAATTATTCTTTGAATTGGGGTGTTACCTGTAGTGACTCCGGTGGGTATACGACCAGGTGGCGTAGTGTGAAACCGAAGCCGTGCCGCGCGTCGGGACGCTGGATTACGATTGTACGAGGCGCTGCACAGAGCGCAGCGGGCGGCGCGGGCGCAGACGTCGGCGGCGGCAGCGCCACAGGGGCCTGACTCACCGGTTGAGCCTGGGGACAGAACAACATCTTAATTACTTATCTTATGTTATACCATCATCATTATGTAAACACCCTTAGTCTGCGAACAAAGAGAAATAGCTCCTCGTTATTGATAAGAACAGCAAATAATTAAAATAACTTACAGGCGTCAATTTCCCGCGCTACTAGGATCTAGACTTAAGCGACTGTTACTGGATCAGTACTAGACTAGACGCTGAGCACTAGACGCTGAGCACTAGACATGAGCACTTTACACCAGATAGTCATGCATAAATTTTTTTCAAAACAAAAAGTTAATATTATAAATAATACGATATTTCTTTATGTTAACAACAAATCATCGGCTTAGAATATTAAATAATACTATATGAAAATATTTTAATGTTCTTTATGAATAAATGATAGAAACGTTTAAAATTTAAATAATCAAAGTGATTAATATCTGTTCTAGCGTACTATAAACAAGACGGTAACAGATAACAACCAAGATCAGACTTTTTTAACATTCAATAAATCAATAAAAGCGAATTTAATATTGTTTCCGCTATACAGATAAAATACGCGCGGTGATAACCATTAATAAAGTAAAGAGCAAATTGCCGACAAAATGGAACCTCCGCAAATATCCACATTACTCATGCGCTTAAACACGGATGCTGTCCGACGAGACAATGATAATAAATCTACTTCCAGCTTGCACTGACGCAGCAATCATCGTCTGCGGCCGCGACATGCAATTCATTTGACCGTATCGATAGGCGCGCCGCACCGGGCGGATACATAAGTCTCTTTAGATAATCTTCCGACACAACACCCACAGAAGCAGAAATAATTTTCAGCGCAAAACGAGAATCGTGAACAGCGCGACGTCTCCGCGACAAGCTGTGTCCCGCAGCACATCATCGTCTTTACGCATAAAGCTATATACGACTCTTGACCGAAATTTGAACAAGCGATTTATATTTACTTATATATATCTAAACTGAAAAAAAAAACACGAAATTCTTCAAATATTATAAAAGCATATCAAAATAGTCTAACCAAATCTAATATGAATACTACAGAGTTCAATAGTACAGGACAAAGGTTCAGCGAAGGGTAGCTTGTAATTAAACATATATTTGAGATATATTAAACGAAAAGCCGAATTTTGTAAACATACCACAAAAAACTTTAATTTAAATATATTTAATCTCAACTCTTGTTATTAATTGGTAGAATATCGAACGTTTCTAATAGATTATCTAAGAAAAAGTATAATCAAATGTAATATAAGAAATCTTAAAGTTCAACCGCAGATTAGTATAAAGGAAACGGTCAGAGAGATTGCATGTTTGATGAAACTCAAGAATAAGCATTTCTGGGAGAAGTTAGCGTCTACCGTCTGATGTCAGGTAAGGAACATTTTTAATTGTAAGTTATAATATATAACTAGATGAAAGTAAAGATAAGACTAAGGCGAGTTTCATTAAAAAAAAAAATCGACACAAGTCAAACTGTAAATGATCCCCTGCCCAGGTTTGGGAAGCCCCACAGCTACTGACTACACAAACGTATCGTGTAACAAGAAGCGTCCCCTAATCTTACGTCAGGTGTGATTTAAGCGTTTACCTCCCGCTTCCTTTGTTACGTTTTTGTGGGGCTACACGGATTCTCCTCAAGGCATACTATGACTCCATATTACTTAAAAAGAAGAAGAGCAGCATATTTACCTGCAACATAAGTGTAAAAAATTACACAGGATTGATTGTTGGTTCTATGTACAGGATAATAACTAATTTTGTCAAATTTAGCAGGAAATTTTAATCAGCAGCAAAATGACGAAGTTTAAATTAAATGGGAATTAGTACATAGTGTTAGGTCTCTGTTGCCGGAGACTGTCTAGGTAAGCACCGTGTGAAGGGCGTTGTAGCTAGTGAAGTTACTGGGGTAACGAGGCTTAACATATGTCGTAGTTATGGGCAGGCGTAACCTTTATTCTCAGGTGAACGTTCACGTCATTTTGTCGCATCCTTGAATAATAAAAAAAAACATGTAGTCCAAATAATGATATGAAGTAAATATCTAAACTTTAATTAAAGGACAAGCTTCGTTTACCAATTAAATACATAGCCGTGTACATTAATAAGATTGAAATGTCTTCGGAAGGTATACTCCTCGCGCATTCGCGGCATTAGCGAGGCACCAGGGACCTCACGAAGACGCTAAATTGGCCATTTATCATGTCGACACGAGGAAAGCCGTGAACTTAGCTGTACGTGGGCCGAGTGCTCTCCGCTGTAATTGTAAGCATCGAAACACGCACTTTCGCGTTTCACTACCAATTGTACTATTCACTGGTGTCAATAGTGAGCGTTATGTAGTATGAAAGCATTGTGATCATGAGATACACCAATGAAACATACATATACAGTGAATAGATATTATCTAGCTAATCATTCAAATCGATTCAATCTGTTAACTTTCCATCGTCATTAAACCGATGATGCAACTTAAAACTAATGCATTATGTATTTTAGCAGTTCTCGTTTCTAACGTGTAATTATTTTATAACAAATTAGTAACTTAACATTCTCTTATACATTTAAAATGCAATTACATAATACAGAGCGCTTAATTTATTGAATCCAATGACACCGGATCCGAGCCGATACTTACATTATGTCGAGTCGGGCTATTAGCCTTATATCGGACAGCTTTATAGTAGTCTAATGTATTTTCAACTATAAATAATCTAGCGAAACGTAACACTTTACACAATAATAACATAGGCCACTTAGATCTTACCTAAGTAGCCGTGTCCGCGACTCGAAACAGTGTACATAATGGAGACCTAACAATCCGCTAACAGCTTCATTTGTGCCGCTAATAATGAATTATTCTGTCTAATTAAATTAAGTTTATGATCAAGCAATACAGCCCCCTGGCCCGTCGTGTCTTAACCTTTCGCGGTTGTCAGCCCCGAGGTCGCAGGTTACCACGGGTTACGTACAACTTGGGAAGGCGCAAATGAAAGTAGATAGCTCTAACACAGAGCAAATTAAAAATAAGGCTTATCCAATATATTTTCGTTTACAGTTATTTCATTGCAGTTCGTCGAATAAATCACATCAAAGCGTAGTTGTGGTGATGCTCGGGGTGGTGTATTTCATGTATAAATCTTGGTATTACATACTATACTGGTGATTAATCTCTGTTGCCAGAGACCGTCTAGTTAGGTACCACCGACATCCCTGCAGTCTCGGGGTAGTAGGAATAGGTATTCCCTTCCTGTCGTACAACACGACTAAAACGGTCCTTGGGTTTGTGAGTCTTGAGGGTGGGGGCCCTCAGAGCTCAATAAGCGAACCTTAGGAGGACGGCAAATGCTTGGTAGTGTTGTATTTGCCGTAGCACAGCGTAGGAGCTGAGAAGGGCTTTGCATTTCCGTCAGGTGGTTTGGCCAAAGTGCAGGAGGGCACCGGTGCGTTCCGTAAGAAATCCCGGGGCCCCTCCTGATGGACTGAGGGAGACCACTGAAGGAGTTTTAGTGGTAAGAAGCCCCACATAACCTTGTCTTTCCCCCAGAAGAAGGGTATCTTTTAAAATTTCATATAGCTTGTCTGATTACTGGGGTAACGGGACTCGACATCTTATGTTTCAGACGACGAGCGCAATGTTGTGCAGTGTATATCATCATTCGCGCCGCTGTTAAATCTATATTATAATTAAAAAGAAATTTGTTATAAAAATATTAAAAGAAATTTAATAATAGTAACATTATATAAATATTATGTATTATATAAATAATACACGAATGTTATGAATTAAGACCAAGTAGGTGTAAACTAAAGGAAGTGCAATAAAATGTTTCGCTCATTTACATCTAACCGTTAACATACTCGACTATGTATATCATTACAGAGTGATAAAGTTAAACGGCGATACTAAATAATACGAACAGCTAGACTTTAGTAATATAAATAATCACATCATAAACACAGAAAACAAATAGGCAAGTTATAACAACGTAATAAAACAAGTAACTCTACTATACAAGCACTCAAATGGGAATTCATACATCAAGATATTCATCTAAATTACAAATATAACAGAAATCCAATGCGGCGGGCCATTAGCTCAGCGGATTATTGAATGAGAAAGTAACATAGAAATACACATAATTCCGCTTTTACGATTTGATCGTCCAAGGGCTCCTTTCTACATGAATTTACAATAATTATGTAAAACACGGGCTGGGATGTAAAGCGGCGGTAAGCGGCGAGCGGCCATTTAGCCCGCGGACCGTCGCATTAATGCAAACAAGTACTAAGTACCCGCTAACGATCGCTATTAAACCGAACGACTGATAACCGATATCTCAATACTAACCTCAACTAAAAGCAGCCCCAGCAGCAGAACGCAAATCAAACATTCGCGGATACCTATTAGTTTTAATACTAACCTGTCACGCACTTGTAAATGATTATATCCATTTCATATATAATCTCGAAGCGGTGAGATGAGTAGTAGGCCAGTAAGGATAGTATACACCACATTATATTCATTGCATTATATAACATATTAATCCTCTTCACCCCCAGTAATTTCAATAACGACAACGCTCCTCAAATCGTAACACAGTAAGTTTGGCGGCGGATGTGCGAGCTGCGGTGGCTAGTGATAAAGCTATAATGAAAATTGATAAATATAGCCCATGATCTATTTCCTATGAATAATGATCTTAACAAATTCATGTATTTATAAACTAAGCAAAACCAGTCCGTAAACGGATTTCCAAATTTCTATTAAAGGTAAACAAAAAGCGGAGTAATTCTGCCGAGGATATAACGTTTCAGCATCCTTTCAACCTGTAAGGGTTTTGCCGAAATTTAATATAACAATAGGAATCAATCTATTTGTTTATTGATATATTAACTTAGAGCAAAGTCAAGAGCCATTTATAAGTTATTATATGTAGAATATCTGTACTGTAATAATATATATATTTCCACGTATGTAGTTACTCATCACGACATCTCTGAACCCTAAGACCTAGAGACTTGAAATTTGGTAGGAATATTTTTTTTTCTCAATAGATGTGAACTAAGAAGGGATTTTATAAAATTCTTCCCCGAAGAGAGTTCGGGGTTATAACAGACATCAGAATGGGCGTGGAAAAGTTGGTACTTTAAATGGTAACATCCTAGACAAAGTTTTCTGTGATGTGAGATATATAGGGGAATTCATAAGAATATAATTGTTCAATAATAATTTACCAGTATTATTATTATTATGTAGTGACAAAGATAGAGAAAGGGATGCTTAGATGGTTCGGCTATGTAGAAAGAATGGATGGAAGAAGATTAACGAAAGAGGTATACAAAATAAGAATGATTCGAAAAATCGGTGCAGGTCCGACCTAGGCGGTCATATTTCGATCACATCGAAGATGTCCTAAAGAAAAGCAGGTTTAAGATTACTCGCAACTGACGAGCATGCATAAAGACGTTCATGAAAGTGGAGGAAGCGAGAGAGGTGTGCCAGGATCGTAACAAGTGGAGAGAGGTGATCTCTGCTTACCCCACTGGGAACGAGGCGTGATGTATATGTATGTGTGGATGTATTATTAGATGTGCCATATACTTTAATTTCAATATGTTAGAAGCATTAAAAGAGAATGTTGAATAAACAGATTAAACTATGAAATAATATCGAGTATAAACGTACCTTGCAAACAAACAGTTTTACTCGTACTTACTAGTAAATATTTGATAGTACTATATGTTGTACGAAGGACGTTTTGTCGGCATGAAAATTACATTATTTTCGATTTGCCATCGAAACTAGATTCCTTATAATGTAATTTTTTTACTCTACACACGGTTGATGTACGGAGATGTAGAGCACTCACATTTCCGTATTTATATCATTTGGACGTTATTTTATATTCAAACTTAATACCTGGATGATAAAGTCAAATGTCGCGGAACAAATGTACATTTAACGGATCGACTGCTCGTCGATACGAGAATAGCTGTCGTTAAATTCTACTTTAGGACAAGTTAAATTGACAGTTATCTATTTTACAGAGAAGCTTCAGAAATTATTCGCAACAGAAATTTATATACATGTTATAGTTTCAAATATACTTTAATAAAAAAAATTTCATTCAATTAAGCGAGGAGACGAGCCACACGTTCACATGGTGGTAGTAAACATAAGTAACCACTTTACTGATGGTAAGAATCTGTTGCCGGAGACCGTCTAGGTAGGTACCACCGAAGCGCCCATTTTTGCCGTCAATTAGTAGTGTGCAAGCATTACTGTGTTCCTGTTTGAAGGGCGCTGTTACTAGTGTAATTATTAGGGTCACGAGACTCAACATCTTGTCTCTCAAGGCGACGAGCGCAATGTAATGTATACCATTTTAACTTGCACCACGTTGTTATGGGCAGGCGTATTACTTACCATCAGGTAAATGACCCGCTCGTCTCGTCGCTTAATAAAATAAAAAAATGGTTTATATTAAATTTAATTTATTGTATAAATTATCTATATATAGCCATAACTAAATATTTACTTATTCACTTATATATCTAGTTCGGACACTAGCATTATCTACCAGTCTACTTAGTGTGATGTTGAGATATAATGTAAATACTCTTGATATTTTCTAATGTCGTTATTTCCGGTGTGGGAGATGAAGATTATTTTACAATGAACCGATACTGCGGCAATAAAAAAGGTAAGTTGAAGTGACGAAAGACATGTTTGGTCTTGGACATTAGTCGACTTAAGTAATTTGTTTGTGGTATAAATGTCGTAGTGTATATCATTTTATGTACATTACCGATAAAGCGTTATTTTGAAAGAGGTAACGAAAAATATTAGGGATCCTTACGTCATCAATTTAGTGTAGTCCTCTAGTATATTTTTAATTTACATGGTAATAAGTACTTTTGCCGAGGCACTGGTTTGTTGAGAAATAAATAATGCTTTTTATATATATTTAAAGTAGAAATAATCCTTATTATTTATCTGTCGTCTTAAATATTAAGGGAAGTAACTGTAAAATTAATATTGATAATAAAAATCCTTCAGTTGAGTTACTAAGATCGATACAAATCGGTACAAGACCTTTTCTATATCTCCTTCAAAAAAATCTCGGCTGTATACAAATTTTATGGAGTATAAGTTACATTTATAAGATCATCATCAACAGATAGATGTCCATTACTAGACATAGGAGAGTTATAAGTTATACAAACGTATTTCTTGTTAATTTAAAACTGAAATCATGTAGATTATTAGATATTAATGTAGGGATTTAAGCATATGGTAAGCCAGTGTTAAATTTATTAAAGCCCGCAGTAAAAACCAAAACAAAATAATGATTTATACTGACACTAAATAAACTAAAACATGAAAGCAATTATTTCATACACAAGCTTCCATGGAAACAGAAATATATAATTTAAAGCTCATAAAGAAACCGATATTAACGATTGAGGAGCGAGATCAGCGGCACAATTCAAGTAGGACAGGTTTACGTTTAAAGGTACAAATAAAGTAATAAGTATTGAAATAAGAGTATATAATATTTTTCTTTCAAAGCTGAGTCACCACATCGACCTTGCTCCACCCGTCGCGTCGGGACTATCCACTTTCTATGGGTGTATTTACGTCACGGTGACCATGGCATTTGAACGGGCGGTGATATGTAACTCAAAACGAATTTGCGCAAATTTATTATGACCGAAAAACTAGAGTTTTATATTTAGTCCTTATGTATCAAAAAAAAAACATGACTATGTTAAAATAGGACGACATAAACCGAACCACATTTCGCTGTCGCCTTGAGAAGTAAGATGTTAAGTCTCGTTACTCCATTAATTTCACTATTCTAAATTACCACCAATAATAGTGGTAGGATTCTGGCGATGGATGTGGGATTTCTACTCAATTAAACCATCCGGTGATCTCCTTTAATACAATAGGAGACGCTCCGGGATCTTCTATGGAACACACCTGTGCCACTCTACTTTGGTTAAGCAAGAAAAGGTAAGGTCCGCCTTAGTTCTCTCACTATACCATGGCAGAGAAAAAAACATCTTGTGTTTTTCGTCTTCCTAGGGCTCGCTTACCGTTTGTGTGGCCCGTATACTCAAGGTTCACAAATCAGAAGACCTTTTCAGCCGTCTTCTACGACAGGGACAATGCTTGCTTTAGTCCTATTTCCTAGCTAGTGAATACAGAACTGGATGTTTTTTTTATTCTATTAAGCATCGAGATGAGCACAACATTCATCTGCTGGCGGTTGATATGGACGTGGATGTATATACGGTACCATATTGCGCTCGTCGCCTGCGACATAATATGTTGTGTCTCATTACCCCAGTAATTACATTAGCTAAAGCACCTTTCAAACTGTAACAAAGTAATGTTTTCACACTACTGTTTATCTGTAGAAATAGTCGCTGCGGTGGTGTCTACCTAGATAACCTGGTAACAGAGACCTATCACCGTTAAAGGTAGAAAGCTTACGAATTTCCACATAATAAATATTTCTTTAGAAGTGTTTAAAGAAACGTCAAGCTATAGTTTTTTGCTAATGCAACGTTGTTAATTTTTAGTCGAGGTTAAGGAATATTTTACGAGAGATAAAAAAAATAATGCTTACTTTTCACGAGAAACGAGGTCGTGAACGTCACGTATGGAGCAGTAAATACCAGGAAATGCGATCATTTAAGTTGCGCCGCTTGTTAAGGTTGGTATGCGTTAAAACCGACACCGTCCAGGGTCACTGCTGTCGTGAGCCGAACGCAGAAGTCAGAAGTCGCGCTGTCTGCCCCGTCAGTCAATAAATGCGTCATTGCAAGCCTTGAGATTAACCTTAATTTTTTTTTTAAACCCAATAACGAGACGAGAGAGACATGCACTTGATCTTAAAAGAAACAACTGTCCATAACAGCATCATTATCATCAGCCGACAGACGTCTACTGCTGGACATACAGTCAGCATGGCGGTTGTCGTATGTAGGGGTTCCTTTTGGGACGATTCGGGCCATTTTCCACTACACTGACCCAAGGCAGGTTGGTCGGAGCCAGAGCCTCGTTTATCGATTGGTAGGGTGCACCACTAGCAGGCGAGGTTGGCTCGAATCCGTGAATTGTTGTCTGAGAACCCTTACACTCCCTGTACATAAAAACGTAACGCTAATTAAGATTATCTACAGCACCACATTGGCAGGGAGGCAATGGAGAGAGCTGTATTCGGAGTTTTTCTGCGCGATAGAATCGGAAATGAGGATCCGTAGAAGAAATAAAGTCACCGACGTAGTCAAAAAAATTACTAGAGTTAAGTGGCAATGATCAGAGCATATTGCTCGAAGGACTGACGACAGTGAGGAAGGCTCTCGTAGTACCCAGCCGTGTACCGGTAGACAAGGTGAACTGACGATCTGGTTGCGGGCAGCGCAGGACCGATCGATGTGGAGATCTTTGGGGGAGACCTATGTTGATCAGTGAACGTCTATCGATTGATTATGATGATGATGAATCGAATCAGAGACAACCATGTTTGGTGGTACTTGCTTAGATTGTCTCCGGCAACAGAAAACTAACATTAAATAGTCTATAATGAATATTAAATAATAGAGCCCATATTCATGATATATTTATAACATATACACCACATTGTACTCATCACCTTAAGACCCGAGTTAGTGAGTATTGTTACCCCAGTAATTTTACTAGCTATAGCGCCCTTTAAATTGGTCCAGTACTGTTTGCACACTACGATAAGATCTATTTAGACGGTATCCGGCGACAAAGAGCTTTTTTTTGGTTCCGGGAGGGAAAACTTCGAACGATACCTTGCTTCTGGGAGTAAGTCAGGGTTATGTGAGCTTCTTACTCATTAAAACCCCCTGGGTGGTCTGCATCAGTGCATTCGGAGAGGCTCTGGGATCTCTTAAAGAAAGCACCGGTGCCCCTTTCATTTTGTGTTAACACGTCTCCGAGGAGGAGCCTAACTCTCTTAGGCACCATCGTTAACCCATACGCTGTTCCACACAGGTTCCCTTGTTAAGCGATAAGGGCCCCCCACCCTCAAGACCCGCGAAACTCGTACACCGGCAACAGAGCCCTACCACTATTATGTAACATGTACAACAATTTAATAACTTCAAACCAGGCGGTAATGTTAATAAACATATCAGCCGCAAGTAATTCAGCTCATTGATAACTTTAAGACGGTGAAATTGTTGGCTTACACCCTGCAATCAGTGATGCTGTAATCATAATCATTGTGCTCGCAATTTACATTTTCTTGGTTCCGCGGTAAAGCAAACAAGTTATTTAAAGGTCTAACTGTCAGTTAGGGGTAAGTATTTAGATGTAATTACATAGATATTTGAGCCTTAGTTCTTATATAAATTATTATAATCTATCTATTACTAAACAATGGTAATGTTATTTATATGACAATTAAAATTTATTTAAGTTTATTTCAACAGAAAAACACAAGGGCAGATGTAGCGAAAAGCTTCCTCTGCTACTGTACTACAAGGTTGAGCAGAGGACAACGAAAAAATGTGGCTCTGGGTATGTCATCTTAACTAACGCCTTCTATTTCTGCCGCCAAACAGTAGTGTGCAAACATTACTATTTTCCAGTATGAAGGACGCTGTAGCTAGTGAAATTCCTGTGATAACGACTTAACATCTTATAGCTCAAGGCGACGTGTACAATGTGGTGCAGTGTGTAACATATTAACTAACGCCACGTTGTTATGCGTATTACTTACTATCAGGTAAACGTTCCGCTCGTCACGTCGCTTCGTAACATAAAAAAAAGGCTAGTGTAATAATGAGTTTAAAGTTATTCAGTGTAAATCATCCTAATTAGCGCAACGTTGATATGGGCAGGCATACTATAAGGTAAATGTACCGCTCTTCTCTTTGATTGGTACAAGAAAAAAAACTCTAAATGTTGATATTTTCCTATTACATTTCAAACATTACCATGGTAATACAATAGTAGTAACGTTTCCTTGCCGAAAATATTACAAAAAAATTAATGAAATGTGGTACCGAAAGGGATGAGAAGTTGATGAAAGATTTAAGGGAAATAAATATTTCTTAGGTTAGGAACAATAAAATTCATTACATCTATAATTTTAGTAAAAAAAACTTAGGCAGTGGTTTTCTTGGCTGTACAGCCAAAAGTTAGATCATTGTTTATATACATAAACAATGATCCAAGCATGCGAAGCCGCTGGCACAGTTATTTATAAATCATGACAGCGGCGTTTACCGAACGGATGAAGTACACGGAACCCCCCCTCATTTATAAGTAGGACTCCGAGCAAAATAATAACACTGTTAAACGCAAATGAGTTTTCCAAGTCGGGCTGCGTGCACGCGACAGCGGTCCCTCGGGCTATGAAAGTGTAAATACGCGCAGAACTAAAGACTCGCTCCCGTGTTAGAAAAGCAAACGGCGAAAGTTTTCAAGTACTCTGTATGTTGTAGGGGCGGTAACGACAGCTCAGTTGTCTCTGGCTACTAGGAACAGCATTAAGGTAACTATTCACTGTCCTAGACAATGCCTGAATTAAAGCAGACAGACTCAGGGTACTTTTTATCATTAAAACTACACACTATTGGATTTACTAAGAAAGACGTAAGTAAAGAATTTAATTTTACAAATAAGCAAACAAAATTAAAATAACCTAGAAATGTAAAGGAGTAAGGGATGTCCAGCCGTGGACGTCTATCGTCTAGTGGATGATGACGATATGAATGTCATAATAGAGAGTAGAAAAGCCAATGCATTGCGTAAATATCGAGTGAGCGGATCACATCGAAAATTTAAAATAATCTGTTCAACTAACGAGGTTAAAAACGACCGAAAGCACAAGAACAATGACATTCCGAAGAATCGGAACAGTCCAACGTACCTATATGGAGGTTCTGTTCACCATCATTAAAATGATAAACCGGTTCGATCCATGCAAAACTGCCTACCGTCTGGATCAAATCCTTGATCACTATAAAAATACATGACGGCGCATACAATCCCTTTATTAAAGAATATGAATCATTAAAGCAAAGAAAAAACCTGTTATTTATTAATAACGTCGAGTTATTTGTTTAAACTATGTTTAAAAATTTTAACAATAATAATGTTAGTCATATTTTTTAAATATCACTTTAAAGTAAATCTGTGAAATAAAATTTTGTACATCACGATAAAGAAAATGTTTGCTGTTGAAGCGATTTCTAAGAATTCATTGCTTAGACGTTACTTAGGAGGTAAATATGATCGTGTATATCTTTTGCTTTTGAATTTAACTTATAATGTATGACTTACTGGTGATAGGTCACTCTTGCTGGAGATCGTCTAGGTAGGTAGCAGCTCTTATTTCTACCGCGAAACAGTGCAAACATTACTGCGTCCCGGTTTGAACGTCGTCATCATCATTATCAGCCGATAGTAGTCTACAGCTGGACGTAAGACTGTTTTATTCGCGTTGTAGTGAAATGACTAAGATAACAAGACTTTAACATTGTGTGCTTTAAGGCGACGAGCACAAAGTAATAGTATTTCATTGTAACTTTATAGTAGTAGTATTACTTACCATCAGTTGAAAGTCAGCTTGTATCGCGACTTCGTAGAATAAAAAAAATTAGAAAGAATCGTAGAATAAAAAAGAGGTTTCGGTATTAAGCGCGTTAATACTTCGCGTTTCCGATTGATTACTGTAATGGGAAATCATCAGAATCGCCCATTACACCAGCAATAACAAAATATCGCACCACTTCTTATCTGTCCGTATAATTGGATGTAATTCGCAATTTTAGTTGCGATAACAATGATATCATTTCGTGCTCTGTGTGGTGTCCAAACGAATGATCGATGGTGGATGTGTTGAAGTCTTGATAACAACAATAAACGAATTAGTCATTTCATTCTACAGAAGCTGTGTGTTTTTTGTTGTCGAAATCTGACGGTTAACAGGTTTATCGTCAAGCTGAACCGTTTTCCAACACTCGTAACCCGAGTTACGTGCAATATATATAAACTTCAAACAAAACATTATTACAGTATTTTGTAAGAACTACTTATCAAATATAAAATCTTTATAATAATTAGCTTAATGAAAAGTTGCTGTAACAAAAATGACGTATGACGCGTTAGTCACAAATATTAACACATTTGAAAGAAAATAAAAACAATGTCATATACAGACGTCAATTAATTTAATGAGAATCCGGCTAGAAGTCACCGTGGGCAAGGCTAGTTAGGTTTCTTCAATGTCTATCACCGTGATTTATGTGCTGCAGACACTTTCTAAAGTGCGTGTGCCAGTTAACCGGCCGAAGGACGAAATGTACGCAAACGTATCAAAACTCGCCAGTCAACGCTCCCGCCCTTCCTTACGTAACCTGGTGATACGTTTACAGCCCTTTTATCTTTCCTCCATCGTGGCAAAATCTAGAACTATAGAGCAGCAAAATGATGACAAATAATGGATGGATAAGATTTGACTTACACTTTTTAATCAATACACAATAAAATATATATACAATACTCTTGAAACAACCTAACACCAATTACCCTCGCTTTACTGTAACTAACGCCCCGATGACCCGACAGACCAACGCCATTTTATGTCCGCGCGTCCATTTTGTGTTGTCATATTTTAAATGTTGCCAACTTATAACTGACACAAGTAATGATACCGATATAAAATACGATAATTATATAATTATTTTTTGCTAACGTTAACACTTCATTAATACAAATATTTTTGAAAAATGCAATATGCAGTTTTCATACAAGCTCTGATATTGAGCTTCAAAGTATACACGGAACCTTCGTTTTATAAATAAAAAATATTTTTTTATAAAACACGAAAGTTACCTGGTTCCAACTCGTAATGTCAATGAAATGATTATCATCTTTTGGAACTCTTGCTTGTTAAACTTCAATAACTTATCATGAGTCAACAAAGTATATTTTAGACCATTTAACAGATTGTGAAGCTATGCGGTTGCTCTTATCTGCGATACGTTTTTGAAGATTGGTACTAATATATATGGAGAGAAGAACGGAACCAGACCATTAAATGCTCTTTCCAGAGAAGAAAATATAGGTTCATGAATATTTCTTATAAACAGCGATTTAAAACTTTTACTCTTTTTAGTAAGTAAGGTGGTAGGTCTCTATTGCCACCACAGCTCCTATTTTTGCCGCCAAATAGCACTGTGCAAACATTACTGTTTCGATTTGAAGGGCGTTGTATCTAATGGAATTACTGGAGTAACGAAACAAAATCTTTATGTCTTAAGATGACGAGCACAACGAGGTGATGTATATATCATCCTAACTAACACCACATTGTTATGAGCAGACGTAACATTTATCATCGGGTGAACGTCGCGTCCGTCTCGTCGCTTCAGCAAAGTAAAGTTGAACTGCAGGTAGTTTTTCTACCTCAATATCTCTATTTTTAAAATAATTATTATTTCTATAAAAAGCTTTTAATTAGATTTATTAAAGTTAAGACCTGTATGTTGGTAACTAACATATTTCAAATTATACACTCCTACCCCTAGTGTTTAATGTACAAAATGTTTATACTTTTTAACAAGATATTTTTTAGATTATTAACGAAACGTGTATTAAACTATATACATGTTAAAGTAGATATTTCACCAGATGTACACCGGTGCCAATGGAATATTTTTCACGTCAATTATTGCCAAGGTGTTCCGCCCACGCAAAGTCCAAAGATATTGATGGTTTCGCGAACAACATGAGGCACCTTTGAAATACGACCGGCCATGTTTCATCGAAAGCGAAGTAAAATTATCTTTCATGTTATAATTATATATTTTGTTTTAAACAGACGAAGCGACGAGACGATCAGGATGTTCACCTGATGGATGTGAGCGGAGGCTCATAGCAATGGGGTGCTAGTTAAGGTGATGAATGTTAAGCCACTTCGGTTACCCTAGTAGTTAACTAGTTACAGCGCCTTTGTACTGGAACACTGTCATGTTTGCATACTACTGTTCGGAGGTAGAAATAGGAGCTGTGGTGGGATTCCCAGTGGTAGCCAACCTTTTTTTCGTAGAGGTCATAAAACAAATAAGTAATGATACCTTAGGTTTTCACGCTTTTATCTTTAATGTATAAACTCACGTACATAATATTTGTAATGGGCACAATTGTAAAATAAAGCAAACCAAATGGGCCAACCACAGAACCCCGTTGAGTAAAGCTGATCACCACCAACAGAAAGTTCCCACCAGTAAATTGATTATGATTTTTTTTTTATTCAATAAAGCAAAGATACGGTCGAGATGTTCACTTGATGGTAAATGACACGCTTGCCCATAACAACGGAATGTTGGTTAGGATAAAACACAATGCACCATATTGCGCTCGTCGCCTTGAGACAAGATGTTAACAACAGTAGTGTCTTGTTACTTCAGTAATTTCACTAGCTACAACACCTTTCAATATGGATCACAGTAATTTTTCCACACTACTGTTTGGAGGCAGAAATAGACGTTACGGTGATCCGGCAACGGAGATCTATCACCAGTAAATCATCATCCAAATTTATTAAAAAGCTATACATATAAATATTATTTTGACGTGTTCGTAACGCAGCTAAGACGAGTAAGAATGTCCTCGAAAAGAGAGTATATAGTGCGGTGGATGCGCGGTCGCTGCGCCGGCGCATCCGATGCGCTGATTTCTGAAATAGACCAGTTTGACACACATAAATAATATTAGACCGGTCGTAAATAAACCGAGCAGCGACCGGCGAGTGACGCGACTCCTATGTACCCAGTTCGGGTTGTGAATAAGCCGATGTTATCGTATTCAAGGTCCCCGGTTCTATTTTATGTTACTATACTGAGCGATGCATTAATTAGTAAAACGTCATTAAAAAATTGACGACTTAAGATTCTCGAGGTGGCGCGCATATCAGTCAACATCCGGGTAGGCTCTTCACCAGTAGATCTGGTAGCCTAATGGTGGCACAGACTACTGTTGCCAGAGATCGTTTGGGTAGTTACCATCGCATCGCCTATTTTTACCGCCATACAGTAGTGTGCAAACATTACTATGTTCCGGTTTGAAAGGGATCATAGCTAGTAAAATCATTAAAATATCCAGACTCAACACCTTACCAGCACGGACCTATCGGTTTGGAAATCTTTAAGAGAGACCTAATTGTAGTTGTTTTATTAGCTTTTCTTGGTCAGACTGTCCTTCCAATATCTCTTATATCATCTATCCATATTGGCTTCGACAATGGGAATAACTGAAACAGGCCTTTGCCGCAAGACATGCTGATCGTTAGTTAAACTTACTAATAGGTTAAAAATGTGAAAAAAGATATAAATAAGAGAAAAAAAATTATATTAGCAATAAAAGTTTTAAATATATGTTCATCATCAGCCGATAGACCACTGCTGGTCATAGGCCACCCCCAAAGATTCTCACCTCGATCGGGTGGGGATCTATATGAAGGGATTTGGGCGCTTTCCCACCACGCTGGCCCCAATGTGATGGGAACCAGAATCTCGTTTGTTGATTAGCAGGGTGCACCACGAGCAGGTGAGGTTGACTTCGATCTCGTGAGATGTTGTGCGAGAACCCTGACACCCTCCCTAAAAATACGTTAATGATGCTGAACATTATATTTAACTGAATATTGCATCGAGTTCGTTTTTGTAGGTAAAACTTATAGATTTTCTTTTTATTTTGGTGATCTATAGAGAAATATATATATTGTAGGAATGGACTAAGATCAAGAGCGCCGCGCAGCTGATCCACCTAGCACGCGACAGGAATGGATTCGCAGAACTGGATGTCCAATCTTCATTAATTGGAGGGGCATAAGAAGAAGAGAACTATGGTTTACATTTTTTTTATACCACTTAGGTGGCAAACAGGCTTGCGGCTCGCTTGATCTTGAAGGGTAGTTGTAGCCTATAACCGCCAGTAAAACCAAGGATATCTCTGGGCATGTTGCCGACTCTGCAGAAACCTTATCACGTCCTTTTTGAAGAACTTCATGTTTTATTTAGGTTAAGTTTGCTCTGTTGTATGTTTAAAATAAAATAAATTTCACTTATAATAAACCGATGTACTCAAATGTAACTAGACAAACTTGTCTCTTTAGAAGTAACATCCGGGTCTAAAGGGTTAAACGGTATAAATATTATGAGTGAAAGTGTCCCTCTACTAAAGGTTATGCTAATTTAAATATTTCTCGAATATTAATGACTTTTTCAATAAACCTTTGCCCTTGTAAATTAATGAAATCTAGTATGTACTAAAAATATTTTAAATATCTTTGTCGATATTAAAAACCAAGTGCTTTTAAGATCAGGTCAATATTGATTTTATTATACCAATGTGTAATATTTTCCATCCAATAACAAGCTCAACACATTTTCATTACACGAACTGTATTTTAAGCTGTCTCCGTGGTCCAGTGGTTAACAGCTCACCTAATAACACAGAGGTCTCTGGTTCGATTAAATAAAAATTGTCTGTCGAGGAGGCTGGTTAGAGATATGGTATTGTGACAACTTCCTATTATAAATCTGTCGCCGTAACAGTATTGCTTATTGCGTTCCCGGCTTTTGTGATCATAAATGATTAAGATTCACAATTAGGAATATTCGCTAGGTTATCATCAAACATCGAGTCTGTAACAAATTTGAGAGACTTTATGCAGCTAACAATAGCTTTCCTGCTTCATAAGCCCAGGATCGCGTGTTAAGAGATAAGTATAGGTGACCTAGTACGTCATCTCGCATGTCGTAGTAAGATATATGATAAAGTAGTGACAAATGAAAGTCGGCTAGTAATTATATTAATCACATGAAACACAGACAAAAACAAAGATTTATCTTAATTGGAATTAACATCAAATTAACCAATTATTTAACTTCAGCATTTAAACCAAAATATTATTCTAAAGAAGTTTGAAGGAAAAGGTAGACGGGGTGTTTAGGCTAGAGATAGCGTTGCTTTTGAAAGTGGTTTAGTTTCCGTATATGCAAGTTAAATTATAAATACTTATGATATAGTAATAACATAGTATTCATATTTTCGAATATATATTAAATTATGGTACAGTATTATTAAAGTATCAAAACAATGGATATATATTTTATTGTTACCTTTTGATTAACTGAAGTGTCTATGCAGGTTGGTTGTTCGATAATTATACATACCTGAAAAAAAAAATTAAATTATATTAATTAAACATGTTCATTCAACTGAATTTCTTATAACATTTGCCGATTTTACATATTGGTAAATAACCTTGACATTCCTTTTTCTACTTGACAGAGAGACCAATACATTTATAGTTATCTTTCTGTAAAACTTTTATTATATTTTTTTTAGTCATCATTACCTAAGTAATGTTAAAGTTAATTTTAAAGTGATAAAGCAAGAAAATGTCTTGCAAAGGGTTTTTCAACTTTGTTACAGTATTAATAAGTGAATACATGAAAAACATTATATATTAACACTAGCTGTTCCCCACCCACTTTGCTGGCCGTAACATCTTCAGAACTTCCCTTGGAGTAGGTATTTTGCAAAATTTGTTCTTAGCTGACTTATACTCGGGAAAAGGCATATCCCTACCAAATTTCATGTCTCTAGCGCTTATGGTTCCAAAGACATTGTGATTAATCCTTATGTAGGTGAAAATCCTTTATATGTCTATATGAGATAATAAAACTGTTTTAGATGTTGTTATTGAATATACAAAATAGGGCATAAGTTACATGCTATCGCATATAAAAGTTGTACCAGACCGCTTTATAAATATACTCGGTTAATCAAGTTAATATACAGTGGTATCCATATGAGCAAGACGCATTTCGACGAACGAAGAAATCTGACGGAGAACTAAAGTTGCTGACGTAGCTCTCAAAATCTACAAGCTGAAGTGGCATTGGACCGTCGATGTGTCGCCGACGGCCGATGTGAGAGAAGTCTTGGAGTGAAGACCGCGTATGTGTCGCAGAATTGAAAGACGCCGTCCCTCCAGATGGAACTACGACATTATCAAGGCGGTCGAAAGGGATTAGATGCGAGAAGCTGAGGATACTACAAAGAAAACTTACAACAAAAACAGTTAAAAACACAAAATGCGAAAGTCGATTGATTTTTAAAAGGCAACACACTTATTTCGTTTTGGCTAAGAGTAGTTTGGATGACGAAAACATGATATCAACAAAAAATTATCAATTATTAACGTAAAAGTAAAGTGAAAAGCTGGAGAGAGCCGCCCGACAGTGGGAACATAATTGTCCGTATTCAATTTGCCGGCTCTTATTTATAGAGCAATTAAAATCATCATTGCCGTGTCGCCACTCCCTCCACATTAAAAGTTTTACAACCTAAATTACAAAATAACACAGAATCATTATGAAATTACGAGAAATTAAGTGCCGGAAACGTAAAAACTGTTATATGCAAGAAATTTTATTTACTTTACCTTACAACACTTGTTGGTTATATATCTTCATATTGTCTCTAACGGATTCTTTGTACTTTGCTACCGATTTACAGATCCCGATCAGATAACAAGATCACATTTTTTTTTATTCGAAGAAGCGACGATGCGAACGGGACGTTCACCTGATGGTAAGTGATACTCCTCTCCATAACAACGTGGCGCTAATTAAAATACACAACATCACTTAGTGCTCATCGCTTTGAGAAATAACATGTTGAGTCTCTTTACCTCAATAATTTCAGTTTTATTTTAGATGCTCCTCAGCAACAGGATACTGTACATGTATACACATCGTGATAGGTCTCTTTTGCCGGAGACCAGACGGTCTACTTAGACAGGTAATTACCACCGCAAGTGTTATTATTGCCACAACCCAGTATTGTATCTCTGGGTTGAACAGAGGACGAGGATATTGTGTTGTAGTATCACCATAACTTTCCTCATGTTTAATGGACAGATGTTTCACTTACCATCAAGTGAACGTCTCTTGTTTCATTGAATGAAAAAAGGAGATGTAAAATTTGTAATTATGCATAACATTGTTTATGCTATCACTGACTTTAGTCTCCACCAAGAAACCTACCAGAAGTAAACTTTAAAATTCTATTCGGTTATGCTGGTTTCCTTTCATAATATTACAAAACGTTTAGAAATATTTAACGCAAACAGTGAACAGTGAACAGCGAACTGTCCACCTAAGAAATGTACCAAGATATCCCGGTCCCGGCAGCTGGCCTCTAGCGATCCTGCCGAGCTCGTTCGCAGCCGCCTAATGAATTAATGTCCCCACATTAATGTCAAATAGCCCGTCCCTCGGCTGGAATGCGGAATGGCTCCGTGCAATTGACATTATCCACTTAGGCAGCCTCCGATGCTCTAGTTTAGCACGGTGTAAATATAAACACTTGTCTGACTGCTAGAATTTGTAAATTGGAATATGAGAATAGTTTCGTATGATCCTTGAAAACTATTTTCAATGATCATACATCTTAACAGCCAATTTACGTCCTCACTGCTGGGGCACAGACCTAACTTCAATACGACGGCGATGGGCCATAGTCACCACGAGGGCCTAATGAGGATTGGTGACTATATACACACCTTAGAATAAATTCTGATTCACTTGCAGGTTTCCTCACGATGTTCTCTTTCACCGTTTGTATTTCGCTGTTGTTACTAAAGTTCACGAATGTACAAAACTTAAATATTAAAGTCATTGGTACATGCCGAGATTCGAAGCCGCGTCTTTCGGAATGAAAGCCGCACATTCTAACCATTAGGCCAGCGAGCTACTCAATAGTCATAAATATATATAAAACAATGTAAGCAAGTGATTTACAAAACTAACTACATAAGTAGCTACAATGTTAAAAAGAATTATTTTGATCTCTTCATGATCATATCTACTGGTGTTACTTCTCTGTTCAGCTCTTATTTCTGCCGGCGAACAGTAGTATGTAAACATTACTGTTACAGTTTGAAAGGCGCTGTATCTAGTGAAATTACTGGGGTAATGAAGCTTAATATCTCGAATCTCGAAAAGAGCAATGTGGTGCAATGTATATATATCTTAACTTAATTTATTAATTTACCATCAGGTGAACGTCTCGCTCGTTTCGGCGCTTAGCAAAACAAAAAAAAGATAAATGTACTATTACTCTCCTAGCAAAGGAAAAAAATAAATAAATCGTGAAGCTTTATGAAATTGGGGTTGTTTAGTCATTTTCATGGAAATACTCTTGAAATTAAAATTAGTCAAATATATGTATGTACTAGTAATATATTTGTCAGCTAGAAGCAA
Organism: Ornithoptera alexandrae; assembly: GCA_029030555.1. Taxonomy (NCBI): domain Eukaryota; kingdom Metazoa; phylum Arthropoda; class Insecta; order Lepidoptera; family Papilionidae; genus Ornithoptera; species Ornithoptera alexandrae. Next base: position 2,728,721 of record JARDVY010000037.1, on the reverse strand, counting down.
AACATTTTATTTGCGAGATAAAGCCAAAAAAAAAAGATCAAAGCGGTCCACTGGCCGTTACATTGCCTATTAATCCAGCGTAATGATATTTTCATCCTCCGCCTAACGTAATTAATTCACGTAATCGCTACACGATATTTCATGAAGCGGCTCAGTATTAAATAGGTGAAGAACGGCCGGTTTCCGTGCATCAGACGAATTATCCAGATTATGAGTTACGCTAGTCATAAAAATAGTAATAAATGGCATCATCGGTAAGAGTTACGCAGACGTAATTGTGACGCAATCTGAGCTTTCCTGAGGTCAATGTCGCCGCCGCGGAGTTCCAGCGGCCAAGCCATTTATAAGGCTCTGACCTTAGATTAAAGATTATTATCGGCGCTAAGGTACCTTCGACTGCTTTACGCGTTTAATTTTATTATACACCTGTTTTCGATATCGATCAGGATTTTTTTGTAATGAATCATATCGTTTTATTTCTTCTATAGGACCCCATGCAATAATCTCTATTATTCCCACAACTGGGACTCGAGGCTTTCTTTTAAAAGGAGTGAAAGAAGACTATTTATTGAACAACCTTTTCAGATGCCATTTGATTGATTATATCTTATGTAGGTTTCAAGCTGCCGTCTATGATTATTTTTTTTATTCTATTAAGCGACGTGAGGTACGGGACGTTCACCTGATGGTAAGTGATACGCTCGCCCATAATAACGTGGCGCTAGTTAGGATGATATATACTGCATCATACTGCACTCATCGGCTGAGAAATAAGATGTTGAGCCTCGTTACCCCGGTAATTACACTAGCTACAGCGCCCCTCAAACTGGAACACAGTAATGTTTGCGCACTACCGTTTGGCGGTGAATATAGGCCTTAAGATGGTACCTACCTACGCGATCTCCGACAATAGAGACCTACCACCAGTAAACCAGATTTATATATATCTATGTAAAGGGGGTGTAAAGGGTCCCGCACAACAGCTCACGGGATCCAAGCCAACTTCACTTGCTCGTGGTGCACCTTACTAATCGACAAACAAGGCTGTGGCTTCCACTAACTCGCATTGGGCCAACGTGGTCAGAAATGACCCAAATGCTACCATATGAATTCCTACCCTATCGATGTGGGAATCTTTAGGGACGCCTATATCTAGCAGTGAACATCTATCGGCTGCTACATATGATGATGTAATGTAGACACGAAAAACGTCAGGAGCGATTACTAGTATAAATATTTTTTTTTCACATGTAAAGCATTTAATTTGCTCGTAGCCAAATGACAATACTTGAAGACGTGAGGTAGTTGACCTTTCGGGCAATCTAATCAGTTCTTAGCGTACAGTGAAACAATTGTTCGTAACGGCACGATTCGTCATGGTTTTTATCAATAGCTTGTACAATTCGAGTAGTACACAATCTAGATTGATTAGTGGACAAAAAAAAAAATCTAAAAATTAATTTCCATTGCTAATACGATAAGTGTCCAATGGTTAAAATAATGAGTGTTCCACTGTTAACAAGGATATGAACAAAAGCGATAATCGAACATATTCCCGAATATACTCTCTAATAGTTCTTGATTTGCAACATGGAGGACCTTACTTCATTTCCGTTGGCACAAAAGCTTTAATATGGTTCGATGATCAAACAGATAACCAGAGTGCGAACACGTTTTATCATCTTCGGGTGATGATGATAACGCGTTAGACCTTTTATATAAAAACTAGCTGTTTGGGGACAGAATTTTGTAAAATCCTTTCTTAGCTGACCTTTAAATTGTAGAAGTAATGTCTCTACCAAATTTTGAGTTTTTGCCGTCTAATAGTTTGGAATATCTCGTGATGAGTCAATGCACCTATGAATATCTGCTATAGATAATAATAAAAACTATCAATGATAGAATGCTCTTTAACTATGTTTTGGTTTGTTATAAAATAGAACCGTATCAAGCCGATGTGTTTCAAACTGCTGTTGAAACGTCAATCAGTACTTGAAAATGGTAAGCAAGGTCAGCTTGATTATTTTTTCTCATGTTTCCTCACATTGGCCGCGATCCAAAGCAAATATATGCCGGACGTTGATTCATGCTGGCTCACGGCGTATTGTCGGTTGTCAATTTGAAAATAGCATTCCGGGAAAGAAACGGCGCTTGGATTATATTTTTTTTTCTGCTAGACACAACAGTTCCGTACACCCGGTTCCTTTGTGAAGGCATCTTTTCAATCCACGTATTTGTTTAGTTTTCATTCATGTTATCGATATGAACGTAACGCGACGTAGCAAAGTTTTCTTCAGAGTCTAACGCCCACGAATCGCCAATAACTGACGGAGCATTCATAAACGTATTGCACATTATCTTCAAAATCTCTTAGCTACAAATCTCGAACTCACTACTAATTTAGACTGATATTTTGTTTCGGAGAAAGCAGGATTTTTTATGTGACAAAATTTATTAAAGCAGTTTCGGGATATATAAATACGCGCCAATAAGAATTCCACCGAAAGGCATGAGCCGGCGCCAAATAACTTTTACGAGCCTCTCGGATATGTAAAATATGAAATTGTCGTTAAGAAAATATCTGTTTTTGTTTGTTTTAGGTTCAACATCGACCCTCGGCATTGAGGAATGGATTTAAATAGAGAGGTTCAACAATGATCATAATTTCAAATTCAATCAATATATAACTACTTATTAAGAGTGAGTTTAGTGTATCGCTTTATTAAGTACAATATTGAAAGAAACTAGGTAGATATTTTCGATAAAGAAATTGCATTGGCGTACATCGCAGTAGGATCGCATACAAAGTTTTCACATCCAAGTGATATTACGCTTTCGCGGACGAGCACTTCAACGTTTTTAGAAAATCGAAAGCAATCGCTTTTATTGAAATGAACAACGTAATGGCGATAAGGATCTACATGATTTCGGCGGATCGGCTCCGTGTACCATCGAATTATGCAACGAATGCTGTCATAAGATAAGAAGACCACCTGGTGAAATCATTAATAGCAGAATTCAAAAAGGTAAACGATCACATTCCGTATATTCGAAAATGGTTGGACATATCAGTTGTGAAAGTGTTACCAACAATTCACTAAATACCAACACTGTCTTTACCATATATGTACGAGTATCAACGCTTACACATTTACTTTATAAGGCAGCAGTAAAACTCTTAACGGAAACAAAATTTCCTTTTTTTTTTGCGATACGTAATAAAAATCAAATCATCATCTTTTAGAGTATCATAAGATAATAAACTTTTGGTATTATATGTTTAGTCTAATTTGTAAGCGATGAAAAGTATAAATTTTCGATTCAACCCTCGCGCATAATTTCTGTACTGAGACTTCCATTCGTTTTTGGTGATATCTTTGATCTGTAATTGATCTAGTTGAAAAAAGATGACATTCAGTTTTTAATAATGAAACTTTTTGTTTATTTTCTTAATATTTATCATCTTCTTTTCTAATACTGTATTTTTTTATAAAACTGTGTTATACTTTTTTTTAACGCCGGTTAAATCTTCTTAAAAGATCCCTGCTTTTGGGAGGAAAATAAGGTTATGTGGGGCTTCGACCCACTAAAACCCTCTCGATGGTCTCCTTCAATGCATTAGGAGGGTTTCCGGAATCTCCTACGGAACGCATCGGTGCCCTCCTGCACTTTGGATAAAACATCTCACGGAAGGGCAAAGCCCTTCTCAATTCCCACGCTATGCTACGGCAAATATAATACCACCATGCATTTGCTGTCGTCCTATGGCTCGCTTATTGAGCTCTTAGGGACTCAACCCTCAAGACTCACAAACCCGTGGACCGTTTTAGTCGTGTTGTACGACAGGAAGGAAATACCTATTCCTACTAGCCCGAGACTGCAGGGATGTCGGTGGTACCTAACTAGACGGTCTCTGGCAACAGAGATTAATCACCAGTATAGTATGTAATACCAAGATTTATACATGAAATACACCACCCCGAGCATCACCACAACTACGCTTTGATGTGATTTATTCGACGAACTGCAATGAAATAACTGTAAACGAAAATATATTGGATAAGCCTTATTTTTAATTTGCTCTGTGTTAGAGCTATCTACTTTCATTTGCGCCTTCCCAAGTTGTACGTAACCCGTGGTAACCTGCGACCTCGGGGCTGACAACCGCGAAAGGTTAAGACACGACGGGCCAAGGGGCCCCTCTGCACCCTGGTTAAAACATCCCACGGAAGGGCAAAACCCTCTTCAGCACCCACGCTGTGTTACGGCAAATACAAGACCACCATGTCTTTGCCGTCTTCCTAAGGCTCGCTTATTGAGCTTTGAGAGCCCCCACTCTCGACGCTCACAAACCCGAGGACCCGTTTAGTTGTTTTGTACGACAGGCAGGAAATACCTTCGTCCTATTCTTAATAGCCCGAGACTACAATGCTAAAGCAACAGAGACCTACCTACCAGTAAATTATATCAATGTATCACATCTTGAATTCACAATGTTCTCTTCTTATTTTCTCATTTGCTAATTAGTGGTAGACACTAAACTTATTACAAACGGTTAAATCAGAGGGGAAGTTAAAGTTAAGGCACTAGTTTCCACGCTTCTGTGTAATTAATGCGTGTCATGCAAATGGAGCAAAGCGTGCGCCGGCTAAAGGTCGGCTCGGGTAAATCGGTGAATGAGTGGTGTTGTTATGCAAAGTGCGTAATGTATTGTTAGCTGATGTGTACTCGCCTCACCTACTTTAGCACGTTCTGTTTGCACTGGGATCCCTATTACAACAATCTGATGACAATAAGAAACTACTTAACTATAAAAGTAACAGCAGTTATTATATACCAATCACTACGTTACCAGTCAAATCGATTTGACATTTAATTTACAAAATACTAAAATTATTATATTTTGTCAAGTAAATTATTCAAAATTGAAGAAATTTCACATTACTTAAGTACTGGAATCTCTTTACCTCCTGCTTCAACTTTCGCTGTGTTTAAAAAGACAGACTACTCCCTATAATGACAAGATTTAAAGAGATTCTCAAAAAAATCTGAAAGAAACTGAAATTATCTTAAAAATGCAACTTTTATTGTTAATTATTATATATATATATATATCTATATATACTGTGTATATATATATCTATACACAAGAGGTTTCCACCTATATGGAGAGACTCGTCACAATATCTCTAGAGCAATAAGGCCTACATACTAGTACCTTTAGCCTTAGTAGGAATATTCCATTTGTCTAGTATACTATTACTATAGGCCTATAGGCCAGCTAAGAACGAATTTTACGAAATATTACCTTCAACAGCTAGTATCAAGCATGAAATATTAAATAAAATTTATTTTATCAATAATCAAAATAACTGGTCATTTTGACCGATCGGTAGTTACAGTGTTAAAATTTTTAAAACCAATTATTGACGGTTATACTTTTCCTGCTTATATTTTAAGTAATATAAACTAGTATAAATCCGGCTTAACCTAAAAGTTTTATGGCTTAAAGTAGAAAAAAAAAAAACTAGTATATAAAGTAATATAAAACAATCGCAATCCTTTCGTCATGCTACTCAATGCACTCGGCGTGGGAAACGAGTAAGGAAATTCCCATCAGCACTCCACTTTAAGTGGTCGTAAAAAGCTACAAGGAAGGAATAGTTCCTGGTAAAAGGTAATAGCTTTCTCTGTGACAGTTCCCTTCATACTGAGGTCACAGCTTGCATTTCAAGCATCATGAGTAGAGAAATATTTTGATAATATCCAGAGCCTTATGTTCAGCCATGTACTGTTAGATCAGTTTAATGATTACAGCTTTAGCCGTTTCTTAATCAATAAAATAAAGTTGTCATACATTTATATTTTTATTAGACACGATTTACAGCATAAAACTTCAGTCTTGGGAGTCGTGAACTTGACATAAAATGAAACCACGACACAGACAGATTAAAGCTAAGCTTGCACAAAAACGTGTGCGCGGGCAACCTTGCCCGGTGAGCTGGATACGTAATGAGACACTATCAGTCACCATGACTCGGTTTATGTAAGGCTCGTTAGTTAACTTGAATGATAATCATTTACCTGTGTAAGTTACATTTGCTGTGTACAGATTGTAACAGAGCGATATGTGTTCACCGCGCCTAAGGTGCTGGAGTAATGTCGTCGTAACTCTTGGCGAAGTTAAATTTTGCAATGGGCTATTTATAATTAAAATGATAGATATATGTAGAGCAATTCGCATATATGTATTATTTAAATAAAAAGAACAGAGTAATACACTTACAAATTACACAAAATAAAACACATTGGTGAAAAAACTAAATCATCAAAACTAAAAAATTCATCATCATCATCATCAGGCGATAGACGTCCACAGCTGGACATAGGCCTCTCCCAAAGATCACCATATCGAACGGTCCCGCGTTGCTCGTATCCAGTGGGTTTCCGCGATTCTCACCAGATCGTCCCACACAACAACTCACGGGACCCAAGTCAACCTTACCTGCTCGTGGTGCATCTTGCTAATGAACAGACGGGGCTTTGGCGCTCGCTAACCCGCATTGGGCCAGCGTGGTGGGATATGGCCCAAATCCCCTCAAATGAACCCCTACAAAATATAGAAAGTGCTAAATAAATGTGATAATCCCACTGGATGCGAGCAACGCGGGGCTGATCAATGTGGAGATCTTTGGGAGACGCCTAGGTCCATCAGTGGACGTCTATCAGCTGTTGATGATAATGAAATATGATAATAGTTCACATACATATTCATGCTTTAGACCGTAATTAAACCTTATGCTTAAAAAAATTTCCATCTAAATCTGGGATCCAGGCTGATGTATTCAGAAATGATAATGTATTTTGAAAAAATTATAATATAGGACAGTAGAAATGTCTACATTACAGATCATTATCATCATCCTTATCAGCTTTTGATTATCCACTGTTGTATATAGGCCTTCCACCAAATATTTCCGATCCTCAGTTTCTCGTATCCACTCACTTCCGACCGCGTTACAAATAATGATTCGTGAATACGCACATATAAGTGGTTGTTTAAATAAATATGTTAAAGGCTAAAAAAAAAATTTGTAAGTTTTCTGCTAATCGTAGCTCGATTTCAACCGGCGCATGTCAAAAGTCGCTAGAGAATAAGCCCACGCGTCCCGTCCACAGGGGGTCCACGGCGATGTAGATACCATCGATACCCATTCATCGGCTTGTTAACAACAATGCTTGGAGTATATGAAACATGGTAACAGCACAGTGGTACAGCACGCGGTCCGCGTAGGCGCTCGTCTGCTCGAATTAGCGAGCTGTACGCGTCTGTCGGATTTCGTAACCGGAGTTCGTCGAACTACGACCTTACGCAAATGCGTAACAACCGTCTGGTTGGAGCGTGTGAGCATGTAGACGGGCAGAGCTCTCTCATATATAATACTCGTCTTATCTTTACATGTGTAATATATAATAATTGTAAAATTAAAGAAACAGCGCGTTCTTTAAACTTACTAGCATTTTATTAATATACAACTAAGTAAATACTTAATCAACGATCATTCAACATCATTGGAGACACCATTGCAATATGTACGGATTAACTTCATATGTATTTTAATTTAACAAATAACTACGTAAAATAACACTACATTCTTGTAATTTGGCCATACTAAAGAAATATTTTTTTTTTATTAAGTAATGTCTAAGAATACAGTATCAGGATCTTCGCAATACGTGTGTATGAATTTATTTATATATTAATGTAATTACTGTATACTGATTTGCTTTTTTTTTAAATTAATCTTTTCAGACTCTGCCGGTTTTCACATAATATTAGAGCTGCAACATTAGGATCTTCTGCAGTATGCGCTGAGTGAAAATCTGTTCAATTCTAAGTCGTAATATCCTTTAATATTTTCTTTGTAATAATAATGTTGAATAATTTTATTTTAGTTATTATTAGCTTATTTCAAAATTGCAGTTCCCATGAAGCTTGTACTGGTACAAGCAGAGCATAATTGTATACAAATTTCGGATTGACTAGATGATCGCCCACCCGCGTGTTCGTTACATAAATAGGTTGTTACGCAACCGTGCCCAGGAACTGGGGGACCGATTAAAGATGGCCCGCGGATAACGTCAATTATTGCGCCGCAAAAGGCAATCGGACCCGGCCGACTTATCACCACATATGGACCCGTGAAAGTGTTACATAAAATGTACTGTTGTATGTGGAAACTAATGTAACTGGTGATAGGTCTCTTATTGAAGAACGTTCTAGATAGCCACCACTGCAGCTCATATATCCACCGCTAGACAGTAGAGTGCAAAATTTACTGTGCTCCAGTTTGAAGAGCGATAGTGAAATTATTAAAGTAACAAAACCATTTATCTTATGTCGCAGAGCGATTTTATATTTAATATATATATATGTTTATTATCTTAACTAGTGCTACATTGTAACAGACTGGCGTGTTACTTGTCATCATGTGAACCTCTCATTCGTAAGATTCATAAGATAAAACTAATTAATTATTGAAGAATTTTAACCCTAATTTTATCTTATTCTATTCAGTTTGAGAGCTTCGTTCATGACGGAGGAACAAGTCCTCTGCCTTTACCTGTCAATCAATTATACCTGTCTCTTCCTTTTATTAAGTATTTGCAAAAAAAAGGTGGATTATGTTTTTAGAATCTAACTTTGTTAATTTCCCATTAATGTTTTCCATCTTCTACAAGAGAAAAAAAAATTTGATGCTACACATAGATCTAAAATAAAACACACCGCTTTTCGATTTAATAAATAAAAAGGACAGACGTAAAGTAAGTCATGATAGCATTTACTTTGATGTTGCAACTGTAAGTAATTACTATTACTTTTAATATAACAATTAAAAAACGGTTAAGAAGAGATCAATTTGTAGAAGATGAATATATTTAGATATTCTTCACAAACAATGTATAGACTGTTGACAATAGTTATCGCAGTAGGTTAAACGAAACGGCGATTAAAACAGACAGTAGTTCAAATTACACGAACGCTTTACTTATGTCTCCATTAATTCTTTGAGTGTAATAAAACCGCCGCGCTTATAAGGTGAGATCACCATATGTTGTCACGTGTTAATCATGATTTGTGCCACCACCAACATGAGTTATATGGCCATCTGTCCAAACACCACATGCGGCTATAGCACCTACACCGCAACGGTTACGACTCACAATTGTGTGCAGCATTCAGATCATCATACCGCGGTCGGAGAGCCTCGGTTACCTATTACAGCTAATCCGGTGGCTTGCAAGTGGCAACTTCATTTCATGTCTGATTGATGAATAGAGTTGACAGAGGCGAAACGGGTACTGAAGAAGGTTTCTAGTGAAAACACGCGATTATTGTCTATCTGTGATATCGCATCGCGTGTGTTAATAGCTTGATTTGATTGAGTGAAGTACTAAGCTTTTAGACGAGGAAGTATGGATATTTATGGGTGGCTAAATATATTAATAACTAACATATGAATAACTATTTTCTGTTGTCGCAATCGTAAGGAGAAACACATTTGAAATTGAGATCAGCGCCGATAACCTGCACAACATATTTGACGTGTATTAAATTGACATCTAACAAACTGCAACAACTTGGATTACCATTTACAGTAATAAGTTGTAGAATATAGGAATGTCTATCGTCGCCAACAACACGTACCTACCGGAAATATGTCGCCTTGACATACAAAAAAATTTAACACGTCCGGTTTGTAAACAAAAAGTGATTTATAATGATACATTAAAAAAATTTAGAAAGCTAATGCGAAACTTTTAACGCTCGCGCTATCTTGTTTGACAACTATGGTAATAAACCTAGTATAAAAACGATCGAGTATATAACAGGATAAATAATATAACTGGATATACTCAGTTTCTGTCGATACTATAATTTTGAAATACCTTAGAATACAATCTATGTGAGACGAAAAAAATGCTATAGAACTTTGAAAAAAAAAAAGCACTGAAATAAATTGATACCAATATAAAACAAACTGATACCTTAGAACAACAATTCCCCACTTGCGGTACAGGTACCATTGAGGGTAAATTAAGATAATATTAGACTAGTAGGTTTCTGTTGCTGGAGACAGTCCATGTGGATAAACACTGCAGCTTTAATTTCTGCGGTAAAACATTACTGTGTTCCGGTTAGGAGGGCGTTGTAGCTAGTGAAATTACCTGACACAAAATGGTGCTGCAAATATTAGTGCCACCATATTATGGGCAGGTGTTTCTCTCATCGTTTTGTGAACGTCTCGCACATCTCGTCACATCGTCGAATAAAACAAATGGCGGAAAAACTAAGTAGTTGAAAAAGTAAACTTATAGAAACATTCTGATAATGATAAGATATAAATTAACCTTATCACTAATAATTTATTGCGGTGCTAGAGAATAAAGAGGTAGTGTAGTAGAGTCTATTTCAAAGTCAAAATTAACAATAGATAGACCTTAGGAGAAACGAGAGACATTTTTACGAGTAGGTATGGTATAAACTGGTATGACCTTCTGCGACAAAGTAATGTTGCAGAAGAAGATTGCAGAGAGGGAGCGAGAGAAAAAGACCCATCTCACAATCCGTAGACAGATATCTGAGCGTCGTAGAAGGATGTTCCATGCACTCCATCCCCCATAACTGAGGCCATGGTGGCGGATTCGGGGGTAATAAGTTATCAAGTATGTTAGGCCTCGAGCTGGAGCGCGCGGTACTTCCGGCTATGACTGATAAATGGGGTGGAGAGTTCTAGTTCCTCGCCGATACCACGGTTGTATACGAAAGCGTTCTCGTGGTTTCGGCTAATAGCGTTGACACGTACACTATAGAGTATTAGCTGGTATGTGTCTGGGATAATCCCTCTGATGCCCTCACAGCAAAAGGGTATTCAATGCGGGATTTCCCCACGAAAAAAAAAGGTATGGTATAAATAGAGTTTTATTAAAGGTTTAAATTGAAGGGTGCTGTAATTAAAGATATATCAAAATTTATTGAAGTTATTGAGTATGATGTAGATAATGTACTAATTATGATAACGTAGAATAATGGGGGCTCTCATATTAAGGGTAGGCCTCTGCCCCAACAGTAGGGACGTAAATTTGCTGTAGCCTAGAATAATGAGCTCGCGAAAAACCAAGTGCAACCCTGTATGATAATATAGTCGCTTAGTTTTTCATTTGTACACTACGTTGGAAAGTGGGTCGGATAAGTGCGTCAGATGTCGCACCTCCAACCCTACAAGGCGCGACAATTTCCGATCGGCAATGGCATGTCAGTTTCTATTTATGAGGAAAATATGCAATTGTTTTTTTTTTTAAATAATAAGTGCTTCAGGGAAAAACCTTAACTCATAGCGACCAAAGGAACCTCGTTTTTAACGCTCGGTGAAACGGTCAAGCTCAGGGTGTTCCCATTTCCCCATACTAGGGCTGCAATTGCGACGAATTGTGGAATAGTAGGTTATCAATCCGCATGAGCTTTAATAGCCTTTGAGCCTTAATCTGACAAATTATGTGGAGTATATTAGGCCCTTACATATGAAATTGGCGTTTTGTACGGGAGGAATATAAAGTAATTTTTTTTTGTTAAAATATATTTAAATATACAAAGTAGACACCGTTGTTATCTATGCACTTTTGCCATCTCATAGGTAGTTCATCGATCCCTTTATAAAAAAACCATGGAGGCGAGAATTAATAAACTCTTTGAAGGAGGTTTGGATTGCCGCATCGGAGTTAAATTTTTTTCCTTGTAAGAAGTTGTCTAAATTCCGGAAAAAATGGTAATCTGTTGGGACAAGGTCCCGGGAGCACGGTGGGTGTCGCAAACACAGCAGTCGACGCGTTTTTGCAAGTTCAACTCACTCAATTCATGAGGTACCCATCGTTAAAATTTTTTTACTTTTCCGATTTCCTTCAAGTGGATGGATTAAAACAGTTTTGTCACTTACCCCGAAACCTACAGCTATCTCTGAAGTGCTTTGTGATGGATCCGCTTCCACAATAGCCTTTAATTCTTCATTTTCAACTTTGGTCTCCGGCCGTCCACGGGGTTGATTCAGAAGGTCGAAATTTCCATAAGGAAAACGTTGAAACAAAAACGACCCGTACTTTCTTTCGACACCAGCGCCGTACGTATCATTAATCCTTCGAGCTGTTTCTGCAGCACTGGTACTGGTGCCACGGTAGAACTCGTACTCGTAAATATACCGATATTTTATGTTTTCCATTGCGCGGTAATAAGCGACGCCAAAGAAAAAAATAATAAGGCAAAAACAAATCCATAACTGTTTTCAAAACACAAATGTAGCAGCTAAATGAATTTATAAATTTGAATTTGGAATTCTTAACCAAAGAGGAGATATATCAGATCAAAGTGGTCAGTACGACAAAACGCTAATTTCATATCTAAGCACCTAATATAATCATAAACCTTCTCTAAATTAACTTTTAAATAATCTAATCCAATTCAATGATATTATTCTCTATTAATTATTATAGTCAGATTGTAAGGAAAAAATCTTTAGAGATTATTATTCATTGCCTTAAGTCTCGACGCCATTGGATATTAAGTTCCGTCACCCAATTAGGTGATTAGTACTGATGTTAAATAACTTTACTAGGAACAAAGAGTTACCTCTAATAAATGTATATTAAAAATATATAAATCACATTATTGTCTTACATTAACATAACATAAATTCTTATTTATCGATTATTGCAAAGGCAAAGGTGGGGGCTCAGTTTTATGTTAAACTACTTAATTACTAAAAAAGTAGTTGTTCCCCCGCCTGCTTTGATGGAAGTAATATAAAATTAAATTTGAAATTTCGATTTAAAATTTGTCAGAAATTATTTCTCCCCGACTACCCACCGCCCTTGGACCTCCTTCCCATTATTAACACACTCGCAACCCCTTTAATGGGTAAAAGTTTTGTAAAATCCGTTCGTAGTTGACCCTTACACAGTAAAAAGAATATTTCTACTAAAGTCAAGTCACTAGGCTTTACGGTTCGAGAGATATCGTGATGAGTCTACATATGTGGAAACCTCTTATATAAATATAGATACTTATTTATTCCTCATCAGATCAAACATAGTCAAGGATAGCGTTTATTCGCGCTATTACTCTAAACCTGTCTGCACTGATATAATAATTAATCGATGTTTGAACATAAGGCAGGTGCAGTTAATAGTAAGCAAAGCTTAAAGATTTACTCAATGCACTAACCGATGATTTGCGATACGGCGAATGTGTGAATGCGCGCGGGATGTTGTCGTAAAGTAAGATAACTTACGATCCTGCGGCTCGCCATCGGGGCAGATGGATATTGCAAATTTAATCGGAGATAAATCTCTGAAACGGCATTGTTTACTTACTTGCGCGTTAAACGTTTTATGGCTCGCGTAATGGCTATCTTAAACGTCTTAATACGCTAAAACGTGCGACTTATAAAATTTTTAAACGAACCATATATTTTTAGAGACGCCGCGCCATTGGTTATAACGATCCATGAAAATGTGTTGCGAGAGCGTTTATCGTTAACAGGAAATTGAGTTCGATATAAAATAAAGATATAAATTCATAGCCGATTGGTATTTAAACTGTCTGTGTATTTAGCAATTGCTAATTGGACAAAGCGCTCGTGCTTAATTCGTTTGGAAACGGGTGTGATTCGATTACTTTTATGATAACGCCGCTACAAGTTCTATGGATTTCGTATTTCATGATTAACGGCATTTCCGATCTCTTATCGGTAATCGATAAAGTATTAGATAGGTAGTGTCCGCAATCGCATTCAGCTCTATGTGAAATTAAACAGAATCCACTTATAAAGATTGCTCTAAATATCAGCCAACTTATTTATATCAACTACTTACTCGTATAAATACCAAAGTGTGGTAATTTCTACATACTACACAATAGGGGTGTAAGTGGTCTGGCACAACAACTCACGGGACCCAAGCCAACCTTACATGCTCGTGGTGCACTCTGCTAATCAACAACCGAGGCTTTGGCTCACATTAATCCGCATTGGGCCAGCGTGATAAGATATGGCTCAAAATCCCTCCAAACGAACCCATTACAAACCAAGATAGCAAGAAGCCGCTTGGAGATCTTTGAGGGATGCCTATGACCAGCAGAAGACGTCTGTCGGCTGATGATGATAATTTCTACACCGACAGTAATAACGTATGATTTAATAGGTATTGATGGAAATAGAAGTATACTATAAACGGAGAAGCACACAGATGTAAAGCGTATTTGGATAGTTTAAAGCTTTGATACAAGAAAGTAATATGTCATGGTAACCGATGCTACTTTGACGCGACTTCTCAATTTTTTCTACTTTTATGTCCACTGGATTTATATATCTATAGGCAACAGCATAGTAACATAGTAGTAACGACGGTAGCAATCAGACAGCCGACGGTATCGGAGAATATTGATGAATGTCTTATAATTGTAAGAACTAAAAATATTCTTATGAAAGATCATTATGCCATGAGCGAAAGAGTTAATTTAAACCTTGCACTAAGTGAACATCGAAGATTTAGAGATACGATTCATTTAGCAACTACCCACCCTATCTCATTATTAAAACCACAAATATCACTGAAGAGAAACAGAAGGTATATAAATAATCAAAGAAGTTACAATAATTAATGACCATTTAACGAGCTCGTCCACGTACCATAGTGGTAGCTTGCAGGCAATTTTTTTTTTGTTAAAACAATTTAAATGTACTGTAATGTGGCGAATCAACGCAGCGGTACTATCTACACGACTGATCTCTACGCAATGTACTAAGCAAACCTCTACAGAAATCTCAATGAGGCATCTTCAATCGTAAAAACTCCATTGTACAGAGTTCACCGACACCGTGACTCACACTAATACTATCAATTTTAAATCCTATTTCAAACATCGGCGGAGAAAAAAAATTAATCAAATTCGTTTGAAATATATATTAACGTATCAAACTGCTAACATTCGACTTAACTATAGCCCTACACAAATGATATCAGTTAGATGAGACGTATTATATAATACATTAGTTATTTTAATTAAATTTCTTTCAAGTACATATCTTTATAAAATGCTACTACACTACTACTACTACATCAGCAGATAAACGTTCACTGCTGGATGCAGGCCTCCCCCAAAGGTCGTCACGTGTAGGGGTTCACATGGGTGGATTTGAGCTATTGCCCACCACGCTGGCCCAATGCGGGTTGTTGGAAGCAAAAGTCTCGTTCGTTGATACTATGCGTGCTTGTTGTTACTATGGTAACGATACTTAAAATCTAATGCTTCAAGAGGGCAGAGCAATGTGGTGTACACTCAAACTAATTAAGGCTACGTTGTTATTGACAAGCGTATCACTTACCACCAGGTGAACGTCTCGCTCGTCTCGTCGCTTGTTTTAGTAATGTGTTACAGACGTAAATAAATAATTTGTAATTATCAGCTGACAGACGTCCACCGCTGGACATAGGCCACGCACAAAGATCTTCACATCGGTCGATTGTTGGAGTCCATTGCCGAGAGTTGGGCCATAACCCACCACGCTGACCCAGTGCTGGGTGATGGGTGGTCTGAGTCTCGTCTTTTATTCAGCATGGTGTACCGTGTGCGGGAGAAGTTGACGGACTCCGTAAGATGTTGAACGGAACTCCTTACACCCCCCATATACAAACGTAACATATTCTTATCTTTTACAAAAATTTCTATTGACGGTGGAGTCTAGACATACTTTGGTCAAACTAACTATGGCGAAAAGGTTAAGATTAGAAATTAAGGTCAATGTAGATAAAATCAGCTTTTGTATAAAACAAACGCTTATTATTTAAATCACGGTTACGTAAAGATAATAATTCACATGGCTATAGAAACAAAAGTGAAAGAGCCATTAAAACACGAGACGGCCAATTTACGAATGAAAGCAGCGATCGAAAAAAAATAAACCGCAAATAGTAGACTAGCAGGATAATGATATAATTGTTACGTCGGACCTCGGAACAGCACTGGACTGGGGTCCAATTATCTTGAGCCGCGGGTACATCACGCATTGTCTCCGGGCAGACAATGAAAAGATAAGATGGCAAGATTGTACAATTCACTTATTTTTGTTTCTATGTTTGTTAATATGCTAGTTCGTGTATCAAATGTTCGTATATATACAAAACTTCATTACATGCCCTCAAAACTGTGTATAACTTGGAGCCAACCTTCGATAGTCGGAGAGGCACTTTAAGAAGAAGACTCCTTTAACTATGTTTGTATATTTGACCGAATGTTAGCGCTAAAGAATTTAATAAAGTCAATGCCATATTTACTAGCATTGTTATTATTTTGTAAGTCTAAAGTATATTAAGGGGTGTAAGGGGTCCCGCACAACTGACGGGACCCAAGTCAACCTCACCTGCTCGTGGTGCTAATCAACAAACGAGGCTCTGGCTCCCACCAACCCGCATGGATCCAGAATGGTGGATAATGATATTGATGATGATGTAAGTATATTAAGGAAAACAGACATCATTTGCGTGGAGGACAGTGGTGATAATTGCACGGACTAGTTGGTGATTTTGATGTAATTCCTTCTGTTGTGTGACGGACTACGAATGAAAAATGTATGACTATGAACCCCAGCTGGTGATGCAATGTAGCACCGTGAACTAGCGTGCGAACGGCTTTAGAATCGGTCATATTATAATTCTCACGGTAGTGATCTGCTGTGCAAGTCCTTTATATTACGCTAGCATAGTGTTGGATAACATTTTTTTTAAACAGAACTCAAGGAAAGTCTCTTATGATAGGTCTCGTAAAAAACTACTCAGCGAGCTATGGAGAGTGGCTCCTTTCTAAAGCTCCAAATCCTTGAATTGGTAAGCTTAAGTAGCAATGGTGAGCTACGAATCACAAATTTCGGAAGGCTGATATAGCAACAATATCCTTAAACGGGGACCCTAGATGACATCATACAGGTCGCCTTCATAATCAAGTGAGCAGAGCAATGTTCAGTAGTGGACAACAATATGCATAATATACAAAAAGTGATATTAAGGAAGTAAGTTGATGTCAACCTTCTGTACTGTACAGCTAGGGTTTCCACCTCTCCAGAGTTTATCGGGAGACTAGAGTAATAATGAGTAGCCCCTCGTGCTTTCAATAATTTTCTCGGCATTTTCATGTTTACCTATATACCCTATAAAACACCGTTTAAAATCAAAGTAAATAAAGATTAAGCAAATATTCAAATTTTTCTTTCATAACTGCCTCCTCCTCCCCCGAGTTATTATAATAAACACCGCTATTACATAATAACGGGTGGTTATTTTTAATAGACTAGTATTTCGTTGCGATAATTCGAAAGTCTGTCTACATATATACACCTTGGGAATCATTCGTGAAATTAACCATGTGCGGTATAGAATTTCATATTCACTTCTTTTTTATTAAAACTTTAACTGTTTAACCACGAAAATCTATTACTTTGCCAATAGCATAGAAAGTATACCCTTAAACTGTATAGGTCTTCGCCGCAACATTTAGAAGCTTGGTCATTTAAATCTACAAAACGTTTTACGGATTATAACTATCCAAAGAAAAGATGATTTTTTAAATAGTTTAAAAGTCTATTGTAAATTAAAAAAGGTTAACTAATTCATTATATAATAATTTACAGCATGTATCGTACTTTAAAGATTTATATTTTTAATCAAATAGGTTCGTACGAGACTACGGTTCCACGTCGTGATAAATGGTATTACCATCCATGGACCTACTGGAACAATGGCGGGAAAGTATATGCGGTCTAAATACCACTCCATGCGTACCTTGATTCTCTACAATTTGTTTGAATTCTCCACACCTAACAAATACCACATTGTTATAACTAGTAACCTGTCGATTAAAATCCTAGTACGATGTTTATTATAAAATTACTCTAAGCACCCACCCTCCGTTCTCCCCGCCTTCTAATTCACCGCCACATCAAGCAAGGTTTTCTCGCAGTTAAACCACCCCGTACCGTAAATCGCTATTAATTATTAACGCCTCGGCAGCCATTTTCTCTTGATTATAAATCGATACAGTTTGAAAGTGTTCACATTAATATGTATAGCGCCTGGTCGACAAATTGGAGGGGCGACATTGCTAATAGTGTTCACTTGAAAGTTAGTAATTATACGGTTCAGTGTCACGAGTTAGTATAAAATCATAGATATACTTATATGTAATTTTATACAACGAAATCTATTATCAACAAATATTTATATATCTATATTAGATTTACATTTATATTATACGTAGTGCCGTTTACATATGTATCTCGTAAAATTAACTTTCAGCACTTTAATCCCAACACTCTGAAGGCGTGAGAAAGAAATAATGTAACATATATCTGCGAAGCGTGTCCACATGTGGACATCCTTCTTATTTTAAGAAACAGAAAATTACGAATAAAAATATATCAGCGGCGCGGAGTCCATTGACCCGGGGCCCACGTGACGTATACAAACAATGTTGCGTATATAAATTTAATAAACATCAGCAAGAAACCCTTGAGGAGTTATATTTAGGAGGTCGCGCAGACATGGCGACGCGCGCGGCACGCAGTCCGCGAATGTTTATGTCGATGGACACGTAGCGTGCTAAAATTGAACCACTGGAGTCCTGCTGACGTCTTACTTCAAAATTAAAAAATAGCCCTACCTTACATTCTTCCTCCTGCTCTTTTCCTAGCTATGTGTGGTTGCACAGTATATACTTCTCTTCTATCTCCCTCTATCAGCACGATCCATTTACACTTTCTTCGATCTTCCTCTACCCTTATAACCATCCACGTTAATTCTCATTACTGTCTATATAACAATTATATGTCCTGCATCCTTCCGCATAACATGCCCGTAACGCGCTAATCTCTTGCTCCTCAATTTATCTGTCACTGGAGCAACTTTCAAACTTCCTCTAATATACTCAGTCTTAATTTTATCCATCCTCGTCATACCACACATCCATCTTAACCTTATATTAAATAAGTAATAATCATTATCATTATTTCTCAATAGTTATATATGAGAAAATATTTTCATCGCCATCGATGTGTTTCAACAGTTGAATATAGGTCATCTTATCAAATACGATCTTGTGCTGTTTTGAGTCTAGTGGCTCCCCGCAATTATTTTAACGACCCTACACTGGAAAGCGTAACGTTGACAGACCCCTAGGCGGATAGACCACGAATAAAAGAACCGTTGGATTTCGTTGTACTATAATTACATACTATTACGACCTAATTAAATTCTGCTGAAGGAACTTTTTCGCATAAATACTAAATAATGTACGAGACACGTGAAATAAATTGTCTCTGAATGGAAGAGGTACAAAGCCTAGGTATCATAATCATCATCAGCCGATAGAAATCCATTGCTGGATATAAGCCTCCTCCAAAGATCTCCACATCGATCGGTCTGCGCTGCCTGCATCACCCGACACCAAGGGCTGTTTGTAGGGGTTCATTTGGGAGGATTTAAGTCATTTCCCACCACGCTGGCCCAATGCGGGTTGGTGGGAGCCAGAGGGTCCTTTGTTGATTATCAGGGTGCACCACGAGTCAGATTGGTTTAAGACCCGTGAGTTATTGTGCGGGACCCCTTAACCTCCTAGGTATGGAAACAATGAAATAAAAACATATAAATTCGTATTGTAGGAAACAATTTACACAGTATATGTACCGCTGTTACGAATACTGAACTTGAACGTGTACGGAAGAAAGTCGAATTACCGGGTAACAAGTAAACAATCCGCGTTAATCTCATTTGAATACGGAGGGGACGGTCGGCGGAACTGGACTCACGCGTGAATCGCACGTGAAGCCAAACGAAGCCGTAGTATGCGACATGCCGTAAGCGGCTTACTAACTTACAAAGGCAATACTAGATATCGAGTTTGAGGTATTACATGTTATGATACTCTAAATATCATCGCCGCAGTAATCATGTTTTTTATAATAGGAAGGTTTAACAGCTGAGCAGTTTCCTTATAAGCAGATATATAGATATATGCTATTTTTGCCATTGGTTTATTCACCATCAACTGATAGACTTTCACTGCTGAAGATAAGCCCTATCAAATTGGAAACCAGATTTCCTCGGAGAGGGTAGGCTCGGATCCTACCGACTGCGTCGTGTAACGGGGTTGTGAGCGTTAATGAAATACAATGTCTGGACACACACTTTATATAAGGCTATCTTACAGACCTCTAAAGATCTCCATATCAACCGACTCCCCTCGTCATTCCATCTTATGGAAGACCTTTCAGATTTACTTTAGCCCCGGCCGCCCCTCGAGGACTTTATTACTCCAGCGGTTGTTGGGCTGGCAATCAATATATTAGGCTATATTCAAGCTCTTGTACGGGTTTCCTGGTTTCTGATTTAATCAAGCAGAGAAACTTGAAGCGTTGCCTCGTTCTTTGCATTTTAGTGAATGATGGTTCATTAAGTAATATAAATTATCCTATCAATTTTATGAATTATGAAATATATTTTTTTCAGAATTTAGATTGAAATGAATATCTGTTGTATTCTAGATTAGTACTAGATATAATAGGGCACTAGATGCACTTCCTTTTGGCGCCGTGGGAACGGGTCAGTGTCAGTGGCAGACCGGCGCCAGCGCAGCGGAAGCCCTCAGGACGTGAAATACATTCAGCTATTTTATTCGAAAGCTTATCTGCTCTTAAGGTCACTTTAATCAATGCATATTGACCAAACGTACTACACTAAACAAATACATACATTTTAAGAAAATCTATTTCATGTATTTCCTAGGTATATTAAAACTTAGTGAATTAGTTGTGTATTTATTTTTTTAACTCCTCGTAATATTTGTAAATAGGAAGTCTTTGAACACTAACCCGCACTGGGTCAGCATAATGGACGAAGGCCCGATTTCCTTCGATGAACTCTGTGGAGATGTTTGGGGGAGACCTACGTCCAGCAGTGGAAGTCTATCGGCTGATGATGGAGTTTATAAACAGTTCGAACGATTATAATTTTATGATATATTTTCATTATAGAGATTAATGATGGCTTTGCTTCCAGAAGCTATTTTCCGCATTAGTGTTGTATAACAAATGTTTTCAAATGTGACATTTGAACATTACAAATCCCAGTGTCCATTTCATTATGAGAATCAAGAACATGAATACATTAGTGACGACCATCGTTCTTCTTGATTTAGTATTTATGTGGCGATTGATTTATACGAGTTGAGCCGATCGTTTATTTTCAATCAATAGCAACTCCATAAACCAACAGCATCTACGATGTCTCGCTTCGAACAGTTAATATCTTCCTTCACTATTACTTTGTCTATCAATAGATTTTGTTTGCAATATCTCAGTAAACTTCTAATATTTTGATAGTCACTGTCACAAAGTGATTAAGTTAAAAAATATAATAGTGGAGAGTTAATAGTTAAGGTGAAAGTCTTTATGTAAGTTTTGGATGTTGTCAGTGTTGTATTGTAACTTATAAGTCAATTTTAAAATTAAGTGACAGGTATGTACGTGTATATTACGATTAGCGTTATAAAGTTGATTATTTTGTGTGTGTATTCCGCGGGAGGCACGCCGCATGCGCGCGCATATCTTAGATCAGGGCTGTGCACAGTGAATTCATTACCGGCCGGTCGACGATGTGTGTAAATGGAACGGAAGCACTGTGCATAATTCAACGTGACAAGCGCATCGCGGGGCTGCTGAGCTGGTTTCCTTCGCCACGGCAGCTTAATAAACTGCGGCGTAAGTAAATTCACACTATATATCTAACGTGCAACAGTTATTACAATTAGTGATAAAATTATGTTCTTGTATACGTATAGCTCTATAATCCTCCCTTCCTTTATTATTGCTGTCTACTGCTGAATATAGGTGTAATGTCATCTGCATCCCCTGCACTGGAATTATCATCACGAGGTGTATTATTCAAGCTGAAGTTTCGCAGTCAGATTAAAAAACTACTCCCGTCTTTAGCTTCTCTTTTCACTGATGGTTTTCAAGCCTGGTCCATTCCTTTATATTACCAGAGCATTTATTCCACTATCTTCCAGGATCAACACTTGTGTGTTCAGTCTTTGTTTGAAATATCCAGGTAATTAATGAAAAAAAAAATGTAGAACTTAAATAATGACATACAAGGGACAAGGACTTTAATGACGTTCGTGACGCTGCAGCTATCTACTTGCAGTGTAAAT
This sequence comes from Ornithoptera alexandrae, assembly GCA_029030555.1. Lineage (NCBI taxonomy): Eukaryota > Metazoa > Arthropoda > Insecta > Lepidoptera > Papilionidae > Ornithoptera > Ornithoptera alexandrae. The sequence goes on along the minus strand of JARDVY010000037.1, from coordinate 2,706,412 downwards.
ATCCGATTCAATTCTAGGGCGGCACCATAAAGAATTTGTAGGTTGTATGTATATTTCGAAGCAGCCTAGGCTTAGCTACTACCATAACAGCAGTGTTGTGTTCAGGTATCAACTTTGAAAATCCTCCGAGCGAGCATGCTTCACAATCCACGGTGTCGTTGACATTTAATATGAAATTTTGCAGTTAAGTGTTATCCACGCTGTCGATAAATAAAATTATAATTTTTTTATTATCTTCCATAATTAATAGTTACGATCTTCATTAATGCCATAAATAACTAAGAATATTTCCAGTGGTAATGAACATAGTTCGTAAGAAGTAAAGATTAAAAACCGTTTGATGTGCACAATGAAAAATAAACCTACAGCTTTTTTCTACTCTTAAGAAATAAATAAACGTGAAGTCAGACTTTTTGTAAATGCAGCGGCTAACGATGTCTACTTGTTAGGGAGTATTTGCATGTTAAAAACAAACAAACGCCCCAAGCGTTTGCAAGAGCAAATATAAATCTTATGACGAGGTATTAGAGTTGAGATTTGTAATTTATCAAGGTGTAGTTTATCGAACAGGAGGCAGGTTATGCGCCGACGCTCCGAGTGCATCAAAAATGGAAATGGGAAAAATTCATCTCGTATTTAGAAATAGAGCCGTGTGCTCCAGACTGGGAGCGCTCGAGGAGGCTTTGTGTGCTTTATCTGGGCGGCGGGGGCACTTGAATGCAGCCTCCGACGTCAGGGGTGTGACGGGGATCGACAAGTTGGAACGGGCCCCGGTTCAGCGACCGCGCGATTGAGGCAGGTCGGGGGAAAATTGTATCCAATTTAACTTTACGTCTGATGTCGTCATTTCAAAGTCATATTTGATTTAATGTACACTGACGGATTAGAATTTTATAACGCTTATATCAACGATGTTGAAATAAACTAAAAAAAAAATATTATCAATAAATATTTGTTACTAATGAAGATACATCATCCACTTAGAATCTTAGGACTTTTTCATAGCACTAAACGAATTGTAAGTTAAAACCAAGCAAACCTTGCCAAAAATAAATTAGAATGAAAGATGTTAATTTAAGGCATTATCTGGATACCCTAAAGTAGTACCTGATTACTATATATTATTTACATTAGCAAGTACGTATATATACAATATATCGGTAATTTTTGTTAAAACGAATTGTTCTATCTCATCTATCACAGCATCACTCCTCGTCCTAGATTGTCTGGTAGAGAATGACTATAGGCATTAACTCTGCCTATTGTAACCTAAGTTTGGGTGTTACAATAGAGATTTAATTAAATATATTTTTTTAATTAAACTACATATCAAAGTTCGACATTACGGAATCTTTGGATTAATTTATAGTATACTGTTTTAATAAAAACCAAATTTAGATTTATTATATAAGTAAACGTGTTTAGTTTTATAACGTCACCGGAAGCTTTATTGGATAATAAAAACAACAAACAACTTTTACTAAAACATTAATACGCCTTAGAAACCAAGTTGCCACCGGTAAATAAACAAGCGTGTCTCTTCCAACGGGCGACAGAAAGTAATACCAATAAAACAAACATAAAACACGGAAAAGCGAAGATATTTGTAAATACTAATAGTAAGCAGTAGAAAGCCAGACGCTTCGAGTTTTATAGACTGGCGTAAGTTACGGCCCGTGACCGTATAACCAACACTACAGATTTATGACCATGTGTTTTAGGCTTTCACTCTTTTCTAATACAGTTATTCAATAACTCTAGGCAACTGTCGTAAAATATAAACCTATCTGATAGGTTAAGAAATAAAGAGGTCTAACGCTTCACCATGACATAGAAACGAGGAAAACTTACCTCTCGTAGTTTATTACATAAAATCTTTAGTTAAGTTTACGTTACCGCGTTATAGTAAACATACATTTTTAAATCGATATATATTATTTAACATTGTATTATGTAGACGTAACTGTTTCTTCAAAGGTCAAAAGGAGAAAACAAATTTAATGAAAGTATATCGACTGTCGCAATAACTAACCAATGTGAGCATGCCACTTTCAAAGTTATAGATTTATCATTTGAAGCAACCGACACAAAGTTAAGCTAAATAACGACTGTGCGCCAACCCTGGCAATTCTAACAATGCATGGACAAGTTACGCGGCTATTATTCACAATGGCTCAGCAGGTGGAGTGGGCAAAAAAGGGAATAATAGAAAACGCAGCCGAGCGGCTGGGAGCCGAAGAGAATAGTCATATTTTGCATTGTGCCAACTGCTTCGCGAAAAATTATTTGACACTTAAGAGTATATATGTGTTTTATTAAATTTTTATTCCACAAAGCGACTAAAGTGGTGGTAAGTTACACCTGTCCATAATTATGTGGCGCTAGTTAGTGTGATAGCCACAGCATCACATTATGTTCATCACCCTGAGACAAACTTTCATTACCCCTGTAATTCCGTTAGTAGCAACGCCTTTCAAACCGGAACACAATACTTTTTCCACACCAATGTTTGTCGGCAGCGATTGGAGACGTGGTGATACTTATCTAGACGGTCTAGCGCAACAGACTTACCACTTGTTTAAATGTCCTTTGCTAGATGGAAGGCGAGTGGTTTTAGTTATAGTATATATAAAACAAATCTGCAACATTATGATTCACAGACGAATACTAGAACTGAAATTTCGTTAAGACATCATTATTGTGAAAGTGCACAACACAAATATAAATATAGGAGATAATTTTCAAACAGAGGTGGAAACAAAAGATCTATTAATCATAATAATAAACTGACATTCCTTTTAAATATTACCGTTATTGTTGGTTATAAGTATTTATACAACCTTAGCTACATGAAACGAAAATCGATAGTACATATATCTATAGCCCTTTATCCCCACATAAAAAAACGACACCCTCAGTATTTTTTAATTTAGGACTTCATTAATCATCAAAAAATCCGTACGACCTGTTTCAATGCCCTTCCCCACAACTATGCATATGGGCCGCTTCAGTGTATGGGCTTTGCTCACAGCATGACTAATTCACTAGGGTACGACTGTACAATGCTTTGTTGTCGAGTGTCCGGTGCTTCAGCGACAACGATCTCAATACGACCCATTAAATTTTTCATTGAAGGGAGGTAAGTGTCTGCGGAGGGTACTAGAATCCCTCAGCCGTAATAATACTGATGAAAAAGTGCATACGTATTTTGCCGAAATGCAGATAATTTTTTACTACAGCTTTTGTCCATATATTTAACGTTCGCTGTTTTTTGTTGATTAATCCCTATGGAATATGATCAAACTACTCTTCCTATAATAAGATAAAAGCTCAGGACCGATAGAAGATCACTCGTGGAAGCTCTATGTCCTTTCTTCAGTAATAAGTATTATATCATGACTTGCAGCAAAATACATAATCAGATTATATACCGGAGGTTTCCTTTCACTCGCAGGAACAAAATGAAAAAGTGAAAACTGATTATGAAAATAAAATCATCTATAAAATATTGTCAATATTTATATATAGTATAATCTTTTGATTTGCTAACAAATAACAATGATATATAGCTGTAACAATCACAGGAACTTCATAGAGCGTAGGAAGTGCATTATCGTTAAGCCAATGGATGTAAAACAAGGAAGGCATATATATATACATCTATTGCCGGATTCAGACAGATCCCTACAGGTATTTATTTTATTTGTACACACACTGAAAGATAAATAAGGATTATTAAAAATATATATCGAAATGCTTAGAATAGAGTTTAATCCTATAAAGAGTTCATTCAAGTTATGTAAGTAAATTCTAGGTGTGCGTATGATGTATTTTTCTGAATCAAACCGTTTCGTGATTTATGTAGAACATAAACTCGATATATTTACTAATACAATAGCGAGTAAGTAAACATAAAAAGCTTTCTAGTTGAGCTTATGATGACATTAATGCCCCCATAGGTTTCGATTGCGTTTAGTTTATTTATTATCGGTTAGACAAGAGGCGCGGGCGCGGACGGACAGACGGCAGGAGCGCGAGCGGCGCGCGACGCACTCCGTCAGAAATAACTCCAGTCGTAAACAAACGTCCGACGGGGAGATCATAAAGGCAGATGCCGTAATAGTAGTAGGAGTAAGCGAGAACGTACGGGAAGTAGAGCTGGATTCAATGAACCTGCCCAAATGCACTCGAGCCAGTTTCGCAATGCGTGCGATTGCGGAAACTCTTCATTCCGTGCCGAGCGGTTGAGCAATTATAATATTATGCTTAATGGTTATTTCTTTCATAGGTTGCAATCTAGACTTGTACTAAGGTAACTCATATTCCTATTCACAAATATAACTTTTAATATTTCAAATCATCTAAACATATTGAAAATATTCGTTTTTTTAATTCTACGAAGCGATGAAATGAGCAAGACGCTCACCTAACGGTAAGGATTACTTCTACCCATAACAACATGTTTGCACACTACTGATTGGCGGCAAAAATAGCCGCTGCGGTGGTACGTACCCAAACGGTCTTCGGCAACAGATACCAGTGGAACTAAAGTTGTCTAAGTATGTCACATAGAATTACTTGATCCAGTTAGTCGCAGGAACCCATAGGATGGGGTCAGGGCAGGTCCGATACATAGAATTCCTCAAGAATCTACACAACTTGTGGAGATCCTTAAGGGAGGCATAGTACTCAGTGCAGGCTCAAACGTGGGGGTATTTTCCGGCTGATATAAATAAAAAATGTATGTATTAACCCGTAAAACTTGCCTTAGGTTAATAAACAATAATGTATTTAGTAGAAGACTGGGTTAAAGGTTTCAAAGTATAAAATAATAAATATTTTATCTTTACAACAAAATTGCGTTTCTTTACAAGGGACAATAAATCCTTGGAGCTACACATGAACTATTTTTAGGTGCGTTGTAATTCTTTAGTGACTCAGTGCAGTAGTAAAAGGTCCAAATGGGATATCAATTCATCACTTTGGAATAAATTCATCTTTATTGCCATAGTAATAAGTATGTTTTTTGTGTGAGCTATAACTAAGAGAATTATATTATACGGCAATAAATAATAATGGATCGTCTTCGGCCTTGGAGAAATTAGTGAGAGTCGGAGCATAGTAAATTGTGAATTATATCGATACGTTTGTGCTCAAATGAAATAGTTTTATTGCTACAGTAAATATAAAATGTTTACAGTTTTACTTTCTCTCGTAACAATCTAACTGATACATAATATTTATTTAAGAATAATTTTTTAGGGGTGGCAAGTCTCTGTTGCCAGAGACCGTGTAGGTACGTACCATCGCCATGCTTATTTATACCGCCAATAGTAACGAGCAAATATTACTGTTTCATTTTGAAGGGCGCTGTAGCTATTGAAATTACTATGGTAACAAAACTCAGTATCTTATATCGCAAGGCGACGAGCACAATGTGGTGCTGTGTATAACATCGTAACTAGCACCACATTGTTACGGCTCAGCGTTTTGCTAACCATCAGGTAAGCATCCCCCGCTCGTGACGTTGCTTCATAGTATTAAAAAAAAATCTATCAAAGAAGTTATTTAAATAATATTTTTAAAAGATACACAATGTAACATTTTCATTATTCTAATTATATTGTTATACCGATAAAGAAGGATTAAAGTAAAAATATCTTATTCGTTGATGACTGTGTAAAACGAAACGTTCCTGACCTTGATATATAAAATTGCCTAAGCAAAGTTACTTTATACTAACTTACGGTACGTTTGGGAGATCAGCTATGGACCACAACAATTTTAGATATGATTACATTCCTGTCGTCACTAGCCTTTTAACGACGTTTACTATATATATTCGCAGTTTTATTTAGTATATTGAGTTTTTGGGTATCTTGACTTGTGTATTAATCACCCATTAAGTAATGTTATCAAGACAGTTCAAAATGTAAATATGCGCAGCAAATTTACATTTGTATGTAAGTGACCTTTACTATAGATACGAAGTTGTTGTGTTCGGTGACCGACAATAATATTAATTAAATTGTTTTAAATGGACAATCATTCCACATTCCGATGTCGTTTAGTGATATATAAATACAGATAATGACAGTGATTACGGAATATCTCAGTTTGCAATATGTTTATGATTAAACTAGCTTTTAAAATAACTTAAAATATCTTTGATAAAGGCGCCGTGTAGGCGTCAATCTCGCGGTGTTCTATAGGAAACATTTTGGAGAGTGTGCGATGGAATTACACGATATAATACGCCCATCCCTTTTTCACCACGAGACGACATGACGCACGGCTAATCACCATCTTTATGTTGTGGATATCCTGAGTTTACGGACAAAGATTTCTGCTCCTCGTTATTTATAAGAACGGCAAGGAAGTGGACCAACTTGCCGGCGTCGATGTTCCCGTCCAAATATCACTTGGGTATTTTTAAGGGTAGAAAGAATAGGCTGTTATTAAGTTAGTGCACCTTACCACCACAAACAACATCTCCACTTGTCGATTAAAAAAAAAATGCCAACAAAAACGTCCTACAGCGAGTGCGCAGAATAGAGATCTAAACATCGACACATGGTTGGTATATAAAAAGCAGTAATTCACTTCTAAGCTGTATGAGAGCGTGAATTCCCTCTATATGGTGTTTGCGATTGCGGCAGAGGAACCCTAAAATGGGGAAGACAGTTGGGCACGCGCTTGCATTGAAATACACGAAGCGCCGGCGCAGGTGAGCGCCCGGATGACCGCAATTTGCTGTTCTATGCTGGCAATTACTTCTTTAATAGACCTATTGAAAATATCAAGGATTTAAAGCCTGTCACATAGTAACTGATTTGAAAATAAACTAAGAAATCGTTATTATTTTCTCTGTCATTGAGTAATCAAAGTATATATTAGTATAACTTAAATTTCACATATATTATAATTTATTCATTTTATTCCACCACGCGACGAAACGTCATCTCACGATAGGTAATAGACTTGCTAATAACAACGAGGCGCTAGTTAAGATGATATACACAGCACCACATTGTGCTCCTCGCCTTGAGACATAACTTATTTAGTCTTATCTCATTCTCTCAGCAATTTCTCTAACACCTTTCAAATCGGAACATAAAAATGTTACACTGATGGCAGGAATAGACAGTTACGGTTGGTATTTACCTAGACGGTCTGCGATAATAGAATTAATATTATTGTATCGCAGTATTAATAGAATTTTTAAGTGTTTTCATTATTAATCAATTAAGTTCAAAAGGGATAACGATAATTAAAAAATATATAAGTTATATGTAATCAAGTTATAACTATTATTGACAATAAAACACTTAAGTTGAGTACATAACAAAAAGCATTTAAAATTTATAGCTCCATGAAGTAACGAAATCCTGTTGACAATGTATTCATATAACATTTCACACATTATGTATCGGAAAGTTTGTACACCACAATGCCCTTGCCAAAGATATATTTACGTTGATGGTCCAATGACATATGGCAAATGACTCAGGCACAAACAAAATTGTTTGCAACACACACATATACAATTATAACCATCGGTTATTGGCAGCATCGTCGTTCATTGTCCGATGCAGGAAAACGGTTAAACTGAGCCTTGACGATATTATTTTAATACGTGTTAACTGTATATTAATAATGGCTTGCTTCTTCTATAGTATCTAAATAACTAATATAAAAACTGAAAATGTATTATATGTAATAATTAATGCAGAGTAGGCCATTTGCCTGATGATAAACAATACTTTCCACTCCTAACAATACGTTGCTATTCAGGATTTCGAGATATAAAACCAATGTCGTTTTGGATTTTTTTGCTTCACTATGGGAGCATAAAGTGGAACAGTTATGCAACAGCTGAATTGTTGGAAAAAAAAATGTCTGGGCGGCAGCGTAATTACTGCCCCGCCCGATACCGCAGGGCTACCATCTGGTACCCGTCAGCATGTTCAGTACATACATATGTACAAAATGTCGGGGTCAATTACAATCGACTTACGTTGACGAATCAATTGGCAAGTGTCATCCTATGAGCTAACTTTCTGTATAATATATAATTAATTAATGAATTTAGTAAGCAAAAAGGGCCGATTAGGCGGTAGTCTTCATGTATTGGTAGAAGTCCATCCATGATAAGTACCGAAGATCTTGTGACAGTCATATAAACCATAAAATGCGGTGGCGCAGGACTTTACAGTAGATATCTTGCAGAATAATCTATCGGCTGATGATGATGGAAAAATTCTCACTAGTTAATGAATTTAAAAAAAAAAATACATAATCTACAACAGTAGTGTGCAACCATTACTGTGTTCCGGTTTAAAAGGCACTGTAGCAGTGTAACCACTGGGGTGACGAGACTCAACGTTTTACCATTCTCACCAGCCTCACGTTGTTATGCGTAGGCATATCATTTACATCAGGTGAACATCCCACTCGTCTCGTTGGTTGATGGAATAATAAAAAAATATATCTTGACGTGCCTCTTCGCAACCAAAACTTGACTGTTCACATAGACCGGAAATAACCCAAAAATTACAATACACACCCCATTTAATATAAAAAAGGAAAAATATGGAAACAATCTCTTTAATCATAAAAGATACCGGTAGTTTATGTCATTGTTAATGGATTAATTCATCCAGAAAACTATTGAACTGATTCGAGTTAACTTTCCGTGTTGCAGCAATCAGCGTGGTGTAAAGGATTCATAGCGCTGTATCGGAGTGCCGGGGCTCGATAAAAACTAAGCCCGTCCGTCGGGTTGAACAGAATGGAGACATGAACAGGAAGTGGCTGGAGCGGGATTAAATGGCAGCCCTGATAAATACGCCGCGTCGCCGGCAGCCAGATAGATACGATTCACACGATGTGCCGAGTCACGATTTAATTGCTGAGGTCATTGTTGGTGTTGCGTACTTGTTTGTTGGTAAGGCACGCCGTACTTATCAATAATAGTAAACGGAACAGATCCTAATAGCTTTATATACTACGTACAGGTTAATACATATGAATTAATATTACGTATAGAGAGACCTATGCTTGGCATTTCTCTGCCGCGTCAGTGACGGCTGATGGAGGAGAAGTATTGGAGTGGAGACTGCGTACAGATCGCAGAAGTGTAGGACGCCATCCCTCCAGATGGACCGAAGACATCATCAGAGCAGTCGGAAGTGGATGGATGCGAGAAGCTGAAGATCGCAAGATATTGAGAAAGGCCTATATTCAAAAGTGGATAAACAAAAGCTGATTAATAATAGAATTACTGAGGTAACGAGATTTATGTCTCAAATCGACGAGCGTAATGTGGTGTTATGTATTTCAAACTGACCAGCCGCTTATTGTTATGGGCTGGTTTATCACTTACCTTCAAGTAGCAGGTGAACGTTACTCTCGTCACTTTCTCGAATAAAAATTTATGTAATGTAATTTATTTTTTAAAAAAAATTACATACATTATCCTACTCCATTTGAATGAGGATTTAAATAGCTTAAGATGGTGTTTTTATTCTACGTCCAGCAGTTGTGGTCAACAGTTAAGATGATGATGAAGTGCTGTTGTGCAGTCAACTAAAAATATTCATAAACAATGCTAAAGTCTTGGTATCATATGGACACCTTATTCGAAAACGTCACCACGATCTTCGATGTTAATCTCGATTATTATTACAAATTTTTTATCACTTAAATCCACCTTAAAATAAGTTATCGGTGAGAAATTACCGGTTGTGTTTGGTGCGACGTGTATTTGAGCGGAAGTTGGTAGTATGAATTAATTACAAACAACACGACGGAGCCCTCGGTAACGGAAGCATCACAACCATGCAATTTCACAGCGGCCGACTTTGAATTATTCATAAAAAAAACTGTTTTTAAATTATGAAAAAGTAAGTGTGTGGATAAAATTATTAACTATATTATAGTTAGATGCTTGGTTTAGCAGAGGTTTTATTTGCTTACACGTACTAGTGATTGTTGCTAAGATAGTGAAGGAGAGTACGAACACTTGATTGTAAAACATCATGTTGTAACTATACAAACAGTTAATGAACAATAAGATATTTAATAAATATTGGAGTAATATATTTAAAATCATTGCCATATCTTAGAAACTATATCCGGTAAACATTGAGATATGATACAAGGATAAGGAATAAAAGATAGGATTTTCTTATAATTAGTTATGAATTTAAACAATTTTCTCAAATATATATAAATATTAGAATAAATAAATATTTATTTATATATATAAATTTTTGTCGCATTCGCATAATAATTATTGCATAATATATATATATATATGTATGATATATATATATATATATATATATATATATATTTAAAATATAGTCCAACCGACGTCAGGAACCGGAGCGGGTGTCAATGACCGAGACTAACTAGGGAAGACTACAACATTCCTAGAAAGTCATCGGATAGCTATTTCGATCTAGCAAATGCATAGGATTGTGTCGATTTCGCATTCCTAAATGTTACTAAATCTAACCTCAATGTGTCGAAGCGAATGCATATCTAACGGGTTTTCAGATTACCCCCGCCAATTATCTGCCACAGTAAGAAATAAATCTTTCATTACTATTCTTTTGTATGAAATAGGTTAAATTATCCCTTTAACAAGAGTTATTTTCTTATATATATTATTTTATGCATTCAGTGACATAATTCTCAAGAATAATAAGATGTACATGTGGTGGGCCTCTTTTGTCAAAAACTGTTTAGGAAGATACCACCGCAGTGCCTATTTCTGCCGACAAACTACTGTGCAAACGTTACTGGGTTCCGAAGTGTGTGTACTTTGATGGGCCTTGTAGCTATTGAAATTACTGTTGTTTAGGACAGACGTATCACTTACCATCAAATGAACGTCTCGCTCATGTTTTCGTAGAATAAAAAAAATGTGTAATATGTATAGTTGTAACTACGCTACTTAGATTGTAGGGATGATCAGTCGCCGCAACTTCAAATATCTAAAATCTCAAAAAATCTAATTGCAACCATCAACAGTTCAAATTGTGTATTATATTATTGATGGCATAAAAATTATTCATACAGTACATACACCGTGTATTATGTTACACAAGTTTATTGTATTTAACGAGCTGATGGCACAAATAGGCAAAAAGCATGTCGCGGAATGCCGGCTCAGATAAAAATAGCCATTGAATAGTCCATATATCGCGAGGGCAGCCTTTTTATTAACAAAAAGAGACTGTTTGAACATTCAAATGTCTCTGCAGTTGTCTTACAGGTTCGCATTGTTTATATACTCCAGTGCTTTAGACAATATCATCGCCGGTCTGCTTGTTTGCCGCTGTATGCGGGCGCAACAAGTACATATAAAAAAAAACCAACGTTGGTGGAAGCTAACCTAGAAATTACAAACTAAGTTTATGCATGCATAGTAAATTATGGTAACCACGTTGACTCTATAAAAAAATTTTTTTTTCTAAACATATAATGGGTGGGGAGCAGTGTAAGGGGTCCCGCTAAACAACTCACGAGACCCAAGCCAACCTGCTAATCAACAAACGTCGCTCTGGCTCCCACCAATCCGCATTGGGCCAGCGTGGTGGGAAATGGCCCAAATCCCTCCATATGAACCCCTACAAACGTGGAGATCTTTGAGGGAAGCCTGTGTCCAACAGCTGATGATGATAATAATGATGACGGTTACAATCATAATGGTAATATATATCATTGTTACTGTACTGTGATGGACGTGATGTAAGATGACATAAGATAATTTTTTAAAGATCTTCACACCTCATATAGACACCACCGCAGCTCTTATTTCTGCCGACAAACAGTAGTATGCAAACATTACTGTGTAAGGGGTGCCGTAGCTAGTGTAATTACTGGGGTAACGAGACTCAACATCTTACGTCTCAGACGATGAGCGCAATGTGTTGCAGCATTATAGGCAGGTGTATCATCATGTGAATGTTCCTCGCGGCTCGTCGCTATGCGCAAGTGAAAAAGTGTGTAGGTATAAGAAAAATAATAAAAAAAAACCTGTTGTTATTATTACTTTTGGACTTGCAGAATCAGTTATATTATGAATACTTTAAAATATCCATATTGTTACTTATTCGTCTCCTCTTCTTTTTATGTTATGCGAGCTCGTTACTATTCCGGGCACGTCTTCCTGTCTTCATGGGATACTAAAAATGCGTTTTTTTATCCGCGACGCTCCTCTCAAATCAACTGAGATACCAACCGTGTCTTCTTCAAATTTTGCAAATGTTATCTAGATTACCATCACGTTTTACAGCTATCATCCATCATGTTGAATTTTTTTTCTTTAAACCCTATTATTGTACCGGCCGATAGAAAAGATGATCATATAGCAGCAAAAAGTAATATGCTGTTAAACTGTTAATGGACTTATCTAACAACAATTTTTAATTAGTTTTTTTTAAATACATACAGTAAGGCTAAGTTGGAGGTACATATTATCTTTCCAATAAAAAAAAAAATTCTTCTTTTTTAAGGTCTCCCTTTTGCTAACGACCGTTGCCGATCAGTCTATCATATTTCGCTGTGTCTCTTGATAGACAGAATACTTAAGCAGCATTCGCATTCCTGGTTGTAGGTTCCATCGATCAGTACTACTCTTATCTCCGACTTTGTTTATCAAGATGAGTCGAAGTAGTTCATACCTATAGTAGCTTAAAGACGTCGCCGGGGTAATTTACTAATTATGAAATTTATCAGAAATTCATGTTTAACATTCATCATCATCAGCCGATAGAAATCCATAGCTTATTTGTCCATTATAAACAATGAAGCTATTATATATATATAAGAATCAAAACAAATATACGTAAATAATGAATATTCCGTGCTCCTTATACAAAACACTTGTCATCTCTCATCCTGTTGTCCGTTGACATCATCCACGGTCATCTCGACAGTCACAGGACGCTCACAAACGGTTCAAGACACGGTTGACCTTGCTGTAAGTGGCGTGGAATGAGATATGGTACAACAAAGTAAACTTAAACTGGTTATTTATTATTGCTAACTTTACATACATATGTGAATATTTTTAGAGGACTGGGATGGTTTGATAACGACGTTCATAATCGCAGAAATGATTCCAGTTCTTTAAAGTTGATAAATGGATCATCATATCACACTGTGATGTAAACTTTCTTATAAGGGAAGACAGATTAAAAAGACCAATAGACAATTATTTAAAACCTTATAATAATTGCTAAACTAAAAAAATCATGGAAATTAAGTTTACTATAAATGGACTTAGGTCATCTCTAAATAATAATATAGTTAGCAATCGCACCGGAAATCGTAAGCATACAGTGGAAGTGCGAAGTCACGTTCTTACTGGACAGCATCCCGTAGAACAGCTGTCTAATCGTTGATAAGCTAGTAACTTGAACGCAAAATATCTGTAGCGAATTAATACTAAGTTTAAGGTTAAATGTAACAACTAAGATTATATGCGTATTATTAAATTTGCTGTATATACACAATGTCCTTTTTTTTCTTTCTTTATCAATTTTTTTAAGCCTATCGTTGTGCTGAAAGCTAAAGAAAAATTTTCAAAATAACTCTATATCCTGAGCCGCCTCAGAAAAACTGAAGTACGATTTAAGATATTCAGTGATAAAAATTTATTTCTCGCAGCTTACACTGTGGCTGCGATGTTGTACCTAACGTCTAGACACGCGTTTACCTAGGCTTGTCATATATCCATTTTCATATATAATAAAAATTGGATAGTTCAAACAAATGTACTGACGATCTATAAAATTTTCAAATGTTTAAATTTTATGGTAGAAAAAGCATGAAGAAGAAATTCGCAATTTTTTATAATTACATATGTAATCGTGATGAAACCGGGAGACCAACAACAATGATATATCCGCCTACCATCACTTGACTAGTATGGTGGATAAAAGTATTTCTATCCTCATGATAGAAAGCAGCTGCCATTACTGGAAATTTAAGACGGCTGTTTAATATTCAATAGTAAAGATTATTGAAAAGTTTAGGGGTGTATCGGTTCCCGCAGAGCAACTCACGGGACCGAAGCCAACCTCACCTGCTAGTGGTGCGCCCTGCTAATCAACAAACGTGGCTCTGGCTTCCCACCAAATCTCCCCATATGAATCCCTACTTCAACATGTGGGAATCTTTGATGGAGGCCTATGTCCAGCAGTGGATGTCCACGGCTAATGATAATTGAAAACTTTAAGCATAATTTCACGGATGCGGTGAATAATAAATATTTATTGGTGTCGGTAGTTTACGATGGTAACAATCCTGAAGGTATTAAGCTGGCCTCTTACTCCTCGCGTAGATTATGAAGTTTAGCTGTGTGTAAATAATTTATCGTCTGAATGAATTCTGTTGCGTTAGCGAGCCTTAACATGTTTCCTGTAATTTATCAAACGGAAACTAATGTACGCTTAGTAAAGTTGGCAGTTACATGAAAGTTAAACTATGAAACAACTGTTAACAATACGCTTTCGGGTTGTTGGTAAATTAGTATTGCGCCATGGAGTAGATAACGGCAGGATCAATGATAATTATTAACTGAAACTAGAAATTATACTGCGGATATACCTAATAGTACTTTTCAATAGGTAAGTGATACGTCTGCAGATAACAACGTGCCGTTGGTTATGATGATATGTCCACAGTACGTTCGTCGCCTTGAGACTTAAGATTTAAAGTCTGTTTTATCATCAGCCGATAGACGTCCACAGCTGGACATAGGCCTCCTCCAAAAATCTCCAAATATATCGGTCCCGCGTTGCTCGCATTCACTAGTGGTCTGTTGCACTAGATATAGTGCAATTCAAACCGGGACACAGTAATGTTTGCATAATTCTGTTTGGCGGTAGAAATAGAAGCTGTGATGGAATGTATTTAGACAACCTTCAACAACAGACTTTTTTTTCTGGTTTCGATGGGCAAATCATCGAAAGATATCCTCCTTCTAGGAGGAAATCAGGGTTTTGTGAGATTCTTACTTACTAAAATCCCCTCAGTGCATTCGGAGAGTTTCCGGGATCTCTTATAAAACGCACCGGTGCCCCTCTATATTTTGTGTTTACACGTCTCTGAGCAGAAGCTAAACCCTCCTAAGCACCATCGCTGAGCAATATGTTGTTCCACGAAGGTTCGCTTGTTGAGCGATTAGAGCCTCCACCCTCAAGGCCCGCAAAACTCCTAGACTTTTTTAGTCGTCTTCTACGACAGGCAGGGCTTACCTTAGTCCTATACTTACTAGCCCGTGACTATAAGGCTGAGGAACAGAGACCTACCACCAGTGCATGCATTTTAAATACATTATGCAATAACAACTTTCAGTGGCAGTTAAGTAAAATGATTGTGATATAATAAAAAAAAATTAAATTAATTCAATAAATAAATTAAACATTAGGCCCGACTTCCACACGTATAATGAACTCAAAGGCGGGACTTGTACCTATTAATAACCGAGTGCTTTTTGCTCGTCGTTCGGCCGCTCGAGGTGTTTTAATGTGAACTTGAATGTGAACTGCCCACTGCCCCATCATTCATCGAACGTAAAAACACACACAGATAAGGGAACTCATTTCAGTGCGTTGAAATGTTATCACATAAACACTGAGAAAGCTCGTTTACGAGTTAATACGATATACTTCGACGCTCCCTGCAAGTGATCCGGTTAAAGGAAGAAAGCTCTACAGGGAAAAATATATTTAAGAAGAGCAAAAACTGTTAATAAATAAATTTCATCAGAATAGTCTTAAATAAAAGTTTATTTTATCTTATATTTTTTTATCATATTTTTATTTCACTCTAACAATCTGTATTGTCTAAAGAAATGTTTTCCAACCTTTTTTGTGCCATCCATCATCATCCACATACACAATTTATAATATAAAAAAATTATTGTTAAAGAATTTGTCGTCATCTGAAATTGCTGCAATTACTTAAGAATGTGATTTTTTCGTTATATTTAGTACTGTAATCTAGCATGGCCTGGAGCGAAAGAGAGCGGAGTTAAACTCGCGTCGAATCCATTTTCGAATTGCCCCTCTTAACAATCAAATTGCCCCCTTGTGGGACGTTGGCCCCACGTTTGGCAACACTGGTCTAAAGCTTGCTGTAAATTTTGCTGAAAGGTTAGGACTAAGTTATTCTTTCGAAAATAGTATATCATTGTTATATATTAACCTCCTAAAAATTTTATGTTTTAGGACCTATCAGTAGGATAATTGACTCACGAGGTATAATGCATCTCTAGATGTGGAGAAATCCTTAATTTGAAGAACACCGTAATAGCAATTGTCGGTTTTTTTTTATGTCGGCGAGTCGAGCGAGACGTTCACCTTATGGTTGATAGTTGTATTAGTAAGGAATACATACACAGCACCATATTATGCTTGCAGCTTTGAGACAATATTAATCTCGTTACCCCAGTAATTTCACTTCCTACATCACCGCTACATACTGCTGTTTGGCTTTGGGAATAGGAGCTGCGCTTGTACCTCTACCTAATCAGTCTCCGGCAAGTCATCTACCACAAATAAGATGCAAGTAGAGAGATTGCGCAGTTATAATGAATGCTTTTCATTAAACGCTGAAGGTTTCTAATATTAAGAAGACAGTAACAAAACGCACTTGGGTACGTTTCCAGTCCAAACAAATGTTCTACGTGGATGGTGTTATGCAAGCAATCGTCTTCGTACTTATGTAAACAGTTTGCTGGCCGTCGGTTGACCACCTCTCGGTCGTTCGGACGGTGACGTCATCAACACGTGCTTTTTCCCACCATGTGATGCTTGGTGAGGAAGATTGGCTCCGTACACGTGTGTACTGGGTAAATATTTATTTGGCGGTGTTAACAATTTCCTTCATAACATTCAACATTTGCGCAAGTTTCCTAACAGAGGGAAGTAAGAGTCTATTTTAGTTAATGATAAACAAATACTTTTATTTTTTCATAATTTTTTTTTTTGTTTGCCTTTGTCTTGCAATACAATAAACGTATACATAAGTGAATGGTTGAATTTTCAGTATAAAATATGGTAATAAGATGCAAATTGCTGCGTGAGTATAGATCTAATGTACGCTTTGGTTACGAGGTGCAAGGAAATGTTGATTCACTGAAAAGTATGTGCGTCTAAAAAAATTATTTAGCGTCGAATATAACTTTAAATAAAGGCTCATCATCATCGTCACTTCAGATTAGAGCGCGATCGACCCGATACTATCTGAATACTACTCCGAGATCTTCACCAGGTCGTTGATCTATAAAAAAACTTCAAAATTTACAAACGAAATAGATAAAGATAAAAAGCAGCATCTATGTTAACTTATTAAGTAACAAGTGATAACCTCTTTTTATGACTCCTTTCGTTTGCTTTATTACTTACCAACGCGTAAGTTACAACGTTATGTCAATTTGTGATTGTTAAGTCAATTGTTACTATATACATGTACAACAGAGGCGATAATCAAGCGCATGGTTGTGGCTACTTGATATTAAACATTCGAAGAAATTTGTGTATATCTAAAAATTAAGTTGTCCTTTTCATAATACTAACTTTAAGAGAGACTATTTTAAATTTAATAAGACGATGGATTTGATTAAGTTAACATTTTCAGTTAGCTATATATGTATATAGGAGATACCAGAGATTCATTGATAAATCATCGGATTACCGAATCTATTAGACGTAGACTAAAAATTTGGTAGATATATTGCTTCTGCCAGTTATAGGTCAGCTAAAAATGGATTTTACAAAATGTTTTCCCAGAAGTGAGTTGCGGGGATGTTAATAAAGGGAAGCGGTCCGGGAGCAGGCAAGTTGCTGCTGCACAGGTATATTTATGACAAATTTCAAAACTAAATTTCAAATGAAATTCTACACTAACAAGATTTAGGAATTTGTTTATTATGTAATCAAAAGAAAACAAAAGTGTTATTTTACAGCATTCAAGTTAATAGTGTATAAACACGGCAATCGGCACTTAGCGATAGCGTTGAAGTTCTGTACTCGTTGCAAACAGATAATTCCGTGCTGTATGAGCATTTTCAACAATTAATAGCGTGAAGCAGAGCTGAACGGAACACTGCGGAAGTCGACTATTTCCAACGTTTCTATGCTAATCCCATTAGCATTGGACGCCCCGAATACCTGACGGACTATAACGCGCTATACAAATTTATCTTTTAAACATAGATATAAGTAGACCGGAAGTGGCTATTACGTATGGACATTAAATTTATAGATTTAATTAAGAAACGTTAGATAATATAATACATATAAATATAAAGCAGCCTCATAGTAAATTTAAATGATGAGCTTAAGCAATATAAAAATCGAGTTTAGATAAAGTTAGCTTCGCGGCCGGTGTTTTCAACTTGGAGCAGGAATGCATAATAAAACATTTACAAACACTAACTACATAGTTTGTATGTAACTAAATGACTGAAGAATAACATTTTATTAGAACCGCTTACGCTTCGCTTTAATGCAACAATCTGAAAACGTAACACAAACATTTATAAACATGAAACGGAGCCGAAATTAGCACTGGAACGTTGCATCACTCGTAACAATATTATAACTTACACAAAGCAAAAGTTAAACGAGATATAACGAGATAAACTATGCTTAAACGTAAAAACATTTATTAATTAACAGATAACTTTTACATATAGAGAATAAGATAACAAATTTAGTTTAACAACGAATATGTACGATTCATAAACATATCATTATCAGCCGATAGACGTCCACTGCTGGACATAGGCCTCTCCCAAAGATCTCCTTGTTAGAGTTCATTGAGGGTAATTGGGTCTTAGCCCACCACGGTAGCCTATTGCGGGTTGATGTGTGGTCAGAGCCACGTCTGTTATTCAGCAGGGTGCACCGTGTGCAGGTGAGGTTGACTTGGGCTCCGTTAGATGTCGTGCGTAACCCCTTACACCCCCAACATAAATAATCATTATGTAGGAAAAAAGTTTATTTTACGCTCATCTCACTAGTTCTTTAACTAATGATAATATCTACTAAAAGTAAGACAAATATGAAAGAATTGTTTACTATAACAAATATATTATAAAACTTGTCACATTTGATACTTATAAAGACGCAGTATTAAATTATAACAACTAAAAGGAATAATTCCTTTTTGTTGTTATAATACTGAAATTTGTAAGTAGTTAAATTAATATTTACACTTCTATCTTACTTCCGAATAATAACTATATTAAATACTAATATATATAATATAAATTATAATAAATCTATAAATGCATGCGCGAGCACACCATCAGATGTGCACCAGTCAGAACTAGCCAAGAGAGTTTGGAATGAACAAGTCGGTTGCGTAGCTTCGTTTGGTCTTTACTTAAATAATAAGAACATGTTATTTTTATTACTTAATTTACTTAAAAAAATGTGCTAACATGGACATGTATCATTAATCTGTAACGGGAACGAACGAATACTGGCGGTAGGTTTCTGTTGCCGGTGAGCGTCTAGGTAGACATCACTGCAGCTCCTATTTCTGCCGCCACGCAGTACTGTACAAATATGACGGTATTCCGATTTGAAGGGCTTTATAGCTAGTGAAAGTACTGTAGTATGGGGGTTAATATGATATCTGAAAGCGACCAGCACAACCTGGTGCCTTGTATACCGTCCTAACGAGCACCACGTTATTATGAGCAAGAGTAAGTAACACTTATCACCAGTTCACTAGTTAACTTCCTCAAATAAAAAAAAAGAAAACTGTATGATAGATTATTTTGATGAAATGTTGTAGGGTTAGCTTTGCACACACACCTCAATGACATACGCACGCAATATGGATAAAAGTACAACAAGTAAAAAGGTATATTTGAATTCATGTACCTAATTATTCCAGCTATGGAAGAGCGAGGCATTGTAACGCAAGAACTTGTGTGGCCATAAAAATGCTCCAAGAACTGGTTACGTTTATTGCATGAGTTGTTAACAAATAAACTTTTTGATTGCTTTGATCCTGATGACAGTTCATAAAAGAAACTTAAACGAAGTGTAGACAGCTCGTTGCGGAACCCTAAACAGTGTTGATATTTTGTTACGGCGGTATGAAAGTGGTCGCCGCACGCAACGGCGGCCATCTCAAGTGCAACGACTTCGCGTAACACCGGTTGCACAACTGCTATATGAATTGTTAATTGCTCGTTAATTCGAGGTGCACACCAATGGGCCCCCACCACCAATCACTAAACACCAATCCCGAACGGATAGATGACCGACGGAAGCATTCCTACGAAACGGAAATATCATCAATAAATAAAAACATTCATTATAACAGCCTCACGTAAGTTCGAGGTTATATTTAAAAGAGGAATTATTCGTGTAATGTTATTTTTCATGTATACAATAACAATAAGTTAATTCAAGACAAACTGCGTTGTATAATTTAACCTTACAATACGGAAACTATGCATTCATAACTAAATTTAGCGGAAACGTAACGGATTGTAAGTACAACAAAGAACAATAGCAGTTGTAAGGAAAATTAACTCCTCACAACATATTTTTCGCTCTGTTTAAATTTTAATAAAAAAATTAGACTAGTGCCTAGATTCCCAACCTTTTATGAACTGCCTACCATTTTACAAGAAAAAAATATTTCAACACCAGCCTTTATTTCATAATTATACCAATTTTTGATGTTTGCCTGTTATCTAATAATAATCACAAACTAATATAAAATTCTCTATCTTATCGTGCCAAATTAAAGCTCCTATTCCCAATACAACCTAAGGGTTAGACGAAGAAGATATTCCTTGTAATGACCACGATAATATCAGTAAACTTACTAACCCCAGCCCTTTAGATTTAAACATGTGTATTTACCATTGCTTAGCTCTCACAAAATATGTATCTACTTTCCCAGTAGATGAAGTTAAAGTAATAACTGAATAGGAAATAAAATAAGACACGGTAGAGCGTTTCAGTATTTCATGTGCTTTACTTTTGGACATAGAACAAAAATACAAAATTCATATGAACGCGAACACGTATGAAGATAATAAAATAAGCATAAAACTTATATCACTTTTACAAGGCAATAAATATTTTAATGGTGTAAAAAATATACACAATAAAAACTCAATTAACGATTCGATATTAACAAGAGTTAATAAAATTTACGATTATTTATTCTCATATATACTACACTAGTACGATGTTTGCACAAGCGGCCGTGTTGCGTGCGCATGAGAACTCGTTCGTTTTTCGTTTCTCTACATATTTAACATACACAGCATCTACTTCTTTATTATGCTGATATTATTCATTAATATTATTAAGACTTGTTCTCGAGAGGTTTTATTATCACGTATATGTAAATCATTCCAATATTATAAAGCAAAACTCTTGAACAGTTGAAAAAATTGTATCTCAGTTTTGTCTCAAACATAAACCAATATTCTTAATTATGATAAGTAACAAAGTATCAAAATATCCAATAATGAGTTTCTTTGTGATATTCTATCGATATATCCTCTCATTGTTCTCAATTTTGGAACTCTCGGCATTCTCTGATGACGAGATATAGTCAAGACCATTTATCCACTACGCTGGTCAAATGCGGCGTATCTGTCGTAACAAACTGAAATACGCAGAGATAAAAGTAATGAAAGAGAAAACCCAAAGTTAAATGACCTCATGTCATCTATTCATCGCAAGCGTACTTCTTACAAAGATATCTATTCAAAGACGTTAAAGACGATGAAAACGAAGGAAAAATACTATGTAAAAAAGAGTAAGCACAATTGAATGTGGTCCATCAATCATGGGAGGACTTGTAAGGGGCATTTAGCTAGCAGCACCGAGACACTTTCACTAGCAGAGCCATTATAATAAATCACGAGTGTTGTATTAAAAACCGCAAGAAACGAATTTGCGGTGGAATTTAAAGCTGATTATGATTTCAAGAGGTACGGTGGACGAAAAATTGGTTTTATTTATTAGTAGAAAATTCGAAAAGGTAAAAACTTGTTGCAATTTAGGAAAATTCAACGAGATAGACATTTGGATTGAATTCAGAGAAAGTCTATTTTTGTCAAAGGAATGGGTTCGATTGTTAGTAAGAAATTTTATAGTTTAAATTGTTATGTTCTTAAACAGTATATCGGCTAAAAGTGACGATGAAGTATTAGAATCTGAAAATTTATAACTATACTATAGATGCAATGAATTATAATGTATCTAACCATACCTTAGTACGCCGGCAATGTTTTAATCGATAAGTATATTCGACTTCCACCACGGCTTTAGTGCATAATCAACAAACATACAACAAACAAAATAAATACAATTATAGCAATTGTATAACATTAGTTCAGCGCAGTACCTTGAGCGATATTTTCAACACAACTAATTCTTAGAATGTGGTACATTCAATGATTTCTCATATTTCCAAGAATGTTACATATATAATGAAACTAGATTTTATTCTGTTCATTCTATTTTTTAGTATCCAGACGTTTTGGGAACCGTAGCATAGCCACAGAAGGATTATGATGAAAAATGTCCAGCTGTGATCTAGGTATTTCCACAGCTCCTCGTTTGATTAACGTGTAAAATATTATTAAATATGAAATACATAAGTAATTATATTTAATTAAGTCTTAGTATTCAACATGTCATGTAAAGTAAACACCTTTTGACAGGTTGACCTCTTTTATACAGAATAACATATTAGAAAGCGAGAAGAGACAAAGGGCCACACATGTTTTATTAGTCCATCGTCGATTCCTACGTCCTGATTCATCACTTGCGTGGCTCGGTTGCGGAATACAAATGGACATATACAAAGACGACGATAAAAATGACTCACGTCGTCGAAAAAGTATTACCAAACTGATGTAGTATTGTTTATATTCGAAGCGAATGACGAATAACTTTAATGTCTAATTTAGGCGTTTATATAATTTCGTGCCATTGTATCGATATATTTCAGATGTTTAATGGCTTTTCAACTGTCTAATATTTATAAAAAAAAAACGGAAAGAACAATCACATCATTCAGTTTTTTCATCAAACAAAAACTGATCTTCTTAATCTTAACAATAAATGTTTTAAGTTGATACATTACCCTGATTATAAAGTGACTCATTACTCTTCAATATAATCTTAACAGCAATGTCAATGTACCTGTAAATAAAAGAAAAAAAATCAATTTGACAGAGAACAGAAGAACAGGTAGTGTTACAAACTCTTATTGCTTAAAAAAACACAAGGCCTAAACCACATTTCATAATTACTAACGGCAGGCTAATTGAAATTGAAACGAGTCGGAATTTTGATTGACTACAAAAAATTATTTATATAACTTGTATCAAGTTATTGAAGTAATATATTTCAATGTAACTTTGACTCATTGCGAATTGATGTAATTTTGTGAGCAATCCAACAAATAGTACGCTCGCCCAACCTCGATTAGCCGCAGAAACGCTAAAGGGCACACAACAATCAAGAAGTTATAGAAACGAATAAGTTACAAATTATCTTCTCTAGCCGTTATTACTCTGGAACGATTGATGTAACAAGATTTATTCGATGCTTGTCTATTTGATAGTCAATTGTAAATCTGGAAAAAGTTACAGCAGGTTCATAAAACAGAAATTGAGGTTATCTACTAACGTCCAATCTATAATGGACTTGATCTAAATTTCATATGGTAGTTAAATTACAATTAGGCCGCAGATGATGAAGCTCGTCTAGTATGTTCTTGCTCTCATATGTTGGCAGCGGGGACGTAACAATGCTGTGATGGCGGCATATTTACTACGTGAAGGGAGAGAATTTATACGCACTGTAACCGCCTCAGTGGTCATCCTTAGTGCGTTGCAGGAGGTCGCAGGATTTTTTACGAAACGCACCAGTGCCTCTGTGCACTATGCTTAACCATGTCCCAATAGAACCGTAAGCTTCCCCCACATCATTGCTATGCTGCGACCACCTCCTATTTGTCGTCCACCTTGGACTCGTTCAATGGGCAACGAGGGCCTCCATCTAAACATATTGCGAAAATAAAGAAAGATTGGTAGTTAGCCAAGCGACAAAAGTTCCCAACATGTGGCGAAGGAATAGGTCCTCTTCCGATTTTGGACAACTACGCTGCGGAAGCAGTTACTTGTCTAAACGTGCTGTATTCTGTCAGTAAGCTAAAATATATTATTAAATATGACTTCTACATATCATGAACAAGGACTACGAGGACCGCACCACGACCGGGAAACTGTTTACGTGTCGCCGAAATCAATCACTCGCGAACGATGTTTAGTGGCAGTTGAAGCGAATGTTGCCGCGAACAACTTTACGTTTGTGGTCATATCGAATTATTATCTGTCTATATTAACTTTTATATGTCTGTCAGTAACTAGGTTTAGACACAACATACGTCCTTATAATCGTTGCTCTGTCTACATTATATTATTTCTACATAAATATATATGGATAAATATTACATTAGATTTGTCTTATAAATTCTCCTCAGTGGTACTGTCATGTCAAAAAGGTGTATGTGAAAAACATTCTACACCAGAGTTCCCCAAACTTTTTTGTGTCGTAGACCCCTTGCCATGTTTTTCCGTGTTGGGTAGACCCCTTACTTACCTGATATTGATTTCCTGTAAACTATTGAGGAGTACTCGTGTAATTATGCATGATTGAATATTAAACTACTAATAACTAAAGTCATGATTGGCTTAATTTATCTATCTTTGCTAACTACGAGTATAAAACTAAAATTTAATAAAAAATAATGTACTTACTTTTCTCCAGCACTCTCAAACAAAATAACACTGACTCACTATAATTTGTGTGATATACTATCTGTTTATATTTTTTAAAATATTTTCTTAGCACTTTCTTTTTCAAGATTCAGGAAACGAATAAACGTATTTGTCCCACATTCGTATTTATAGAGTGACGAATTGAACAAGTCAGTGCAAGGTAGCGAAGCTCTGAGACTGCGACTCTCAGGTTTTTACAAGTTCAAAATGTATTGCGACCACAAAGCGAATACCAACAACCAACAACCAACATCCTACAACTTACACTACTTTATAAACATATATAATACATTTTTTACTTCATAGGTACTTTTATAAATAATGTATATGTTTTGATATTATAAGATAGTATGATGTAAGTAAATAGGTACTATCAGTGTATGTCATGAGATCCACTATCGTGGACCCCCATTTTCATTTCATGGACCCCCAAATTTTTTTTCGCTGACGTAGACCCCTTGCAGGTTGTCATAGAGTCCTAGGGGTCGATATAGACCACTTTGGGAATCACTGTTCTACACCATAAAGTAATTCATAATGAGTTAACACTTGGTCTCTAGCCTGCTTGCTGAGAATAATCTGGCTCTTATTTTTAACAGCTGGAGCATAGGAATGTTGATTGGCAGCAGATTTACAATATGAGTGTGCTAGACAATCAGAAAGGTTCAAGAATTTTCTTTCACCGAGAAATCGACTAAAATATGGCTTCGCAATCCAACCAGAACTTTAGGGTTTATGAAATCTCATTCTTCAAGAAACCAATGAACGTGACTCTGGAATCGAATTAAACACCGTGTTACAAAATCGTTGATTTTCCTATATTGTTGCGATCTGTCAAAGCCTAAACTATATTGTCAATAGGAGATTCATAGATATTGATAAAATACACATTTATAAATTACTTCAGTAATGTTTAAACTTAATAGAATTTCAACGAATGAGTTGGCTTCTAGGAGTTTCTAGATTTAAATCCCTTGATTATTTATTTCTGAAACCATTAGGATAATTTTATTATAAGTGTAAACACAAGTTTCCAAGCTCGTAATCTTGCTTCAGCGTTTTAACGTCTGACCGTGTACGTCCATTAGTCACGATGTTTAAGGCTTGCATCGACTATGTTAATACATTAGCATCACTAACACACAATTTATTTCCACTTCGCTATGATATATGAACATATTAAAAACAAGTGTTCTCCAATGGAAGTATTTTACAGTCTAATCAATCTTTTCTAATTTGTCGTTATCGAATACTAACAATTATATATCAATAAATTTTTCTGTGGATTGTTTAGGATGCAATTATTTTTATTTCTTCTTAAGGTGCCTCTCTGTTTAGCGGACGTGAGTCAGTCAGTTCACCATATTTCGGTCTCGGAGAGGTACATTAAGAAGAAGAATTTTTAATTACTGTAAAATATACAATATTTCGTTTCAAACAATACATACTGTGTTTAATCCAGTTTAACCGACTTTGATTAAAATCGTATTTGTACAAATTTTTCTTTAGAGCCATAGCAACATTGAAGAGAAATTTAATAAAGTATTCATCGTTTTTTTTTTAAACAAAAATTAATCAATAATTATGGCGAAAATTCTTTCATATTAGAAGACAATTATCAAAACATGTACAAATGTTTGTCTGTCAAGGATAACGTGAAATTGTTTAATAAAACATCATAACAGAATATAATGGATTCTACAAAGAAAATGTTTACCTTTGACGTGAGCAAAAATGTATTTGTGTATATATTGTGAAGTAAGCGAAAGATTTTTGCAATTTGAAATAGACTACTACAGGCAAAGTACATTATGGTACATAACTGATTATCGCTGTTAAGAAAAATAATATAGCAGCTGCTATAAAATAATTGATATGTTTCGATTTGGAAGGAGATAGAGAAATTATTGGAATATTTTATACTTTATTACTGTACAACACGATGTTCATGTTAATCCCGCAAAAATCCTAACTAAATGCAACTGTGCAAAAAGAAATACTTAAGTTCATTGTTTAAGAAGATGTTCATTCAGTAAGTTAAGTAAATGAATATAACGTTTAGGTTTCACTTATGAACTTTCGTATATACGTCTAAATATCTGCTGCAGTTTATGCTCTCCCTTGAGCACATGCTGGAATTGAATGTGACAAGGAGATTAGATTATAAATGCTGAGAAAATTTAATTTGATTTATATCTATAAAATGGCTGTAAGAAGATCTTCAATCGTTTGCATTCCGATTCGGAGCGATCAGACGACACAATACGGAATGCTGGTTATGAAATATAGCCGATATCATCAAACTTTCGAGATTGGGCGACGTCTTCGCTGGATAACGAAAAACTTCGATTATATAAACACTCCTTGGAATTTATTAAACGCTCTGCATTGTATTAATTCATTATCGTCATCTGAACCGAAGGACGTCCATTGCAGGACAGAGGTCTCTTGTATGGTATTCCACAAAACAGTCTTGCGCTTTTTGAGTCCAGTGGCTCACATCAATTTTTTTTAACGTCGTTTGGAAAAATAACGATATTAATTCATATTATAATAACAACTCGTCTCATATAAGAATAGAAGCAACTCTATACAAAAACCCCTTATTAGAGAAGCCTATGTTCAGCAGTGAACATTAATACACTGAATGAAGAAAATGAATAACCACAGCAATTAACATGCTGAAGTCTACAGCAAATTGTTTTGCTTGGACTGTGGAAGTTGTATTTTAAGTAAAACGTTATTAAACTTTTCTTCGGAGGAAACATTACGTCGTAGTTGCCATTATTTCGATAAGTATTATATAGTTTTGGTGTATGCACTTAACTAAATCTGCTTTCGGAAATTTCAAAAATGCTATTATAATGATTGTGTACTACATTTAAAAAAGCTTAAGAGAGCTTGAGACAAAAATAAAAAAAAATGGCTATAAATCCACTGACAGTTTTAAACCTTGAGTTAAATATGCGAACATTTTACCTCAATCAAATCAAGGTTAATAAATATGATAATGAAACTTGATACGACTTCTGTTAATGATCATTAATATTTAATATAAATTTGATTGATTTGATTTGACACAAATCAAATTTGCGTCGATCGATCAACTGAACCAAATAATACGAGTACATGACGACAGAAGCCAGTTTGACGTCACGCCTAATGCCGGATATGAACCCGCTATTCAGTGTAGCCATTGGTTTATAGGAGTCAACAGCGTGAACAGAGAAATACAACATAACAAACCTGGATTTTTTAACTGGACAAAAACTAGATTGTATGTTGATGGAAATAAAACTTCTGTCCTTATAATAATCTCTTGTAACCTTCGAAAGTCAGAATGTAACTATTAAATAGTTCTTAATACGTAAAGATATACAGGTAATATAAAAAATAACGCGTCGGAAAGCCTTTCGTGAGTCACACCTTAACCATCAAGCGAGCATGTTAACTGCTCAAGATCCAGCCTCTCCACTCTCATCTCATTTACATAGTGCCACTAAGAGCAGCGCTCCCCTACATTTTGTAGTTGAGGCGCTATCGCTTGCGGGCTCTAAATCAACAGTCCATGTCAGGTGTAGTAATGATAGCGATTAGTCTACATTTTAACGAGAACAAATGTCGAGAAGACCAGAAGTCAAATTTTAAAATATTGGCACAGTAGAAAACGCAGCGATGTTGTTTTCAATACTCTTTAATTTTTTACGAACAGATAACTCAAACTAATGTAACCCTGAAGTTCTTCGTTACGATTTACAAGTAAAATTTGATAAAACGAAAAAACCGTAAATCAATAGAGAATTAAATAATAAAATTAACAATGAAATATAAAATTCGTTGTAAATTATGCAACGAAATATAGTATGCAGTGTCTAACCTCTAGAACGTTGTGGCGCCAAACACTGACTTTATCGGCTAAACTAATGAATTAAGATAAAACACTTGGTGGGAGCTAAAGGTTGGACGATAAGTTCTTCAGATTGCATGCAGTCGATGAACACCGTTATAGAAACGAGATATTTCATTGTTTTAAATATTTGCGTAGGTACTAAATTTATTTGTGGCATTAGTCAAAATTTTTTAAGTTGATAAATCGACGGTGGGACTATGAAAGTCGGAGATGTAAAAGTTGTAAGATGTAAATAAAGAAATAAATATTCTTTATTTGTGTTTCTTCTTACCTTAATACAAATTATGTATATTTTTCAGATATAACAGTAAAATTTATAATTATGAAATAGAAGACGGAGTTCAAACTAGAATGTCATGCTATACAATTCGTAGCTTCTTCCCCTTGGGATGAAAAATTGGTTTAGGTATATCTGTGTTTGTACGTATATTTTTTTTAAGTTTTACATATTAATTAAATTTTAAATACTTATACTGACAACGTATCTTGTTCTTTAGTAGAAGTTTGCGGTAGTTACGTTATCTAATCCCTGAAGACATTTCGTTTTATTTTTACATTGAATGCTGGAATGTTATAAAGTTTTGTGTATTTTTATTATGGAAGTTGTATTAAAAAATAAACAGGAAGAGCTTTGTGGAACAATGCACGAGTTATATTGTTAAGAAGTTGGACGCAGGTCGCGGCGCAAGCCAAGAAAAGTTCCGGTCAATAAATCAAAGCGGTGTCGCGTGAAATTTGGGGCGCCGAGTCGAGAATCTACTCTGTGAAATTGTAATGTTGAACTTTGAGAAGAATGTTGTTGGGACGATATAAGTCAGTATGTCATAAAATTATATTGTATTGCTTCACAGCCTCATACTCAACTAGGTAGTATCTATAAAAAATTTTACAATCGATACAAGAACACTAGCTAAACATTTTTTTTCAACGAAAGTTAATTTATGATGTTTTCAATAGAAATGATTGGGTGATATTACCTGTTTGGGGTCTTATTACGAATAAAATGAAATCAAACACCAAACACACCAATGAACGACATTATTACGATGACGTTTTCTGTGCAGAACAGACAATAAAAATTAAATTGATATCAGTCTTCCTGTGACCATGGCTGCTGCAAAGCGGTCGAAACATGGGAATAAGAAAATTAACGCAATAAAATCCATTAATTAGTCATGACATATTAGTTTTTTTATAACGTTACAGTATAAGGTAACTACTGCTAAGCCCAATAAATAACTGCTTGTTATTCAAGTTATTTAATCCTCTGTATCATAATAATATTAAACAGGAATTATTAACAAAAAGTTAGTTAATTCGATTGACCATGCGCGCCTGGCCCATCTTGACCACGACGGTTACATTCCGATGGTTTATAAAACGTTGGACTTATATGTATGGTGTAAATATTGTAATGTAAACAACTGTAAATTGTAACATATTACACGAGTAGTGGACCCCAGACGGTCGCGTTTCTGTACATGGGATTTAGGTCAAGGCAATAGTCTAGATCATTAGATTACAATTTATGTTACCGCAGTGCTGATGTACTTACAAATTTGAGAAAGATCATTTCCAAATACAAGGAATGGTTTGTGTCACTCAAATACAGCCATAAAGTCTGGTTTTACTTAATTACCGTTACTTAAGTAAGTAATCATTATTGATATAATGATTTGTCAAAAAGTTGAAGAACATTTTCTAATTTTTAAGTATTTTATTAGTTAGCCTCTGTTGCGGGAGATCGATTAGGTCTGCCACTAAATAGTAGTGAGTAGACTAAACAGTGTTCTGGGTTGAAGGGCGTTGTAACTAGTTAAATTGCTGGGGTAACGAAGCTTATCATGTTACGTGACAAAGTGGTAAGCATAACGTAATTCAGTGTATATCATCCTAACTAGGGTCACGTTGTTATTGCGAAGTGTCCATCAGGTAAGCGTTTAGCTCGTCTCGTAGCCTGGTTAAATAAAAAAAACTGTGACAGTGTATTTCTGAATATGTGGATCAGCTTTATATTCCTAATACGGTTTTTAATATTTTTTAATACAATAACAATTGTAAAGCCTCGTACAACATATGGACATTACTTACGTAATGGCACAGTGTATTTCTATGGGAAGTAAATACTTCCTGGAGATTATGAAGCGGGTGAAACGTGGGAAAAGCAATAATTGGAATCGCAGCAGTGATCAACGGTCGTGATCTCTGACGGATTTGTAATGGCGAGGAGTAGTTCCACGAGTTAATAGGAAAAAATAATAGATGAGAAATATTATTGATTGTTCTCTTAATCACAGCCTAAAACACCTAAAACTTAATATTTGGTAAGTGAACTTAAAATACGTAGAATTTCTTTAAGACATCTTTTGTAAGTTTTTCTAAAACCAATCAAATTTATACGAAGTGCAACGAACGTACGCTCAGCTTTTATTTTTAACAGTACCTGCAATGAAGAAAAAAAAATCCAGTATCGATATTTATATATCACAAGCGTGAAGTGCAATGGTAAAAACGAATGAAAAACTTTATTCATACTAGATTTTGGAGAGAAGACCTTTTTCATTATTACTATAACATATATTATTAATATATTGAAGTAGCAGCTAGAACATTAGTTCTTTATTAGTGGTAGGTCTCCGTTACCGGAGACCGTCTAGGTAAGTAATTACTGCAAGATCTATTTCTGCCGACACACAGTAGTGGGTAGACGTTACTGTGTTCAGGTTTGAAGGAAGCTGTGGCTAGTATAATTATTTAGGTAACATGGAGTGTTGAAGCGATGAGCACAATTTTATGCAGTGTATCATCCTAATAAGCGCCAAGCTTATCATTTACCATCTAGTGAACATGTTTCGTTCGTAGTCAGTTCAAAAAAAAAATATTATAAGATCAATAAATCTATAGAGCCTATATACTGAGTTATATAGTAACTATATCTGTTAAAGAGGTATAGTTACTGAGGAGGTTTTATAAGATTTTAACGGTTCAACAGTTTGAGGTCAGAGAGAGAGAGAAATAAAAAGGATGCGCCTTAGTCGTTGAAGCGTGGGAACAAAGGGAGCAGGTGATGGATCAGCATGTGCAGTTACGGACGGTGAGCACGCTGGTGACCACATCATGCGGATCCCTGCATTCCAGCGCTCGCCGAGCGTGGGGTGGGCGCTCGACTGTATCCCTCCCCACAAGGCAACTGGGTCGCAACTCTATTTTTATTATCGTATATATTTAAAAAAGTTGTAGGTATATGTAAATAAAGAAGAAGAATGTAATTTCAATAGATATGCGTGAGTGTTAAGCTATCAATGATGTCGAGGACAGAGCTAAGTAGATGCGAAAAATACATGAAGCTGACCAAATAATCATGTGTGATAATGGCTAGCAAGAGAGAGTAGTTGTAGGTTAATATGGTGGCATATACACCACACACAGCTAACAAGATTACTATTGCCTTTGTATTAAAAAAAAATCATTATAATGTATACTTTTATTGTTACGTGTAAACAGGAAATATATTTTAAATCTTAGAGGCTACGGTGCTAGAGCGATGGAAAAAACTGTATCAAACAACAAACTCAGGAAGTACACCGCAATCAGCAGCAGGAAATAATATATAACTGTGCAGTTATTATATTGTTAGGATACATTTAATTGAATGATCAATATTATATTAACGTATATAATGAAAATGGGTTTTCTTTGTTCGTAAATCACTTGAAAACAAGTGAACGTATCGCGACATGGGAACGTGAACATTCGATGCGGAATGATTTGCAGATGGTTATTTCTAATTAACTTTAATAAACTATTTCATTTCGTATTATATATGCGGTTGCTATAGTAACGGTTTCTATAGGAAGCCATTAGCGGTTGCGGTGGCACTCAAGAAATATTTCAGACAAATTTCCAGTTCAATTTTATGATACGGCCAGCAAAGTGGGCGGGGAACAGCTAGTGCACACCTTTAAACACTATAAATATTTATCAGATATGAAAACCTTTTTCACTATTCACTACATCTTATATTAATTATATAAAATTACTTTCATATTGTTAATAACAAATTTTAATATTAGACGATTGAAGGCTCAAAGTAAGTGGAGTTCATGACTAAGAAAGGTTCTGATATGAAAAGATATAATGTGAACATATTCAAATTATCATTAACTATGTAAACCTGTCAGATGAAATGATGATGATAATGATGTAAACCTAGTATATAAGCTAGTATGTAACCTGTTATCCTATCGCGTCGTAATAAACAAAATAAAAATTATTAAGTGTTTTACTTCTTCAGTGACTGTATAGGTCATAACATTTTTCTTTTAAGCTGAAATTATATATTTACTAGTAATGCTTTAAATGTTATTATATCTAAATTTTTATATCAAAATAGTGTATTATGTATAGTGTCTTTTTTATTCTCATTTATTTTGTAGATTTAAAGTTAAAACAGCGGTTAAAGTAAAAATGTTAGGAGCGTGAGATTAAAATTTCTCACAGACTAATCGGAGGGCGTAAGCAGAGGGTGCGTTTTAATTTAAGCCTGCAAGTAATCGCGTAACGTGAGAACGCATGTGCGATGCTTTATTTAATTTTTTTTTGACGTTCATCGTAACAAAACTGTTGCTCTGAACAATCGGTCACCCAAGGGACACGGTATACGGCCTGCAACAATAGCACGATGGAATTAATCATCAGTTGTAGCTCGCCGAATGATCTCATTGAGATGAGACAATGGAGCCGTAGTGACAGTTTAGTTGTTATTTAGCTTTTGTATCTTCATTCCAAGTGAATGTTTAATTTTTAATCTCTGTCTTTGTACGCAATGTTATGAGATAAAATATTTTGTAAGATTTATGATTCTATGATTTACTATTTGAATAGGATTTAATAGAACGGAAAATTATCAAGAGACAAGTTTAAATGTGTTTTTACCTTTATTAAAATCTTATTTTAGATGCTTTTATTTATCCCCCCTTTTCTCCACTTATATTACTATCCAATTCTTAACTGCTCTCATCTTATACTGTCCTATTTTTTACTTCTCCTCTTTTGTTGAATACTTTATGTTTCTATTACAATAATTTAACTTAGCTTAATCTAACGTGCTTTCGAATACATAAAAGTCATTTAACAAGACTAACTGCATTATTCCAAGAAAGAAAACCAATTTATCACTCTCTTTGTTTACCACCTTCATAGTGCCATCATCTCATTCTCTTACTAATTAAATAAATCACAATTCATTTCCAAAGCTCGTGAACTCACAATTGTTTTTTTTTAATACAAAGAACTGATTTTAAATGTAAACGAGACCGAGTTCTGATAAACTTTATCTTCATTCATACACATCCAACCATTTCTATGTCTCCGGAATTGATACTGTTACTATGGTTACTAATACTTTGATGACTATATTGAATAATTATTAGAAAGTGTTAATAGCTTTTGATAATTTGATTTGGTTGATTTACGCATTCCAGTAAAGACCTGAACATATTCAATACGTTAATGTCTTAATGCTATGATAAATTAGATGAGGATGGTATATATAGCGAACCAGCATCAAAGGCCCTCTTTGTGAAAGAACGTCCTATAGTAAAAGCGTTATCGTCCTATAGTAAGTCGTTAGTGAGACCATAAACCAAGGAATCCGTTTTCGATTGCAAACTATAAACAGTTTAGTAATTATTAAAATAAATTAAACAAATTTTATTTGTTACAGTGCATTTAATAACTATAAATTTTAC
Organism: Ornithoptera alexandrae; assembly: GCA_029030555.1. Taxonomy (NCBI): domain Eukaryota; kingdom Metazoa; phylum Arthropoda; class Insecta; order Lepidoptera; family Papilionidae; genus Ornithoptera; species Ornithoptera alexandrae. The sequence continues at coordinate 2,671,890 of JARDVY010000037.1, read as the reverse complement.
ACTACTTTTGTGCGACTGCGCTTTCTCCTTGATGTTATTACATTAAATAAAATGAATTTGAATTGCAAATCCCGTTTCTATTATAATGATAACTATAAAGTCCGAGCAAAGGAAATAATAGACCATAACTTGCAATGTAGACATTAACAAGTGACGTCGATTGTATATTACAACAAATCATGCTTCTGTGGGTAGAGTTATATTTATAGAAATTAAACGAAAATGACATACATCATCACAAACACTTGAACAGAGCCAATGATAATGCAAGACATGAATATGTTATCATTTTTCAGAAGTATAGCTAAGATAATCATTTATCTGATATGGGGTTCTGGAACTACGAAACCTAAAGATTATATTAGAACTTATTATAATTTTTGCCCTCGACTCTAAAAAGATAGAATAATGTTTGGACCCGCAACAGTAACCAATAACTGACAAAATTATTGACTTAAACACTTGATGATATTGCTAAATATGACGGAGAGTCATGATATTAATTAATAGATTTGTCGTTGTGGAATTATAAATTCACAACCCTAGATATGTACAGATACACGTTTTGACCTTATATTGTTAGTCCTCCACTCTAAAAGACAGGGTAAATTTTTGAGTCCGTAACCAAAAATCGTTACAATAGCAAAATCCAATGAAGTCGTGTATCGTTCGTGATAAAGATATCAAAGAGCATTGCCTTTGTGTCGGTCGCAGGTTCGCTCCCGGCACGCGACTTGCACGCGTCCGTTCTGCATGGAGCGAGGGTCATCCCTCTGCGTACTCCCATTGCAACGCATTTGCCACGCATCTGAACCCGCTCCCCTCAGTCGCCATTGGCTACTTCTGTATTGATCCGTTTTGCCATTATTAATTTTCTAGCCTTGAAGAAACATTGATCTTTATAAACATGTAACGTTAATAATATGCTTTCCGAGGAGCCTGAAGAATAATATAAATAATAATATATCGACCGTTTCTAGACTTCAATATTACTTAAGAACGGATTTTATAAAATTCTTTCCCCTAAATGAGTTACAAGGGTGTTTCAGTCAGCAAAACGGTTGGAGAACAGATAAATAAACGTTATCATAATGTTCTGATGTATTACCATAATATGATTTACGCGATAGTAAATGTAGAGAAATAATCACTTTATTAACATTAGAAGAAGAAGATCCTCTAAGCTCAGCTTATTTATATCCGGTGCATCCATAAAAGCTCGATGGATTTACTAAGCATCGTATTGTGTGACCATACAGAATGAAATACGAACGGTTATCACGTTATAAATTTTTCCCGGGCATTGTGCAAAAATTGCCAATAAATTGCCACGTTACATTAAAGTCCTACAGGGGTCCATCGGACCCTTTCGTGTGTATTTGTCGCCTTGGGTTATACAAGGGGGACGCGTGCATTTCATATCTAACGATCAATAAACGCAATGTTTGTTATGGACGAAAAAACGGCGGTTTTGTTACGAGTATTTAATACAGCTTTCATTTAATGTTGTTTTCATCTATTCATTGATAATATTGAACTGATAATCAATTAAATTATAGGATAATCAGAAAAATATAAGCATAACTTACATACTATGTCAGAATTCTTCTAAATTATATTTTTTTCATGCAACGAAGCGCCAGTCAAGATGATATACAAAGCGCCACATTGTCCTCATTGACTTGAGACGTAAGATGTCAAGTCTCGTTAGCTCAGTAATTAACGTTACCTATAACGCTATTCAAACCGGAATACAGTATCGTATGCACACTTATTTTTAGCGGCAGAAATAAGCGCTGCGGGTGGTACATACCTAGACAGTCTCCGGCAACGGAGACCTACCACCAGTGAATGTTTGATGATTAACTTGACACAGGAAAAGAATAAAGAACACTGTCCAGTCATTACTGTCGCGATCTGTAATATTTCTTTTTGGATAGAATTCGAAGTGAACAGTTGAGCATTTAGAGGTTCATTACCGAGCGGGTTCAACAAACCTACGAACGGGAACCGTAAACGTACGAACATACAATTAGTGTCTCGCAAATTGGCCGCGTTTCCCTCTCACAATTAACCGCGCCGGCATTGTACCCTGCACTCCGCAGTGTGCACGCGCCCCGCCCGTTGCCCAGTCAGTGTGTACGCGCATTGCCTGCAATCATTATTCTAATTGTTTCTGGTGCAGCATAATAGACCTGTGCTGTGGGTGGATGCGAAAAGCTGCGGAACCGCGTTTGATGGATGAGAATTAGAGCCTATAACCAGCAGTGAATAATAAAGGTCGATCATATATTTGTGTGGCCTCCCGAAACTACCGTCATTCATCATATACCTGCATGCATGGAAACGTTTGGTAGTAACTCTGTTGCCGGAAACCGTCCAGGTAGGTACCACTGCGATGTCTATTTCTGCCGCTAAATAGCTGTGTTGAAACATTACTGTGTTTCGGTTTGAAGAGCGTTGTAACTAATAAAATTACTGAGGTAAAGAGACTTAACATCTATTGTCTCAAAGTGACAATCACAATGCGATGTTATGTATTGTCTAACAAGAGTAATGTTTTTATGGGCAGGCGTATTATTTACCATAAGGTGAACATGTCACTCGTCTCGTCGCGTCTTCGAATAGAAAATAAAGTAGTTAACCAATGATTTATACTTTACTCCCATATATAAAATTATAAATAAATACTGTAGCTTCTCTATGATAATCAGAACATCTGTTAATCCAATATATATAAGCTAAAGATATTATTTAGATGTAGTAGTAGTTAGTATTTTAGAAGTAAACATTGCATTGATTTATATTAACTGATCTTGTCTTCGGAAATCGTGGATATTAAATATTCTCAATCTAATAGCTATCACTGCAAAACAGCGGTTATTAACTTCACTAATATTATATTATTACTATGAACTGAATACGATACATAAGATTAGTCTGTAGAGTAAACAGTGTATAAAATTACTTTTATTATACAATAATTTGTTAACTTAAACTTACGATCAAAGAGAGCAGGATATTAAAGTGAACCAAACAATATTCCTTGCTATCTTTGAAACCCATATAAATGTAAACGATTTAAACTTTTATTTTAACAATGTTGTAGTTGATTCTAAATACTCTCTTCAAACGAGATTGGCATAAAAAAAATTTAACAAATTTGTTCGCAAAACAAAATTCCTTTTTCTGTTTACTCTTACACAATGTTGTTTAGCGCGACCTCCTGCTAACGATTGTCCAAACAAAAAAAAAAGTCCTTGTCCCGTCGCAGGTAGGAAATACACTACTTTAATTTTTTTTTTAGTGAACCTTTTTAGTTCAGTACAACTAGTTTAAAAATAAAGACGAGATGAGATTAACTATGATTTTGTTAAACAATTCAGAATCCCTAACTGCAATTCTTTTCAATGGTAGAGATAGGATATATCCAGAGACTCATTGACTCATCCCGAAATCTCCGAAACTATTAGATGTAAACAATTAAAATTTGATAGAGACATCGCTTTTGACATTTATAGGACACCTAATAATGGATTTCACAAAATTCCGTCCCCAATGGGAATATCGAGGGTTTCAAACCTAATTCAGTATTACAACCAGCAAAGCCGGGCGGAGAACAGATAGTATTGTAATATAGCAATACAAAACTATTCTAATATCATTCAGCGTTTTACTATGACTTGATTATATATGCAAACAAATTATTTATGGGTATTTGTAGTATACATAGTGTATAAATTAATAATTAACATTCTTCTGGACTGGCTAATTGAGCTATTGAATTTAATAAAGCACTAGCAATAACCTAGCAGGTGATATATAAAGATATCAGTTTGAATGAAGCACTTCACAATACAAAAAACTTTATATAAATATATATATATATATATATATATATATATAGGATAAGTAATATGTACAGCAATAATAACTCTAATAGGGTCACCTAATGTGTGGGTTGATGCATGAGCCACTTGTGTACAATGAAGAAGTTCTAAGTGCTAAGTTTTGATAGAGTTGCAAAGTAACAATGTAGTGCACAACAATATACATGAATTATGGTGTATAGTTATAATGCAGAAACTTTATACCACGAGAGACTAGGCGTATAACAATGTTTACTTTGTCGTACTTAGCCAACTTTGATTAATAGAATAGAGTAATGATGATATTAAATTTACGATTTTAGTTTTACTATACTATTGCAGTTTAATAGGCAAAACCTGATATATATATATATTTATATATAAGAGATGTCCAAAGATATGATACACTGCTTCTGGGTGGTAAGTTAGGGTTATGTGAGAATCTTACTCACTAAAACCCACTCGGTGATCTGCATCAGTGTGTTCAAAGATGCTCCGGGATCTCTTATAGAACGCACAGGTGTCCATCTACACTTTTTGTTACACGTCTCTGAGGAGGAGCCTAATCCTCCTCGACACCGTTGCTGAGCCATACGCTGTCCCATGCAGGTTCGCTTGTTGAGCGATAAGGCGCTCCCACCCTCAAGGCCCACGAAACTCTTAGACCCTTTTAGTCGCCTTCTAGAGGTCACATCTAAGAATGGATTTTACAAAATTCTCCTCCCAAGGAAGTTGCGGGGACCAAAGCGAGTAGGAAACAATTTAGTTTAAAATAAAAAAAAATCATTCAAAAATTTCTTCAAGGAATATGATATATTTTTATTTAAGATTACCGTACGCAAAATGAATCCCGAGTAAGATTGAATCAATCCATTGTTAGAATAATTGTCCCCGTATCACTCGATGCCCGCATGTCGTCTGCGTCTGCAGCAATCACCGCCAATTGAATAAATATTCACAATAGTAAATGTATCTACGTCCACGCGTATTGTGTGCGCTATCAAAAACAAATCAATCACAAGTTTACAGTGCGCGATGAATGAGGAATGAATCAGATGGAATAACGGAGATAGGCGGCCTATTGTGCACAGTACTAATTATTAAATGGTTAATGGATTATGTCTTGAGATCGATGCTGAAATAGATTCTTTTCCGTAAAAGTGATAAACATATATAGTCGGATTTTAGCCATTTTCCCCATTATTTTTTTTACAGGTTTAAAGGTAGCTTCGACTAGTTAAATTCCTCATGTGACTAAGTTTTGTGTAAACAACAAGCTTTATTGGGGTTAACTCTCTGCTGTTGGAGATCCGTCTAGGGAATACCACCGCAGTGTTTATTTCTGCCGCCAAACAGTACTGTGCAAACATTACTGTGTTCCGATTTGAAAGGCGGTGTAGCTGGTGTAATTACTGGGGTAACAAGACTCAACTTCTTATGGCTAAGGTGACGAGTGTAATGTGGTGCAGTGCATACCATCTAACTACCACCACGTTATTATGGGCGGGCGTATCACTTACCATTGGGTGAACGTGCCGCTCGTATCGTCGCTTAATAACATAAAAAAGACATCATTATCATGGGCAAATGGCAAGTGTATCATACAACTATACAGCATATATATATAGAAAATGCTGAAGTAATCAGAGTTACCATGCCAAGTTTTAACTCTATGAAAAAAATGTTAGACAGTATAATAAACTCTGCCGTTGAGTAAGTGAATTAAGATCTGAGTGGTGACTTGTTCATCTATTAATATGATGTACAAATGTTTTCAAGTTTTTACCTAAAATTGTTTAATTCTCATGTGAACTTGCAGATACAAAGATAAATCAGAGAATAAAAAATATTCGATTCTTGTACGGGTACAATTAATTAGAATATTTAAATAAAGTACAAAGAGATTTTTTAATTAGTATACAATATTTCCCATGTATACATTATTAAGAGATTTATACTTGAAATCGTTCTAAAACAACAATTGCGATTATGAAAGGTTCAAATCCAAAACCATTGTTAAATAAAGAGTAGATAATGAATGTAGTTAAATTCATCATCTTGGGATTTCATTTAAAAACGGACATTCACCTTATACTAAGTGATACGTTCACCTGACAAAATTCCAGTTCTATTGTATTAAATTTATACTTAATACAATTTTGTTTGTTGGAATATGTTAATATAGACAAGATGAAGGTAACCTGAATAGCTTGTAAGAACTAAGTCCAAAAAACTATCCTGAGAATAAAATTATTGAATGATTTAATTTTATAGAAAAAAAAAGTAAATAGGCAAGCAACTTAGCTGATGGTAATTCTTTTGTCAATACCGCTCATAAAGAACAGTTACTGTCATGGGATCTGCGTATGTACCTTCGAGAAATACCTTTGCTGGTTCCTTGAAGTATCCTTTAATCAGTTTGGAAAACCGGTAGCTAAAAATAGGATCTTTATCGTGTAGATAGCTAAAAGGGAAAAATTTTATAAATTGGACAATTTTTAAAACGATCGAGACGCGAGCTGAATGATCATGCAAATACTAACACTCTGCATCGTTCTTTAATGCATCTTGTTCGGGTATGTTTAACAAACAGTTAAACTGTTTGAGGTTAAAAAAAAAAATTATAAGATAGTTTGAAGCAAATTAAACATATTAATCTATCGATTATCATTATTATTAAGTACGGGTATCAGGTGTTATGGGTTCCCGCACAACAATTAACGGGATCTAAGCCAACCTCATCTGCTCCTGATATACCCTGCTAATCAACAAAAGAGGCTCTAGCTCCTACCAATTCGCATTGGGCCAGCTTGGTGGGAAATGGCCGAAGTCCCCCAATATGAACACCTACATACGACAGTCCTTAGTGCCCAGCGGTACCGGATGCCATGCTGATTGTAATTGGAGATCTTTGGGGAAACCTATATCGAACAATGGACGTCTGTCTATCGGATGATGATGATTATGACGATTGCTAGTGAAAGTACTGGGGTAACAGGACTTATAATATGACATTCCAAAGCAACGAGCACAATGTGGTGCTGTGTATATTATCCTAATTAGCGCCACGTTGTTATGATCAACTTACCACCAATTGAAAGTATGTTGCCACCGGCGTGATAAGAAATTGCACTAGTCCTACCATATGAATCCCTACCCGATCGTATGGGAATCTTCGGGGGAGGGCTATGTCCAGTAGTGGACGTCTATCGGCTGATGATGAATCAATCGATTTTACAAAAAAAAAATTAACCAACACTTTTAGTTATTGATAAATATTGCATTGATTATTTGTGGTTAGTTTATCTTCTGTCTGATGGCTGTTAACTTTGAACATAATCGAGGTTCTTACGCAAGCTGAAATGAAATTGGTGAAGTTTCTCGTCATAAGCATACCTAAAACATTGAAGTGTTTATTTTCCGATTTAAATAGTATATATACATTACTATTGCAACCAAATAAAGTCAGCGGAAAAAAGGCGGACGCAGTCGCAAACTGAATACGGTGCGCGAGAATTTAAACTATTCGTTGCTTTTACTACGCACTACGCTCGTAACTGTTGAAGGTATGCCGCACTCCAACATCTGGTCACAAACTGGCCTAGGTAATTAGATTTTCTCTCATTTCACACGGTTTATTAAAGACAACTTTTTCTTAATTAATAATCAATTAATGAAGGCCGTTCATGTTATACGGAAAAATTTCTTAAGACCATGGAGGTATGTATGTTATACTAATAGGTTTAGATACAACTTTAGGAGAGTTAATATCTACCTGGGCGGTATCAACGTATTTTATTGGCTATACCAGTATTCCTCAACCTTTTTTCGTTCCCGTATTCGTTAATAAAATCAACCCTTAAAAATGTATCTCGTTTCTCTTAAGATCTACCTGTTGTCAATCCTAACTGACTCTACTCTACTATCTCCCTCTTCATTCTCCAGCAACTAAGTTATTAGTAATATTACATAAAATGAAACTAGCGAGACGTTTGATGGTGTATTACCTGACCTTAGACCTCGTTAGGATGGTATACACAGTATACCATATTGTACTCGTCGCCTTGAAAGATAAGATGTTATGTCTTGTTACCTTCGTAATTTCACATATCACTAGCTATAGCACCCTTCAAGTTGGAACATAGTAATGGCGCAAGAAATATAACTTGTTGTGGTACTTACTTAGATAATCTCTAGCAGAGACCTACCATGTTTATATACAATAAGTTGACTGATTAAACTGGTAACTAATGGGTGCTTTAGTACCATGGGTTGTTAATCGGTGAGCTATAGGGTTGTGTGTGTTGGCGCGCGACAGGTTGCGACTTGCGACACCTTTCGCCTCGCACTAGTATGGGGAAGGCCAGCTGTCGGTTTTTCAACGGCGATACCATAAAAGAGCCCTCGCTCACCTGCACAGACCAAATTTGTTCAACGACGATGCAGAGGTGCGTTTTAGCGATACCAACGTTCAGCAAGCCCCTTGGCGATTGCGGACGACCAAGAACGCGCCGGGCTTGTACGAACGGATTTCCGCATTTTTTATTTACCTGAGTTACCTTTTATAACATTAGCTACACATTAATGAAAGTTTTGTCAAAATTAATTCTGCTGTCACGGAGCTGATCCAAAACAAACGGACTGACAGAATAACAGAAATTATTAAACATGTTTTTTTGCAGTAAGTATATCGAGCCTTCATTTGCTTCTCCATTCTAGAGTGTAACCTATGTGCAACAGTTGACTGCGGTCGGCTGATGATGATTGCGTAAATATATGAACTCAAAAAAAGTGGTATTATTTTTGGTTAGATATATAAAAGTAAGATAGTTCTTATATGCGCGCATAAAGTAAATGTAGAGTTCTCTTTTTTCAAAAGCTCGTGATGAATTTTCATGCGCTACTGTTTGTATAATTTCTGTCACTGAACAAAGTGTGTCCCATTTAAATAGCAAAGAGAAACTGTGTTTCTAGTACACTTGTAATTCCGTGCAAAAGAAGTATTATGCCACGCCTTTGCCTATGCATGGACATATATGTTGAGATGCGAGAGATCTCATTTGCTTTGTAATTTGAAATATTTCTGATGTAGATTAAATACTTTTACTTCGTCAATTTTAAAGCTCGAGAAAAATTACAAAATAAAAAAATGATCTATTCTAAAGAAATTAATTTTAACGGTTTTATATCTATAACGAATAGATCTTTTACTGTGTATTAGATAAACACAATGTGAAAGAGTGAAAAATAAACAACAAGGTAATAATGTCAAAAAAGAGATTGACCTTGATCTGAATACGACGGAAGCAAAAATGTTGCTCGAGAAATATAAATATGTGGTTACATTATAATGAAACGCTTAAACGGACTAACCCGTTACGTTTATATTTGCAATCTTACATAAAATAAAATATTCAAGGTATGAGTGAACAGAACAAGTTTACTCACTGAACAAATACTGCAATAAATTATATATATTAAAAAATTTTCAAAATCTTTGCCAATCTATGATAACAAGTATATTCAAACCGGCATACATATTAATTATAACATATACATGTACCTGTTTCTTTGAGGTTCATTCGATAAACACTGAACATGTTTCTCTAATGGTTAGATATATTTAAAACTTGCCCACAGTAATGTAGTGTAGTAGATGTTTAGCTGTAAAAAACTTCTGCAGAGGAGTTTCAAATGTCGTGACCTTTTACTATCTAGTCTGTTAGCTGTTGTAGTTTCATTTAGTTATATATTATGTATTAATAAGCTCTAAATGTTACCAATTACTTATTAACGTAGGAACATAAAAGCAAAGTTAAAAGAAGAAATTAAAGTTGATCTTTGAATACGGATTAAACCGATACATTTCGCCCACTTCCTAGTTATACCACCCATGCAATTTCCCTTTGGAGAAAAAATTTTTAGGTCAATTATTAGGTGACCTCTAAACGACAGAGGCAATATCTCTACCGAATTTTGAGTGTTTACGTCAAATAGTTACGGATATTTCGTAATGAATCTCTGGATATCTCCTATGTATATATAGATGATAATATGAAATAAGCTTTTAACGTAATAGAAACTTTTTCGTTGTATCTGTTCAAAATTTATATTCGTCATCAACGGTGACGTTGCTGTACCATTTAAGGAACGACGACGTAACCTTTCGACGGGCGTCTGCATCGTCGGGCCGCATTCCGAATGTCTTTTGCCAATGATCATGGAAAGAGTCAACGGCGACACTTTTTTACTCCACGTAACAGTTATTCGAATTCGATTGAACGGGACAATCGGTTAAAACCAGTTCTGCGGTTCCTTATAGAGATCCTCGTATTAAGATTTCCTAGCCCACTTTGTGCGTTTCCACTTTTTTCTTCGGCCGCACTCACTATGTCCGCGTGACGTATTGATGTCAATGCGACAATAAATATTAACGTGAATTTATTCTCATGAGCCGCGTGTGAACTGTCCGACCGTACATTACTGAGTTTTTTTTTAAATCAAGATTTACAAGTTATTAAATCTTAAATACGGATCGTCGAAGTCGGAGGGAGGATGAATCAACTCAACTTTATTTACGATTTTCCTGTTAGAGAGTTGTTTTAGATATCGTTTCGTTCATGATGTTCTTGATGTGACACGTAAAAAGCAAACGCTAAATCCGTTTCGGTCGATCCAAAACAGACTCAAGGCTGTACACGGATTGAGAGCAATAAAGTTTCCAAGTAGGATCAGAGAGTGAAACTAAATCTGTAACTAATTAGATTTATTTGACGAGAAGAGGTCACGCGGACCGGTCTACGGCTCTCGATTCACTTTCAGAGCTCGCAACATGAATTATAATTAACGCAATGCAGCTATCGGCACAATGAACGCTTTGTTCACCATCTGATGACCTGATAACACAGATACACTTCCTCGTATGTTGTATATTCTTATTATAGATGTATACTCACATATATAGAATATCTTGTAAATGTGATATACCCGTAAAAATTTTTTTTTCAATTTATCACTATCCTTTTTGATGAGAACTAAGCATTAGGTTCACGCTTAGTTTTTCTTCTATGAATGATAATGAAATTAATCGAAGCACATTGTAATATATTAAAATGTATAAAATAAAAAATAAAATATTTTAAAATATATTAAATCTAAGTGAAATAGTTTGAAGGAAAAGAAACATAACTTATGCAATGCGTTTTTCGAAAACTCATTACATAATAGTTATAACATTACATTACCAAGGCGAGGATATTAAGACTATGACTGCGAATACTAGGCAATTGTAAGTTTAGCGTAAACGATGTATTGGATCTAATAATATACGTCCAACAATGAGTGGTGGCGACGGTTGATGTGTGGGTGCGCGTCATAGCCGCGGCCACCACTCGTAAAACTAATTTGGGCCGGAGTGTACGTCGGGCGAACTGCACTCGCAAATCCAGAAACGCGGGGACAAGAGCCAATAAGGCGAAAATAAAATAAACATCTTCGACGGAGCAGAACAGACCGCCGCTGAAACTGTCGCCCCGATTTGTACAGCCGCAAAAAATCCAAATCACGCTCCTATAGTTAACCGAAACGCTGGCCGCCAGCAATGCTTTCACCGCGTATCGGTTCAAGCGCGCAGAAAGCGTTTAGGGGGCAAAGTGTCGTTGACGCGACGTGATCCTACTCCGCAAATATGTAACGATTCACTGCGGGTTCAATTATAAAGGAGGATGGAGGAACCTTGGTACCAGTGACTTTCTGGCAACTGGCCAAGTCCGACCAGTTGAATGAGTGAAGATTCGCAAAGACAAAAAAAAATAACGGCTAGACCGACTACCGCTGCTATTTTAGGTAGATCGAATTTTTTGAAGTGGCCAGTGAATCAGAGCCGACTCGCGCCACTTGAGAGCGGTCCATTGATCTGGAGGAAATGGGTGTCTTTCAACTGCAATAGTAGCTCTCTGGGAAGCGTTTAGCGATAAGGTTGGAGGCGATGGAAGAGTGCAATGAAGGAAGGCCGCTGTTAAAGAGTGTGTCAAACGTGACACGGGAAGTAAAGAGCCCGTTGTGGGAGTCACGTACACGACCTGCCGCCCGCCGCTCGCCTCCTGCCGATCCATTCTTATCGCGCCAGGAGTTATCGCGGACCATCTCACCGCAATTATATCTTTATTATATATTGGCTCGTCTGACGGTAACAAATTTAATCGCGCTGACGAAATTTGGCAAAGGAACTCGCTGCGATATTTAAGGATACGTAAATCTCCCGTGTCTCGAGGCGATTAAAGTATGAACATAAACAAATATTAAACTTATCACTTTGCTGGATTTTAATGGACTCTCAGGGTGAAGCGGTAATTTCGGAGTAATTGCAGTGAACATGGCACTTACCATAAAATCGATAGCATACTCTTATCATGGGGTCATGCGGTTTATGGAAGCCTTTAATATCGTATTTAAAGCATGGCAAGGAGAAACAGATTTTCTGGCATCGCGCCCTATCTACAATGCCTTTTTAAATTTTTGTTACTTGATAAACTAAAACAAAAAAAAATTGTACCGAGAACTCAAGGCCTTTAATAAAAAAACATGTATATTAAACCAAGAAATTTTTACATACTTTGACTGTTACGCAATAATTTTTTTAATTTTTAACCGACTAGATATGGTTCATAGTTTATTTATAGTTTCATTTTCAATATGTTAATTTTCTGATGAAATTTGATGCGATTTTTAAATACTTTAAGAGCTATCACCAAAAAGTCGAAAATAAATTAAACCTTAAGAGCGCGAAATAGGAAAGATTGATTCTTCATTAATTCTTTTTCTATAGAGTATTCGTGTTTTTATCAGCTTCTATTTGATGTCAACTATTTTTTATGAAAAAGCTTTGTTCTAAATTATAATATAATAAATATTATTTACTCTGTAATATATTAATACTTAATGTATTTTTGATGTTTTCATCGAGTAGTCTATGACTAAGAAACTAAAGCAGGGCATTTGTACTAGCGGTCTCGTAACAAGAATGGCGGTGTCAGATTTCTAACAAGAAACAAGTGACATCAGTGTTTCAACGCTCAATTACGGCGCAGATATCAATTACCTTCCAAGTGTTAGGTAGCAATGAGCCGTGCATACTGAATGGCATGCCATGCGGACAATACAAACAAACAAGATCGCACGAATGACGTATTCCACTAAAGATGTTGCACGCGTGTACCGGCTAATACAATTGTTTGCGTGTTGAATAGGACGCGTTGTGAGTTAAGATATTCAGAATAAAAAAAAAACATAACTACATTTCACTGAATGGTATGTGGTTAATGCTACACACAATATGTCGCCCGCTGTTTATCGAGATGGTTGATTTTTAAGACAATTACGACACTTGTCATTCAACGGCAGGATGGATAAAAACTTTTTGTAGTCTATTATCAATTGAGTTAATAAAGCGGCTTCCTGTCCGTATAATTTTCTCTAGTATTAAACATCATAACCATTACGTTATTAACTCGTACACAACAAACATCCGCCGTTAATATTATAACAATGCCGCGCGCGCGTCAGAGATAAAAATGTTTGGTCATAAACAGACATCGTGTATTTGCGACAGGCGAAAAGATAACGGTGGCGTACTAGATAAAGTGTTATCATTGAAAAATTATGCGAAAAAGAAAACAAATGGCAAATGTAGATTAATCGAAATCGCTCACTCACCTCAGCAGCGGAGATGTTGGCGTGCATCCAACTGCAGATGCGGACGCTTTGGCCGTCGCCGAAACACTTCAGCGAACGACTTGTGATTTGTCAAAGGAGCGCACAGTGCTCGCGGCACAACAACACAACGCTCGGCATTACTGTCAACACACAACGATACAACCAACGCTGGTCTTTCACATCACGTCAAATATTTGCGGTGTCACAGGTGCCCGAGCGTGGGCAAGGCGGTCGGTGTGGGACGCGGCGGCACGTGCGCTCTCGGCGGTAAGCCGCGTGTAACAGCCGATAAGACTCGGGATATACGCGCAGACCCCACTCTAACGTCCGCTGTCCGCTGCCGGCGCGGCGAGACTGAACTACCGCCGTACCGTAGCACTATCCACTGACACGGCCGACATCTCAACCCCTCGACTCCCAGCCGGCCGCGTAGCCCGTTTTTTAGACCCCCGTTGAAAAAAAAAATTAAGGACGCGAGATGAATCTCAGATGAGAGCAGCGTACACTTAAGTCGAGCAACCTGCCTGCTTTTTACTAAACGGCAGGTAATTATTCGCCTCTTTACAGCACCTTGAATTAATGTAAGCGAGTTAAATGGCAGACTACATAAGATTCGTTATCGAACTCTCTTTATGGATCATAATGCAAATTTTGTATATGTACAGTGAAGTAAGATAAAAAAAAAATTACCTGCATTGAAGGTATATAAATTCGCTATTTAATACGAAAACGATGGACTCAACAGTTACACGTTAATAAACAAGTACCGTTCATTATGCAATTTAATATGGGTCTGTTGGACTGTAGATACTATATGTTACATAAAGTTTTTGGAAATAAAGGGGTTTATTATTATTAAAGTGACATCAGAGGAAAGTTAAGCTAAAATCAATAACCACATCTTGACTTAACCAAGAACCAGAAATACTGCAGTTCTGTATTTCGTGTGTCCCCAAAACATTCCGGAATACATGAGGTCGTTGAGATCCATTGTATCTCCATATGGAATAGGTATGGGCATATTTTTTTATAGACGACACGTATATTGTCACAAAATTTAGTATTGAGAATACTTTTAAATAATTGAATAAAGAGATAAAGACTAATAACTAAATAGGATAAACTGTAAGATATAAACTACGAGCAGAAAAACATGACCTGTTCACTAAGCAGAATAGAATAGAGGTGTCTGAAACTGTGCCACTTGCAACGTGGTTAATCGACAGGTAAATGGGGGTAATGACAGACGGTCGTCGTCGTCACCGTCACGTAGAACCAACGGTACCTACCGAAGTTGTGACGGTGAGTTTGGTCGATTTGAATAGATGCCAACGAACTGCTTCGGAGATCGCTACGAGTATTAACATTTTTATGTTTTGTTTATTTACTCCCGTGTATTCCTTGCATCGGTACTTTAATTCTAAGATTACAAAGAAATCTGTCGGTGATAAATAATACGGATTAATCATTATGAAATGATTTTGTTAACAAATATTTCACACATCCTTTAAATAACGTAACGAAAAACTATTTGGTAACTACTAAGAATTTTTTTTTTTTAGAAGCGATGAAAGCAAAACGTAACATAACTGAGTTACTTAGTCAACTTTCTAAGCATCCGTTACTTATCTAGAGATTACGTAATCGCCACAAATAACTAAACACTAAAACGAACGCAAACTATTAAAAAACAATTTAGTGATAACTACGTCGGAGAAGAACGAAACGCCGTGAGATTGGATCTGATTAGAGTAACCTTAATAAATCTCAACCAGCGAAGGTTATGATGTAACCATTAAATATTATTAGGAATAGTAGCTCTGTAATACCTGTTGTAAAGATCAAAATAAATATCAATGTAAATGTAAATGAAGGAACAAATTTTCATACAATCTTTAATGAACAAAAACCAGTAACGACTGATTTTTATTTTGTTATATCAGCCATTCCAAATGATTTATTATAAATAAAAGCAATACGGTAATAATAACGATATTTAAAGTAATAATACATTTTATTGAAGCCGCAGTAGTTCAGTTTGTGAAATGGTCATAAGCATTGTATACGCCACGAATAAGCGCGGGTTCGAATCTAAGCTTTAGCTTCGACATGCGGCAGCCATCAGCCCGTGCTTTACCAGTTTGGCGGTTAAAAGGCTTTAACTCTGTCGTTGTCAGAGAAGACCCTCAATGGCTCCAATGTTGGAAATATTATAAGAGTTGCTCATGTATTTATATAACATTATCTGTTCGTCCGCTTTGCTGATCGTAACGCCCCCGCAAATCCCTATGGAGGTAACATTTCGTAAAACCTGTTCTGAGCTGACCTATACTCGGAAAAGGAATATTCAACCTACCAAATTTCCGGTCCTATGGTTCCAGAGACATCGTGATGAGTCTCTACATATGTGAAAATCTATTCTATATATATAGATAAGTACGTCAAAAGAAAAGTTTTTTTCCAACAACATTCATCATGGTAGGAAACCAAATTTGTTTAAGTTTATAATTTAGATTTTAATGTGCGGATCCCTAATTCTTAATTTACAAAACAGAAGCAGTCAGTCTACTTTATGCCTTATATATTCAGCTATCTGCTAGTGAAAGTCCCGTCAATATTGATCCAGCCGTTTCGGAGATTAGACGGAACAACCAGATATACCGATTTTCATGTCTATACAAATATAGGTATAAGTATATGAAGGCCTTCTTTTTTAACGTAAATTAACCTAAGATTTATTAAGACTTAAAGCCATGTTAATGAAGTAGAAAAAATCAAACTAAACACTCGTCTTGTTAAGTTAAAAAAAATAATCAAGTGCAGTAAAACTCTTGATAATTAATACTGAAATTTTACAGTAATAATACTATTCTATCTTAAATGATACCGATAGCGAGTTGTTAAAGTATAAAGTAACAGGGTTGTATATTAAACAGGCCAATAATCATCGGCCTCTACTAATAAATGTGATAATTAAACCAGTATCGTATATAATAACAGATTTTTTAGTTTAATAATAAAATAAACGTAATAATGTTAATTGGTTTTGAATGTTTTATTTATGTAAGATCAGCAGACAAAATTTTACATTTGTGTTTGTGTGTTTCTATGAAATATTGGGGAGAGCAGTTTGCACTTGGGGTCCTGGTAATGCTTGTCAAAAATCGTTACAATAGCAAAACATTTTTTTTTTGTTTAACATGACGGAAATGCTTGCGGATACCCGTCCTCGCGGGAGCAAGGACAGGTTATGTCGGACTTACACCGACTAAAACCCCCACGATGAACGTTCACGTGAACACTCGCGCACATCCGTAACCCCGCCAGTGATCAAATACTATGCTATATTTTATAATATATTACAAAAAACCATTCGTTAAATTTTAACCCAGATTTTAATATCAAATATTTCGATCATCATACAGACACCGCCAGATTGGATCCGATAAGATAAAAAAGTATTATAATGGTTTGTGATACATATTTAAAACTAGACCTGATCTAAAGATCCGTGTCGTTTATTGACTATCAGTAGTAGAGATATATAACAAAAAAAAAAAATTAAAGTTCCTATTTAACAAAAATAATACTTTGTTTTAGAAATGGTTCCAACGGCCCCAAAACTAATAGCGACAGGTGTAATATCATGCAATGAAACATTACATCATTTCCGGTTGTTATATTAATGGAGGAATGTTCTGGAATAATTGTGGCTGTATAACATGAGTAAATAATACCAGAACATTATGACTGTACAAAATCTAAAAGTAAAATATTAATGGGCATAGACAAGACTTCTCGAATGTGACTATCTTTCTAATATAAAAATCAAACGGTTCGTACTATTGAACCGTTGACATTCTGAAGAAACCTAGTCCTCCTTAATAGGAATCTAGGTCTAAGCCGTTACGCTCAAATGCTTGACTCGAATGACAGTGTGTATAAGGAATGTGTCGCCTGATAATTCATCTGTTGCAAGAGATTGAACCCAGCAACTGTGTCACCGGGTCCTCTAATGGTCTAATTGCTCGGGTTACTATGTCGAACATACTATAGCTTATAGAGTTTAAGTTAAGTGTAGTGGTTAAGTTAAAACTGAAAAGTTAACACTGTAGCATTGATTTCCGCCGCTAAACAGTGCTGTGCAAACATTGCCCGTATACGGTTTGAAAAGCGATATTTAACATCTTATGTCTCAAGTTGAGGAGCACAATATAACGCAGCGTATGTTATCCTAACCATCAGATGAGTGGAAGCGACGGGGTACGCGGCCAGCGGGTCGGCGCAGTCATACGCCGTGCTTAGCGACTCGAGGTCCGCCCTTGAAACAGTCGCAAGATCAGACACCCTCCACCCCCTGGCGCTCCGGGTAAAAGAGAACATTATGAAAGTGCGGGCAGAAGGGATGAACGTAAGATTATTTTGGGTGAAGGCGCACGTGGGGACGGAGGGAAATGAAAGGGCGGACCAACTGGCCAAGGAAGCGGCCCTGAAGGATAAAAGAAGACCGGTGTACGAGGATTGCCCCGTTTCCTTCGTCAAGCGTCAGCTCAGGCTGAAGACGCTTGACGAATGGAACAGGAGGTATGTGCAAGGTATTACGGCTTCAACAACGAGGATTTTCTTCCCGGATGTCGTGTCGGCATATCGCTCCTTTCGTCGGCTTGAGCTCGACACGGTCTTGGTCCAGATGTTCACTGGGCACAGGGGATTCTCCGAGTACCTCCACAGGTTCAAGCTCAAGGAGAGTCCCGCGTGCCTCTGTGACCCAGCAGTGGACCAGACTGTGGTGCACATCCTCACCTCCTGTCCCTTATTTGGGAGAGAAAGGGAAGAATGTCAACAGGAGATGGGAATGCAGATAGGGAGTGGAGTCATTGCCTCTCTGATGAGTGAAGACGAAAGTCGCAAAGTATTTCTGAAATATTGTAGGAGAGTGGTGCGAAAAGTAGTGAAAATAAACAAAATGTAACAAATGTAGGAAAGTAAATAATAAATTAAGGAAATGTAATGTAATTAGTAGGAAATAAATGTATTTGATAATAATGTAAAAATAAGTTATAATGTAAAATAAAAATAAAAAAAAAGAAGAAGAAGAAATGTAAACAACTACAGATAGAAAAGGAAGACAAAGATGCTACAGAGGATGATTCTTTTCAGGCTCCCTACCCCCCCTCTCCCCAGAAATACACACCAGGAGTCTCCACTTCTGAAGAGACGACGAATGACAGAAATGGTATGTAGAACGATAGAGAAGAAAGTATGGAAGATAAGTAGAGAACAAAAGATGGAAGAATGATAGATGATAATTAGGAAATTAGATACACAACTAAACGATAGTAAATGATTGGAAAATAAAGGCCCTGACCCACAATACGCAGGAGGAACGATAACAAAAAAAAAAACATAAGATGAACAACTCGCTCGTCTGATCGCTTCGTTTTAAAAAAAGGACTTGGTAACAATGAAAAAAAAAAAACATCCGCTGGCGCGAGGCATAACAATTACAAGCTTTGTGGCGTATATTAATGATTAGATACACTATTAATAATCATAAATCATTATCACAACATTCAAGCCAAATTTACTAGCTCGTGGTGTACCCTGCTAATCAACAAACGAGGTTCTGGCTCCCACCAACCCTCATTAGGCCGGCGTAGTGTGAAATGACCCAAATCCCTTTGTATGAATCCCTACCCGATCGACGTAGGAATCTTTGGGAGAGCCCTATGTCCAGCAGTAGAAGTCTATCGGCTTATGATGGTATCTTTTCATTAAGGCTTTGATATTGACTACAATATAGATTCAAGTCTCAAGCTGTTATGGTGGATAAATAGCTGGTGAAAGTTCAAAATTTTGTTAATACTATTCAAATCCCATAAATTAATAGACTTTTAATTAATTACCTGCAACTATGGAAGCTCAGTCACACAGCGAACAGAGGAGAGTGCGATGATGCTGGCATTATCTGTGCGTGATCAAATTAGAAATGATGAGATCCGTAAAAGAACTGGGGTCACCGACATAGCCCTACGAATAGCAAGGCTGAAGTAGCAATGGGCGGGGCACATAAACACTAAAACGCAGAACTAATGGACGTTGGGGACTAAAAGAGCTGGAATGACAGCTCCACACCGGAAAGCATAGCCATGTCAAACCTACCATTAAGTGGACTGACGATATCAAAAGAATCACTGGGAGCCTGGACTCAAACAATGCAAGACCAAGCTTTACAAGAGACCTATGTCCAGCACGGGACGTCCATCGGTTAAAATGATGATGATAAATTCATTACTAATGCATTTATCATATTAATTAAGGATAATCCAGCAATTTGTTTTTTTTTTAATAATAAACAAAGGTTGAGTATATTATAATTGTCTATTATCTAAATATAAATATTCAATCATGCGGCGTTAATAGGCTGTTGAGAGCGCTCCGAAGATCAAAGGATAATCGTTAAGAGGGAGCAGTGGAGCAGACTCTCCTACGTACACGATAATAGTAAATTGACTACAACTAACAATCATTATACAAATGGCTCTTGACCGGCGTGATAAAGGGCAGCGATTCAGTAGCTCGGTGGCCTGATTTGATTCGAAATGTGAGCAGCATGGGTTCAACTTGACGGTATGTAAATGAATTGTTAGGTTACTTTATTACTTCTCCTCTTTTTGTACCGCCTGAATAATACATCAAAGCATATCTTATCATAGATAAAAAAAATTAAGTAACCTGAAATAATTCTTATTAAGAAATGAACTACGTAACGATTAACAAACTGTGCAACGTCGTGGCAATATCCTCTGCCTTTTTAAGTTAAATTCTATATTCCCTGTTCTACTTTGCCAAACAATGTAAATAAATAAATATTGTTGATTGTTATTGTTTGGCTGCTGGTATTAAGTAAAGAAAGTATAAATAATAACAAAGAATGGAATCTAATGTAGTCTCAACTAAAGGAAATATTTCTACTGCCGCATACTAAGATGAGAGCAAAGAAATCTATCAATAGACGAAATTTTAGCTCTGCTGTAGAGGTGTTGTATAGAAAGGAAAAAAATTGAAATATCTGAAAAGTTCATGAAATAGACAATAAAATATATATAAGTATATTTGTGAAGGTATAGAAAAACACCGAATATAAGGAATTCAAAGACAATCAATGTAAAAAGTTGTGCTAGTAATTAACTACAAATGCTCTTCAAACGCGAGGACAGTAATGTTTGCACACTATTGTCTCCGGCAACTGAGACCCTCAGTAAAAAACCAGTTGTCCGAGAAATCGTTATAACCTTCACCAGAACTTTCTCCCTTTCATTGTAGTATCGGAGGTGTTGAGCGATTTATCGGCGTTCTCGTATCTGCGACAAGGCGCGGGAATCGAACCCGGGTTACCCGGCTAACTAAGTCAACAAGTTTCACCGCGAGCGGAGACCACCGCGACGGTAAATTAATTGCGCAGGATAAGAGAATTATCTCTCATTTGCATAAAACAAATTGATTGTAGCGAAATAAGTTTTGCCGAGCGACAAACAAATTCCGTTATAAGTACTTGTTTATATTAAGGAGCTTGGTGTATACTAACCGGATTTACAGACAGCCTTTCCGCCACGGACTTTTAGATAAGGTTGAAGTATTGACATCTATCTACTGTATAAATGACATCGTTGATTAATTTCATCCAATAAAAATCTAGAATCTTTTCAATTTGCATAACGCTAGAAAAAAAATTGCAAACTTCATGAAAACTACTGAAAAAAATCCATAAAAGAAATTTCACAGTTTTGAGTATTAGCTTAACGTAGCAAGTAATATACTATAACTACTGTCTAGGTAGTTACCACTGCAGCTTCTATTTCTGCCGCTAAACAGTAGTGCTCAAACACTACCGAGTTCCAGTTTATAGGGCGCTGTAGTTAATGAAATTACTGGATTGACGAGATTTAACATCTTATATTTCAAGGCGATATGCATAATGTGTTGCGGCCTTTATCATCGTAACTAGCGCCACGTTGTTATATCATTTACCATCAGATGAACGTATTGCTCGTCTCAAGAATAATAAAAAAAAATAATAACATAATCAATCGTCAGAAGCATTGAGTAAATTCTAAGTGTAGTTAAGTAATGAATAAGTTCAAGCAAACAAAGCCATCGACGGTCATCTCTAACAAGGTACGTACATAACTCTCAGTTGCTAATAGCTTAATTAAACACATACGAGCCGGATCAACGACCCACCGCGACATACAAACAAACAGTATTCAATACGAATTAACGGAAGTAGCCTATCACGTAGCGGGTGATAATGCTAGCAATTAATAGCGACGGGCGCGGGTTCGAGACAGGTAGCCGGTACCGAGGGAACATTTCTCCGGCTAATTGATATTTGCATAGACCACTGGGCCATGTTGGACTACTCTTTACTCTGGGAATTACACGAGGAAGCGTGGTAACGTCGTGACCCCATAAAGTCCGATTCTGATAGCGTTATGAATAAATTAATAATATATTCATGTTGTAAAATTATGGAAAGAAACTTTATAATTTATTACATTCACTTCGATTGTAGAAATCTCTGATGTTTATGAATGAGCTGATGGATTTAACTAATTTTAAAACTTGTTTCTGATATTAAAGGCAATGGAAGATTAGGAATTACAACCGATGTACGAGTATATTACCAACAGTTATACAATTACAAATACGTGAAATAGCTTTGTCATCATCATCATCAGCCGACAGACGTCCACTGATGGACATAGGCTTCCCCCAAAGATCTCCTCATCGATCGGTTCTGCGATGCTACGGTCAGCTGGACTCCGGTAACGCCGAGCACCAGGTGCCGTCGTTTATAGGGATTTACATGGGGACATTTGGACCATTTCCCACCACTCTGGCATTGGTATTGGGAGCCTGAGCCTTGTTTGTTGATTAGCAGGGTACAACATGAGCAGATCAGGTTGGTTTTGTTATAGTACCAACAAATTAAATCCCCCATTATATCTTTGAATGTACTTTCGGGAGCTAAGTCGAAACTGGGTTGTTATATACTATGAATCTCGTGGTTCATCCCCTGAAGTATATCTAAGAGTGTGGTCTGAAACTGTTGTATAACAGTGTGATGAGCAAATTTGTGTGTCTGCGAGGGTGTATTTAAAACGTACGTTCGTAAGCCCTTGTATTAATATATTCTTCTTCTTCTTAAAGTACCTCTCTAAATAATGAATGTTGACGATCAGCGTACCTGACCTTGACCCTGACTTTTCTGTATCCTAAGAGACGTACAGTGGTTTCTCGCTGCCTTCTGCACCAGTCCTTTTAGATGTTACTTATACCTCAAGGCTGCTGAAGCCTTATCCAGTCAGTGGCGGACTGAAAGTATGTATAAATATATTAAATTATTGTAAATGATATTAGTTACGCTTATAGATAGATTAGTTTATATCAATCAGTGACTGAGTTTCCAATACTGAAGAAAATTTGTACATGTAAAAACTTTTTTTAGTTAATATTCTACATTTGTTAAGAAATATAACAATTGATTAGTCATAAACGTTTCAATTTATTATAGCAACGGAGTAAAAAAAAAAACAGCAAAATTTCATAATTTTATAATCGATAATGATCCGTAACACACTTGATTCTACAGTCTACGATGCTTTCCGAGTAGCCGGAGATAGGACGAGATGGTGAAACACCATGAGGAAAAGAGTGATAGGTGGAGTGATAGTCAGGACCCTCAGACATGGAGAATACGATTCGAGGTGGTAGAATGATATTTCTTATAATAGTAAAGTCTGAATTTATACAGTTACTTTTTTGTAGTACCCACACGATAGACTCGGTACAATTTTTATTTACAGGGATAGTTCTCTTTGAAAATAGTGTAAATTCATATTTTCTTCTTTCTTCTTTCAATTACACAATTTAAGTAATTATTAAGAAAAAACAACAAATAATATAGATAGCTTTAGAAGAATGACCAGGATAGCCGACCCCAAGTAAAGATGAGACAAGGTCAACAAGAAGAAGAAGACACAATTTAAATAAATTGTATTGAATCTGGTAATGTTTTTACTTATTTATTAATATGTAATTTGTTATTGAAACGGTGCACATATTAAAAATTATGACGATGGAAAGTCTACAAGCTTAATTTTTTAGATAATATATGATTACACACACAAAAAATATATATTAAGAAAATAATATTCGATGATGCTTATCTTCTTCGACATGAAACAGCAATTATCAAAACAGATCTACTTAAACTAAAGGATTACACAATAACAATTTAAAGTCATTAAATAGTTCTGGAGACTACGTGTTTACTTCTCGAAAGTTGCGCCTCAAATGTCTCATCCTAGAGTTTCAAGGTCAGAAGATGCTTATCACCGCATTCCAAGAGTCGTATCTTGAATCGCGAAGGCATGCTTACTCGTGCGGTTAAAAGGGCCGTAAGATTACTCATAGGTAAGTTATGCAGAGTAAAAACTTTGGTTATTATACATATAAGGTTATAAAGATGGAGAGAGTCGACCTCGACATCATTCTGTATTAAAACCTTGAAAGACTTCTTTTAAACAATGAAGCGAAAAGTCGAGCAAGTTCGGCTGTCAACATATGGTAGAGAGAATTTCAGGACGAGCCGATTTCGCTATCCTCGGCCTCATTGTCACTTCATCAAGTGTTAATCTATACATACATATACCAATACACATCCTCTGGTACTTCGGCCACAAAATGTGCACAAGCGAAGGTAGTTTGGAAAAACTAATTGTCCTTGGGAACACCGAAGGCAAAGGATTGTCCCGTTTCAGCAATATGATGAACCGATCAAATTAAAGGCTTATTCTTAAAAAAAAATACATGGTCGTAAGAGATGCGTTGGACAGGGAACCAGTGCATATCGTCCGCTGCAGACAGCAACTCTAGTTAGCAATACTAGTTAACCACGATCGTCAGACATGAGGAAACGAACTCGGATAATTCATAATAAATATCATCAATTTCAGTTAGTAAGGAATTAAAATTAATTCCCATATATTTCATCGAAAGATCCTTTTGTAGTAGTTAATCATGCCATAGATTTAATGTAAGATTATATCATCGATCATAGATCTCACTGCAAAGGCGCTAATAATAGGATAAGATTATTATTAAATTAGTAAAACCTATAAGAACAGAGTTACTACCATGTTTTATATCTTGAACTTCGAATAATTCCTGTATTAGACTAATCAATTTTCGTTAATAAAACATTGAAGACATACTTCGGTTATATTAAAACATTATACTAAATATAACAAACTATTTATATTTGTAAAGTTTTAAGAAGAGTATTAAAGTTGATATTTAAATTAATAGTTGCATAGACTAAATCAGCCGATAGACGTCCACTGCTGGACATAGGGCCCGCTCAAAGATCTCCACATCGATCGGTCCCGCGTTGCTCTCATCCAGTCGGTTCTCACAGTTCTCACCAGATCGTCACTCCACCTCGTGGAAGGCCTTCTACCCCTACATTTACCGGTACGCGGGACGTCTGTAAGCCGATGATGATAGACTAAATAAACTCGATATAAATAAATACTAACCTAGCAGACAGTTATTCATTAAAAAGCGTATAAAAAAAATTGTGTCACTGTGTTTTTGTATCATGTATTACAGATTTATAGAATTGATGCGCCATTTGTAGAAATTCATGATATTATCATTCCTACCTTTCCTTTAATATTGATAAGGTGTTATCAGCTTGTTTTTAACAAATAAATCTAAAGATCATGAATAACATTTTTTTTCGCACCTTATTAAGTCATTGTTATTGTAACAGTTTTGTTTGTTATATTCATATAGGTAACAAAAGATTACATAATTTTAATAGTACAAAACTACTAGACACTTTCTCTTATTATGGTAGAAGAGCAGTAGAGATAATAGAGGTTTTTTTTTGTTTAAGGAAAGGTCGAGACGAACGGTAGGTTTACGTGTTGGTAAGTGATGCGCCTGCCCATAATAACGTAACGCTAGTTAGGATGATATACATTCCATATAACACTCATCATTTAAGACATAAGATATTGTCTCGTTACACCGGTAATTACAATAGCTACAGCGCTCTTCAAACCGGAACACATTAATGTTAGCATTCCATTTAGCCAGCAAAATTAAGCGGTGCACCACCGCCCACCTACGATATTCTTATTCTAGAGATAGATCATATAGATCTTTATCCTAGTTTATTATTATTTTTTTAAATAGAAATATTAATATTGAACTATATAAAAGGGGCTAGCAGAATATCATACTTACCTATAAGATCTTACTCGACCCGATTAGTTTGTGTAATGTTACCTCATAGTAAAAAACGACTGTAACACAGTAACTAGCATCGAGACGTTCATACCTGAAACAAAAGCAAAAGTATTATAGTAATTAAGCTGTCTAAATAAGATCAAAAGTCATGAGTATATGTTGTACCTAACGAAACACTAAAGCCGTACGGAACGTTCATAGCGGAAACTAGTAGAAATGATACTTTTTTTTTTACGAAGCGACGTGACGTGCAAAACGTTCACCTAATAGTAAGCGATACACCTGCCAATAACAACGTAGCGCTAGTTAGGATGATGTACTGCACCTTATTACGCTCCTTGCTTTGAGATTCAAGATGTTAAGTCCCATTACCCCAATAAAGCATTGTTTGGCGGCAGAAATAGTAGCTGCGGTGGTACCTACCTAGACGGTCTCCGACAACAGAGATCTGCCTACTAACAACGTTCGGTTTTCCGCAACTTCCACTCTATAACCTTGGTGCTCCGTTGTCTATGAATATTTCGTTAAAAAGAAGTATAGTTTCAGAATACTCAAAATTTTATCGAGAAAAATACATAAATATATACCCGCTTCCGCGCGGTCACTATGCGCGCAGCTCAACGCGACCGTCCACATGCAAACATCACGTTAATCCTCAATAGATCTGTCGGTTATTTAACCGCGCGTGGACAGCTAAACGGCTACGGCGTGTAGCGTGCACGAATCCAATACAAACATATAAATATAGTACAGTATCAGTTTATTTATCACAATGTTGCGTGAAATATTAAGATAAAGATCTTTATGATCCATTTCTAGAATAAGATTATAGGTATACTGGTCTCCGTTGCCGGAGACCGTCCAGGTGGGTACCACCGCAGCGTCTATTTCTGCCGCCAAACAGCAGTATACAAACATTACTGTGTCTGGTTTGAAAGGTGATGTAGCTAGTGAAATTACTGGGGTAACGAGACTCAACATCTTATGTCTCAAGCGACGAGCGCAATGTGGTGCTGTGTATGACACTAACCAGCGTCGCGTTGTCATAGGCAGGCGTATCCTTAATAATTAGGTGAACGTCCTGCTCGTCTCGTTACTCTGTACAGCCAATTTACGTCCCCACTGTTGGGCACACGTCTACCCTCAATATGAGGACGATGGGCCATAGTCACCACGCGGGCCTAATGCGGATTGGTGACTTCACACACACACCTTATAATAAATTCTAATTAATTGTATTCCATATAATTTAATGTAGGGGGTTCCACCCAACATGTTACGGAGCCCGAGTCAATTTCACTTGCACGCGGTTCAGTCTGCTGAATAACAAACGAGGCTCTGACCATCCACCATCTTGCACTGGACCAGCGTGATAGGCTAAGGTCCAATTCCCCTCAATGAATTGTTCGATGTGGAGGTTTTTGAGAGAGGCCTATGTCCAGCGGTGGACATCTATTGGCTGATGATGAGTCTATATAATTATAAAGAAATGTCCAGTTCGAAAATAGCTGCAATCGATCGGACGGAAGCTAAACTGCATATTTATCGGCGTTACGCCGACGAGTATTGCATGTTTGGAGTATAATAATGAGTAACGGCCGCTGCGAAGAGCCGATCAGCGCCGTGTCACCGTAACAAGTTGTATAACACCAGCTTAATGTTATTCAAATTTTATTCAGCTAGCCGTTGGCCGTGGGTTTGCCTCTTGAAATAGAAAGTAATTGTATTATGATCACATAAAAATATATAACTATGTTTCTAGAAAAAATTAGAAATTGAAAAATCTGAATAAAGATACCACAACATTGTATTTATAGATTACGTTGTAATTTACTTGCCTGCCTCTGTGGTGATGAGTTCAATCGCTCGCCTTAGTTACTAAACGGAGGGCTCTGGTTCAATTCCGTGACCTCGAAATTAAGAATTTAGATCGATATGGGGTTATACTGTTCACCTTCATATTTTAATATTAACACCATACTAAAATTATAGTTTTGTAGTTGTCAACTTATGTAGTTTGTGCGAATACGCTTCTCCATCATTCCCTCGTTGTTACTTAACATCGTATTCAGGTGAAGTTAAAATATAGATTCTTTAGCTAAACTATGATTGAGTTTATATTTAATCTTAATGGTCTGTCAAAGAAAGTTAAAGCAAACATTTCAATGTACCGTCAAAAAGGAAGCAGTAGAAACCTACAAATAATAATTATATGTTATATGTAAATTATAAATAAAACAATCGTTATAAGAAAAGAAAACATGAAAGATGTTATTAGCTAACTAAATTCTTATTACTACTATATCTAAGGTTTCACTCTTGTATAATTAAATTAATAAAATCTTAACGACTTCCGATTGCAATTATAATAAAACAGAAAAGACATAAACGTATTCACAAACATATAAGAGGACCTCTTCGTTTTCTATATTAAGAGGCGCTGTAAAAGTAAAAGCTGTGAGGATCGTAATACATTGATTTAAGGTCTAAAAACATTTTGCCGAATCAACGTTGGCTCTTCCACGTCACCACCACCAGTTATTTATAATTACAGAACCAATTAAAATAACTCTTCATTTAAACTGACAATTTATTTCTATACGAATGGGCTCTAGGCCTGCAATAATTTAGCGTTACCTTTGATGTAATATTATATATAAGAACATCTTTATAATTAAACAAAAACCGAAGAACTTTCTTTTTTGAATAGTCAAATTATATAGGCTTTCTTTTAAAATTGTAGGGGGAAAAAATTATTTCGGTACCTCCTAATAACAATACTATAGCCATTATTTATAACAGAGGCACATTTCATAGATTCAGTGGCGTTTTGTTAAAAATTAGATATAAAAGTATAATACATAGTAATTAACTAATGTCCTATCTTCTTCCTTCTGCCCTTTTCCCAGCTATGTGGGGTCGGCACATACTTCTCTTCCATATCCATCTATCAGCCGTCATATCTGAATTCACACTCTTCTTACACATGTCATCTTTTACACAGTCCATCCACACTTTCTTCGGACTTCCTCTACCGTTATAACCATCCACGTTCATTCTATTAACTAATGCTCAGTACAATTTATAAAATAATAATAATTTAT
This sequence comes from Ornithoptera alexandrae, assembly GCA_029030555.1. Classification (NCBI taxonomy): domain Eukaryota; kingdom Metazoa; phylum Arthropoda; class Insecta; order Lepidoptera; family Papilionidae; genus Ornithoptera; species Ornithoptera alexandrae. The sequence continues at coordinate 2,642,882 of JARDVY010000037.1, read as the reverse complement.
TAAGCACGTTAGATAACGTGGAAGTGACTAGGAGAGTACTTGTAGTCACGCAAGGGAAAGTCGAAGGAGTAAGACTAAGAGAAAAATTCCTCATGAGAATCGACACATGAAGATGAAGTGGAAGCTACCGTGCGAATGTATGCAGTTATCCGCCATAAAAAAGATGATGATAGAGAGGAAACTAGTCAATTAGAAACGGATACAAATATAATAAGCCGCACGCTAGACGACGATGTTGTTATGACAGTGTTTAAAAGCGGCGAGACGCAAAATATCCGGTCGGTGCGGATTTCTCACGCGGCGTCACAGAGACATCGCATATCAATAAACAAATTAACACGGACGTATAGCTTTTAATCTAGCAATTATAACGAGAGGAGCGGTTAGTTGTATATTTGAATATGCTAAAGACGGTAAACATTGCGCAACGTAGAGCCTCCATTACGTTAAACACCACTGTTTATTGCCGAAGCCTGCGGCGAAGACGTTTTGAAATATCGAGACAGATTTGCCATTCGCCTAATAGATAGATATGCTTCAATTCGAATTTATTTTATTGCATATCAAACGATTTACAACTGACGCATTTATCGTAGATTATGGATGGGCGGAAGTGAAGAATACGTGAATGTAATAAATGCCAACGCGGAGGAAATCTAGTTTTAAATTAGATTTTAAAGACAAGCAGCTTTTTGAACTGAGGTGAATGACTTATATTATAGAATACAGACATTTATAACGACTAGTTATTCCCCGCCCGCTTTGCAAGCTGTGACACCCCCGCAACCCCCTTTGCAGACAAATTAGTGAAACTCGTATTTCATAATTATCAGTCGATAGACGTTCATTGGACATAAGCCTCCCCCAAATATCTCCAAGTTTGTAGGGGTTAATATGGGAGGATTTGGACCATTATCTACTACGCTGGCAAGATGCGGGTTGGTGGAGGCTAGAACCTCGTTTCTTGATTATTTGTTAGGATGTTGTGCGGGACCCCTTAGACACCTTTAAAATACGTTCTTAGCTTGATCAAAGAAATATTCTTACCAAATTTTAAGTTTCTAGGCCTTATTATTTCAGAGATATCGTGATGAGTCTCTTCATAGGAGGAAATCTCTTATATATAGAGACCATAAGTAAAAGAAAAAAATTTAATAAGAGGGTCGTTTACATAGCAATTTAGATGTAACTCAATTTTACTACCCTTATTAAACGTGATGCTAAATCGAAGTTAGATTAATTAATACTTCACGTCGCATAGACCAGCACTTAGACAAATCTTCATCATTAGGTGCCCTCTTCAAACTAGCGATCGAATTAAGAAAACCAATTCGATCCTCAGCTATACTTTCACTTAAGTAAATACAACAGACCACAACCAGAAGTCCAGAAGGCACCAACGGGTACCAATTAGGCACTTTAATAAATCAGAGTTCATTAATGCAGGTCTAAATAACAATTTATCAAAGGTCGAAGTTCGTTAAGAATACGTATTGATTATTTTTTTTATATGTTCCGAGATGATTTATCGCGACCACACGCAAACATTGAGAATTATCGATGATTTCCTCTGACATCGCCAAAATACAATTAACAAAGAGCACAAAAAGATTTACTGCTGTTATTGATGAATATATCTTCCATACCGGAACACATGGAAACATGAAGTGGGTGTGTACTCTGCTCGTTATCGAAATGCTAAAGATTGTCGACCTCAACATCAAATAGATTAGGATATTAATGAGGTGTACTAGATAACCGAAAAAGATAATTATTTTTTTCTAATTTATGTCATTACCAGTATAATATTAGAACAGTAAAAATAATTTATTAATATAATACAAAACTTTCAATAGAAGCTATATATCAAAAAGCAACTAGGAACAAAAGAGATGAATATTCATCTTCCACAGTCCGAGAAGAGGTTTTACGATTAATAATATCAAAAAGAAGTTATAACATAAAAAAAAAAATTGTCGACCTTTAAATCAAAACACACGCGGCGCATACATGAATACACGATCTGGATCATTATGCGATTCGACGCAAAAGGCGTACGACATGCGAGGGATGCTAAAAAGCTTAGCAATTCTAATATAGGATATTGAACTCTATAATCTATAGTAATAAGGTTTAATATAGCTTAAAGGAGAAAGAGTAACAACAACCAATATATGTAGGGCCCGTGTTTAAATCGCCCACGGTGCGCCATCGTAAACATTTAACAAGTCTAGTATGAAAAATAGTCGACATGTGACGGGAACACGGATTCCTGTTCCATTGTTCGTGGCCCCCGTAGCTCTGACGAGCGATGCTGGCGAGAGATGAACAGATGTAAATCTGCCGAACAAAAGATCAAGGTCCGCGCGCGATTATTGTTCGCGAGTCGCCCTGAAACAATGAACGCGCCGCACTCGCGCCGAAATCGCGTTCATAATGCACCGCGGCGTGATCGCTTTTACCTCATATATATAATGTCAAATTCATCGGAGCTCGTTAAACGAATCACCGGTAATGCAGTGAAGACAATACCGGTTACACTGTCGGTTCGTTAAAGATCGTGACACGAAATTATTCATACAAGGCTCGATTACACAAAAATTATACGAGTTGAAATTTTATTAAGACGATGTTTTACTATCTACCTCTTAAAATGTTTTATCTAGTAATATTAGCTTATCCTCCAGTTTGACAAATAATATATGGAACTATATACAATAGCCTCGAAACCACTAAACACTAACTACCCCCGGTTTTGTCTAGCTAGCGACCCGATGCTTCCCGACGGATGACGCCATTTTTTTTATGGTGATGTGTGCGCCGCAGTTTTATTGATAACCATTGCGGCTTCGTCGGACTCAGGGCTCGCGGATCTGGTATCCGTAAGATAAAATAATAATAATAAGAAGTAAAGAAACTAAAAATAAAATAAAATTTAAATAAAACCAAAACTTTAAATGCACATGAGGCCATTTTATGTCCGCGCGTCCTCTTTGTGTGGTCATATTTTAAATGTTGCCAACTTAATAAATAACAAAAGCAATGATACCGATATAAAACGTTATACATTTTATTATTTATTTGGTAACGCTAACAGTAAATTATAAAAAAGGTAAGAAACTTAAATAGTTAGTAAAACATTTTCAAACCGATACCGTTTGATAATTAATGTATTATTATCACGATACTATGACGTATAAAATAAACATTAAAGCCATATTAAGCGAATTTTTTATTGAATACTGCAATAGTTCCTTTTTATTATAATATTTGAATAGTTTAACTACCATAACAGCTAATTTACATCCCTACTGTTGGGGCACAGGCCTACCCTCAATATCGGGGCGATGGAGCCATAGTCACCACGCGGGCCCAATGCGTATTGGTGACTTCACATAGACCTTAGAGTATATTCTAATTCATGTATGTGCAGGTTTCCTCACGATGTTCTCCTTCACTGTTTCTATTTCGCTGCTGTATCTAAAGTTCACAAATGTACATAACTTTAATATTAAAGTCATTAGTACATGCTGAGATTAGAACCCGCGACCTTCGGAATAAAGCCTGCACGCTTTAACCATTAGGCCAGCGAGCTACTCTATATTATAATATAAATTTACGCTATTTATCATCATCATCATTGTAATCTTATCCTATGGTTATTCATTTCTAGACACAGGTGTCTTATAATGTAGCTTAATAATTATTTTTTTAACGGACGAAGCGACGACTTGAGCGAGACGAACGAATGGACGCTATTTAGGATGATATTTACTGCACCACATTGTACTCGTGGCCATGAGACATAGGGTGTTAAGTATTGTTATAGTAGTAATTTCACTAGCTACAACGCCCTTCAAAATGGACACAGTAGTGTTTGCATACCTACTGTTTGGTGGCGGAAGTAAGAGCTTCGGTGGTACTTACCTAGACCGCCTCCGGCAACGGAGACCTGCCACCAGTAAATGATGATATATCTTCTACGGTATATTTAAATCACTGACCAAAATAAAATACTAACAATACAATTACTTAATTGTTTGAAATTGTATATAACATGTAGTAGTTATAGAGATCCGAAAATATCCATATTATGTAGCTTAAAGTTGTAATTGAGCAGCTTGGATAAACGGCTTTCACTGGCACCCCAGCAGTGGGAATGTGAAGAAAGTTTTTTTATTATTTATTTTTAATTTATTATCAATCATAAAATAATAAGAGTCTATAGCCCACGTTATATATAACGCCGAACAGTATTGTTGCATACTTGAAACACAAAACTATATACGTTATACCTAATGTTAAGTGAACACCTAACTGATACGTAGTAAATAAATCACATTCAATGTAATGTCCAACACGTTACCGAATGATATTATTTCGCTATTTCTACTTGAAATTACCCGCGATCGCCGTCGCTTACAGATAACTGTTTGATATATTAATGGTACATATCCCTTTACCGAGCCGAGGGAAAATAAACACGGGCTTGGTTTACAAGGGTGAGCGCAGATCGCTGAGCGCGAAAGGTGTAAACTTACTTGAGCCTCTAAATCTATCACGACCAATAAACTACCAGCTGGTGCTGGGTTCGGGTTGTTTAATAGTTATTAGCGCGGTAACACCGCCGGCTTTGAAACCTGGCTCCGATATCAATGTTAATAACATAACTACATTAGAATTTAAATAATAAACTTTTAGTTGGGTTTGAGTATTCCATTATGTCCAGCAGTGGACTGTCACAAGTCGATAATGATGCTGTCGTATATTAAACATTTAAAATAATAAATGTAAATAGATCGTTATCTTGTCATCATCATCTGATAGACGTTCACAACTGGTCATAGGCCTCCCTTAAAGATTTCCAGATCATCGGGTAGGAATTCATACGGGGGGATTGGGGGCATTTCTCAACACGCTGTTCCAATGCGGGTTGGTTGGAGTCAGCGCTTCATTGGTTGATTAGTTGGCTGCACCGCGAGCAGGTGAGGTTGTGTCTTGCATCCCGTGAGTTGTTATACGGAAACCCATACACCCCATCATTAACAACCAAACAAGACTAGGTGTTCTTTACTATGAAACCTAAAAATCGTCAGGTTTTGATTTGACCAATATTTATTTATGGAATTAACACTTAATGCTGTGAATAGATCATGCTATTACAATTATGAGATGAGATTTCACAGAGAGATGTGGATTTAATTATATCAAATACCCGCCAGGCGAGGCTTTTAATTGGCAATAGAAGGTACGGGCGTAAAACTCTCGTGTTACGATATATGGGCATCGATAAGGCCTCACGCTAAACGCTCGCGTGATATGTCAACAGCTTAAGGCACCGGTTGCTATGAAATCATTCGCACCATCTCATTGTTCCGTTGCCGGTTATCTACTCTTTTTTCATTACCTCCATAAACAGGTGAGCGAGAAATAGTATAGTGGACTTACAGGTATGTTTTATTATAAAGTTAAGTTGGTTTATCCAAAAGCCAACGTATTTTAGATTATCAAAGACGGCAATAGTCGAATGCCGTTAAGGTTTTAAAACTGTTAACTGTTATTATGATTGATGTACTAGTTTAATCGTAAGCATCAGTATTCAAAAACTACAAATTTTTAAACTACCATAAATCAATGAGAATGACACTGAAAATATGGTTGAATATAATTAGAAAATTAACGAAAATTTCATTTAAAGTAGAAGTACTTTTTTATGAAGGCGAAATTACTCTCATGAAACAACTAAAACTCAACTGAAAGCTACAGATTGTATAGTCTTTTACTGCTGGTAGGTTTCTGCCGAAGACTATAGGTGACCATCACTGTGTCTATTATAGTGACCCGGTTTGAAAGACATTGTAACTAGTGGAATTACTGGAGTATTGAGACTTGTATCTTGTATCTCATGGTCAAGAACACAATGTGGTGCTCGTCGCTTTGTATATCGTTTATTGTTAACAAGTGCCACGTTGCTATGGTCAGAGGCATCACTTACCAACAAGATAATTGTTAATCACGTCGCCATCGAATTAAAGAAAAGAGTATTTGTCCTCTTTTCAAGGAGTGTATGTTTTCACATCTTCATAGACTTTAGAACCTTTCCATATAATAATTTAAAAAGAATGGGCCTCTTACTTTTGTAGCGAGAAATTCAATAAAGAACCAAATATTTCCATTTATAATATTGACAAGATGAAGTAATGTGAAATAGAGTCAAATCATCGGAGTCGATCGGTCGGACCGCCACGGGACGTGAGGCAATTAGGCATCGGACCACACAGCGTCCGTGCGAGGTTCAAATCCGGCGGCCGCGCGCTTAACTTTCATCTCGGCCGCTGGTGTCGCTGGAGTCACGATTCGCGACATTAAATATATCACTGCTGAACCCCGATCAGACTTGCACGCGATATATTCGCTGTCGTGTCGTGTTATTAACGATGCTCGAGCTGTACGAAAGCGATATCGCTTATAATTTAGTATTAGTAACGGAATCTTACAAACCGAATGTTAGTAGTTACTGCTGGCAGGCCTCTTGCTAGAGATACCACCGCAGCTCCTATTTCTTCCGCCAAACAGCAGTGTGCAAGAATTACTATGTTCCGGTTTAAATTGCATTGTAGCTAACGAAATTGAATAAAGAGATTTAACATCCTGTCTCTTAAAACGACAAGCACAATATGGTGTATATATTATCCTAACTAGCGTTACGTTCTTATAAGCAGACGTATCACTTGCCATCAGATGAATGTCTTGTTTGTCTCGTTGTACATAGGAGTGCGATTAATAAATGATTTACAAAAAGTTATCTCAATCTTAACTCTTTTTGGTTTTAGTTTTTTCATATCTGAGATTTTTTCCCTGTTGTATGTAAATCCCATACCACATGCCAGCAACGCATCCTCATGTATTTCGACCACACATTGTGCAGAGGCGACGATTGTCTGGAAAAACTGATTGTTGTTGGGAACACCGAAGGCAAAAGATCATTCCGTCATGCTTCAACCAGATGGACCGATCAGATTAAAGATTCGTCGTCTTCTAAATTTTACACAGTCGTAAGATAGGCGCTGGACAGGAACCGTTGGAAGCACATCGTCCGCTCCAGACAGCAACTCTAGCACTGATCACGATCCTCAGACATGTGGGAACGACTCTAGAAAGAGAGTATGTAAATCAAATTTCATTTTTATTTATTTTTTTATTTTAATAACGTAAGTGTTTCCTGAAAAATTTCCGATGTTGTATTAAGCATAGTATATCGATTTCCGATAGTAATAGTAATACACTCGGAGGACGCGTAATAATTCCCAAGCAATCGCACATTTCGTGATCCAACGCGTCGTGTCCCAGTCCCAGCGGATTGCACAACAGGGGGAGCGAACTTATCAGTGAAAGTTGGGATCGTATGCACGCGGAATACTAATGCAACACCTACTTAATGATAGATGACCGTCTCGATCCTCAGCTGTAGAAAGCAACGCGGTTATTTATTATTTCAAGAGCAACCGAAACCATTGTTACTGGCGTTGAGTGATTTACAATGATCCTCGCATGTCAGCCCAGCAGCCCCACTCGGTTAATTACAAACAACTCTATAACACCGCAATCGATGCATCTTAAACCTAACTGCGATACAACAGAGCTTCAAATTAAATTATATAGTCTAAATACTTTCTGATTGGTCGTGATTCGGACCATATACTAATAAATTTCACGTCACTGGATGATTGGACGTCAGAATCGGATTGTTGTAATTGTGACGGTTTCTTAGAACGATAATAATAAATAAACGAGGTCTCGGTGCGTCACCCTGCATAGCCACATTCAGAGCAGCCGTAACGGCTGTACAGCTAATTATCTAGCTCACTGATCTTCTAGTCTGAATTCTTGAAACAGTCTAATTAGCGTTCTTCGAAGTCTGGATAATTTATTACACATCATGAAAATTTTTCTTTTGAGAATGCTAAAAATATCATGCTTTGATACGATGTTGATTTAAAATAAGATGTTTGATTTTGGTGTTAAAGAAATAGTAATCGACGACCCCCTGATGATTTTTTTTATTCGACGAAGCGATGAGACGTTCACCTGATGGTAAATGATACGCCTATCGATAACAACGTGGCGCATGTTAGAATGATATAGGCAGCATCACATTCCACTCGCCGCCTTGAGACAATATGTTAAGTCTCGTTACTACCGTAATTTCACTAGCTACAACGCCTTCCAATCCTGAACACAGTGACTTTACATACTACTGCTTGGCGGCAGAAATAGCAGCTGCGGTGGTTCCTACCTAGATGATTTCCAGCAACAAAGACTTACCACCAGTGTAGATAGGCTACATAGTCACACACCTGTCTAAGGTCTTGTGAAATATGCTAGATCTATTAGAAATCTATTCACTTAGACGGAAGCACTGACGCCTCAGGGTATCTATCTCATCGCACGTATAATGTGAAGCGAACGCATCACAATAATGCATTTCCTCGAAGCTCTCGGTCACTTTCTACGGCGCTCGTCACCAACTGTATATCTCAGTTACATCACTGTACTCTTATTAACGTTATCATTGGAGCCGCAATTAAATCTCGACGGTGTAAATAAAATTAATGCTTCCACTTTCGTGAGCCGTTATCCAGCTGCGATACACAGACCACGCTCCAACTCCTTACATATAGAAAGTACAGCGGTGCTCCTGTTGTGGCCGATTCGAATTTATCATAAATCAAAATTAATAAATGTAATATAACATCGATCTCTTTTTACGACGATTTTATTACTATTCAATATGTTTTTCAATCAAAAAATTAATTGTAACGTAAGTCACCGCTCCTTTGAAATCAAAAGAATGAAAGTGGCTAAGTAAAAGTGACATGTTGATCGATACTTTAGAAGAACACAGATTAATATAAATCTCATCTTTAATATCAGATTGGTTTATAAAATACCGGAAGTGACTAATCGAATTAAATTAGTGTAGTGCGGTATTTAAAAAATTATCAATTGTTAATTTTTATTGGTAAGTAAGAAAGTGTTTTCGACTTAAAGCTTTGAGATTTTTGTTTATATTTTTGTAAAAGTCGTGGTGGCTCAATGGCTTTGAACCCGGACATCGTAATCAGATGACGGAGGTTCTAATCCCTGCCGGGGCATGCACCTCTTAGATAGTTTTTCAATGCCTAATGTGCATATTGTTACAATTACCACGTACCTAACGGTGAAGGAAAACATCGTGAGGAAATCCGCACACTGAAATTATCATTGTGTGTGTGTGGTGGCCCCAACAAAGTGCGAATAGGCTCGCCCCCTGTTACATAAGACCTAAGCTGACCACATCTGGCGAAAAGTGGGTGTTTATGCGCCTCTGCCTACTCCTACTGGGAAAAAAGGCGTGATAGTACAAAAAACAAAAATTGTAAAAATTCATATTGATCTTACTGTTTCAATATGTAGCCACTTTTATATAAATGAATCGCAGAAAACCTTATAAAAATTTATATACACCCAATTACCAACCTCGACTATTACGTCAGCTGTATACAAATGTCTTAAAATGAACGGAGATATTACAAGTTGTAGGTGAGCGTGACGCGGGTTGGGTGCAGTGTGACACCTCGTGCGGATACTGCCACCGCAGCCGGGTTCGGTTCCGGGCGAGGCTTTTGTCATTGTTACTTTAATTGTCCGTTTATTAATCCACTTATAACTGTGTCACGATTTAAATTTTCTGTCAGTTACGACTTTACTTTCTTTTAAAACTTGTATGCTAATAAACACATGATTAAGATTCCTACATTCGGACCCTGGGCAGTTTCAGATTGATGATGAATCTGTTCTAATATTCAGCATATACTTTCACAGTGGAGTTAAAAAGAGAGAAACGTTACATACCCATGTGTATGTCCTAATCATTTTCATCTTATTACTTTCTACACACTATCCAAGTGCGGGTTGGCGAATGTCATAAATATACAAAAGCTAAAGTTTGTCGTTTACCTTACGATCTCTGTCTTCACCGGAAGCTTAAGCTCATAATCATCACCAGCGCATGGCTGTCCGTTGATTCCGAGTCCGAATGCTACTTAGCCCGATCTTCGTCTTTTAATATCAATTCTTTTTCTAGGCGTGTAGCGCATACCATCTCAATGCATACGGAACTTTCACAGCCTCATTTAATCAATATAGAACAACACAGGTTGTGCGTTGAATAAGACAATGGGACCAACAACAGCGACGATGACAACAAATTATATTAAGAAAATTAATGTTCCGGGAACAACGGCGATGAAGCGATTGAGAGATATCGCTACGCGAGAGGAGCCGCGGGCGGCCGCTAACGGATACACGAAAACCAATCGATAAGAGAACAGTGACGTAACGAGACAATCCAATTGTGACTCAGCGAATCGATTATTCAGGTTTACTAATGTAAACCTAATGCGGTTATCTAATATCGATTACGGCCCTCCCACGCCGACTGTCACACGTCGGCGTCGGACAGTAACGGAGCGGTGCGTTTGTACAATTCATTTCATGTAAAAGGTGTTAATGTTCCACTTAACATCGACTCATTTGACAACGTATCGATAAACTGTCACAATGAACAAAGTATCGGCTAACAAACCGCAAGTGTTAATAATTTGTCTCGAATATAGAAACAACATATCAATGACGGCGACCCGCTACAGTAAGCGGCTGGATGTAGGAAGCGTCTTCCGCAAATATCAAAATTAACAAATGGCAGTAACCCTGAAAAAAAATTACTATTTTCATGTTAGCGTTATCAAATTTTAATAAAAACACAAAAAGTTACTTTATGTTGGTAATACCTTTGTTAATTTAAAATTGGTATTAACAAATATCAGATGATTTACAGGCGTTCCAACACGAATCGTTCAGGCATCAGCTATAGAAAAGCAACGATCTTTTGGTATTACTTTAGGAGAATTATATAAAAATTGCGAGTAAAATTATAATCATCTACTGTTTGTCCAACTAGACGACAATCGTATCGCAAAATCGTAAGTTATGAACAAAAAATTTCGATAAATACAATAAAAGTAAACCCAAAATAACGATAAACGGTAGTAATGTTTAAAAGCTAATTATATTTTTATCTTTTACTGATATATCAAATATACAAAAACTTATATAAAATATACTGCTGGGCATAGGCCTCCCTCAAGGAGCTTCATTGAGAGAGAATTGGGCCTTGTCCCACCACGCTGGCCCAGTGCGGATCGGTGTAAGGTCAGAGCCTTGTCTGTTGTTTAAGAGTACCAAGCCAACCTCACCTACACCACGTGTAGATTTGTAAAAAAAATATTTTATTATAATAGTGTTGTCGTAAGAAATTACGTTATTCATAACAGAATGAAATTTTTCTACAATACGGTCTATTTTTTGTGATGCTTTGTGAAGGCAGACGTCGCCCGATTTTCGAATGAGAGTGAAAGTATTGAGCGTCCATGTAATCGATGATGAGAATTATGTAAAGAAAATGAAATCATAATAGACTCGAGTTTTTAACAAAAAAAAAAAAACTACTAAAATCTGCAATTCTGTGTATAAAATAGTTTGACAACAATATACAATTTTTTCAAACAACAAGTCTGTTACAAGCATTAAATTGTTGCTATTCGTGTTACGATTTATACCGATGTAGCAAAAGTTAGTTTTTATTGACTACATTAAATACAAAGAAAAAATTTTATTTTTTAATAAAATCTGACGTATTCAATGCTCTTAATGTTTTTGTTCTATACAAAGATAAATTGATACTTATATGAAATATGATTCAAGGCGTTGTAATCAAATAACAACATAAGAGAGCAATAAGTACTTGGTAATAGTAATGCAATAATATTATTTAAATTTCATATAAATATTATAAAGGTTTGGTATACATAAAGTAATGTAAAACTTGAGACGGATTTATTATAAAAAGCATTGAAATAGAAAAAAGTGTATACAATAGTAAGTACTAGACTTCAACAATGATTAAATATTTTATACTTTCAACACTTTTGTTATCAATTACTAAAATAATTGACTTCAAATGGACAGACGATATCATCAGGGCGGTCGGAAGTGAGGGGATGCGAGAATATGAGGATCGCATTTGGTGGAAAACATTGGAGAAGGCCTATATCCAACAGTGGATAAACAAAGGCTGATAATGATGATGATGGCTTCAATAGTATAAAATCTGTTACTAAAAGAAATTCTGTTAAGTGAAATTTACTAGTATTACAATTGGTTTCATAGTTATATTTGTATTATATTTTTACACAATGGGATGTTCATAATCTGAAACATATTATACATTTATTTGTGAGGATATGCAGCTTCACTATCGGGCACTTCGCTGTACACGAAATAAATCTTACAGCGGCATAAACAATAAAGCCGACCGAGGAGGCTTCCGTGTTCAACATAAAAATACAGAGATGATAAATGTCTTACAACAATTACAAGCGAGGTGAATCCTTCGTAGGAGCCGTCAGTATTTGTATTACACGGGTACTATCCGAGTGGTTTAACCGACGCACCTTATATGGTAATCACTGTGATATATGACAGAAAAATTGGCGGTACTGCCCATTGTTTGTATTGAAAGAGAGGTATGATGATGCTTTCTGTTAATGAGGCTTTACATTATTAGCGTTATCGAATAATAATAAAATATATTTTATTTTACGTTGGTAACACTACCTTCGTTAATTTTATATTGGGCACATTTTGAATACGGAAACACTACGTCCGAACGTTTTGCGGCTGCCTACCCCCGAGTCATTCGAGCATCAGCTACGCAAAAGTGAGGATCATTGGTATTAAATAATTTTAAGAAAATTGTAGTGTATTTCATTGTATACTTTTTTTTTTATTTACACAAGCGACTAGACGAACGGGACGTTCACCTGATAGTAAGTGACACCTCGCCAATAACAACGTGGCGCTAGTTAAAACTGCATTGCATCACATTGCGCTCGTTATCTGAGACATGACATGTTGAGTCGAGTTACATCAGTGATTACACTAGCTCCAGCGCCCTTCAAACAGAAACACAGTAATGTACTGTTAGGCAGTGGAAATATGCACTGCGGTGCCTAACTAGATGTTTTCCAGCAACGGAGACCTACCACTAGTGAAGCTTAAAAGATGTGAGTAAAATCTTAACTATCTATTAGTTGTCTGAGAGATGTTCCAAGGTATTAATGAAATGTTGTTGCTACACAATTAAAACTGTATTATTCTTATTAATAATCCAATAAAATTTACGAAACTAAAACAAAATGGAATATACGTACCAAACGTCATCAGCCGATAAACGTCTAGTGCTGGACATTGGCCTCCCCCCTCAAAGATCTTCACATACAGTCAGCATGGCCATCGGTACCGCTGGGCACTAAGGGCTGTCGTATGTAGAGGTTCATATAGGAGATTTGGCCATTCCCACCACGCTGGCCTAATACGGGTTGGCGGGAGACAGAGCCTCGTTTGTTAGTTAGCAGGGTGTGCCACGAGCGGGTGAGGTTGGTTTGGGTCCCGTGAGTTGTTGTGCGAGACCAGAATCTACGTATACATTTTTATTATTTATATATAATAAATATATAGATACTTACACACAATAAATAGGATATTTATTCAATAATAGGAAGCTGGCGATGATATTAGTGGTGGGTCTGATTGTCACCGCTGAATAGTAACATTATTGTATTCCGGTTTGGAGAGTGTTGTAGGTAGTGTATATACTGGGATAACGAGACTTAACATCTTATCATCTCAAGGCGACTCACCACTCGCAATGTGGTGCAGTGTATATCATCCTGATTAGCGCCACGTTAATATAGGCAGGCGTTTTTACGAAGATTATTTTTGAGATTCGATGTACGCTCTACAAAAATTATATACTCCCGATAACTGTGTAAAAATAGGTATATATATATATATGATGAAAATTATATTTTTTTTATAGTTATGTTAATAAAACAGGTTGTGAATATTTTCAGAGGCTTTATCTGGTGGGCGGTTTTAATTGCGCAACGTTCGCCCACGCCGGGTACTGATAGTGCATCGGCTCTGACTCATCGCCTCCGTAACAACCGGCAGTGACGTACCAAGTGATAATTTCCTTACTATCAATTGATTATATTTACTACTGTTTCATCTACATAAAGCAGAAAATAAAGGGTGGCGCAAAAATAATCCGACATTCAAATAAATTACTTTTTACATATAAGTAAAATTGACGTATATTTAACATTTTCTTATATACATACTCTGTAAAACACATGGAGAATGCCTATGTTCAATAGTCTACGACTATCGTCTGATGCTGATGATGATCTAGAGGAGAGGGAAAAAATTTTGGAAATAAAAATTCTAAAATTATTTATAATATTAAAGTTCCAAGGTTTTTACATAATATGTATAAAAGAAATATATTTATTAAAATATTTATCTAACTCTCTGTTACACATAATATAGTAGAGCATATAATGAATTTTGCTAGTAAATTAAAATATTAATATTTTTTTTTAGGTTTATTCTTGGACGTATGCATTGTTGGTATACATACAATAATACATAAATTATTGAAGACCTAACTGAAATTTAATGATAACAAATAACTAGTAGATGATAAGAACCCGAGTAGCGTATCTGGAACATTGGCAACCGGGACGCGTTAAGTTGGATTGTAACCCTTCCGACCGATGCTTTGGAAACTTTATGAGGCATAAAAGTCCAACGCTGTTTGACTTATATCCACATCACTCCCTTATCGCTGTTCTATTGCCTCGACGTAGTACCGCTTATCGAGTGAAATGGAACTGAGCCTCTTACACTTTCTACAGTTGTCGTAATTTTGCCATTATTTCATTTACGATCTACGTATTTCAGGAAATATGGTTTAAGTGGAAATTGGTAATTTTCTCGCAGCCTTCTCCCAAGTGTATTAATTTAGAGATCTATGAAATTGAGTATGAAAATTCTTTAACAAAAACATATAAAGTTGTCCCCTCCCCAGGGATTTTATTGATAAAATTTTCATATCTATATTAATTAGTATAAAATAATCGTGTGATGTTAATTTAGTATACATTATACATATAAGAGAAGTTACGCGGTTCTTATAACCGTTAAAGTTTTACTCCCAAGAATAAATCGGGAATGTTAAATTAACCGCATTTTTATCTATAATATAAAAATATATACTGTTGTATTCATGATATAGGATGAGGTTTTCTTAAGACATTTATTGCTGGAGATTTTGTTTTTATAGCGAATAACTCACGGACGTTTTATTTCAAGGTGGACGACAAAGACGAGGTGGTGAGGTATTTGTCGAAACAAAACAAGGGTGCCAAGGGTTACTGCGCTCCCTGGGACGTCTTTAGGCGTAATGCAGGGCGGTATCGTTAAGTTTGTTAGGAGATCCCAGGGAACGCACTAAGGATGATCACCGAGCGGGTTTTATTGGGTACAAATCACACATAACCTTGTCTTTCTCCTAGAAACAGGGTATTTTTAGAAGATCCTCCCATTACAAAAAAAAGCATCTTGCTTTTGCGTCAAGCAGTGTGCAAACGTTAAAGACTCTGTAGCTAGTAAAATTCGATAATATTAAAAAGCGGTAATACAAATGACATATCCTTACTACAAAATTTTCGTTGGCAATTTTAGTCAATTAATATATATATAATATATATATATATATATCTTTTGTTGTTTATGAGCAAATTTGAATGATTGATTAAAATGGATAGAAATCATCAACGTTAACTTTCTCATATAAAAGTAACGTTGGTAATTAATTACTAGATGGCAGTTGCTCCTGCAACACGGCGGATGGAGGCCATCGTCGATAGTTTATACTTGGACTTTCCACTGTCTATTAACGTTGGGGCAGAGCAATGAATTAAATTTATTTAATAACGCATTGTAATAGTTACGACTGCAGACCATATGAAAACGGTTGGTATATCATCAATCATTTTTAATTGATCGCGCGACGTTTGAACACGACCAAGGAGTAAGAACATTATTTATTGTAATATTATTTATACTGTAAGAATTTGGGTGCAAACATAAAAAAAAACTACTAGTCTATATATAGTAAAAAGATATAATCGTATCTGTTTGATTGCATTTTTATCCGAATAAATTCTTCATTCCATTCTTAGCTAAGCTCTAAATAGCAGAAGCATATCTCTACTAAATTTTGAGTGATTAAGTCTAATGTTTTAGGAGACCACGAGATGAGTCTCTGAATATCTCATATATAAGATTTATTTATTTATTGTTATCGTAACACTAAGCTACGGGGTACAGAGGGCGGACTTAAAGCTACAGAGGCATTTTTCGCCAATCACCCCAGGGAAAGAACTAAATTTTGTATGTAGTAGACGTTAAAAATTAAATAAACAAAATACATACTGTTATAATACAAAAGTATATATAGAGACAAACATAAAATTATGTGATAAAATGAGCAATATGTTGTCTGTTATTTAAGACGTTCTACCATGAACTTCTTTACAATAATACAATAAAACATTAAAGAAAAGTTTAAATCTTATGTTTACCCAAAATACATATATTTATATATATAGGAAACTGTTGATCTCCAAATTAGTGAGGACGGATTAACGACCCGTCATAAGAGATGACTGTCTGAGCCAATTGTGCCGGGGTAACTGTAAAATGATCACTCGGGCATACACTTTACATAACCTAACGATCAAGTTTCAACAGACCGAAATTAAAAAAATTAATAAATAAATGTTTGTTTATTTCTGAACAAATAACAAGAATCGTTTCAATATGTAACTATATTTAAATTATAGATCTATTATTATATAGGTATAAATCGCTGAGAGCCATTCCAAATCCAAACAGCGCAAGACCGTAGTTTGTGGAACACATTACAAGAGACCTATGTCCAGCGGTGGACGTCCATGCGTTGAAATGATGATGATAATGATAACTTGCATTATATAACTCCAAGTAATTAATCGCGGGAACTCATTGGATGCGAGCAACGCAGGAGCGATCGATGAGGAGATCTTTGGGTGAGGCCTATGTCCCAACAGTGGACGTCTATCGGCTGATGACGATGAAGTAAATAATTCTGTATTAAAATCGTTATCTTCGGGTAACACCATAAGTTTGATTTATATGTGTAGCGGGTTTACGAAGAGCAAACGCAAACATTATTTTAGCCCAAAAATTGGTATTAATGAGAAAAAACAAGAATTGGTACATCTTTTACCATTTGCGAAGTTCTACATAAAAGGTATCCATACCCCACTTGCCGATAAGCACGAGCACCCTTCCCCACGATAGTGTGTTAATATAATAATTAAATATATAAATTAAATTAAATGCTCTCAACACAAACAACAAAACGATTTAATGTTAAATTTAAACACAAAAAAATTCAGTGTGAGTATCATGAACATCATTATCATTATCAGCCCTTGTTTATCCACTGCCTTTCCCAATGTCTCCCACTAAATGCGATCTTAATATCGAGAGAGAGCGTCCTACACTTCTGCGATCCATACGCGGCCTCCTCTCCAAGACTTTTCTCCCCCATAAGCAGTTACTCACACGACAGACATGGACGGCCCGCTGCCACTTCAGATTTTAAGAGCTACGTCGACAATTTTAGTTCGTCGTCGAATTTTTTCGTTCCGGATCTTGTCTCTTAAGAAATGTCAAGCATAGTTCTCTCTATCACTCGCTGTGCAACTTTGAATCGGTGGATCAGCCTGATGGTCAGGTGCCATGTGTCTGCGCCAAAGTAAGGGTGAGTATAATTGCAGGTAAAAAGTATGTACACATCTACATATATAGGAGATAACCAGAGATTCTTTGCCTCATCACGAGACCTCTGAAATTAATAGACTCAAATAGTTAAAATTTGGTAGAGATATTACTTTTGTCAATTAGGGGTCAACTATGAATGGATTTTACAAAGCTCCTTCTCCGAAGAGACTGGCGGGGGTGTTATGACCAGTAAAACGGTTGGGGAACAGCTAGTGTAATTTAAAATGAAGGTAAGTAACGAAGTTCCTTAGATAATGGTCTCGGTCATAGTTTTTAGAGGTACGGACAGGACACTTCCTAGGCACTAAGTCATGCCAGCTTATCGGTGCCGGTAAGATCGGGTACTCGTGTTGGGCATCGGTGCCGGGCGCCCACGCGGGATGATTTCGCGTAATCTCTATTGCATAAGCTCTTACGTTGCCGTATATCAAGATCCGAGATAAAAATTATCTCTCAATGGCGATATTAACTAATAAATTATTCATGTTCTCGACATTTTTATGGAGTTATACCTAAGCTCTAATCATGCAGGAATTAATGTATTGAAACCAGTACCCTCAAGCAACAGCATTATAGTTAAGCAAGACTTAATTAATTGTAAATAATGAATGGTAGTGTTCTGTTGCTGGCGACCGTCAAGGTACCTACCACTGCAGCCTCTATTTCTGCCGCCTAGCAGTACTGTGCAACCAATACTGTGTTCCGGTTTGAATGACCATTGTAGCTAATGAAATTACTTGGGTAACGAGGCTTATCATTTTATCTCAAGGCGACGAGCACAATCTGGTAGAGTGTATATCATTCTAAATAGCTCCACATTGTTATGGGCTGGTATACCACTTACCATCAGGTGAACCTCGCCGTCCTGAAGTGCTGTACATGATGCGGAAACGTTTTAAAATTATATAGGTAAAAACAAACTAAAGGAAATTTATTCACAGTTGCCTGGTTAAAGTCATAATTGTAATAGTGAAGAGGTGACTTCGAAACGCAGAAAAACAACGGATGCTAAATATATACCTTCATATAAACATTTGAGCTGTTATTATCATCATCATCAGCCGATAGACGTCCACTGTTGGAAATAGGCCTCAAAGATCACCATATCGATCGGTCCTGCATTGCTTGCATTCAGTGGGTGCCCGCGATTCTCACCAGATCGTCGGTCCACCTTGTGTGAAGCCTTTTAACGCTAAGGCTACTCGAGGACTTTACTGCCCCATCGGTCATCGATCCTTCGAGCAATGTGGATATAAATGTCGTGTGTACTGAATGTTTACTCTGCCGTTTTGTTAACTGTGCTAACATTACCGAAGCGATAACACTTTCCTGCACTAAAAGGTCGCGGCGGGCAGCTCGTAAAATCGCGAAATATTGTTACCCAATGTGACGGACTGATACGGAGGTTAAAATTAGACCGGTCGGCAGCACGACACAGAGCTGCCGCTATCATAAATCGGAGCACATCAAAGCGTGGGGCTGGAAGTGAGCACGGTCGCGTGCCTGACGGCTGAATCTCTGCGGTCTCGCCGCGATTCACAGTCGCTGACCGTGGAACATAATAGCATAAGGCGTTCGTAAGCATGCAACAAATATAAATTAAAAGTGAAAAATTTATCTCAAAGTGATCATCGCAACGTAGCATGTAGTATTTAGTATCATAAATAGCTTCATTTTTATGAGCGGACGTTTGACTTCCGCGACGATGAAGGGTTGGTACGTTAATAATATGCTGCTGCCTCCATCACCTCGAGGAACATTAACGTGTTTTGTTATGTTGGCAAGTACACCAAAAATGTGTAGTGTATGTGTAAGGAGTCTTGCACAACAACTCACGGGACCCAAGCCAAACCACACCTGCTCGCGGTGTACCCTGCTAATCAACAACGGCTCTGGCTCCGACCAAGCTGCATTGGACCGGCATGATGGGAAATGGCCCAAGTCCGCCATCAAATGACCGCAGCGCAGGACTGATTAATGTAGGGATGTTTGGGGGAGGCCTATGTCCAGCATTGTACGTCTATCGGCTGATGATGATGTCGACTTACATTCAGATGAACAGTTTTCTCGGTAAGTCGTTTCGTGAAACAAACAAACGTATAGGTTCATCATCAAATAGGACGTGGGTGTCTATTAGGATACAACATCAGATGGGATCGTGATTGATCGCTAAACTGTCGATTTAAAAAAAATATATCCATCATCTCAAGTTATTGACGTCCACATATGGATAAGGGTTTCCGTGACGAAGAGGAGTAAATAGAGGTTGCCACGATTAAAATGTCTACTCCAGATTTCCTCGGACCTCGAATGGCGACCGCGTACGGAAGAAGTAGTGTCGGCAGGACCACCCTAGGTGGTCCGACGATCTGGTGAAGGTTGCGGGAAGCACAGGATCGATCGATGTGGACGTTTGCTCTCTCAAGCGCCCTTCAAACTATAACAAAGTAATATTTGCACACTAGTGGTTAGACCTAGACGGTATTTGCTAACATAGACTTGTCACCAGTGCTACTAAGAAAAACAAGATGTTGAGTTTTTCAAAAGTTATTTGTTTAATATCGATATCTCTAAATTAAATAATAACTATAATCTCCTTCAGAATCAGTTTACACATTATAATTTTTTTTTCTTTACGAAAATGTTAACATAATCGAGACTCCAGCAATAATATAATTCATAGTAGGAATATTGTATTTCCAGGTTTATTCTACGGCATTCAATTGTAATAGATAAATGTACAGAGTTATCTTGAAACGTAAATCTCATAAAGGGGAACGGAGCAGTACTTAGGTTTACATGCAAACGGGATAGTTGAGCGTGTAAGAGCAGCCCATTGCGACAGTAATAACGACGCGATAATCTGTGACAACTGATACAAAACGAGCCAGCACCAGATGTTTCATTCGCTCTCATTATCAGAGACAATTTATATGTACAAGAAGCATATCGCACTCGCCGAACGGACCTCTTAAGCGTGATGAATAAGAATCAGTCGGACGCTAAAAAAAAGACCAGTACGGCTTTGCTGATGGCTAATCGCGATACTCGCTGCTCATCTAGATTCCGGAGCATGCGAAAGTAAAACGGCACCGTACCATTTCACTTGTCATTCGGCAAATGAGTTTTGTTCATCATTTAGAAAGTAGTATCCCGGTAAATTTAATTAATGGCATAGCTGTGTGAACGGAGAAATCGTTGCTTACTGCATCTAGGTTATCACTGTCCGTTTGCGACAAGGGAATTGTCGCTGGTAAGCAAATGAACACGGACGACAGTTACGGCGCTAATCTTTAATAAAATTGGAACTGAACATTAACTACGTACTTGATAAGGATGTATACAACGGATGTTCTTAAGAGAACAGTTTGTTTTTAATACAATAACATACTAGGTCTTAAATATACTTAATTTAATTGATAGTAAATTAATTTTGTTAAAAGTAACAAGTATTTTAGTATTTAGTATTATGTTAGTTAATAATATAAATTAGACAATAGTTGTTTAGGTTATGATGGGGTTGGCATAGTCTTGATAGGATGAAAGCCCCTAAAATAATAAAAAATTAAAAAATCGTTAATGAAAATTTATAAAATATGATGTTTTTTTTATTCAACGCGGCGACAAGACTAGCAAGGCGTTCACCTGGTAATATGGGATATGCTTGTTTATAACATGGCGATAACTTTTCGACATAAGATATAGAGAGTCTCGTTACTACGGTAATTTTATTAGCTAGTCTAGGACATTAATGTTTGTCGGCAGAAGTAGGAGCTACGATAGTACCTAAAAGTTTCCGTTAACTCAGACCTACCCCCGGTGCTTTAAATATTGATTCTTATGTTGTATTATTTTCTTACCATTAATATCTTAATAATATAGATAATATTTAGATACGGCTTTGGATCGTTGCAATTGCAAATGGCAGGCGCATCGGGAACGCCTGCACGACTGGTTCAGATGTTTACATCGAGATGTGGCGGTGGTACTGGTGGTGTACTATTTCTCCTTTCAAAAAATGGTTTTGTATTTCTTCAATCATATACTGTGTTAAATAAAAAATATATATAAATACACAATTTATTAAATTGCTCTTCAAATTATTATTTCATTTGTATTTATATTAAAAAAGTGATAAAAATGTTCGAAAAATATATTCTATTCGTATATTTGGAGTGGGAAGCGATCATACTGTATTGTTTACATACTCGCTTTCCGTGTCAGTGGATCATTGTATCATCATCATTATTATCATTTCAACTGATGGACGTTCTCTGCTGGACATAGGTCTCTTGTAATGTTTTCCACAATGCACGGTTTTGTGCTGTTTGAAACCAGTGACTTGCAACGATTCTTTTAATTTCCTTTTTTCAACTTGGGGGTCGTTCACCTGATGGTAAGTAATACACTTGCCTATAACAACGTGGCGCTATTTAGAGCGGTATACACCGTACCACATTGAGCTCGTCGCCTTGAGACATAAGATATGGAGTCTCGTCACTCCAGTAATTACACTAGCTACAGCGCCATTCAAACCGGAACACAGTAAAGTTTGCGCATTACTGTTTGGCGGCAGAAATAGGTGCTGCGGTGGCACCTACCTAGACGGTCTCCGGCAATAAAGACCTACCACTATAATATATACTTTGTATGAATGTCATAAATCTAACATCCGGTTCAGTAGCTAGTTGCGCTTAGTTCCATGTCACAAAGTAGATCTCATTTCAGTTTCTAAGGCTATCTGTCATCTTTGCAGGAAATCTTAAAAAGCAGGGCCGGTAAGGAATTCGAACGTGGAACGGTCAATACCAGACTTTCCCTTTAAACGTTGACCAAGACTACACGAACTCTGAATGCACATAGTGTTGCTTCTGTTCATTGCACTTTACAGGCGTTCGTTCGATTCCGCGAGCTCCCGTTAAACTGGCAGGACATCTTCCACATTAATACCACGTTGGGACATTCCCAGAAAACTTGTCTGTGAAGGCGATTGGACTTATAGGATAAATTTATTCATCTGACTTTTCTGTGGTAGTAGGTTACCGATGTGGTACCGACTGAAATAAAAATAAGTTTGACTTCTTAGTAATTAAATACAAGGTATGTTGGGATTGGTATGCCTATAATGAGGACAACAATTTTTTTAATGTTTATGGTATTGTAGTACAAGAAACAAATTGTAAAGACATCTGCGTACATTCCTTATATATATAATATATATATATATATATATATATAGGAGATATCCAAAGATTCGTTGACTCATCACGAGATCTCGGAAGCTTTTAGACATTAAGACTCAAAAATTGGTGGAGGTTATTATTGCTTTTGCTATTTAGGGGTCAGCTAAGAATGGTTTTTACAAAATTCCTTCCCCAAAGGGAGTAGCGGGGGTGTTACAACCAGCAAACCAGCTAGTAATATATACGTAGTGTTAATACGTGACAAGTATAATATTTATTTAAGAAGTTACGACTTGGAAACCATTTACTTACACACATGTACCTACTTCAAGAGAGAGCTAAAGGGATTCTCAATAGTAGTTGTTCCTAAAGCGATTCAAACTTGTAAGGTACGTACATAATCTATCAGCTCTGCTATGTCACGATGTGATGTACTGATATACTATTTACCTGAAAAAAAAATATTTTATTAATACAATAACTATTATAAAGATTATTCATATATCAAATTTATGGAAACACATTAAATATGGTCAAGCTTATTAAAAAGAGCTAATAAAACAGTCAATTAACGAATATAACCAAATTAAAATTTCGATTGTGAATTTTCAGGTTTTCAACTCGTACGTGATGCCTGTGTTGACATACGGAACCGAGACGTGGCCCCTTACTATCTATCTACTATATAAAAAGGCTCAAAGTCACCCAAAGGTCAATGGAGAGAGCTATGCTCGGAGTTTCTCTGCGCGACCGAATCGGAAATGTGGAGATCGGCAGAAGAACTAAGGTCACCGACATAGTCCAAAAGATTGCTAGATTTAGTGGCAGTGGACAGGGCATATTGCTCGAAGGACCGACGGCCGATGTGACAGTAAAGTCCTCGAGTGGCGCCTGCGGGCCGGTAGACGTACTGTTGGGAGGTCTCCCTCAAGGTGCACCGACGATCTGGTGATAATCGCGGGAACCCACTGAATGACGCGGAACCAATCGATGTGGAGATAATTGAAAGAGGCCTCGCCTCATGTCCAGTGAATGTCAATCGCCTGATGATAATGGAAAGTTAATTTTACAGAAATTTAAGTTTAATAACAGAAAATTTCAACCAACAGTGTAACAGACTTTTACTGTACTCCAAAGATTAATTTATTACAGTTTCTAAGCAATAAAGCAGCGACCTTTTCACCGCGGGTCACAATCTCGGCCGTTTCACAGCACAAGTTACCAACTTTGCAACTTTGCTAACGAGTCATTGGGTTGTGCAACAAAAAGTGTAAACAGCGGGTCTTTAGCCCGACGGTTGCGAGCCGGAAACCGTACGATTATTTACGAGTTCGATAGGTCGTAACGTTACAGAGCGTAACCTTTCCAATACGAGAGATCGGTTCTCCTTCTATTTAGCACTAACGCTAAAGCAATAACCAGCCTTCAATTAACACTTACGAAAACAAAGGACTTGAATTAAAAACTCGGTTAAAATAAATGATCTAAGTTTAACGTGGTTTTTTTTTTAGCAGCTTATTTACGTCCCCACTGTTGGGGCACTGGCCTACTCACACTATGATCACCCTTCACACACACCTTAGAATAAATTCTCATTCATGTGCAGGTGGTTTCCTAAGATGTTTTCCTTCACCGTTTTTATTTCGCTGTTGTTACTGAAGTTCATAAAATGTACATAACTTAAATAGTAAAGTCATTGGTAGATACCGAGATTCGAACCCGCGATCTTCGGAATGAAGGCGCTCTCACCATTAGGCCAGCCAGCAATGTATGTCTATATTATTAAATTCCAGGAACACGTACACCTCGTAGACATCGCAAGAAATGGTTTGACGACATAAAGGTGTGGACAGTGTTTAAATACCATCAGTTAAAAGAATAGCTGAGGATTAAATTGGATTTCTCAATCTGATCGCCAAACTTCAGTTTGAAGAGGCGGCACCAAATGAATGATAAATATTTTTTGTTGATTATAGTAAAAAGTTTGCTAGATTATAATAAAACTATTGGTGCTACGTCTCTTTTGCCGAAGACCGTCTAGGTAGATACCACCACAGCTATTTATGCAGACAAACAGTACTGTGTTCCGGTTTGAATGGCGCTGTTGGTAGTGTAATTACTGATGTAAAAGGATTCATCATCTTATGACTCAAGGCGACTTGCCCAGTGTGGTGCAGTGTATCAACAGCGCCACGTTGTTATGGACAGGCGTATCACTTATCAACGGTTGAACGATCCGCTCGTCTTGTCGCTTAATGAAAATAAAAGTACAATAATCGCACTAGGCAGACCTCCCACTAGGTGGAATCACTAATGACTACAATATTGAAAGCACTGAGGTGGTAGGTCTTAGTTGATGAAAGCTTTTAAGTACCACCGCAGCTCCTATTTCTGCCGACAAACAGTAATGTGCTAGAGTAGCTAATAAAGTTACTGGGGTAAAAGAACTTAACATCTTATATCTCAAGGCGACGAGCACAATAAAAATATAAGCACTAAGAGAATGATCATCTTTAGTACATTCGGTGTACAGCATATGTTAAGTAGCTTATCGTCATCATGAGCCGATAGACGTCCATAGATGGACATAGGTCTCCTCCAAAGATCTCCACATCGATCCGAAACAACAAGTAACTTGTACAGTAATCGATATCCTTGACCATTTTATATCAAGGAAAAATAAAAAAAAAATGGTATGTCTACATTACAGTTAGTGCTAAACTTGTTATCTAAGTTGTCTATGGAATTGGTTTTAATTTTAGTTTTAATATTTAAATGATTCTTGACGAAGAGTGCTTATAGGTTAGAAAGTTAACATTATAGGGGTATTGACTGAGGTATATCTGCCAGCGTATCCTAAGGAACTACGCAAACTACAGTAGTAATGGTTTACCATTCGCAACGGTTGTCGGCTGACTAAAACTTTCTGCTAAAACCTTCTTGCAAGTGTAAAAGGTTTCACCTGTCATTAATTGTAGATTAGTATGAAGCGATTAACACTAAGCCCGTGTAATCGTTAGGCTATGAGACACTTTAGCTTTATCTAGTTGAAATGTTAGACTACTAGTTAATACACCACCACCATTAGCCGATAGACGTCCACTGCTGGCTCCCACAAAGATCCCCACATCGATCGGTCCTGTGCCGCCCGCATCACCGGGCACCAGGGGTCGTCTTTTGTTGGGTTTCATATGGGGGATTTGGGCCACTTTCCACCACGCTGGCCTAATACACAATAATTAATACACACAACGAAAATTAATACATTAATAATGAAATGATGAGTGATCTTTTTTTGTATCGCAGGAGAAATCTCAGACAACACAACAAATCAAAACACATCCTGTTTTCTGGGGAAAATCAAGATTAAATAGAGATTTTTACCTACTAAAACCCGTTAGGTGATGGTCCTCAGCGATTAAAGAGTTTATGGGATTTCAGTTACATCCTGTCACAGGCACTGCTTTGTGCAGTAGTCCCCACTATCTTTAGATACCAGCTGCCGTCTACCTCACAGTCGTTGTAATAGCAATAAAGGCTCCGATCTTAACCGTCACTTAACTCACAGGTCCCTTTAAGGCAGAGGAACACCGTTTACCGGAAAGCCGTGATATGGTGCGTGGAACTTATTCTCGTTCTCGATCAGCAGCCTCCTTATGTACCACGACAGTTTCACAAAAGAAAGCTACAGTCCTTTAAATAAATAATACTTGAACTTAACCGACTGCCGGGAAGTTATAGATTTGCTGATAGTACAAAGGCATGCATCATGGTGATAATATTCAGGTAGTTTTTATCTCTTATGGTTCACCTACACCACATGTAGTGGATATTATATGTAATAATTTAACAATCAGATAAAGCATAATTCAATTGAGCGGACTGTGTATAGCCTTCTTTACGATTGGCCACAACGAAGTCGTTCATAATTCACGTAAAGCGAGGGCGGAAGCGATGAAAGTGGCACCGGCACCCATTTCATTATCAGAAGAAAATTTCCCAACCGACGAGAAACGATAAATGTAAACGATGACAAGGACTCGGATCATTTAATCGATTGCCACACTAATAAATGTCGTTTAAACGTATACGATTTCCCAACTATCCGATTTACAACGGGATGTCAGTTATTACCGTTTTAAATATATCTTTAAACTCGTTACTGGTAATGACAAACAATTGCAATATTTTAAAAAATGAATTAAAATATAACCTTTGGATAACGAAAGTGCAAAGTATAACAGACATTGTGACATTATTACACAGTACTACTTTTTACAGATATTTTTGATATAAAACCGTGATATGCGTAGACTGCATAACAGTAAGAGTTTATTACGTCAGTAAGTAGTAAGTATAGTAAGTTATTTTTTTATTCCACGTTCCACGGGTGTAATAGTGGTCAAGCACAACAACTCACGGGACCCAAGCCAACCTCAACTGCTCGTGGTGTACCCTGGTAATCAACTAAGGTTCTGGCTACCACCAACCCGCATTGGGCTGGCGTGGTGGAAAGTGGCTCAAATGCCCCCATATGAAACCCTACAAACGACAGCCTTTGGTGCCCGGTGATGCGGACGACACAAGACCGATTGATGTGGGGAACTTCGGAGAGGATTATATCCAGCAGTGGACATCTATCGGCTGATGGTGGTGGTATAGACGAAGCAAGCGTGACGTTCACCTGAAGGTAGGTCATTTGCCTGCTTATAACAATTTGGGATTAGTTAGAATGATATACACAGCATCATATTGTGCTCGATACTTTGAGACGTGTCAAGTCTCGTCAAACTAGAACGTGGTAATGTTTGTACACTACTGTTCGGAGACAGACTCATTCTTCAGCGTTCGTTCGATCAGTTCACACACACAGGTACACTATTCCACCATTGCACTGTAAATATGTATCATCATCATCATTATCGGCGTTTGTATATCCACTACTGGATATAGGCTTTCTCCAATTTCTTCCACCAAATGTGATCCTCAGCTTCTCGCACCCACCCACTTTCAAACACCCTTATGATGTCGTCGGTCCGTCTGGAGAGAGGGCGTTCTACACTTCTGCGACCTGTACCTGGCCTCCACTCCAAGACTTTTCTCCTCCATCGGCCGTCACTAACACGACAGACATGACAGTAAATATGTATAATACAAAAATATTTTTATTAGCAATCGAATAATATTTATTTAAACAAAAAAATTAGTTCAAGTGTTTTTTCTACTTGAAAAAAGTTCAGCAATTGCCCTCTCACTCTCTCTCTCTTTTCTCTGTTTACTATCGCCGTAGGGTATTAATCCCGTTCTTTTAGAAATAAACCATAATACAAGGCCATTTCGACCTTGTGTGAACTTTACCTATACCTGTTCGTTGTTTGCGGTATGGTGTATGTCTACAGCCTGTACATACCAATGTAGTACTGGATGTGGTGACTGAGGGTTTAACCATAAAAAACTTTATAAGTTCTCTAGCGTATCGTCGTGTCTTTCGGGACGTGGTTTGAGAAGAGATTAGCGATAGAAATAGAGGTTGCAGTTACCATATTGAGTTGCATCCTACCTTCATTGAGGACGCATCTTATAGTAATGATCTAACGTACATGTAAGTTGAGAAATCAAAGCAGTACGGGTTACGCAGCCAATTTCCGCGTTGGACTCACACTTACCGGGACAATTTCTTTGTCACAGGTTATCTGTGAGGTGGAGTGTTGCAACAAGGTACTCCGATTGTCGCACCAAGCCCAGCAACCGCTTCGCGACTCGAGGACAAGTTTCAAAACAATGCATCGCATTTCGTTTCCTGTTTAACTTAGCAAATAAGCCTAATCTACATTTCGGAGTACATATGTTGAATAACATATTATTTACAATTCTATTTATTTTCTTTTACACTCAAAGTCCATCCAAATTGAATATTCCACCTTCAACGGGAAGAAACAAAATATTTAATTACTTTAACATAAAAAGTAATTTACTAGTGATAGGTCTCTATTGCCGGAGACCGCCGAGACCGCGTAATATACTACCGCAGCTCCTATTACTGCTGTCAAATATTAGTGTGCGAACATTAATGTGTTCGGGTTTGAAGGTCGTTGTATATAACGAGCTTAACATCTCAAGTCTCAAGGCGATGAGCACAATGTGGTGCTGTGTGTATTATCCTAACTAGCGCTACGTTGTTGGAGTCAGTCGTAACACTTACCATTACATGATCGTCTCGTTCATCTCGATGCTGCGTGGAATTAAAAAAAATAATTACTACAAAATATGAAAATTTACGAAGCTATATTTTTTTTATTGATACGAGAACGGTAACTGTTGGTTAATGCTCGTTGCACTTAGTATAGTTGGATAATACATATATCTGTAATAGTAAGCTGTGTATCCGAAATTAATAGATATATTATTTCCATACATATGTAATATATATAACAGGAATAATCTTATTGAATTAAGCAACTCGACTAGCTGGACATTCACCTGGTCATGTTCGCTTATAAAAGCGTCATCCTCTTAAGACTTAAGTCTCGTTACCCCCGCAATTAGCTACAACATTTGAAACTTAAACACCCTAATGTTTGGAACTACTGTAAAAGGCAGAAGTAATAGTTGCAGTGGTATCTAGACAGTCTCCGGCAAAAGAGACCAGATCAGTAAAATTAGTATCAGCTTCGAATATACATCTTATGAATTGAACTGAGTAATTTAGTGAATATTCGTTCGTTCCATCGTTATCGTTATCAGCCGATAGACGTCTGCTGCTGGACATAGGCCTCCCCCAAAGAGCTCCACATTGATCGATCCTGCGCTGCTCGCATCCAGTAGGTTCCGATTCTTACCAGTTCGACAGTCTACCTTGTGAGAGGCCTCCCAACACTACATCTACGGTACGCAGGCGCAACTCGAGAAGACGTTACTACCGCAACCTTCACCAGATCGTAAGTGAATAATAATAACTAATAAAAATAGTGTTCGATTGGATCTCCCTTAAGACGTGTAAAACTTACGTATAACTAATGTTGTTTAGCTTTAGTATAATCATCGCAAGTACAGTACAAGCTGTTAAGCAGCGTGTCCAGCATGTAAGTATATTGCCCATACCTGTAATTGTTGTAGCCGTTTTCGGTACAAACTCAATTGAGACGTAGATTTTATAGTCGATGCAGACCGCAATTCTCGCCGATTAAAATATCTATAGGCGGAGCTTTCTCCCTGATTGTATGCAAACCGCTGTATCACTTAAATCAGTGCTTCCCAACATTTTTGTCTTTCCTGTACCCTATAATAAATCTTATTACTTATGAATACCACCCCTTTAATAACTCGGTCTTTTTATTCCTATCGCGCCTCTTCTGTCTTAGAATTGGCTGCCAACTCCAATAATTGTTGGGTCTCTTGCGAAACGTGGTATAAGTTCTTTTCGGCTCATGTGATTCCTATCCTCTCTCGTATGTTTCCTTACCACGATTTCTTCTGTCTTTTGCCTTATATCTTGCTTATTATTATTAGTTTAGGAGGTTTTATCAGTCATGACGCATAACATATCCAAGATATGCGATTTTTCGATTTTTGACTACGTAACTATGTACTTACCTACTTCTAAAAATGTTTCTGTTTTCACATAAGATCTATCGTAATCATGTTGTCAATTTAAAGTCTAAAATATATCATCATCATCAGCCGATAGATGTCCACTGCTGGACATAGGCCTCCACCAAAAGATTCCTACATCGATCGGTCCTGCGCTGCTGGCATCCAGCGGCTTCGTGTGACATTAAGTTGTTTGTAGGGTTCAAATAGGGGGATTTGGGCAATTTTCCACCCCGCTGACCCAATGCGGGTTGGTGGGAGCCAGAGCCTCGTTTGTTGATTAGCAGGATGCACCACGAGCAGGTGTGGTTGGCTTAGATCCCGTGAGTTGTTGTGCGGGACCCCTTACACCCCTTAAAATATATACGTACAAGTAATGCTGTCTCTAGACTCTTATGGTGTTTATGTTACACTGTAAGAATGTTTTTATATACAATAACAAAATTTGATTATTTATTTAACCAAATTGCACCCTGTATACCAGAGGTACGTGTACCACAGGTTAGAAACTGCTGGTTTAAACGAACAATGTATGGATCGCACTGCGCGCGGAACGCTTCCAAATATGTATCGTGCGTTGGCGTTAAATGCCAACATTTCCACTTAAATTAGTGTGAATTCGTGTAAAGATCGACATTTTCGAAAAGAAAGTGGGCTTGCAATTTAACAGCGGAGACATTATTCCGTAAATGTAAAAACAATAGCTTGTAAACTCTCCGTAAATTACTATCAACCCTGCGGCATCCTCTGATGATCACCATCGCCCTTTCAACCGTTACACGTCATCTTATCCAACTATGTCATCCACCGTCAATGATCATCCGCATCCAGTTTTGTTTGTGCGTCCGTTTCTATTTAAACTTTCTATCTAATTAGTTTGTTTATTTTAATTCATTGATTTCTATTCTCTCTTTCCTTTATTTACTTTTTACATTGCGGATTTCGGATCCGCGAGACTTAGGTCCGATAAAGCTTTAGGAATACTTAATATAACTTACAGTATTTACATACATAATTAAAGACTAGCAAATTATTATGAAAAAAATCGATCATTACTTGGATAATAAAAAAATATAGACATTTCAATTTTATGCTAATATTGGCTCCTTATATATGAAATTGCCGTTTTGTACGGGAGGAATATAAAGTATTTTTTTTTAAATGTATTTAATTAATCAAAGTATGCACTGTTGTTATCTATGCACTTTTGCCCTAGGTAGTTCATTGATCTCTTTACTAAATAAACCATGGGGGGCGAGAATCAATAAACTCTTTGAAGGCGGTTTGGATTGCCGCATCGGAGTTGAATTATTTTCCTTGTAAGTTATCCAAATTCCGGAAAAAATGGTAATCTGTTGGGGCAAAATCCGGCGAGTACGGTGGATGTCGGAGATAGTCCAATTGTAGCTCATCTAACTTAGTGGTTGTTTGTTGTGCAGTGTGTGGTAGTGGTGTTGCATTGTCGTGAAGCAGCAGTGGCCTAGAGCGATTGACCAATCTCGATTGCTTAGCAGCTAGTTCTTCCTTCATAGTTTACAGTTGCTGACAATAGACATCTGCCGTAATCGTTTGGCCAGATTTCAGAAAGCGCTGTAGTAAACGACGCCGGCGCTAGTCCACCAAACACTCACAAGTAACTTTTTCTGAGTTAATTTTCGTTTAAGGCAGGATTTGGCTGAGTCTCCAGGGTTCTGCCATTGCGATGAGCGCTTCCGATTATCGTACAGTATCCACTTTTCATCACAAGTAACGACTCGATTTAAAATCTCTTCATTATTGTCTCGGTTGAGCAAAGTAACGCAGCAGCAGCAGTCGACGCGTGTTTGCAAGTTCGATTCACTCAATTCATGAGGTACCCATCGTTCAAGTTTTTTTACTTTCCCGATTTGCTCCAAGTGGATTAATACAGTGTTGTCACTTACCCCGAGGCCTGCAACTATTTCTGAATTGCTTTATGTTGGATCCGCTTCCACAATAGCCTTTAATTCTTCATTTTCCACTTTGGTCTCCGGCCGTCCACGGAATTGGTTTGGAAGGTCGAAATTTCCAGAACGAAAACGTTGAAATCAAAAACGTATTGTGCTTTCTTTTGCGACACCAGCGCCGTACACATCATTAATCCTTCGAGTTGTTTCTGCAGCACTGGTGCCAAGGTAGAACTCGTACTCGTAAATATTTCATGTTTTCCATTGTGCGGTGATAAGCGACGCCGAAGAAAAAAATAATGAGGAAAAAACAAATGAATGACTGTTTTCAAAACTCAAATGTAGCAGCTAAATGAATTTACAAATTCGAATTAGGAATTCTTAACCAAAGTGGAGATATTTCAGATGAAAGTGGTCAGTACGACAAAACGCTAATTTCATATGTAAGGACATAATACTTAGTTCCAGTACAAAGAAAACGTTGAACAAATTTTTCGACCGATCGATGAGGAAATCTTTGAGAGCCGACGTTTATCCGCTGATGATGATGAAACAAATTTCTCAATCAGAAATTAAAGGTAAGAAATCTAAGCAAAAAATAACTGAATGGTAGCTTTTTTATTCGTGAGGGCCGAAATCAGAGATGGCAAGTGATACTCCTGGCCATAACGACATGGTGCTAGTTAGGATGATATACACTGCACCGCATTGTGTTTGTCGCCTGGAAACATTAAATGTAAACTCTTTTCACTCCAGTAATTTCACTACTTATAACTCCCTTGGAACTAGAACACAGTATTGTTTGCATACTACTGCGGTGGTACCAATAAATTATTTTATTACGAAATCAATATAGATACACAATAAACTTTTATTAATATATTTTGACGAATGTATAGTTAGACCATAACAGGAGTTGATTAATACTTTAACGAGATTAGATTTGGTGGAATCCATAAACACTTTCGAATCATTAAAGGAGTTAGAAAATTATTCTAACAGTTGTTCATCAATTAAAAAACTTGTTATATCCATATAAAAATTTCATCTTTCCAAAAAAGAAATAATTGGCTCATTTCTACCTGATAACTTTCTCTATATGATATATGTTTAGCAGTTATCCAGAGATTCATTGACTCATTGCGAGATCTCCGAAATTAATATACGTAAACATTAAATTTGGTACAGAGATCGCTTCTGCCGTTTAGAGAACAGCTAAGAATGGATTTTACAAAATTCCATCCCCAGAGAAAGTTCCGGGAACTTTACGGTCACTAGGCGGACGGGAAACAGCAAGCCTATAATATTTTCATTACGCTTTTTTTTAAACGAGCCTTTCACCTCACTCCACCTTTATTTTGTAAATCTACTGCCATGGCGACATTGCTGGTTTCCAGCTGCATATCCATCCACTTAATTGTCTCTTGACACCATTTGAAATTGAGGTCATATTTTGGCCAATGATGTCCCTCCATAATTATCTTTAAGAAGAGAGTGAAGGGCTGTTATCTATGTTTATATTATAGTTACATATTATATTATTATGTATATAACTATGTGGTGTATTAGGGGTCCCTCGCACAACTCACGGCATCCAAGCCAACCTCACCTGCTCGTGGTACACCCTGCTGATCAACAAACGAGGCTATGGCTCCTACCAACCCCCATTAGGCAAGCGTGGAGGGAAAGTCCAAAGCCTTCGATATTAATCTCCACCGGATTGATGTGGGAATCTTTGGGAGAGGCCTATGTCCAGCAGTGGACGTCGATCAGTTGATAACGTATATAACTATATGTGTTGCATATTTTTATATGGTTTTTCATATTATCCTTATTACATGCCATTATAATTGTTTAGCCGTTGCCAGGATTTGCTGGGAGAAAACTCGTTTTTAGGTTAAGCTTGCCTTAATTTAATACGTCTCGATATATTTCTAATAATTTGTATATAAGTTTGAGTGTATGTGTACATAGAGCAATAAAAGAAAAGTAATTAAATCGATCTCCTCGCTTGCCCTCGTTGCGAATTCGAATCAATTGCGGAGACCCCAAAGTGTCTCGTTATCCGCATCCACCTCGACAGTGCGGGATATGGGAACAAAAGAAATACTACTGTACTTTAAACAGTGACACACCGAGAGAAAGTCTAGTCGTGTCTGAAGGGTCTGCCTGTCCGGAAAATAAAACTTAACTTTCTATTTACTTAATCTCCAGTTCAAGTTTAACTTCCTCTTATTATCTTACACCAGTTCTTTTACTATTACACAATCTGACCTTATCATGTTTTCGGTCAGTCTTAAAAGTCATATTTTTCTTATTCGTACTCTAGAGAAATAACTATAGATCTTTGCATGACTGCTTAATTATTGCTTATAATTAACATGTTACAAGGTGGACCGACGATCTGGTGAGAATCAATTGCAGAGTGAGAAGCGCGGGAACCCATTGGATGCGAGCAACGCGGGACCGATCAATGCGGGGATCTTTGGGGGAGGGCTATATCCACCAGTGGACGTGTATCGGCTGGAGGTGGTGAATTACCATATTATTCATATTTAATGTACTTAATAATGACGGCCAATAATTTATTCGCTTTTAGACACAATGTATGAAATGAATAAAGTTAGATAGAGTTTTTTTTACGTAGCCATAACTTTCTGTTAAATCTTCGCCTTTATGAGCTTAGAGTTTATAACAATATATATATATATATCATCATCATTAGGTGCTCTCTTCAAACGGAAGTTTGGCGATCAGGTTGAAAAAACCAATTCGATCCTCAGATATTCTATTTAACTGATGGTATTTAATACATATATAAATATATATATACATACATGCATATATATATACATACATATATATATATATATACATACATACATATATATATATATACATATATATATGTATTAATTTACAGTAACAACCATTGCAGTGGGTTTCTGTTGCGGGAACTGCCTACATAAGGTACCACCGCAGTTTGTCTGCCGCCAAACAACACACATTACTGTGTTCAGATTTGAAGGGCTTCATATGTAGTGAAATTCTCGTCTTATCGGTACGTCAAATTAAAAAAAAAATATTCTATTGCAATAAAGTAACTGTTATTGAAAAATTATAAGATATAATCACTTAAATTATTGTTCTACGTAGATATAGTTCAAAAACTCCTTTCCGTTATAGTTAACGTATTTAAACGGTCCTCAGCCGTGCATCGGTTTCCTTGAAGCCAAACGAGTTACAAAAAGAACGGTACAGCCACCGCACCGCCGCCGCTCCGATGGAGTCAATAACGTTTTGTCAAAGGCCATTAACATGCCCGTAGAATGTTGCTTTTTATCATACCCCACGTATTATTCATAAGTGTTCGCATCGCCAAAGAAACGTCCCGCTATTCATTTCGACGGCATGAATAAAACATATTGCCAAAACTGTTCATCGTCTCGATGCCGTTTTTGGTGATCGGGCTTGCTTCTCATTGAACCGCCTGCGCTGCTCATCCTCAATTTTACTTAAAAAGTTTTGCTATGCTCGCATATAACAAGAAATCCACAATTTTTGGGTACTTTATACGATAGCGATGATGAGCTGGATGTTAATGTAATGGTTGTTTATCATCATCAGCGGCTAGACGTCCACAGCTGGACATAGGCCTCCCCGAAAGATCCTCATATCGATCAGTCCTGCGCTGCCCGCATCACCGGGAACCAAGGGCCGTCTTTTGTAGGGGTTCAAATGGGAACGACTTGGGATATTTCCTACCACGCTGACCCAATGCCAGTTGGCGGAAGCCAGAGCCCCGTCTCTTGATTAGCAGGGTGCAGTACCACGAACAGGTGAGGTTGGCTTGGATCCCGTGCGGGACCCCTTACACCCCTGGTTGGTAATTTGTATTAGACCATAACAACAATGTGATTAGTCATGCCACATTATGAGATAGTTTATATTTTAAAATATGTCCTAGGTATTTATTGTACTATATGCTGATTTAATTTTCTGAAGGTACGTGACGAGCGAGACGATTATCTGATGGAAAGTGATACGTCCACCCATAACAACATGTCACTAGTTAAAATGATATACACAGCATCGCATTGTGCTCATTGCCTTGACATATAACATGTTAGGTCTCGTTACCCCAGTTATTTCACTAGCTAGATAGCTCTTCGAAACAGGAATGTTTTTTTTTTTATTTATTTAATGAAGCAACGAGACGAACGGGTTGTTCACCTGATGGTAAGTGACACTCTCGCCAATTACAACATGGCGCTAGCTAGAATGATATTCACAGCACCACATTGTGCTCGTTACCGTGAGACAAGATGTTGAGTTTCGTTACTCCAGTAATAACACTACCTACAGCGCCCTTCAAACCGGAACACAATAATGTTTTCACACTACTGTTTGACGTATGAAATAGGCGCTTCGGTAGTACTTACCTCGATAGTCTCCCGCAATAAAGATTTATCTCCAGTACAATTGGAAACAGTTGAAACTTGTGAACCAAAAAAAATTTTTTTTTTGGGATAATGTTCATGATGTTACTATTTTTGATGACTTTTGCACCTTTATTGGACTCAGGATTAGCGGGTCTAGAATCCACGAGCTAAAATATTATAAAAATAGTCATATAAATAGCTAATTTTGCTTAAAGGGGTGAGGAGAAAGATGAGAGAATATTACATGATGGAATGGGTGAAGGGTGGGACTATAGTACAAGTGGAGAGCAAAAAGGAAAAGAGACCGTTATAAAGTAGAAGATAATATATTTATCTATGTGTCAAACAGTAGTGTGCAAAAATTATCGTGTTCCGGTTTAAAGGTCGTTGTATCCAATGGAATTTTTGGGGTAACGAGACATAATTTATATCTCTAGGTGACGAGCGCTATTTGGTACTGTGTATTGTAACTATTAGGTTAACGGCTCGCTCGTCTTGTTGCTTCATCGAGTAAATAAAAAAAAATATTACAGTCATGGAAAATCAAGGCATTCGTATGCAAAATAGTGAGGAATCGTCCATCATCAATTCCGCGTACGTGAATTAACAACTGATAGTAATATTATGCGGAGCGGACGAGTAATGGATGCTCGTCGGTTATATTGAGATGGACAAATTAAAATAACTCACGGAAACTTCCAAGTTTATTGCTACGAAGGTAGGTTCTTCGTTAAACATTAAAAGGTTTTCAGGTTAATTTGCACGCATTTAAGATTTTTTTTAAAGAATAAATACTAGCGTCCGATTACGACCTTGCGATGAGAGGAGGACTTTTGATAGTGTACTTAATCTACTATCTTAGTTTTTCTTATTCCATGATGCGATGTGTAAAAGATGTAAGGCGTCCCATACAACAACTTACGGGACCCAAGCCAACCTCACCTGCTTGTGGTGCACCCTGCTAATCAACAAACGAGGTTCTGGCTCCCACCAACCCGTATTGAGCCAGCGTGATGTGAAATGGCCCAAGTTCCCCCATATGAACCCCTACAAAGGAAGGCCCCTGGTTACCGGAGTACAGGACCGATCGATATGGGGATCTTCGGGTGAGGCCTATGTCCAGCAGTGTACGTCTATCGGCTGATGACCACGTTGCGTTGTGACGGGTAAGATGTTTACCTGTCCTAAACGAGGCGCTAGTTAAGATAAAATACACCGCATCACATTGTTTCTATCGTCTTGAGACATGGGATGTTAAGTATCGTTACTTGTATCATCATTACCATTAGGTGCCCTGTTCAAACTAAAGTTTAGCGATCAGATTGAGAAAATCAATTCGATCCTCAGCTATTCTTTCAGCTATAGCAGCCCTTCAAAGCGGAACACAAATTTGTACTACTAGTTGCCAGCAGAATAGGTGGTGTGATACCTAGACGGTCTCGAGCAACAGAGACCTACCATCAGTGAAAAATTTTGTTTATACAGGAAGACCAGGGCCACCATGAAATAAATATATAAGTATACAAGACACACATAATTTAGATATTATATTTACACAAAGTTTAACAAACTCTACTAAGTGCA
The DNA here is from genome assembly GCA_029030555.1 of Ornithoptera alexandrae. NCBI lineage: Eukaryota > Metazoa > Arthropoda > Insecta > Lepidoptera > Papilionidae > Ornithoptera > Ornithoptera alexandrae. The sequence goes on along the minus strand of JARDVY010000037.1, from coordinate 2,604,320 downwards.
ACATCCGTATTTGAGTTTAATGTTAATAAAATTGTATTAGAGATAATAATATCTATTATATTAGAGTTTCAACATTAGAGATTAGAGATAATAATATAATAGATATTATTATCTCTAATACATCTAATATATTCGTAACCGGTCATAAAGGCGAATGGTGATAAATCCATTTTAACGATACATTAAAAACGGCGACGTATAACCACCATTAAAAACATAAAACTACTTTGTGATCACTGTACACATAAATCGCTAATAATTTCCCTAGTCCAGCTTTGTTTGTTTAAAGTGAAATAACTGTTTAACTATAACAGTATAATAACATCAAATTAATGTTTCGGATATAAACACAAATAACTTGCGTTAAATTAAGGTAACGGTCAATAAGATTGTTCTCCGGGATAATAAAACAATGTACTTTAATTGTTAGGTTACGCAAACCCCCCCTTGCTTGATAAATATTATTTGTCGGCGAAAGGGCCTGTAAGTGAATTAGCGAACAAACAATTGCGTAAACTTTACCTACCCTCAGAGAAATACGTCGATATATTCCAAGTTGTAGTAACACTACCAATATCAACGCCTTAATTTTTTTTTATATAGGTAAGTTTAAAATCAGCCTTAAATCATATATACCGTCATCATCAGCCGATAGACCTCCACTGCTGGTATAAGTCTCCCCCAAAGATCTCCACATCGGTCACGCAATGCTCGCATCCAGTGGGTTCCAGCGATTCTCACCAGATCGTCGGTTAACCTTGTGGGGGAGGCCTCCCAACAGTACGTCTACCGGTATGGGAACGCCACTCGAGGACCTTACTGCCCCATCGGCCATCGGTCTTTCGAGCAAAGTGCTGTGCCCACTCCCACTTAAGTTTAGCAATCTTTTGGACTATATCGGTGACTTAGTTGTCATAATATATATATATATATATATATATATATAATATATATATATATATATATTTATATATGTATATATATATATATATATATATATATATAAATATATAATATATAAATATATATATATTTAATTTTATATAATAACTCATACATTTATTCATAAACATATTAATTAATTCACTGAGATAGTTCATTAGCTTCACTTATAAATTTTCAGAAGGTAATATCTGTACCGAAAATAATACTAATCATCATGTTTTATTAACATTATAATAATTTATTTAAAAATAAAAACAATACATTTAATAAACCGTGAATAGGAAAACTAATAGTGATCACGATCAAAATTAAATATAGCGTAGGTATTTCTTAACGATATAGAAATAGCCGATAAGCTGCAACTTGACCTTATACAATGCAACTTTACCTGCTAAGTTTACGTTAAAAAAAATGATTATATCTTGTTTTCATTGTTTAATATTCACCTTGAACGCATAGTTGTGTAAATGTTGATTTAATTACAATAACGTTGTTACTAGAAACCATAGTAATTTTTTTTTTATTAAACATATTTTGATTTATATCAGAGGCTGTATATATTGCACTGCTGGTAGATCTCTGTTGCCGGAGACCGTCTAGGTACCACCGCAGCGCCTACTTCTGCTGCAAAATAGTCATGTGCAAACATTATTGTGTTCCGGTTTGAAGGGTGGTGTAACTAGTAAAATTACTGAGGTGTCGAGCTTTAACATCATATATCTCAAGATGACGATCGCAATGTACTATGAATACCATATTAACTAGCGCCACGTTGTTATGGGCAGGCGTAACGCTTACCATCAGGTGAACGTCAAGCTCGTCTTGTGACTTCGTTAGATAAAAAAAATTATGACTGAAATGAATGATGAGTAGTAATTGTAGAATAAACGTTTCCGCAGGTCAAATCCTGCATTGCATAGCCTTCTACGGTGGCGGTAACAAAATTGGTTATTGAGATATGTCGGCCTCTTACCGGCTAAAACCCCAAGGTGATCCAAAGCTTTTGGAAGAAATCATGAGAACACTTTCGCTCAGAACCTTGTTCCAACGAAAGGCCTTAATGAGGCCTCGTCTCGGCCTTTTAAACTACCACTGCATCCCCAGCTTCCTTAATGAATCAAAATAATAACATCTTAAGAAATTGGTAATTTTATTTTTAACTATATATAAGCACACAAAGTTTTTGAATACGGCATGCATACCGTAACAGTTATATGAATGTATGCACTTGCAGTTAATAGCAAATATGGTCTAAGCTCACAATTTAAAAAGTTTGGTTAAAATAGCAAGTTTTTTTTATAAAACATAAGCACATTGTTAAAGGTAAAACTAATATGAAGTTAATGTACGCTCGTTGCGCCTTTTTTTTATAAGTTTAATAAAAGTAATACTGTATAAAACTTTATGGTCTTGTACCACAATTTCAATATCACCGTGTCGATCTAGTGTCACATAAGATGCACGAGCTATTTAACACCGTACATGAATGTTGCGGTGAATATGTTTATAATTATTTACGCATTTATGTCACAACCGATAGACGTCAAGATGGTGGTGCGGGCTCATAGGAGATGCGAATTGACGTATCCTTGCGGGCCGAGAGTGGGCCCCGCTCGCAGGTGGATCCGCCGACATCCGACCGAGAGTAACGCGATCTGACAAGCGATTATAAAATTAACGATGACTAATAAAACAAGACACGTGGATGAAAAACTCCACAGTTCATTGTGCTACTTACTGTGCATTCTTCTATCTCTTTAAACTTTTATTTTATGTAAAGAGAGAAGCCTTCTAAAGACACTGCTAACAAGCGCTAAAAGGAAGACGAGGCAACGGGAGATTTTTTGACTCTAAACCGCTTCGATGGTCATCCTTAGTATTTTATTTTACGAGAGTTCCGGATCTTGTACCGAATACACTGGTGCGTCCCTGCACTGAGCAAGCCTAAGCCCGTTCAATGGAGTACCGTAACTGTCCTCGGCACCTTATCGTTCACCTCGCACTTGCCGTTCACCCTAAGGTCACTGTCACCTAGTGGCCAATGAGGTCCTCCGCCTTCAAAGTCCGCGAACCCGAAAACCCTTTTAGTCACCATCTACGATAAGTAGGGAGTACTTTAGTTCTAATCGCAATAGATAGAGACTACAGATCAGTTTATCCCTTTAATCTAGCTTTAGGTTTAACTGTTTCCATATTACAACATCTTATAGCTCGTCTTTTAACTTCACTAGTTAGAAGTTCCGAGTCGTATTTAGTGTAGTTTATAACTCAGGCCACCGCCAGCTAACACATTCTCATACTGTTGCCGTCACTAGACGGAGAATTAAGGATAAATACGCTTGGTCATCTTTGGTCCCTATTTATCATTTAACATCATATGAAGTTGAAGTCGACAGGTAGCACGATTTAATTTTTTTTTTAGTCAATTAGGGTAATTTATGTGGATTAATCTAAAAATTGCTATTCACGTTAAAATTAAGTGTAAGAGTGCACAAAACTAGATTCAGCTTTAAGTTAACGAAGATTGCAATGATTCATTACAGGAGCCTTAGTTACGGGAAAACTAAGGTGACAGATAACTTAGTTATAAATACAAGTTCTTAATTATTGTTTACGATCCAATCTAAGAGGAATGAGTTGAATGTGTTTTGAAGTCTTCTAGTGGTGTGCTTGGTATTTAATATTATTAACAATAGGATCACAAGCCGGTGGTATTACCCAACCATATTCTCTATTGAAATCAGATAAAATCCTTAACATTTAGTTTCAGTAAATGTAGTCTATGATGTCGTTGTAACATCTATAACTGAATAGCTTAGTAGCTAGCTGAAACAGGTGTGAACATGACACAAGTCTGAGTGAAACGCTCATATGAAAAAGCTGTTTGAATTTCGCGTAGAGAAAGCGTATTGAAGTGGAGACGGGCGCTACAGTATCGCATCTGTCCACTACATTTTCTCCGCACCTAAAGCGACGCCTTACGCAACTTGTGAAATGTATGTCTAACGTGCATCGTACGTATCACACGTTACACACATTCGCATAGAATCAATCATAAAGTTCGATTGTTGGAGCTTTCACCGCCCTTATGCGGCGCAGTGACATCATGTCGTCACCATATAGGGCGCTCGATTTGCAGCAAGTTTCCGCCTTGCTGATTTATTACGCGTTTCTCTAGATCTACTCGATGATTTTTATGACCCAATAGATCTATATGTAATATACATTCAATGAGGAAAGCTAACGATGTATTAATATCTCAACATCTATAAGTAAGCATCGCAAACATACGACCTTTCTTCGTGTATCGAAAGAATTTTATAAACAGCCACTAATAATAAGTGAAGTAACAATTATTCTTAACCTTTAAAGTAATTGTTTAAATTTCTTATTTTATTTAATTTTATTATATCACCTAAATAGACGTAAGGGGGCGGATGTAATGCCAGGTGGCATTTCACTGCCATTCAAACATGAGAGGCAAAGGAGACATTTAATAATATTATACTAACACCTATAAAGGTCGAAAGAAACAAGGTCTACAACAACCTTGCTTTAATAGACTTATATTAATTATTTTATAAGCCAACAAAATTATCTTATAAACCAAAGCTTTAGTAAAAATATTTAAAAAACCAGTAACGTCATTGCCAATACAAACACCAGATATATTTTATACAGGATATAAGAACAAACGAACTTTAACAAAGGTTAAAATGATCGTGCCAATGATAAGTGATCACAGAATCCTGAAGTGTTTAGTGCATCTTACTTTAAAGTTCAAATACTAATGTATATATAACCTTGACGTTAAACTTTTATTTGTTTTGACAAGTTGTTATAATTTAATAATTAGTATTAAAAATTATATCTCTTTCGTCGGACTCCACTGACCGCCTATGTAGCAGTTGTACTGGAGCTCCTTGGTCTGGCGTGCAATGAAGGCAAAAGACAGGCAGACTTTTGTATGGGATGCTATTTGCGTCGATACACTTGCTTCGTTCCACATTCAGAGCACCTCGAGTATTGTTGGTACCGCTGCAAACCATGCGGAGAATCTCGAGCGGAGCAAGCATAAGTCTTAATGGGTATTTTATATTTGAACCGTTTGGGATGGACACCTTGGGAGTTTCGGGTCGGGTTGGGGTTAAATTTTTTAGAGATATTTCCAGAAAACTAACGGAAGCCAAACGAGACACCAGAGCCGGAAATTACATGGCCATTAGTTTGTTTGGTACTATGTCCGACGGGGATGACATGGTGATTTTCTTTTATTGCTAATAACAAATATATTGTATTAATCGATTGTATCGATTAGTTTATAAATAATTGTTATTTCGAAAACAAAATCAATTTACGATAAAGCTCAACAAAAGGTATTTTAACGCCATTTAACGAACAAAGGCGAATTTGCGAAACCCATCGCGATATTGTTACAAAGGTCAAATGTACAGTGAAATCGAACAAAACGATAAATCAACCGAATTGGGAAACTGTACCCTTAATAATACATTTATGCTGCAGTATTTAACAGATCGCGATAGTGTTTGTATCTTGTGGCGGAATTATACGAACACAAAGCGCCGGTAACCCAATGTGACCTTTGTTTGATTGATACAACAGCGGGGATTTGTAAACGATAAATAGCTGATCGCAGCTATCATGTTAACACCATGTTTAAATTTAAGAGGGGCATTTGTAACCTATTAAATATTTTAATCACAAATGTGAAGCATTCAAGACAAGCGTGTTGAAACATTAGGTTAAACTGGGAATAGGCAAACTTCATCTGCTGGCAAGTAGGTACCACAGCAACTCCTATTACCACCCCCAAACAGTAGCATGCAAACATTACTGTGTTCCGATTTGAAGGGTAAAGTAGCTAGTGAAATAAATAGGATAACGAATCTTAATATCTTAGGCTCTAAAGCGATGAATTATATTTTACTGTATATCATCTTAACTTGTTTAAGGACAATAGTATCACTTATCAGATTACCGTCCCGCTCATCTTGTTGCTTCGTTAAATAATAAGTTAATAGTTAAGTTTAAATTTTTTTGTTTATTAAAACGATTGAATAAACAATCAAAATAAAAGAAAATGTACTTTGATATAATCCACATTTGTAATTCCATGTGAACAGATAAAATCAAGAAGAAATTATGCAATGCTGTGACTGAACATTGTGAACAATCCGTATTGATTATCAATGACTTGAATATTAACAATGGATATTAAATATCGAAAGTTTTTATAGTGCATTAACATATTATTGATATCTGTCCCTTATGACACGAAAACAGATATATACATATATACTGGCTGACTATTATTCTTTGTCAGCAACCGCAACCGCATAAATAATACGAAATGAAAATTTTTATATGTGATAATTAGAAATAAAATGATTAAGGATCTATGAAATTCAAAACATATGTAGCATATAGTCATCTACTATTCCGCGTCGTATGGTCATGTCCAATGTTCACATATTTTTATATATATGCATATAATGAACCCCCTTATACCCTATATATATATTATCATCACCAGCCGATAGACGCCCACAGCTGGACATAGGCCTCTAAAAGATCTCCACTTCGATCGTTCCCACGTTGCTCGCATCAGTTACATGTGTATATACGAGTATGTAAGAGGTTCATCCCAACAACTTACGGAGTCCAATTTAACCTCGCCTGCACGCGGTGCACCCTGCTGAATAACAGATGAGACTCCGACCACCCATCAACCTGTACTGGGCCAGCGTGGTGGGCTATGGTCCGAATCTCCTCAATTAACTCTGTGGAGATCTTTGGAGGAAGCCTATGTTCTACAGTGGACGTCTATCGGCTGATGATGATGATGATATATATATATATATATATATATATATACATATACATAGATTTATTTATTACCTTTCCCTTAACAATAATAATTTTTCTAACCTCTCATCGCTCTCAATCGCCGTAGGTTAACTATTAAAGAATATCTAAATTCTTGATCACATTGTAGAAAAATTTTACATACATTTCAACATTGACTTAAATCAATAAAAAAAAATCAAGCAAACGGCTATAAGTAAAGGCTTTATAAATAGAATAAGAGGTCCGCGAGTTTGTTTATGGTCAATGTCGATGTGCAAAGGCGAAGGAATAATGGCCCTTTTTTACTCATTACCCGCTAAGAATGGCCGCAGTAAATGTTCTCACTGTGCGCATGCGACGCGAGTGCAAATGGCGTGTTTGTTTGTTTGTTTGTCGGTTGTTTTGATTGTAACGTTTTATAGTATATTTTCTCTGGGATAACATAATAGTTTAAGTCATTATTTTTTGGATAAATTGAGATGAACCGGATGTTCAACTGATGGTAAGTGGTACGCATGCAAATAACAAAGTGGCGCGCGCTAGTTAGGATGATATACACTGCACCATATTATGCTCGTCGCAATTTAGGCTTTCTGATCGATAAACTTCTGTTCATAGAAGGCACGATGATGATGATGATGTATTTTACAAATACCATATGATGATAGAATTGCGTTTTACATATATCTACTGGTGTCTATTGCCGAAGACTGTCTACACTAGCTACAACGCCCAGCAAACCGGAACACGGTAATGTTTGCCGACTACTGTTTGGCGACCTTTGTAACGGTCTCCGGCTAGACCTACCCACCAGTATTCGAGGATGAGGTATTTTTAACTGTTTTATAAAAAAAATATTTGATGGTAAATCATTTAATCTCTGTGTCATATGAATTACTGTATAATTGGTCCTGTATCCTTTTTATGTGTTTCTTTTTCTTCAAATCGGGAAGATGAATAAAAGTAATGAAATTCGCCATGAACTCGGCATTCTTGTAAAATGACATTGATCAAATCTTTTTTTTTAAATAACGGCCCTGAATTTCACTTCATGTTAAGGACATTAAGGCCGTGGACGTTGAAGTATCCTCCGACATAATACTCAAGTTGTTATGTTGACAATAGGAATACAGCAATTCTCTCATGGCGACAAATGTATCTAGTATATATGTATACATATATATATATATATATATATATATATATAAATATATGTATATACTAAGATTCCCACCTATATAGAGAGTCATCAAGATATTTATGGAAACATAAGACTTAGGGACATGAAAATTTATAGGGTAGCTAAGAATGAATTTTACAAAATGTTACCACCAAAAGGGAGTTGCTGTAGTGTTAATAACGGGAAGAGTTAAAGGAAAGGGGGAGGATATTGTCGCCGGTCACGAATATTTCCGATAAATTTCAAGTGTAAATTTCAATTTCAGTTCTTTATCACGGCGAGCAGAGCGGGTTTGGAGTAACTAGTTTCCAATATAAGAGTAATATAGGTAACTAAGCGGATTTGGAAAATTGTACCTGCAACCACACTTTGAAACTTGTTCCCGCGGAATCGAACCTACTGCGCCATAGATAGTCAAGTCAATAACAGGTTTAAGTAAATACAATAGGAACGGGAAACTATCAAATGCAACTATTATTTTATTATGAACTTCAGAGATTCAGGTCGATAGTTAAAGCTGAGAATATATCTAGACACGGCGCAGCTACCGTCCAGGCAATAAATTGTACGAGAGCGGAATAGTTACAATTCGTCCCGGCGCGAGTCCGACAAATCGTCGCGGGATCCGCGAGTAGGGGATAAATAACGAGATATCGCTCTGTCTGGTGACTAATGGGCGCCAGCACTCCTCGCCACCTGGAACCACTCACTCGAACAAAACGCGGAGGTGCTAGCTGGTGAGATTCTTCCTCTATAACAATGTTCTACCAGTTATCATTGTTTGTATTCGTAATTTTGATAAATGATATGTTGTTTCGATGTCCCAGTAATTTTACTTGCTACGACACCGGTTACACCGAGATACAGTAATGTTTGAACACTACTGTTAGCCAGAAAGGAGCTGCAATGGTATATACCTAGACAATCTCCTGCACCAGAGATATACCACCAGTGAAATGTGTGTTTCATTGTTTTAATAAAGGATACATTTTTCCTAAGGCCCGACATGAAACCCAATGGTGTCGTCTTAAGTCAAGATTTATCCCATAAAGTTTAATTATAGCTTTGGTCTAGATCAATCAGTTTAAAATGAGGACAATTCACAAAGGGATATCCCTTTTTATTCTTATCATATATAAACTACAACCTTAACATAACATATTTATGTTTATTATATGTTATGCTTATTTTATACTCATACTCGTAATATGGTATGATTAACTATGCATATCTATGACGTATGATAATGAACAAATATAATTAGTTTCCTAAAGGATTTGATGAATGTTAAGATAATTAAAGATTAAAATATATAAACATTATAAATGTTTTGTAGTGATGCTGCAGGTGCGATGCCGCATCCAAACCGCGGCGAGCATTCTCTTGGTACACAATCGGCTTATTGTTTCACGCCTCCGTGTAAGCCGTCGGCCTCTAACGCGACAGTTATTAATATTGAGCGAGCGGACAGTCACCGTCCGACGCCTAGCGGTCCCGGGTTAACATCCCGATCCAGTTTTGTACTCTGCAATATTGTATTTTTAGCCATTATTCATTTTATTTCACAAAAGAACTAAGCGAAAAAATCGAAACTAGAACGAATACAAAGAAAAAAAATACAAAGAAAGCATCGACATTATTAAAGGTGACAATTCTTTTGGATTTTTCTTTAATTTTTTTTTTTTAAGTTTACAAGTACTAATTTGGTTGTTTGATAGTTGATAAGAGGAAAGTAATTCACAACGTAATACATACGAATCGGATAAATAAATTATAACTTTGTGTGACTTTCAGAATATAAAAATTCAAGCAAAACAAATAATAGCAATATAAACTTTATTATCTACCATTCTATAATTTTCCATCAGATAACAGTACAGCATGGCCGGAAGTAAATGATATGAACTATCAATTTCTAGGTACATACACAGTAGTGTGCAGACGTTACTGTGTTCCGTTCGGAACGGAATTATAACCAGTGAAATTACTAAAGTAACAATACTTAATGTCTAATGTCTCAACGCGATGAGCACTATATAGTACAGTGTTGCTTACCATCAGGTGAATGTCATTTTCGTCTAATCGTTTCATCGAATAAAAAAGAACGATCTCGACAAACTAGGTATTCTATACAAAATATCAACTAAAGTTACAATAACACGTTTTTTATAAAGTTATAACAAATTATTAAAAAGTTTCGTAACACCGTAAAGTATCAATAACGAGCGATATTATTGCGAAACGCTGCGAGATCGTATTCCGGACAAAAGGCCGCTTAGACAACAATAGACTAGAAAAATTGTATCACGTAATAAATTACGCGGCAAACGCGAAACTATCTAACGTTTTAAATCAATAAAAAAAATATACACCATTAGGCCTTCATTGCAGCCTCTTTCTTGTCATAGCATTTACTATTGAATTTAAAAAAAAAAAACATTCTTTATTTTATATTTTTTTACTCAATGAGGCAAATAGACGGGCGGTACGTTCACCTGACGGTAAGTGATACGCCCGCCAATACCAACGTGCTGTTAGTTGGGATGATGTACACTGCACCATATTGCGCTCCTCGCCTGAGATATAAGACGTTGAGTATCGCCACCCCAGTAATTACACTAGTTCGGCACACAGCAATGTCTACCCCTCACTGTTTGGCGGCAGAAATAGGAACTACGGTGGTGCCTACCTAGACGGTCTCCGACAATAGAGACCAGAGCCAGTAAACGGAGGCTTTCATTCATTCGATCATTACGTGCCCTCTTCTAACTGAACTTTGGCAATCAGAGTGAGAAAATCAATTCGAGTCTCAGCTATTCCTTTTAACTGATGCTATTTAACAGAGACCTACCACCAGTAAATAGAGGCCTACGACCAGTAGATGTATGTTAGACGCAATTTTAACATCATAGTTTTTTTGTAAAACTTATTATCATAGTGCCTTTTACGAACAGAAGTTTGTCGATCAGAGAAACCTAATTAGCGACGAGCACAATGTGGTTTAGTTTATATCATGCTAACTAGCGCTATGATGTTATGGGCGAGTTTGCCACTTACCATGAGGTGTATGTCTCGCTTCGTAGAATAAAAAAAAATATTTATTAATATGATAGTGCTACTGATTTTATAATGGGAAACCCCGGTAACTCCCGTAGCATTCAACGTGTTAAATATGCCCTTAAATTTAAGATGCCGTATATAACAAGGAGAATGCATAGTATATAAGAGTAAAGGATAAAATAAATCTTAATACAGACAAACTTAAGATTTTCACAGATCGTCGGTAGTAATAATTACAAGCTTTCCGTTACCACTCCTTTTCCGGGTGGTTCAATTGCCAACTTATGTATTGGTTATTCTCTTCATGGTCCTGTGTATATTTAAGAAAATTAGTGTTTTCCAAAATCTCTTAAAAATTATACAATGTATCAGACTTCTACGTTACAAAGTATTTAATGTAATTACTTCAGGTTACATTTAAGACGAGGAAAATAATAACGTCTTATTATATCACCAGAACTTTTATATGAGGTTATGAGAGGAACGTATTTTAATACATCTTTTGTTAAATAATTTAAGCAAGCGAATACTAATTCGTACATCCCACGCGCAATAGAACCTCGAGAGCCTCTTTCAGCGATTAACGTAACCAAATTGCTTGTATAAGGCATCGGTCGCGGGCTACATATAATGCGGAAATAAAATCATTAAGTGAAAGGTTATCAAAACTTAATTTAACATTTATCCTCTCACCATTACTTAATAAGGATAACATAGGACTAACGTAAAATCTTCATACTTTCTACATAGGTACGATTGGCCATTTTAAAAATTTAGAGACACTAAAAAAACATACAAAAGTTATTATTGATGTATAATTTTATAAGTATAACCTTTCTTTAATATTGATATGCAAATCGTGTAACCAGTATGTAAATTACTGCATTATAGTAATTCTTTTGTAGCAAACATTCGAATGGTTTTATTGACGTCGATTATATACCAATCAGAGGTTATTTTATCGATTCAACTGGCGAAATTCGTTACGAAACTAATGGTAGGCGAAATTTAATTTCTCGCTTCACACCGCAGATAGCAAAAGAAATATCAACTATTAACATGCTTGCACACTGAACACGTAATAACGCGTATAATGATTTTATACTCAATACAAGTTTTATTCACAACGCAACTAAAAGAATGTTATTCATAAATACACTAACTATTGCCCCGCCCACTGCTGGCCGTAACCCCCGCAACTCCCTTAGGGGAAGGAATTTTGTAAAATCCCTTCTTGGCTGACCTCTAAATGTCAGGAACAATATCTCTACTATATTTTGATCCTTCGCGTCTAACAATTTCGAAGATATATATATATATATTAGCTGACTCCCGCCCGCCTTGCTGGTCGTAATATAAAAGCCGTAAATGACTTTCTCTCGCAACCGTTACCATAACAACTGCATAAATAATACAAAAAGAAAATGTTTACTAATGTTAATTAGAGATAAAATGATGAAGGATCTAAGAATCAAAACATTCCGCGTCGAAAGGTCATGTTCCCATATCGATAAGTTCACTACTTTTCATGTGATTGGCAAACAATGAAAACCTATTTTTATTATATATATGTAGAATATAGATTAAGGTATTATATAGGATGAAATAATCGTAGTTTATAAAAGTTACGTTTATAGTTTATTTCCGGTCCCCAAAAAGAGGCTCTCCTCAGAAGTAAATGGGTACTTCTCGATTTAGTCACAACTATGTATGACTTATATAAGACGAAGAATACTCGTCCCGTGTTATAATATTATATATACAATAAATTTAGATACTTTAATGTTGCTATTAGTATATGGTAATCATTAATTTTTCACTCAACTAGTGTGAATGAGCCTTTAAGTCGTAACATGAGCTATCGCGGCGCAGCGAGATATCGAATGAACGATTAAAATCGATTGTCTCGCGTTATGGCGGACGCGCTGTAACAAGTCGACGGCGCCGTTTGCATTATTCAGCCGTGAGGACGTAAATATTTGTATTAGAAATTACCTTTCCACATTTATTTATTGTTAACGTCGGCAATTAATCATAAATGATTGCTTTAGTGCACCAGAAGCATGCTGCGATCTGCTGTATAGCTGAACGAACACAACGACAACAGCCTGTTATGAAACGTTTGGGTTATAAGTCGATTAGAAGCTATATTATCATTTTCTTTTATTTATATACATAATATATTATAGGAAGTTTCATAACCGAGAAAAGATAGCTATATAATCTAACTTGTAGCAATAAGAGCGAAGTTAAAGGATAATTAAAGGATATTTTAAAAAATATATCCCTCAGTTAAATACGTAATTATATTGATTTACCTTTTGAACAAATTATAATAAAGTAATTCTTTAAATATTATATATTCTGGGAGATTTTGTTTCACAAGAGATTGTCAAGCCATTTATTCACTACGCTGGCCAAGTGCAGGTTGATTGATCCACAAAAGCTGATGACCTTGGATTACGTCAGTTTTCACAAGATTTTTCCCTTGCCTTTTGCCTTTATGTTAACAAATTTCTAATCAGCGGTCTGAAAACCAGCGTCCTCTATTCATATAAGCATTCATATATTTGAAATGAAGGTTCTTCTGGTGGTAGGTCTCTGTTGCCGGAGCCGTCTAGATGGGTACCGCTACAATTACTATTTCTACGAGCACAATGTGGTGGCGTATCCTAACTAAAGCCACGTTCTTATAGGCAGTCGTATCACTTAACATCAGGTGACATTCCTACTTGTCTCGTAGGTTCGTTAAATAAAAAAATTAAGGAGACATTAAGTAGACAATAATAATCAATGTACGTATTATATGATTAGATTTAGTATAAATCACGTTATAATTTTCTATAAATTATAATTATTATACTTTGATTTGAATTGTTCATAGTATGAAGTGTTTTTGGTAGCTGAAATAGTGTATTAAAATACTGTGATGTAAATAGAAAAATAAGATTTAACGCATCTGTATTAGAGTACGGAACTTCGCGCTACGCCTCCACAGACTTATCCTCTTAATCGAAAGTCGTAAACAATCGATAATCATACGTTGACCCGAGATAAGTGGGCGTAGAACAATACCGCATAGATTCTCAGATAAGAAAGCGATTTATCGTTTGACAGATAGCTTCTAAAGCCCGACATGATGTTTCGTAGTGGAGAAAAAAAAAGAGGCGAACAAAGGGAGTGAAAGTGCATTAGCGGAATAAACGCCGCGAGCAAAAAGGCACGACAATCATCCTTCAGTAGTGATGGGTAGCACGATCTCTGTCAAGTTTTCATATCGGATATATTCTTTACAATAAGCCAATGTAATGGTGGTTTATTGTTGATAATATCTCCAGTGTGTTCATCCGCCGTAAGACGATCGATCCGTGAACATGACCGTGTACGAATACGAAACGAAACTTGACTTTCCTAGAAGAAGCAATTTTATTAAAGGATTTTAGGACTGAATATTCATTCATCGTCATCATCATCAACCAATAGACGTCCATTGCTGAACATAGGCCTCCCACAAAGTTCTACATATCGATCGATCCTGCGCTTTCCTAGTTCCGGCGTTTTCAAAACTTCAGAGTCAGCAGGGCCTCGGGTACCGTCCTGCAACAGGTGCCGTCGCTAGTGGGGGTTCATATGGGGGATTTGGGCTATTTCTCTTCACGCTAGCCTAATGCGGGCTTGTGGGAGCAATAGTCTCGTTTGCTGATTAGTAGGATGCACCACGAGCAGGTGAGGTTGACTTGGTTCCCGTGAGTTGTTGTGCGGAACCCGTTACACTATCCATTACCATTACAGATATTTATTATATTACAGCTGTATATAGCTTTAATAGTGGCTTAAAGCTATAGTACAAAGAAACTATTAAAGTTTATGTAGATAAATTTGATAATCAAAATGTTTTGTAATATAAATATTTTTCGTTTAATAGGGATTCCGCACAACAACTCACGGGACCCAACCTGCTCGTGGTGCACCATGCTAATCAATAAACAAAGCTTTGGCTCCCACCAACCCGCATTAGACCAGCGTGGTGGGAAATGATCCAAACCCCCTGAATTAGTCCTCATAAACGACGGCTCCTGTTGCCGGGCGGTAATGGAGGCCCATGCCATGATAGCTGTGAAGTTGCCGGGCGCCGGAACCAGGACTATGCCGTACCGATCAATATGGAGATCTTTGAGGGATGGCTATGTCCAGCAGTAGACGTCTATCGGCTGATGATGATGAATAGTTTCCAAACGATTTGTAGTACGAAGTGTAGATGAAAAAAATTATATTTTTTTTTCAGTAGAATAAATAATGCAAATTATATATTTAGTGATAAGATAAGTAAAATACGTTCATATCAAAACATAGTGCGAATAATAGGAGCAAGAATTGAAAGTGAACACGTCAATGACAAAACGTTTGATGGATGTCTGAATGTCGTATCTAAAGTGTCAGTTACTTTTGTAGGCGACTGTGACTGTCTAGGTCCGAGGGTAAGACGACCATCATTTATAAAAAACAACGGCACTACTAGCACAGCCTTCTTATTAAATTGTGACGTTAATTAATCATCATCATTACAGCGTCTGTAAATCCACTGCATGATATAGGCCTTCCCGCTATGTCTTCCACCAAATGCGATCCTCGGCTTTTCGCATCCACCCACTTCCGATCGCTCTGATGATGTCGTCGGTTCATCAGGAGTGAGGGCATCCTACACTTCTGCGACCCGCACACGGCGTCCACTCCAAGACTTTCTCTCCCATCCGCCGTCACTGATAAGACAGACATGACAGGCCCACTGCCACTTCAGCTTGCAGATTTTGAGAGCTATGTTGACAACTTTAGTTCTCCGTCGCATTTTTTCGTTCCGGATTTTGTCTTTTAAAGATATGCCAAGCATAGCTCTCTTCATCTCTTGCTGTGCTACTTTGAATCGGTGGATCAGCCCGATGATCATGTGTCATGTGTCTGCGCCGTAAGTAAAGATGGGGAGGACGCTTTATATTTCTTATATATCAAAACACCACAATACACACGTCACTTAGAGGCATAGGATCATAACTCAAGCTTAAAATGTTTCAGCCTATTTGTTTTTTAATTTAAGGTATCTAGACATCTTACTTATAACAACAGTTAATTTTAGTTACGTTAGACCAATACCAATCATGTAGAGGATCTTTATGAAGCTAGAACAAATAATAATTAACAAAACTGGAGTTAAAACTCATAAACTTTCAACAGGAGGAATAACATTAAAATATAGCTAAATTTACGGTCAATATATTGATAAGATAAATATAACTTGAACATTTCTCATGCAGCATTAAAACCGGTAGCTGCAAGTATCTCAATTGCCGTATTACTAAACATTCATTGGTCTAGAACAGGCATTTGGCATAGAGTTCGACATAGAAATGGCATAAACATAAACGTCTACAAGCAGACATACCGGTAAGTGCACGAACTGTAATAGGAGATAGGCGATCAGATCGCGGAAGAGAATCGGCTCCTCAGAGCCGGCACACATTAGATGAAAGTCTAGCCACGCGTGGGCGTCCGACGAAGAATATAAATTGACGACCAACAGTCATATCTAGGGCTGTTGTATACGCTAAACGTGAATAGCTTCCAATACAAATTAAATTACGTGTAACACTTGAACATGATACGTTGCTAAATGATTGATGAGGACATCAACCGCTCAGTCGCGGAGGGAGAGCGGCGAATTGCAATATCGACACACCTCTCCCTCCGCGACTCCATCGCGGCTACAAAGGGCAGTATAAACCTGCGTCTGCAGCCCAGCGGCACACACATCCGAAGTGAGCTCACAAAGCTCACTTGGAGCGGCCGCCTCGGGCCGGCCGGGTAGGTTCCTCTACACTTCACCGTGGGGGACCAAGCCATGGCTACTGAGCCACTCCTTCCAAATTCTTTAAATATAGTATATATATTATGGGGTGTAAGTGGTCTCGCACAACAACTCATGGCACCCAAGCAAACCTAATCTGTTCGTGGTACACCTGCTAATCAACAAACAAAGCTCTGGCTATCACCAACCCGTATTGGGCCAGCGTGGTGGGAAATGACTTAAGTCTTCCCTTATGAACCTCTACAAAACAACGGACCCTGGTGCCCGGCGATGCGGGCAGCCCGAGACCGATTGATTTGGGGTCTTTGGAGGAGGCCTATGTCAGTAGTGGACATCTATCGGCTGATGATGATATATTACTGTTTTTTTTAATGCAATAAAAACTAAAGAGAAAAGAGACGAAAAAGAGACGAAAAAAAGACGAAAGAGAAGAAAACGCCTTACATTTTTTTATATAACTTTCCTCTCTTTGTACTGTAGAAAAAGAGACGAATGGAAAAATGTAACATCTCAGACGACTGAATGAATAATAAATATGTATGGATGTAAGAGTAGGCAAGACCAAATAAGAGGTAGACAGATTGTATAAATAAGGATATGCTTGTTAAAGGAACGATAGTATAGTGATAGAAAATAATGATGGTTGGAAGAAGAAGACATGTTGTGATGAATTCATATAAAATGGGAATGTGACAGTCATGATGATTGTAACGATATTAGAAATCAATTAGACTACTGGCTATTACGTTTTAGTGTTGGAAAGGAAAGGAAAGCAAAGGGTTCTATAGCTAATTTGCAAGGTTTTTAAGACCCAATATTGTTTTTTTTTTATTTATTTCGTATATAAGTTACAGCTACGTACAGAGTTGTCATGATGCGTGATTCCCGTACTAAGAATATTTACTGTATTTGGGGAGTCAGTTTGATTTCGAAAGAGGTGTTGCCGTGTGGTGATGGTATGTAGAAAATGTGTTTGGTATTTACAATAAAAAAAAGTATTTCGAATTGTATAATAAAAGTACCATTAGGTGAATAATCATATTCTATCATTGTATTACATTTATCAGTCACATCTTATTTTACTTTGTGATTTCTCTATAGGATGGTAACCCTACTGATACGAGCGTATTTGAGACGGCATTAGAGCACCGCTCGTCGCTGTGAGCCTGAGTTAGTTGGTATTACCAGTATTAGGAAACAACGACCGGCAAATTGTCGGGTAAAACGATACACATAAGCCGCTTGTCGTCGTTCCAATGTCCCTAACAACGAAGCCCTTTGAAAATGTGTCGTTTCGGTCTTATATAGGTACTGCTTAATATTTTCTTGTGGCATTTATAACTTCAAATTTCTATTGCTTAGGTAATTATTAAGAAATAATAATGGAAATTACATCAACTTGCTTTTTGATTATCTAACCTTTATTTTACTTGCAATGGTATTTACTGACCGTCTAGGTAGGTACCAACGCAGCGCCTATTTCTACCGCCAAACTAGTGTGCTAACATTAAGGGATTCCGATTTGAAGGGCGCTGTAAATCTGATGATCTACAGCGATCTGATGATGACTCATCAGCCGATAAGCGTCTACTGCTGGACATAGACCTCCACCAAAGATCCCCACATCGATTGGTCACGCGTTGCTCGAATCCAGTGGGTTCCCGCGATTCTCACCAGATAGTCGGTCCACCTTGTGGGAGGCCTCCCAACACTACATCTACCGGTACGCGGGCTCCACTCGAGGACCTTACTGCCCCATCGGTCGTCGGTCCTTCGAGCAATGTGTCATGCCCACTGCCACTTAAGTCTAGCAATCTTTTGGGCTATATCGGCGACTTTAGCGCTGTAGATAGTATATTTAATAGAGTAACGAGACTTAACTTCCTACGTCTCATAAAGACGAGCGAAATATGATGCAGTGTGTAACATCCTAACTAGCGCCACGTTGTTTTGGGCGGGGCTATCAGTTACCATCAGGTGAACCTTCCGCTCGTCTCGTTTATAGATTGAATAAAAAAAATTCTAGTATCACAAACTTCTAAATTCAATGAAATATTTCACTTGTTGTAAAAGTCGTGTGACGTTTCTATTAGAGGTCGATAAAATTCAATAGTCTGCTATAAAATCAAATGTCAATAGCTGGTTAGTACAAAGAGCGAGGTTTTAACTGTCTTCGTGGTGTAATGGAGCTTAACTTCTAATATAGCAGTCCCTGTTCGATTCTGAGCAAATCTGCTACCATTACAGCACTGCTATGATCCGGCTGTATAAGATCTGATAGAGTATTTTAGGCGAGCACGCTTTACCATGACAATTCGACGGCTTTATAATCTCTTATCATCATATATGATGGACGTCCACTGTTGAACCATAGGTCATGTATTCAATTAAACACGGCTCTTCCCTGTCTTAGTCCAGTGGCTTCAAGATCCAGTAAAATTAAAGTGAAGTTTCAGCCTATTATGGATTAAAAAAAGCATCGGTCTATAGAAGTGTGCATGAAATGTCACCGTGGATGGTCTTCATGGGTTGTCAAGTTGGATGCTGTCTCCCCATGCAATGTTAATAAAGTAATACGGAGGTTCAGTCACGAGTGAGCACGCGCCTCTAATGGTCATAGTGTGTTTGTCTGTGATACGTTTTGACATACTGCTTTACTTTGCGGTCGCGACTAAATAACTTTAACCATTTTTCACTTAGGATTATTTTGTAACGTACTGTATTATAAAAAATTGAATTAAAATGAGTAACAACAGACAGGAAACCATAGAAACATATATATGCGCATGCGCACCGGACAGACAAATAGCACTGCATATCTTGGCTCCCTATACCTATCTAAATAATGATTTTCTCAGTTACTCAAAAGTTACATCACGATAATTTGACTATTGTCAAATTGGTAAGTTTATTTTTTAAGTATAGATAAGTACAGAAATTCAGGGTGTGGGTAACATAGCCTACTCGGAATCTCTGTCCAAGTCCCATCATATATATATATATATTACTTAATTATCGTAGATTTAATTTGTTTAAATTCTGTCAGGTTCAAGGTTGAGGTATATTCTGCCTAATAAAAGAAAAGAGCCTCTAAACTACTCCGTTAAATATTATAACAACCATACTTAAGAAAACAGATATTACTTATTCAAACACATTATATAAAAATTTTATATAAATAATAAGTTTACTAGAGGTAGGTCTCTGTTTCCGGAGGCCGTCTAGGTGGGTACCACTGCAGCGCCTATTTCTGCCGCCAAACATTAGTGTGCTAACTTTACTGTGTTTCGGTTTGATGGTAACTAGTGTAATTATTGGTGTAACGAGATTCAACAACTTATGTATCAAGCGACGAGCATAATGTGTTACACCCTAACTAGCGCCACGTTGGATCCGGGAGAGTTTTCTCTCTTGGCTTCCATGGCCTCTAAGCGACGGGTTCAAGGGAATCCGTTGCCCGCGCGACTGCAAGAATCCGAGGAGAGGGCGCGTTACATGTGCCCTTATAGAGGTGGAAAGGGAGTGTTCTTCGCTCTCTCCCGAGGTGGGGCTGCGTAAGCGGCCAGCGCCGACGGGGTCGCGGATGGTGCAAAAGCGTTCCCGTAACCCCGCCATGACGCGACGAGGTGGAACATTGTGGGGGTTTTAGTCAGTGCAAGTCCGACATAACCTGTCCTTGCCCCCGCGAGGACGGGTATGCGCAAGCATTTCCCCCATATTAATCAAAAAAATCTAGCGCCACGTTGTTATAGGCGGGTGTATCGATTACCATCAGGTGAATATCCCGCCTAGTCTCTTAATTGTATTAAAAAAAAGTTATGTCAAAATTATAATGAAAATCATAAGAATATTTTTGTATATAAAAATCCAACATATTCGAATAAGTATGACGATCTACAGCTTAAATAAGTTTTATCGATAAACCCGTCAATATTAAAGCGATAATGCCGAGTGGCTCTGATAAAACGTCACCGGTGCCGTCTGTACGAGTATAATCGTTCACGGTTACAATGAACCATTCTTTAGGTAATGGCTTAATCGGGTTTATAGTAGAAAGTAGAGTAAAGCCGAAAGACGCATTACAAATACTTTTATGCAATGAATTCATTTTGCTTCGGTCACTTTTAGCTGTTACCTAACCGCCTACATCGAAAACGCTCCTTCCCAGTTGAAACGATAATAAATAATTATCCCGTTCCGATATGTAGACCTTAATTTTGTCCGACCGTATCAAACAGTTCGACAGATTAATTATCGAATGCGATTTATAGTGTGAAGTAAATAGATAAGTTTTAATAATAAATATACATTTGATATTGAGCCTTTACAACTTACACACAACGGCTATAATCCAAAGGCACTGTTTAATTATATGTATACGGACCATTAAGTGGTAATGCTAGTCTATCAAAGAAACAAGCGTAAGGAAATATCAGTGAGACGTCCTGCAAGAGCTAGCTTTTTTGTCCTTTTTATATACCATTCTTAGATAAAAATTATAAATATATGCTATACTATATTCTTTCATAGATATAGATTGAGTATTCTTTTCGCTATTATGACATAGTTATAACAATAGTTAATTATATAGTTCATCGTGCGATGAATTGACTATCAATAGAAGATCGTGTACTGAGATTCGATAGCAATTTGCCGAGACATGGCCGTGGGTAGTGGGGTAGGTCCGATGGTGCTTTCTACGCATGCGTGGGTGCAACGAATGGCGTGCATTTATTAATAGCAAGTGCACACAATCGCATAGGTAGCGGAAGGGTGAAACTGGCGCACCATAGTAAGCCGATACAATTATGGAAATGTGTGCTGACTGTACTGTACGGAGAACTTATCGAATAGATATAACACTTGAAATCATTGCTATAAACTTATGAAACTGCAACTTCTTCCTTGTTTCGTTGTAAGGATATTTCTGGTAAAGATATTTCTCTATTGCTGGAGACCCTCTACGTATTTAACACCGCAGCTCCTATTTCTAGTGCCAAATGCAAGTATGCTAACATTACTATAATCTGGATTTAAAGCAGATGTAGTTAGTGAAATAACATTATGTTTAGGGTGACGAGCACAATGTGGTGCTGTGTATATCATCCCACCTACGCCACATTGGTATAGGTAAGAGTATGGCTTACCATGAATCGACGACTCGCTCCTCTCGTTGGTTTTACGTCGTTCATCATCAGCCGATAGACGTCCACTGCAGGACATAGACCTCCCCCAAAGATCTTTATATACAGTCAGCATGTCCTCCGGTTCCACTGGACACCAGGGGCTGTCGTATGTAAAGGTTCATATGGGAGAATTTGGGTCATTTACTACCCCGCTGGCTCCATACGGGTTGGCGGGAGCCTGAGCTTCGTTTGCTGATTAGCAGGGTGCACGGGTCCCGTAAGTTGTTTTGCGGGACACCTTACACTCCTTTATGTCTTTACATATCGCTATTATTTGCCATGAGATAATTTACCTTTTACTGTCTATAGTTTTACGAACCATGGTAAAAGTTTAGGAATTCGATGATCCTTCATTCCCCCATTATCGTTTAAAGATAATAAGCAGTGTGCACTACTGTCCTGATTACATTAACGGATTATTGAATCGGAAGTCCATATGACGGAATAAATTCAATCGTTGGTATCGATGCATTTTCTAAGTTTATAAGAAATGAATACTAAAACAATTTTTTTTGAACATCAAGATAATTCTAGGTAGTGAATTATATGAATTATAATCAGGTTCGAGATTTCATCAAAATATCTCAATGCAACGTTCTATTTATTTGTACATAGTTATAGACCTATTTACCTTTGCAGGTAGATTGGTTTTAATATTACCCTTACACCACAGAATTATCATCACCATCATTAGGTGCCCTCTTAAGCGATCAGATTAAGATCACTTGAAAGCAGTTTATCTCCAATACTCGAGTTCTTAAGAGACCTAACTGCAAACGTAAACTAATGACAAGTGAAGCAAAAAAAGTAGTATTTTTCGGACACCTTCAAATAGGATCCCTTTATGAATTCCCAAGGTTGATCCTGGCGAGCAAAGACCGTGTTTAAATACCATAGCTGAGGATCGAATTGGTTTCCACAATCTGATCACCAAACAGTATTAATACACTACACATAAAACGTTATTGATAATTAACAATTAATATTTATAAAACTGCTATCGTTTCAACTTTCTTTTTCCCGTAATGGTATCGAATTATTAAAGCATGTTTTATTTTTAATAAACCGTGTTACACAATCATAACCAAGCTGATGGAGTGGTGATGCAATTGGTGCCGGAAGAACCGAATGGTTAACGTTTAAAATCTTTTATTAGTTAGTTTTAACATGTTTACCAGTAATCCTCTTAAAGAATTAGTTTAATAATAAATCTAACAACATTATTGTTTAATTCAACGAAGCGATGAGACGAGTGGGTCGTTCACTTGATGGTAAGTGATAAGCCTGCCCATGTCACTTGGTGCTAGTTAGGATGGTATATACTGCACCACATTGAGATCATCGCCTTTAAAGATAGGATGTTAAATCTCGTTACCACAGTAACTTCACTAGCTATAGCTCCCTTCAATCCAAACACAGTAATGTTTGCACACTACTATTTAGCGGCAGCAATAAGAGCTGCGGTGGAATCTACCCAGATGGTCTCCGGCAACGAAGGCCTACCATCAGTAAAATAGTTAACTTTTTCTACGGTAACCATACGATGTATATCACGGAATGGACTGGCGTATCTGGGGCGTCCGAATTGTTCCGCCGAACCAGAGACAGAAAGGACTGTACCACGCTGATTGTCAACCTTCACTAGTTGCAGAGGCACTTTAAGAAGAAGACGGAAACCATCCATTTTGTTATAGAATACTAGTGCATATTTTTTTAACCCGAGTCATTTCTTCGTCTTCTCTTCACTAGTCTCCGCTTCGTTTGGTCTATATTTTTATTTTAATTCAAAAGAAATTAGTTATCAGATTTCTTTGACAGTTTTGTATTTGATGAAGCTACAAAACCTGGACAAGGTAATAGCACGGAACTTCATCTTAATAAATAATCTCAAATTTGGATATCGTCTAGGTACCAATCGCAGCTCCTATTTCTGTCGCCAATGCTATATTGTGCAAACGTTACTGTTTTCCGGTCTGAAGGGCGCTGTAAGTGGTGAAATTATAGGGGTATCGAGCCTTACGTGTTAAAACGAGGACTACAATGCGGTGCTGTATATACTCGTATATCATCCTTACTAGCACCACGTTGTTATTGGCCGGAGCATATATCAGGTGAATGTCTCGCTCGTCTACTGACTACTACTGAAACGTTAACAATCTTAAGCGTGATAACATTCATCTTAATCTCCATGTTTGCTGGTTCATTTTTCAAAGTTGCTTTGATTCGTATAGAGAATAGGGTCAACCTCGAGTTACCGTGTCAGGGTCCGATGAAGTCTAACAACATTGTACACAGTGCGGCCACACCTTCATGTCACCTTTTCGCCGCTCGACAGTTCTCAATGGTTTTATTAGACAGGTTCTGAACTGGTTATCGTAGCCATATCTCTCTTTCGTTTTAGATAACATGTCGATAGAAATGTAATTCAGTTAACTTGCTTATTAATTGTAGACATGTATGTATATTTTTCTGAGAGAAAGGCAAATAATGTATGAATAACAATCTGCATATATAAATATATTAGATCCTTATATATGAAATTGGCGTTTTGTACGGGAGGAATATAGTAATTTTTTTTTTTGTAATACATTTAATTAATCAAAGCATGCACCGTTTTTATCTATGCACTTTTTCTATCTCATAGGTAGTTCATTGATCCCTTTACTAAAAAAACCATGGAGGCGAGAATCAATAAACTTTTTGAAGGTGGTTTGGACTGCCGCATCGGAGTTGAATATTTTTCCTTTTAGAAGTTGTCCAAATTCTGGAAAAAATGGTAATCTGTTGGGGCAAGGTGCAGACAATACGGTGGATGTCGCGGACATTCCAACTGTAGCTCATCTAACTTAGTGGTTGTTTGTTGTGCAGTGTATGGTCTTGCGTTGTCGTGAAGCAGCAGTGGCCTAAAGCAATTAACCAATATCGGTTGTTTAGCAGCTAGTTCTTATATCATGTCTCCAGCCGTCCACGGGGTTGGTTCTGAAGGTCGAAGATTCCAGAACGAAAACGTTGAAACCAAAAACGACCCGTGCTTTCTTTTGTGACACCAGCGCCATACACATCATTAATCCTTCCAGCTGTTTCCGCAGTACTGGTGCCACGGTAGAACTCGTACTCGTAGATATACCGATATTTCATGTTTTCCATTGTGCGGTAACAAGCGACGCCAAAGAAAAAAATAATGAGGAAAAAACAAATGAATAACTGTTTTCAAAACTCAAATTTACCACCTAAATGAATTTATAAATTTGAATTTGGAATTCTTAACCAAAGAGGAGATCCCCTCCAACGGGTTCTCGCCTTGTCGTGGCGGAGGGGCTTAGTAACCGTGGTCCGGTACACGGTGAAGCCAAGTGGAACCCATCCGGCTGGCCCGCGGCGAAGGGCTGGCCGAAGCGGCCGCTCCAGGTTCGAGCACCGGTTGGGGTAACTGGAGCTCACCGGAGCGGCCGGGGGCCGCAGGGGCGGCTGTGTGCTGCCCTAGTGGCCGGCTGCAGGGGCGGTTTCATACCGCCCTTCGCAGCCGAGGTGGGGTCGCGGAGGGAGTGCCCTCTGCGGCCAACCGGTGTCGCACCGGCGATGCGGCGGCGGTGGGGCCGCGGGGGAAGAGGAGTGCCGGTATTGAGATGCGCCGCTCTCCCTATCCTCTGCGGCCGTTGACAGGTAGCGGCGGGCCTAACATCTCTCTGCCGCGGGGAGCCGGGAGAGGTTTTCTCCAGTGGCTCCCATGGCCTCTGGGCGACAGGTTCGGGGGAACCGGTCGCGCGCACACGCATGAGGTCGAGGAGGGGGCGCGCTGCATGTTCCGGCGCGCCCTGGAAAGGGAGGGTTCATCCTTCCCTCCAGAGGTGGGGCTGCGCAAGCGGCCAGCGCCGGCAGGATCGCGGTTGAGTGCGAGCGTTCCCGTGACCCTGCCATCATGGCGATGAGGCGGAACATCGTGGAGATTTTAGTCGGTGCAAGTCCGACATAATTCGTCCTTGCCCATCAAAGTGGTCAGTACGACGAAACGCTAATTTCATATGTAAGGACCTAATACATAGGTAATACTTACTGTTCTTCTACGAGTATAAGTTTATAAGTTTTAAAATGAATTGCCATATAACTTAAATTATTTCAATGATGTTGAGGATATTATACAAAAGTTAAGACATTAAATAACTGTGGTGCTTCATAATTAAATTTTTAATACAAACATTGAATTTTTTTCCTTTCTCTCTGACCTTATGTTTTCACCTTTTAAATAATAGTTCAATTTGTGGGAACCCAATAATTTCCTCCTTGGTGCCGCTTCCTTAATAATTGGCTTTACACGTAATTTTTATTGAGTGATCATTGTACATAAAATGTTATTGAAATTGCTCATATAAAATTAAGATAGCCGGCAGCTCCGTTTTTGTCTCAACGTCGTTCTACTTAACCTCACTTGACTTCATTTATAGCCGGTAAAGCCATTGATCGGTAATAAAATAATAACGAGCACTGCTTTCCCCACTTGGCTTTAAGATGCAGCTTATCGTATTTATAATTTCGATCGTTTGACCTTTCGTCCGGGATTGGGTTTATGAGAAACCTTTCACGGTTGTCATTCTCCGATGTTAAATTATTAGCTATCAGTTAATAGGAATTATACGTGTTTTCTATGTCTTAAATTAAACATGCTGTTACGGTAATTACTTTTAAATATATTGTACATTAATATAACCATAGAGTTCCTAAACATTAATATACGTGGATTAAGAAACGACATACCATTTAGACTATTTGTAAAGTTTGATTAATAATAGAGAGAATAAAGATAGTATGAAGTTTCTTATATATGGTCCTCAGATTCCTAACCTAACCTAACCTAACTTTTATCGTTTTACACTGGTTTTTCCATTAGCCATATACAACAAAGGCAATATATTTTAGAAGTGTTTCTATACATTATCTCTTAAATTTAGTGCAAGCGCAGCTGAATCACAACTAAAAATTTATGTTACTATTCGCAGAGATAAAATTTTCAACATTTCCCTCTATGCCTCTACACAATGAAATGTTAGACAATGTGAAAATTTAAACAATAGATACGACTTCCAAATCATCATGGTCATTTGTTTCAGTCGAACATATGCGATATACAAACAATAGAAAAATATTAATAACCAAAATCGAACAATATTTAAAGAGTAATTGTGTATAATTAAAACAAATTTTTGAGTCTGTACTTACATTTAGATTTTTAAATTTGATTAAGACAAACAACGACATACAATATATTCGAAAATAAAAAAAAATGAACTTTTCTATAAATACAACGCAGTTATGAAAAAGCAACAAAAAAACTTCTTATGGTTGAAGATTTCGTAAGACAAAATGTGATTGGTGATGACAAACGTTCATCTATATTCGTATAGTATAGCAGTATATCTATAGATGATGATGATGGTAAAGCTACTGCTTTTACTTTGATTTACTGGTGATAGATCTTAGTTGCCGGAGACCATCTAGGTAGGTACGACCGCAGCGCTTATTCCTGCCGCCAGACAGTCGTATACAAACATTACTGTGTTCCGGATTAAAAGGCGTTGCAGGTAGGTGAATCACTGAGGTGACGATACAGAACATTTTATGTCTCAAGGCAACGAGGGCAATATTGTATTGCGTATATTATCCTAACTAGCGTTATGTTATTATAGACAGGAGTATTACTTACCATGTTGGTAATATATTTACACATATAAGTGATGTCTACACATGTAGAGACTCATCACGATATCTCTGAAACCGTAAGGCCTGGAGACTTGAAATTAGGCAGATATTTTCCTTATGCCGAGTATATGTCAGCTAAGAACGGATTTTACAAAATTCCTTTCCCAAAGGGCGTTGCGGGGGTGTTGCGGCCAGCCTAGCGGGCGGGGAACAGCTAGTATATACGTTGATCGCTTTTAAAGGGATTTCGTAATGCTCATACGATTTCTTGTTGCGATCATTAATTAGGAGAAACATTACAAGGGGCCGGTGAAAGCATTGTTTCGATTCTGACCCAAGCGCAATGGTGGGAAGGACGTGGGAGGCGTGGGCTGGATCTATGCATAATTACACCAGTGTTTTAGGCCCGTCCCTTTGTACAGCACCGTGAGTGACAGCTAAGATTAGGTGCATTAAAAGCGTCTCAAAGCTCTTGTTACAGTGGAGTTATTACTGGTAACTCAACAACGCCCGTTATATAATTTGGATTGCAAATGCGAGTTGGACTAGTAACATTATTTATATGTCAATTGATTCAATTAATCAAATGTGATTAAAAACAAATCAAGTCAAAATAAACATGTTTAACTATTTAGTAACATTTTCCGAAATCTTATTTCGCTATCATCATCATTACCATTTCAACCGATGGACGTCCACTGCTGGACATAGGTCTCCCTCAAAAATCTACACGTTTGCAGAGGTTCATATTGGGAGCTTTCGACCATTTCTCATCACGTTGGCTCAATGCGTATTGGTGGGAGCCAGAGGCTCGTTTTTAGATTAGCAGGGTGAAAACGAGCACGTGAGGTTGACTTCGGCCCCGTGAGTTGTATAATAATAATACACCTATTAAATATAAATCAAAAAGTAAACGTAAACTTTCATAACATTATTAATGTCGGTAGTTGGATAACGTTTATACTTGTCGCATTCAATTTATTCGAGACGTTAATCAAATCTCCCGGTCAAGTATTAATCTTTTTAATGCATACCATTACCACACACCACCGCGATCTTCACGAGCCCAGTACCGACAGACGGTTTATTAAGGAAACAATTTAGTACGTGCCTTTACGTTACGTTAGTTGGACGGTAGACTGGTCGCTATAAATTGTTAATAACTATAAGTATTTATAATTTCACACATGTATATACATTATAATGTTTATGTCTAAAACAGTTGGAAATAATGCTTTAAATATTAGCGCATACATAAACTATTTAAGATTTTTTTTATAAATCACTTAACTTAATATTACACTTCATTATCATCAGTCGATAAACGTCCACTGCTAGATATAGGCCTCCCGCAAAGATTCTCAATTCAGGTACGTATTCATACGGGGGTATTTGGGCCATTTCCCCATCACGCTGGCTTAATGCGGGTTGGTGCGATTGGCTTATCTAAAACTAAAATAGATTGATAAGGTACTCATTGGTTTATTCTTAAAAACAGATCTCAAATAAAGCATAACATAAAACATAATTTAAGGAAATGAGGTTAATCGATTTCTTACTAATTATAACTTATCCACTAGTAACAAGTCATGATCAATACAATTAAATTCTAGTTACCTTAACTAATTATACTATATATGGAAAATCATTTCTCCAGCACATCATATGGCAATTGATCATCATTAATGTAATCATCAAAATTAACGTAGTGTCGAGAGGCCTCCGCTCAAGGCCGACCGAGGATCTGGTGAGAATCGCGAGAACCCACTGGATGCGAGCAACGCGAGACCGATCGATGTGGAGATCTTTGGGGGAGGCCCATGTCCAGCAGTGGACGTCTATCGGCTGATGATGATGATAAGAAATGTCATTAGGTACAGTGCTTTTCAAATTTATGATAATATTCACTATTGCTTTGAGCTAAAAAGAAATTAACTACTACATACTATTTATTAACAATCAGTTAGAACTAGATCATCCGATAGACCCCTGTCAGCGATTTTAGGATCACAATGGAGTCATCGACCAGCAAAGCTTCAATCGTGAGGCGAAGTGTTACGTTCACAAGAGCTCACAGCCTGTTTCACTCTCATTATGTAATATAATGGACTTGTTAAGATATTTCGATAGTCGTCGATGAACGCCATTTTGTGGCCGAAATAGTTGCCTACTTGTTGGTACTCTTTTTAAACAGCTGGAATATTTCAGCGACTTGTGTATAATTGATGTATTTTGAAGTTTTAATACTTACACAGCAAGTGGATTTAATTACATTGCATTCACTATCAAAGATACCAAATTCAGGACGTCAACTTGATATTTTGTCAGCATCAACGAAGTCGTCGTGCTAAAAATGCGTCTACAAAACTATTATCTTTTTAACATTTGTAGTAAAATGTGGTAAATCAATTTTTCCCACCTGATTTTTTTACTTACATATTTTAAGTATTATTAAACAGCGCGATGATTGCTTACCTGCGAAAAGAAAAAATTATATTAGAGTTTCTGTTATGTGTAAAAGTCGCAATTACAAAGTAACTACTTGGCAATATTATAAAGAACGCTTCTGAAGCGCAGCGGTCAACCGTTTGCTTTCAAACATGGTTGTCTTTGATTCAATTCATCATCATCATAATCAACCGATAGACGTCCATCTGCTGGACATAAGCCTATCCCAAAGATCTCCACATCGATCGGTCCAGCGCCGCTTGCACCCAGCGGCTTCTCGCGACCTTCAGTCGTTTGGAAATGTTCATATGGGGGAACTTGGGCTATTTTCTATAACGCTGACCCAATGTGGGTTGGTGGGACACAGTGCCTCGTTTGTTGATTAGTAGGGTGCGCCACGAGCAGGTGACGTTGGCTTGTGTCCCGTCAGTTGTTGGGCGGTGTGTTGTGATTCGATTTCGAGCTGTTATATATATAGTGGGCAGTAGCTACTACACTAATTGTCCATCCACCGCCATAAGACTATTGCTGTGTTTCAGAACTTTAAATATGAGAGCCAGAGTATTCTAGACCAGCACGATTCACTATCTACAACTCCATTGAGAAACCTGTCCTGAGGTTAATTAATAGTATATTATATATAAAAAAAATACAGAAACATTTACATATAAAATTACATTTGTATGTCAAAGTGAACATTCTAACAACTAAGGTCAGCAGCGAGTGGTTATGAAGGATACAAGTAGAAGGTCGGGTTCAAGGTCCTTTAGCAAGGCAAAGGTTAGGAGGCGGATCGATTTCAGTGCACTAACTACGCGACTATTGACAACAAATGAATAGACAACAATATTGTTAACTTAACGCGTGATCGATCGATGTGAAGATCTTTGGGGAAGACCTATGTCCAGCAGTGGACGTCTATCGGTTGATGATGATGATTGTTAACTTCACTGTCTTCAACACAAAATATATGTATTCATATACAGAAGCTATAGACGTTAAAGATTTAAAACAGAAACTTAATATAGAGCCGCGGAAACAAAAGTTTAAACTTACTGGACCAAATAATTAGGTTGAAAGAGGTCAGGTCAATGTTGAACGAGTAATAAAAGCAAGGATAGGTCAGACAAGGGACGGAGGGGAAATGTGGGTCAGAACAAAATGTTAGTTTAAGTTGTGCCGTCCGTTGTACCCGGAGGAACATTCTCCAAACATTTCAGGGTGTTAGACAGAAAGGTTAGGGTTCAAAAATCCTATGAAAAAATAAGCGACCTACATTAATAACGTTTAGGATTAGATTGACTAGTGGAGTGAAATTTTCTAGATCATTGCAGTTCGATGTAGTTTTCCATCACATTGAAATCGCATCTTGGAAAAGTTGTCAAAAGTTACATTAACTCAAGAGTTTTCACTACTTACAGCGCCTTTTAAACCGGAACAGTAGTAGTTATAAGCACTGCGATGATGTTAAGTTGTCTGCTTTGATTCGGTAATACGGCAGCAATGCTCAGAAAATACCAGAAGCATCTAACATTGGGGGCACCACCTTCGACAGTTCTGCTATTATTAAATATAGCATTAAATTAAAAAATATTATTAAACATTTCTTAACGGAAAACGTTCTCCCTAGGATCAGAGCTTAGATCTTCATCGATATATGGATGACATAGATTCTGTCGACAGATTTCAAGAAGAAGATGCAGTATGATGGTAAATACTTAAACGTTTTTCACTAAGAGAGTCATACTATTTTAGCTCCTTATATATACATATATTATATATATATAAAAGAAATTTTCATTTATAGAGAGAATCATGACGATATCACTAGAACCATAGAGCCCACAGACTTGAGATTTGATAAGAATATTCTTTTTGATGAATATAGGTCAGATATGAACGGATTTTACGACATATTATTCCCCAAAGAGATTCCAGGGGTGTTAATATGGGAAAGGGGCCCGGTCGGCGGCACGTTACCCACCTGGCGGGGAACAGCTAATCTTCCATAAAATATACATATGTTACTTTTTCTGTAATTCAACATACAATTAAGTTTAGTTAACTTTTATAATAATTCACGATCTGATGAAAGGGTATATATATATATATATATATATATATATATATATATATCCTCGAAAGATTGACGCGACAAACTATATATACAGTTAGTCATTCGTTTATAGGAAGAAGACTTTCATCAATTTAGTTTCCGATCTTAACCTTGCGGTGTAATCGTTTATTTGTGAATTAAAATCTTCATCCATGAATTCCTCGACTCCGAGACTTATATTGCTTTGTATATCGGCTTCCGTCAGTCATAACCAATTGATAATTCGCTTTTTAATTACCGATATAAATTGTTTTACTTTAATCATACAGAATTGTTTTATATATTCACCTTAACATTTTTTTTTATATTTCCTGATCAATTTACGTTAATATATCTTTAATAAAAAAAGCGTGAACATAAAAGCCTTAACTTAATATGCAATAATAATTAACTGTAGTATTAACTGCTTATGAGCGCGATGCATGCAGTTGATTATTGTTAAGCAGTAAGAGTGATAATATGAACAACGCATCACTGCGCCAATTACCTTCCTTTATAAGACATGTATATATATATGTATTTAAATATATATATATATATCAGGGAATGGGCAGGGATCGTGAGTGCAGCCCGTGTTCCGCTTCGCAAAAGACTTGGCGAAATATGGTGAACTGACCGCCAACCTTCGCTAGTCAAAGGCATATTAAGAAGAAGAATAAAACGATACGACACAACGCACATCAAATAAAAATTTTGTAATACATGCATTTAACGGAAAATATAGACGATGCAAAGTCCTTATCAAAAGGATTTTCGTCAAGAGAGATTTGTTACAAGTTTACCTCGCCGAATTATCCCTAAGAATATCTGAGTCACTACCTTACCGATGATAAAAGTGTTTATGTATAATCTTACGCCATTCAATATTTTAAAAGTAAACGATATTACATATGTGTAAAAAAAAAACAGCGAAGACAATATTTACGCTTTCATAACTTGTCGCGCCCAATAAAATATTAAAGGTGCTACCCGACGCCGCTACCGCAATAAAGTTGCAAGTTTTTGCGAATGAATTTTCGAGAGTACGTACAAGTATATTTATAACTGCCAATACAATATGATGAGTAATAAATAACCGTCGCGTACTTGAAACGCTTTAAATGAGATAATGCACTCGTAAATGTCCGATGATGAATCGTCCGAGATTTTTCGTACCCTTTGACGATGACGACACGACTGATGCTAACGAACCGGGCATTGTAAATGGCAGCTAAAAACGACGACAAATGAAGCTAACGAGCAGGAATACGCAAGAGTTTTATGGTGAAAATGTTACATGGATATAAAATCCATTTACTGATATTGAAAATTTATTTTGGAGTACACAATCTAGGTAATGATATAACTTACTCGAACATTTTAACAGTCGAGTACGGAATG
Source organism: Ornithoptera alexandrae (assembly GCA_029030555.1). Lineage (NCBI taxonomy): Eukaryota > Metazoa > Arthropoda > Insecta > Lepidoptera > Papilionidae > Ornithoptera > Ornithoptera alexandrae. The sequence goes on along the minus strand of JARDVY010000037.1, from coordinate 2,570,583 downwards.
ATAAATAAATAAATGCACGTGTCTTAACAAATTGAACATGACAGGAACACGAAGATAGATAGTGATAACATTGAGAGCGGTTGAAGTAAGCGATATGCAAATCCAAGTGACATGTCAAGCGAACGATACGACAAATATACACATAAAGGAAACGGTACGAACGGAAAAAAAAACAAAATTCGGCAATACATTCAGTGGAATTACGTATTACGTGAAACAATGGGCGATGCAAATTGTGACCGCGCCGGCTTTTTATTTATTAAGAGACCGCAAAAAAGATGCAACTTGTTCAATTCAATGCACCATACAGGGTAGGCACCATAGACTTTTAAGGTAAGTCCGCCATTGTGAGGAAAATATTAAATTAAAAATAAAACCCGGAAAGTTTGCGATGGGCTGAAAAGAATTTAAAATAAGAAGGCTTAGTCCTCAAAACGATCGGCTTTGTTGAAGCTGAAATGTTGCTGGAATTGGATGTGAAACGGTCTACACTTCATCCTAGTTTTTCTCATCAATGGTTAAACGGGGACGGCGTGTTCCTATTAGAATAACTATCTTTAGTATGAACGAGGACTATATTCAATGTGATCACAACAGCAGATTAAGAGATTTGATAATTTTATATTAGAAAAAAATATATTGGACAAGCTATAGATACATGATTATTATTAGTTTCGTAACAATATACATTGATTGCAATCAGAATTTTTCTGATAAAATATGGGTCATCTGTAAGGGTCATACTAATTCGTGGTGAAAGCATTTATTTATATAACCGTCTCTTTGAATGTTTTATTTTAAAGATTAGATATTTTTAACACAACAATTAATATTAGAGATAGCAAGTACATAAGACAAAGAAGTAAAATCACACCTGAACCGTATCTTAAACAAATACGCAGTTCATTATATTGACATAGATCGAAAGGTAGACAAAGACAGAGAGGACAATAGGCAATAATTTGAGAATTAAAACTTAGTAATAACTTGGGCGTTAATCGAAACTCTCGTTCTAGAGTGGAATAGAGAAAGTATACAGCTACCGGTGTTTGCAATGCCTCCGGAAACGGACGGTATAATTGTTAAGAGGTAACGGGACAGTTTTATTATAGAATTAAAATTTTCCATATCAATTTTTTTTTAATATTAAACCAATACTGTTAACTTACAAGACGTTTGAGTCATTATTTTAAAAGTTTTCTTTCATCTACCAAACCGCATTGGGCCAGCGTGGTGGGAAACGGCCCAGATCCCCCAATATGAACCCCTTAAATCGATAGCCTCTAGTGATCTTTGGGGGAGGCCTATGTTTAGCAGTGGACGTCTATTCACTGGCGATGATGAAGAGATTTCTTTATACTATGTATAAAATATAAGATAGCATGAGCTAATATTAGTTCTTTCGCGTTTAAAGGATTATATAGTTATGGACTTACTGTACAGCAATAATAGAAAAAAATGTTATATAGGGTGTCGCAAAAATAACCTTATAAAAAGTACTTTATTACCTGTGTTATAAGGTACTTTTTATAAGGTTATTTTTGCGACACCCTATATATACTATACACACTAATGACAAAGATTATAACTTGAACCTCTGCTTATCGCCAACGCGTGCTTATAAATGACAAAGTAGAAGAGCAATATATTAAAACTGTTACTTACTGGAACATAGTGAAACGACTTAAATTATGATACTAAAAAATTTAATAGAGTAATAATACAAAAATTATGTATGTGAAGAAAAATGTTATTCATGAATATATCTATAATTACTGCAATGATTTATAGGATTGTCAATCTTTTACATATATAAATACATAATGATGCCAAAAGCAAAAATAACTTTATTCTGCTCTAAATAATAACATAATTTTGAAGTATTACGTTTTTGCTAAAACTCTAAGTCAAAGATTTTTTAATTTCATAATTTATATTGACTGAAGCTTAAGTAAAGTCCCAAGTGATGGTAAGCAATGAGGGTAAAGAAAATATACATGTCTTTCTTTATAATTCTTACATACCATATATGTATATATATATATATATATATATAAATTTTATAATTGATAACTTTATCTTACAATTAAATCTTTTTATCATTATATAAATTTACAGGGAAGTTATTGTAGTTAAAATTAACTTATAAATGTCGACCAAATGAATCGTAGGAACAGGACTACATTATGTTATTTATAATTACCACAACAAGACCATAGCATAATCGCCTGGAGACAACATTTACAACAATAGACACAGGCTGCAGAACAACTGACAATAAATCTATCAGCGTGGCTTAGAAGAAGCTGGAGCTGGCCGTGTGCAGTCGGAATCGCTTTGTTAATGGGTGTACCTTGGTACCCCCGGTGCATGAATCACGGCGCGATGAAGGCTGGTGGGTGTTAGCGAGATACTTCCTGGCCCACCCACTTGGGACACCGGGAGCTTGCCATGAAGTAGTGATAACTTATTCAGGTTCGTTATACAATGATTTGGTGACTTGTGTAAAATGGATGGCCTTAGCGAACTTAGTACTTAGTAAAAGGTAAAAACTTAATACTTAGTAACTTACATCGAATATTGAGTAAACTAAGCTAAATAAAAATAAGAAAAATCTCTGACTAAACGTCCACAGTAGTAAATACATATCTTTTGCTTTAACTCCTGATACCTATTTAGATATTAAGATATCTGTAAATTCTATCTCATTCTATCTACACTAAGAACCTGTTTTTTTTTAATTGAGAATACTAGGGAAGTTATTATAGGTAATTCTCTGTTGCAAGAAACGTCTTTTTACTACCGCAGCTTCTATTTCTCTCGCCAAACAGAACTATACAAACATTTTTGTATTAAAAAAGTTTGAAAGCCGCTATAATTACTGGGACAACGAGATTAAAATCTTGTCTCAAGGTGACGAGCGCAATTTGGTGCTGTGTGCTAACTAACGCCACGTTATTCTGGACATGTGTATCGTTTACCGTCAGTAAACATCTCGCTGAACTCGTTGCGTCGTCGATAAAAAAACAGTATATTTCCAAGGTAATGTTCAGGATTGACAAGATCTTTGAAGGATTAAAGCACCAATTAAAATAAAATAAACTGTATATTTAACAAGTAAACCGGACGTTGAATTTATTAATATCAATGATAAGCGTGCCCGTTTTTAAAATTACTTGTTTTCTATCTTAGATAATATATTTCTGTGTGAGAACTGCACTATTTCGCCAACAATTATTATTTATACTGCAGCAAGATATTTCAGATCGCGTTATCCAAAAGGAGAGAAACTGATTATTCCCCGGCGAGATTTCCATAATTTTAAGGCAACCGTGCTGTGGTAACGAGGAAGGAACGCCTACGATCTTTCAATTACGATGTAAACTATCTGTACCATTTAAATAATAATCCCGGAAACTGTAAATTAAAGTATTGATATTGTGTAAAATAATCCGATAATGATAACTCATATTTGCAATAATTAAATCGGCTTGTTGTTTAGAGAGGATGTGTTATTGAATTGAAATTTGGAATGATTACATAAAAAAGATATCATCATCACCAAACCGTGGCAGTCCGTAGATGACCTTAGAACTGTCCCAAAGAACGCCACTAACACCAAAATATTAAATAGCTAAAAATATTTGATGTTCAGCCAATATATCTACATAACATAACAAACTACTTTCTTAATTGTCTCACTGCTGAAATCTAGGCTTCTCCCACAAAGAGAGATACAAGACGGTTAAGTAATTTTTTTATTCTATTTCACTTATAAGTACAGTAACTGATTTCCGACCTCTATGCTGGCAGTAAGTAACACCCCACAACTCCCTTTGGGAAAGGAATATTGTAAAATCCATTTTAAGTTGACCTCTAAATTGCAGAAACAATGTAACTATCAAAATTTGAGTTTTAAATAGTTTCGGGGATCTCGTGATGATTCAATGAACTTCCGGATATAGATTGTATGAACTAATAGTAATAAAAATCAAAAGTAATAACACGATCCGGTCTCTATGATGCAGATTTTACTGTCTAGTTTAAAGACCAGTGATAAATATAATACTGTATATCTGTTTTGTTTAATAAAAAACTTTGCATTAATATTTTTGTAACGTAAAAGAAAAACTAGAATAAATATCATTTGTGTAACCTGGTCACTAGTTCCAATCGTGAGATGAGGTGATGCGATATCGAATTTCATTCATCGTGCATAGTTTTCTTCTTTAAACGGACTAAGTCTTTATTAGGTTAGCGACATAAGAACCACTTTTGCTTGCAGTCAAATACGTCCGCAACATTTTTGTTGTATCACCAGAAGAAATCTCAAAGCACTTGGAGCAATTCAAAGGCGTTCCAGGTGAAAGTTCCACTCGCAACACATTCGCGGAGCCGATGATAGCGATCAAGGGCATTCTGTAAGGAAACTCCATGCGATAGGGTCAGCCACTTCATGTTCAAAACGCTTTGCGGCCGGTGTGGGTGTGACAGGCAAGGGGATCATGCCTGCTGATAATTTTTACAACTAAACTCTTCGCTGCATTAACTGCAAAGTTAAATATGAATAAAAATGAACCGGTTCACTTTTTATAGAGTTCGGATTAATCTTAACAACGTCCAAGTATAAAACAACTTTCTTAATTACTGATAGTTGTCTTTATTCGCAAAATGATATCCATTATTGGACATGTTTTAAAGTCGCGTAAACTTGTTATCGTTTTCGAGGCGCTTTCAATATATATAAAATTTAAACTATGTCATCAAAGATTAATTAGTAGATTTCATTTACCTGTAATGAAGTGAAATATAGATATTACAGAATTAATTTATCTAGTTTAATAAAGCTTGCAACGAATTTAGTAACAATGGAAATTTAAATTGATCTGTCTCATTTATATTTATCATCCATATCTACTTGTGGCAATCTTTGAGATATAAGCTTCTATTTAGCAATACCCCTGTCTGGTTTTCAGCTTTGAGTGAAATATAGGAAAGAAAAAATATTAAAAAAAAAATCTTTACTGGTCCATTCATTACGGCGTTATATACATATTAATTTAAATGTGAGATAATTTCTAAATCTATTATAGTAAACATACCATTTACTTTCTAAACCATAGTCGATTTGTTTCCTAGACTGGAAAAATTTGTTCCCTCGTAATGTTGCTGTACTTTATGCACCTTACATGTATCTTTTTTAAAACAATAGTACCGATATGAATCGTACATCTACGATTAAGTTTTTAAAGCAACAACAAATATTCGTATTTAAAGACAGGCATAAATAGAAATCTTAGTCACGCCTGCATCCGTAGCCGGCAGAAGAGTCGCTTTACACTGAACGTTTCCACTACCCACCTAACACTTAAATGGGATGATGAAAGCAACCATTTGCAATCATTTGCATAAGGAAGTGAGATAAAGCTCGGTGCACGCTTTGGCACTTGGCAAGGGTGGCCACCGTACTTAGGCGTAGGTAATAAACAGCTTAGATGTTGTATCGCGTGAGAACTTCCTTAATTGGAAGCGCGAGAGACATTGAATAATCTAACTACAGCTGGCTTTTTCACACTTCTACACGTAACATTTAGTAATATTGAACGCAGGAAATGATGATGAGATGAGAGGTGATTGAAAACACGTGGATAACTTTTACAGTTGTAATTTATAAATATTCTTAGCAAAAAAAAGTTAAGAAGTAATTTCAAGACGGTGTCTTGGTTTCCGACTATTTTATACATTTGAATTAGTCATTATAGAGGTGCCAAATAATATATCTATATAAATTCTAATAAAATACCGAATCGGTAATCTATTTTCGTAACCTAATTAACAAAGTTGAAAATCCAGAATAAGTACACTTTTGCGCATACCGTTAAACAACAAATAACTATGAATGTTTTATTTTTGTTATATTACAAACACTATTACTCTCGTATACGGAAAACTGAAGCCATTTTAACAGGAATATAGAAATAGCAAGGCATTGAATTGTGAGATTGTCCAAGTCTGTACTGCAATGACAATAGACATGCGACGTATGCATACGGCGACGGACATCTGGAGCGAGGTACCGTTACGAAAAAAGTCGCCAGGCGATATCGGAATTGTGTCTCCGCAGGTCAACGAAATACGAGCCCTTTTAATATGCACACCAACACGGGCGAAAGGTCTACTTGACAAAAAAACCATAAGTAGGAAATACTTCGACATTTATCCAGATATTTCAACTGGCAATCACAGTTATTTAATTTTTTAAACAGATGAGGAGCTTTAGAATCAGTTATAATTCGAGGACTGCGCCTTAAACCTTGTTGTGTTTAACAATATTAATTAGTTCAAAGAACCTGTTCTCATTGTCACAACACTTGGGTTTTAGACCCGGCGAGCCCGGTATCATATAAAGCAAGTCGAAGTATGACTAGCAAGCGATATATATCATCAAGAAATAGAGTGAACAAATTTAAAGAGACTGACGTTAATCCCATACTCTATATACTCGTTGCTTTGAGAGACAAGATGTTGTCTCGTTTCCTCAGTAAATTCACTAGCTACAACTGCCCGTAATCCGAACACAGTAATGTTTGTACACTGCTATTTAGTGGCAGAAATAGGAGCTTTGGTGGTAACCTACCTAGAGAGTCTCTGGTAACAGAGACCAACTTTTCTACGATAGCCACTCACTATGTCATTGAATACTAGAGTGTATATATATTTTATACCAATAAATGATATATAAATCTTCTCAAGTACTTTTTTTGTTTTAGTTTATAATTGTTTAGACGTTGATTATATGAAATGTTGCAGACAATACAATGCACGAGAGATTTTTGCAATAATGAATAAACGTTTGAAATAATGTATAACCCAACCACGAAGCGTTGTGTTAAGGAAGCGATAAGAAATTTTAGAGGTTCGTTCGAGTGCAGTTCCGCAGTTATCTTGTTTTAAAGACAGTCGTTTTTGCATACCACCGTACGTCATTAGATAATGCAACCATGAAGAAAATTGCCGGCACTTGTACTCCCACGTAAACATTTCCTTTATCGGAGCGCAGCGCGAGTCGTGCCTCCGTACAGAGGGCGAGGTACGAAGCTCGTTTTTATTTTGTGATCAACGATATAAAATTAAAAGAAAACAAAATGAAAGTGTTACAAGTTTCTACAAAGGTTCGTAAGTTTAAAAACCTAAACTATTGCCAATGGATACCTTCTTATAATATCCTTTTTTATTTGGTCTTATGATGAGATAAACGAAATCCTAAATTGATGGTAAATAATATGCGTGCACATATTAACATGGTAAAATTTGTACTGCACCACATTATGTGCTCGTCACCTTGAGATATAATATATTGAGTTTCCTTATTCCATTATCAAAGCTTAATACACCATTGATGAGTATTTAATACAATTACATATGGTGGAAATAAAACGCGTTAATTCTCAAGCAATATGTTACGAAGAATGATAGACGTTTTAGAAAAAAAAAAATTATGTATACATATATATATACCCTGCAGTTTCTTAGGTCCAAAGCATTGCTTCTGCACTGGTGGTAAATTAAATAAGTAACCGAATTTTTTAATGTTGAAAAGAACAAATGTTAACTTTTGATGTATACTTGAGATTATAATCGGTAATCATCTGCGAAATCAATAGGGAGTAGGGTTCGTGAACAAAATGGATGTTTAACCTGTGACCGGAGGCGTGCAGCAGCGCGGGCGCATGCCATGTCAAGCTATCCATCACGCCTTGCATCGGAGGCGAATTAAGCCAATATGGCTTTACTAAACCAAAAATTGATGACATCTCTTCACTTGCACACACGATGCAGTTCGAAGGCCTTTCTTTGCGGTCGCTCTTAAGTCGAAGTACTTGGATGTGACGTTTACAAATCGCTTCGCGCTATGCACGTCACGGTTTCCACTTTACTCATTTATACAATTTTCACTTTGAAGTTGTAAATGTGAACTTTTTAGAAACAGCTTGTGATTTTAAACGTATAAATCATTCACCTGATTTGGTAAATACATCTGCTCAGAGCAACGTTTCTCTAACATGTATATACATAACGTAATTCTCGTTATTTTGATAATTTCACTAGCTACAACTCCCTTCACACCGGAACACAGCAGTGTTTGCACACTTCTGTTTGACGTCAGAAATTTGCGCTGTGCTAGTACCTACTTAGTCAGTCTCCATAGGGATCTACCACCATTGAACTAGTATGTTCTTGATGAATACGGAACAGGTTGATAGAAAATAGATCGCAATACTTTCATAAACTTGTCTCACTTTAAGTGAATCATATAATACTACTCTGTTGTCGACTGCAACGACTATTTCTATCGTCGAGTAATATGCAAATATTACTACCCAACGAGACTGGTAAAGTTACTGTGTAAATGTGTTGTTGTCTATGTCGTATGACAAATTTGTCTATGTAATGAGTAGGGTGTATTCAAGCAATTGCACTTGAAATCAAAGTTAAAGAGAACCTTTCGACTAGTGTTTTGTCGTAAGCCAAAAAAAAAATTTTTTTTTTTTTAATTCACAATACAATGAATAGTCCATTGATTAATTGATTCACGATAGTAAATTCGGTTACCGCTTAACAGAAATCTACGGTGGGTCGGAAAGAGAAAAAAAGCATAGTGAACATACAATTACGATCGATTAAATCAAACATTGATTTACAGCTGGGATCGAGATGATTGATCGAAGCCGGTCTGCTTAAAACGACTTGGCATCGCAGGGGGTAATCCTCTAGAGGATTACCTATCTTTCAATCATTCTTCCCTGTGAATATAAGCAGTAAAGAATTATAGCATAGCCATAGCTTTGTAAATAGTGAGTTATGAGAGAACTGATATGTAGTCAGTAATACAAATTTACTTCAGTTTCGTCACCTATAAGCCCAAACACAAAAAGGTTTTTAAAACGATCATTCTGTATAAATCAGTATGAGAATAGAATCTGTGATGAGTTCTAGCAATTAAAACCTATTTATAACGGTATCATCTTCGCAGGGGGTTTCGTTTCTTGCTCTTAATAGAGCTTTCGAGACGACATCGAGTTGTGGAGTACGCAGCACCGTTAGCTCATCCATTGATAACAGATCGCGACGGCCCCCAGGGGCCCGCGTAATACTCGCAATACATCCTCCACCTGACGCCTGCGATGAAGAAATCTATTTAACCTGCACGCGGCTCCGGGCGATGCTCCGGAGCAACAAAATTGCAAAATTACTGGAAATGGTAGCAGGCAATTACCAAGACAGTATATTAAGGGTAATTTACTCAGTCTGCGCAGGTCTGGGCGAGTTTTTATGATACTCAGAAACAATGTTAGCTCTGAGAAGTAGTGAGTGAATATATTTTGAAGATAAAAAAAATTATTAACGTTTGGCTTCAACTTCACATAGTGTGCTCGTCCAGAACACAGACTATCCTATAAGTATAAATACAGCTACGATATTATCAGATTGACAATATCAGTTCGGTCAGTGGCCTGGGTTCAAACACCATCGGTTAAAGAGAATAGCTGGGGATCGAATTGGTTTTCTCAATGTGATCGCTAAAGTTAAGTTTGAAGAGGGGATCTTATAATTATGGTGGATAGACGGGTTCAAAAAAACTCTAGCACTATCCAGACATTACATTTGGCCCTAGATTCGAACTGGAATCTTCCGTTATCTACAGCATAATGATTGCGTCAGCGAGGTACTTAAAAAGAAACAATAATTACAGTTTTTTTGCTATTTCTTTATACACTGTATACAATCATCATCCTTATCACTATCAGCCTTTGTTTATCTACGGCGGGATACAGGCCTTTCCCAATGTCTTCCACCAAATGCGATCCTAAGCTTCTCGCATTCATCCTATATATTTGACAAACTAAATACCGCTTGGTTACCAACTACTGCAAATGCTGTATAAACATACGTAAAAAAATATATTATTTGAAATAACTGTTCATAAATAACTGCTGTAAATAACTGTTTAACATTTTATTATGCTATCCATTAGCTGTTATTACTACAATCCAATTCCGTTATCGACTTATCAATTTAATAGATTTCATAAGTACATTTTGTCTTCATGTAAACGTGTAACCACCACCACAATCATCAGCCGATAGACGTCCACGCGAGACATAAGCCTCCCCCAAAGATCCCCATATCGATCGGTCCTGTGCCGCCAGCTTCACCGGGCACTAAGGGCTGTCGTTTGTAGAGTTTCATATATAGGGTGTTGATTAGCAGAGTGCACCGCGAGCAGGTGAGGTTGGCTTGGGTGCCATGAGTTGTTGTGCGGGACCCCTTACACCCCTCGTACGCCTTACACCCCTCGTACGCCTTACACCTCCCTTAAAAGTGTAATAATGTTCTTAAATTGTTATAAATATATATGGTATCACGAAGTACAGAAAAGATTCGAAGTTGTCTTTTAATGTACAATAGTAATACAGATATAAGAATAATAGCTTTTGCTCTCCCGCTTTGTTAGCCTTAACGTGGCTCTAACCTTTCCTGGGGAAGGAATTTTGTAAAATTTTTAGTGTTTAGTTTCGGAGATCTCGTGATGAGTCAATGAATCTCTGGATAACTTCTATATATGACAATGGATATAATTAAGCAAACAATGAATCATTGGTAGCCTACATCGTTAAAAGTCACACAGTACCTTAACAAGGCAATGGAAGATCGTGCAGACTCAGGATAATATTATTACACAGAAAATATGAACACAAAATGAACATGTACGGGATACCGTAAAAAGCAGATTTTCGATGATGTGCATTATCATTTACACGAAAAAAAAGTAACGTCCCGCGTGATAGTACGGTGATATTACAGTGCAGTAACATTATCAAAATGACTGTCCTCTGACCGCGTGCCACTTGGCCGTGATTAATGTAGTGACCATCTGTTGCGGTACCTTCAAAGGTGAACACCGGTTAATACGACTTGTTCTGACTATTGGTTAAACAAACATCGAGTAATGATTGCGAATCGCTTATTTATTTTTTCATACGTTCTCACATTAAGACCGCATTGCGGACGAATGACTGATACGTATTTAATTGCGCTGGTGTTTTAAGTTTACCTTATTTACACATTCCACTTTAAAAATCGTTGCAAGTTCGTCTTTTTGAAATACTATTTTTTTTTTACAAAAGATATAGACTATATATTACCACAATTATATAGGATATGCTTATAAATATATATATTTACTGGTGGTAGGTGTCCGTTTCCGGAGAACATCTAAATAGGTATCACCGCAGCGCCTATTTCTGCCGCCTAACAGGAGTGTGTAAATATTACTGTGTTCCGGTTTAAATGGCGCTGTAGCTAGTGAAATTATTGGGGTAACAAGAATTAACGTCTGTGTTTTAAGGTGACGAGCGCAATGTGGTGCTGTGCATTTCATTCTAACTAGCGCTTACTAGGTGAACGTTTCGCTGGTCTCGTCGCTTAGTTGAATAAAAAAACAAATCAGATCACAAGTTAAGGCTGTATAAAAAATAACAGTACGTGATAAAATTGCGTTTAATCAATAATTGATACATAATTAAACAATGATTAAGACTAATCAATAAACGTTTTTAATGCTAAGTTTATGCGCTGACCGGCTCACCTCGTAAGGCAATACTTAAGTTAAACATTTTCATAACACAAGTAGGTTAATAATCACTTAACTTCTGGTGCTATGTATTAAATGTCTACTATTAAATATTTCAACAATCACCTCACTTGTGGTAAGCCAGGGAAAAAAAGATGTGCTAAAATTATACCTTAAATGAAAAGGTTCGTAATGGATTTCGACAGCTACCCTGGGGTTATATCGTAACTTATATCACCTTGAAACTTATAAAGAATGTATTAATATAAAGTCTCTTCGGTTAAAGCATAAAGTTAACTTAATTAAGAAGATTTTTTATCAATGGGTGTTTATAAGTATTAGCAATAAGGAACTTGTAGGAGAAACTTGTTACTGGTGATCTATTGATGGTCATTGTCTAGGTGGACAACACCGCAGCTTCTATTACAGCAGTGTGCAAACATTACTGTTTTCTGGTTTGAAGGGCGCTGTAGGTAGTGAAATTACCGGGGCAATGAGAAGAGATCTTGTGTTTCACGATCATGAGCATAAAGTGACACTACGTTGTTATGAGCAGAGATAGTGTAACTACTATTAGGTTAATGTCTGGCTCGTCTTGTACGTACTAGTATTAATAAAAAAAAGTTGTTGAATGTATATTGGCGTATACTCAGTTAATTTTATTTTGTTTACAATAAAGTAATCATTATCATTATCAGCCGATAGAGGTCCACAGCTGGACATAGGGCTACCCCAAAAAATCTCCACATCGATCCATCCTTCGCTGGCCCGCATACAGCGGCTTCCTACAACCTTCACCAGTTCGTCGGACCACCTGGTGGGGGGGCCTGCCAACACTACGTCTTCCGGTACGCGGTCGCCATTCAAAGACTTCTAGGCCCCATCGGCCCTCAGTCCTTCAAGCTATGTGTCCTGCTCATTTCCACCTGAAGCTAGCAATCTTTTGGACTATGTCGGTAACGTTAGTTCTCCTGCGGATCTCCAATACAATACAATATTACAATATAAAATACAATTTTGTAATATACAATAGTTTGTTTACTTACAAAAATTCAAGCAATAAACCTAAAGCTTATTCTTCGCAATAAAGCTAAGCAAAGTAGGCCGTAAGTCACTTAACCTCCTTGGGCAATTTCCGATATAACCAAAACACAGCGGCGCGGCCGCTACACTTGCGTTGCGTCAATAGATCAATTTACGATTGGACTCGGTCCATCGCTTAATCACGTGGGCGCTGCTTTAACTTAGGTCCACATCTTGACCGCGGTCACGGCTGCCACAGTGTCAGAACGATAGCGAAGGCAGAGGTCCGTTTGATTTATAATTAAATGACTTTAGCGTGAACAAAGCCTACCCACGTCTAGTCCACGACTTTGACTCTCATTGATTGAGAATCCACGCTCATGCTTATTAGTTTAATATCATATTGAACATTAATTAAAATATTCTTCCTCCCTGTAGTCTCATGATAGTAAGCATAGGGCTAAGATAATCCCTGCCTCTTGTAGAAGGCGACCAAAAGGATCTACGGGTTTCACGGGCCTGGAGGATGGGGGCCTTTACTGCTTAACAAGCGAACCCCATACTAGCTAGCTAGCTCAGCGATGGTGCCTGAGAAGGTTTGAACCTTTTTTGAGCCGTACTCATATAAAGTGTAGAGGAGCACCGGTGCGTTTTGTAAGAGATCCTAGGGACGCTTCGAATACACTGATGTAATCACCGAGCGGGTTTTTGCGAGTAAGAAACTCACATAACTGACACTTCTCCGCAAAAGTAGGGTGCCTTTCAAAGATTTCACTATGAAACCCAAACAAAATTAACCCTTAATTTTTGCCATTGCCTATAATAACGAAACGCTAATTAAGAAGGAACTACACGCCTTGAGACCTAGGATGCTAAGTCTCATCACCTGATACAACAGCGGTCACTAAACTATTTGACCTAACAGTACAGTAAATTCCTAATTTATATAAAAGCGATCGCTAATATAACTTTTTAAGTATTGAATATATTATTAAAAAAATTTTGATCAAAGAACGCATAAAATGTACTGTAAAGTCTAACTTTTCATTGTAACCAAATAATGAAAGCTTTAATAATAATTTAAACAATAATGTTTCAATGCATCTTAAAACATAACGTCTTTTCAACCGGACAACCATAATGTTAGTTATTACATTTTCAATATAACATTACTCCAAGCTTTCATCAGCTACCTCTCAAACAATCTGAGCAGTCTGAGCAAATACTGTCGAAATATTCTTCAGTGCAACATAATTGGATAGTTATAACTAGTTATAGCGTATACAGAGTTAACCATAACAGCTAATATTAGTAAAAAGAAAATTAGAAATATGTTGATAAAAAGGAACAAGAACAAAAAAAAATGGTTCACAAAAACAATTGTTATAAGGGCATGATTTATTTTAGTATGCATAGCTGTAACATTTACTCGTATATTCATATCACTGCCACTTTATTACCTAGTTTTTATTATGTAATAGATAATAATTATTGCAAATTGATGTTAATCCAATAGGAATAATTAATGAACCGAAACAAACCTACAGATAAACAATTGGAGAAAGTTGAGAAGTTAAATACATTACAAGATAAATAAACATAACACGAGCAAAACAATATAAGAAGGATAAACAACAAGTGACTAAGTCTGAGGAAAACAGTTAAAAAAAAAACCATAACGCCTAGCCCCATTAATACTAACAGTATAAAAAAAAGATGTTTTACGTGGGCCAAAAAAAAAAACAAGTTAGCAGTTGCCGGGCAGTGAAATAAAAATGTTGCCTTTATGGCCGTCATTACCAGCGGAGTACAAAAGTGCTTTTGTTGTGCTCGAGCACAATAATCGACACTACAGTGCCGTGTTATGCAAGAAGTCATTTGTGACGTGAACCCATTACTTTGTTATCGGTTTAGGGATCGGCTAATGAAACGTAAGCTAATATTTATTATTATTACTGTAATATTTCTTTTCACCCCTTTGTGATAAACAAAAAAGTTTTTTAAGTTTAAAACTGGGACAGAACGTAAGTAATAGAATTAAACAAATAGCATTTGAACTGTAAGAGATAGGACCGACCAAAAATATACTATAATAATAACTGAAACCAAATGGAAAATGTGTAAATAGAATAACTTAAGAAGTATACTATAATAGTAATAAAACTCTACATATGAAAAATATATTAATGTAAGAGAAATACGTGAACGAAATAAGAAATATACTAATGTATGATAGTATGAGTGCGCATGCAACGATCCTTACCCTAGAGTTAAAGGAACGAAAATAAATGAAAAAAGTAAACAAAACAAAAAAAAATTAACCAAAAAACCTAAATACCTCCGTGGCGCAGAGGCTAAACGTCCTTATAACATGGATGTTTTATTCAGAAGTCACATACTGTGCAGTATCGATGGTGGTTAGGATTATTCGAACCCGCCTACTCAGTGGTGATAGGCTGGACAGTCTGGTTAGGTACCACCTCAGCTCCCATTTCCTGCCTTCAAACAGAAATGTGCAAACCTTACCACGCTCTGGTTCGAAGAGAGTTGTAGTCAGAGAAATTACTGGGGTAAAGAGATTTAACATCTTATACCTCAAGGCTACAGGAGCGCACTGTGTGTACTGTGTATATCATCATAACTAGCGCCACGTTGTTATGGGCATACTTATCACTTACCATTAGGTGAACGTCTCACTGATTTCGTCGCTTCGTTGATTATAAAAAGAGTTGCCAATCCCGTCGAAACGGTAACAGTCTTCCGTATCTCAATATAAGAGACAGGCGTTCAAGTTTCACCTCACCGTGTTCGGCCTCATTGTAATTTAACAACACGTGTAATTAAAATCGAGTGTTAACCAATTATCGATAAAAAGAAACAATAAATCTTTATGGTTTTTTAGAGCTTTAAGAATGCGATTTAATTTATTGAACACTTAAAAAGTGAACTTGTACGGGACGGTATATCTCTAATTGTGTACTCGCGAACGAAAAATCACTTAAGGGTATCCATGTTCGGTTTCGAAACCTTTTCATATCATGAAGGGCAGATTAACTATAACGGAAAACAAAATGAAGCACCAACGGACGGATCATTGGTCTCATTAGGAAAGGCGTCTCGACTCCAGATCAAAAGCGAGTTTGGATGCAGTTGATTGATGTGTGAATTGTTAATGCACTATGCCGCGTGTCATTTACGCTTACATTGCGAGCTTTCGACTCCTAATGGCTGTGGACGGGAAACGACTTGAATACTGAATGAATAAAACTAATTACGAAACTTATTAAGTATTTAAATGGCTATAAATCTTAATAAAAGGTCAATGGATGTGGAGAGATGACGTGGAGTTAACGGAAGCTGTATATTATATATATATATATACATATATATATAGTTTACTACAAATATTCGATTTTTTTAGGTAGACATATAAACGTCCCTTGACAAATCGGCAACTGATTTATCGATGATTTAGGCTTTTAATATATCATCATCATCAGCTGATAGACATCCACAGCTGGACATAGGCCTCCCCTAAATATCTCCACACCGTTTGTTGGAGTTAATTGAGGGGAATTGGGGTATAATTCACCACGCTGGCGCAGTGCAGGTTGATGGGTTGTCAGAGCCTCGTCTGTTATTTGGCAGGGTGCACCAAGCAGGTGAGGTTGACTTGGGCTCCGTAAGATATTGGGCGGTACCCCTTACAACCCTTAATATATACCAAAGATATTTAGAATAAATACTAGAAATATTTTAACGTCCACTACAAAGGTTCAAGTTATGTATGATAGTTTTTCCAAATAAATAGGCATAACTTGTTTTAAAATAATAAAAAAAAGTTCGTATGATATTTCTATAGCTCACTGATTAAACACTTTTTGAAAAGAAAACCTCTTGTTGCAGGGTTTGACTCTTTTAAAACAGCTTGTATATTTACCACAGATTATAAGCTATATTTCGACAGTCCAGGTATCAGAGCCAGACTATTCGGAACTAGCACGCTTTACCATCCGTCGCGTTATTATCACAACACCATATAATGTACTCGACCTTATATTTCATATGGTAAATGGTATTGTAAGCGGGTTGTAGGTAAAAAAAGAGGGAATACTCGTAAGTGTTCAGTATTCATCGTACCACTCTCGGACGATGGTTACCGCTACGTCATAAAAAACAATAATCGTTATTGTAACTCTAAAAGGCATTGTGAGACTCAAGGCGCGCGGTTAAAGTCAATATTTACATAATCATCCCAAACAGTACTGATTCATTACCATGCTACGGAACCATTGTCACACCACGATACGTCAATGGAATATTTTTTGCAACGTGATGAAATTTGAGGAAGAAATTTATTATAATTGTAATTGGTCTCCACACAACAACTCTCAGCCGATACGTCTACTGCTGAACATAGGCCTAAAGATCTCTACATTTGTAGGAGTTCATATGGACGGATTTGGTCCATTTCTAACCGCGCTGACCCAATGCGGGTGGGTGGAAGACAGAGCCTTTGTTGATTAGCAGCCAACTTGCATTGGGCCAAGGTGGAGGGAAATCGCCCAAATCCTCCCTTAGGGAACCCTTATAAACGACCACTCCTACTGCCCGGCAGTAACACAGGCCACGCTGACTGTAGACCGATCTATGTGGCGTTGGACAGTTGACGCCTATCGGCTGATGATGAAGTAATTTTCGAAAGGTTTATCTTACTCTTAACTACTCTTTTTGAGATCTGCCCTTATAGTACTTTTGCGGACGCTTTCTATTTGTTAAATTTGAATACTTTTTTTTGTTACATGAAATTACTATATAAATCGTTCATCGTCATAATCAACACTAGGCGGCCACTGTTGATCACGGCTTTCCCCCAAAAAGTTTCATGCTGATCGATCCCAAATCCAGCTGCTTTCCATGATATATACCAGAGCACTGGTCCATTTTATATAGAGCTTTCCAAGTTCTTAGAATGGATCCAAGCGTATATTTAATTTTTTCCGTATTATAAACAATTGACATTATTACTTTTCGTGCTATGGCAAAAAAAAAACATTCAGTAATGCGTTCTCTGTACCTTAAACTCAGTTTTGGTCATCGTTAGGATATTAATAATAATAAAAATAAATTAAATTAAGTATTTAACACAGTGATAGTAATTATAATTTTACCTAATACTTAGTAGTAGTAAAGTATTTGTTCGAATAAACAAGTGATGAATACTTTTTGTGATATTGTTAATCATAAATTACGTTCTCAAGGAGACAATAAAACATACTAATATACCACCGTGTCAAATGAGTCTTCTTTTTCCTCGGTATCACTCTTGGCAGAGTGATCGTGGTCATCGCTTCAGGTGTTGGTCGCAAGCTCTCAGATAGCCGCCTTCGTAGTGCATTCATATAGTGGTAATAATGAAGAGTCATTTACTGTCGTTTTTATCTGGTTTGTCCCTCTCATAAGCGTTCTTCCTCGTGCCCTGTTACCTTCAACCTTTCTCTGGACCACAAGTCGTTCAATAGGCTACCTCCCCTCGGCGGTAAACCTAACCAAAAAAGGTGAGGATACGAGACTGTATCAAAGATGATAAATACTGCTTGATGCCGAGTTCTCGAAGTATAGACTCGTTGGTACGAAATTCAGTTCACGATACTCCGAGCATTCTTCTCCAGCACCACATATCTAGAACGTCTATCCTTTTCTTCTCACAAGGTTCATGTTTCTACGGCGTACAAGAACCGAACTGGCCGGATTTTTATGATTGCTGTATATGTTGTGATTTCTCCATATTTTCCTTAGATTGTCCATTGATTGACAATTAAATGATTAATGAACTTAGTATCTCTTTAAATGTTGGTTAATTAAAAAGTGCGTACTCACGCTATCTACGTAACTTTGATATAGATCACACAATTTACTTAAACCTGAGATAATTAATGTCACCTAGTAAACCCACATTGCAAATCTTCCGCCTAACAACTGAGGAAGCAAGGGGAGGCTGAAAACCAGCGATGATCGGAGTTGCTATTCCGGTTATCATTAGCTAAGCCGTGTCCTCTTGCCTTAGCAATAGTCCAATAAAAATGGATACGTAGTATAGTAATGTAAGGTAATAAATGTTTTTTTTATTTTATTTAAACCTACTCGTAAATATTTATATCAACAATTAAGTCTATCAAATTATTTTCCGACTAAAGGTCGTTAGGACGATGTAGACGATTTACTTTTTGCTAGGTCTCTTCATTAAGCTAGTGTAAAATCATATTTTGCTTTATCTGGAAGAGACATACACGAAATGTCGTTTAATGAATCTTCACACGATTTTCAAATAATGAGACTATTTTCATCTGTTGGACATAGACCTCCGATAAAGATCTCACCGATCGGTCCCGCGTTGCTCGCATCCAGTGAGTTCCCACAATTCTCACTAGATCGTCAGTCAGACTTTGTTACAGAACTATTATTTTCACTTTTTAATCTTTAAATTTGCATATTACTCATATTGTGTCCATCTATAGTAGAGATGCAATAAGAATGCCATATATGATTTATGTCAGTTTTGCACAATAATCTCGGTCGATGGTCCTAAATAAATAGATTACAGTTGATGTGAGCTATCGGTGGTACACACCGGCAGATAAACTTTTCATGTATCTGCCATTGGATGTGGTTGTACTCGCCTTTTTCAACGTTTGAATTTAAATGCGATCGCTTTGTACTTAAAGTAATTGAAGTTTACTCTAATTTTTCGTTTAAATTCTCCCGACTTGTCTTATAATAATATACACAATAAAAAATTATTTTTTAAAGATATTTTTGAGTGAATTATCGTATCGTTAGTGTGTAATGGAGAGCGACGCGCTTTCCTCCGGCTGTCAATCTGTGCGCGTGCGCGTGCGCGCCGCGTGGGCGCCGATTGTGCGTTGACATTGGAAAGCGCTGCGGCGGGCATTGTGGTGCTAATTCACCGGCATTAGTGCCGCATTCTACTATACACGCTAATTTATAAGCGATTTGTTTACATACAACAGCGTGGTGAGCAATAAACAGAGCTCTTACGACACCGCACGAGCAGGTTTACGGATATTTGTTTATAATTTGTTGTTACCATAAAATGTTTGATAGCGGAAATGTAAGGAGTTTGTCGCGGCGTCGTAGGTGTTACTAATGAGAATAGATAAATAAAACAAGCATAAAGATATATAAAAATAAATACCTGAAATAATTGCTTTTACTTGTATTGAAGAAAACATTTTGTATGAAAAAGGACTTTTCATTAATATTAAGTTGGAACATTATAATTATAGAATATATCAATAAAGCTTCTATCGTAGGATATTATTAAAGAAATTATTTAAATGACAAGTTTGTGCCTGCGTCTATAGAAATACAAAGTAAAAATAGCTAAACTAAAATATTGTTATTATATAAACAGTTTACTTGACGATAGGCGATGATAAGTCATCCACCACGATGACCAAGTTGTTTGTAATTAGCGTATGTTTAAGGTGAATTTGAAAATTAGAATTTCAAAACTCCTAAATATATATAAATCGCATACATTTTTAAAGAGAATTCATTATTCTAACGTTCAGAACAGTACGAGTGGTTTATTTACAACAATTTGAATCTTTAGAAGGTGAATTGTTCTAAAGCTTTTTAAAGCGACTGTATGAAAATCGATACGAGCGTTCCGTTGCACCCGGAGCTGGATTTCACTTGTATTTTTTAGCCTCCCGACGGGATAGTGCACGCGGTGGCAGCCAATAATCCTGGTGTTGGGTTACTAACCAATATAGGGTTTCTATACATTTTAAATTGCCGACACGCGACAAATTTAAAGAGTTACTGGCGCCATTATTCAATGTAGAAAGCTTAACAGATAAGATTACATTTTTGCTTAAAAGCAGTGGAGGATAAAAGACTACCTGTATACGCGACTCTATTCAAACTATACATACGAAACGCTTATACTATGTGAAAAAAGTGAAAATATTTTTTTTTATAATCTAAAAAAAGCATGTATGTGTTGAATATTATCCACTTATAAAATTTTAACCCGTGTTATAATCCCCACCGTTTAATTTTCGCGACAAAATGTAACCTACGTCATCCTAAGTCCTATATATTTCTAGACCAAAGTCCTTAAAAATTGATTTATAGGCGACGATATCGTTTTTGTTTATGTACTAGTTTTAATAAATTAGTTAAATTTATGCATAACCATTAAAGAATCAATAAAGCAGAGTATTATCTGATACTCAGTTAACAGTTACCAGAAAGCGATAATAATGGACTGAGAATAATTTTACGGTGGTTTCGAAAAGGTTTCGACCAGGTGTGGTTTTGATAACGAATGGGTAATTAAAGTTGGCACTGAACATTCGGCTAATGACTTACAATAAATCAAGCGCCGTAAGCGGTGCGTAATGTTAGACGATAAAGCAATAATGAGCCGGTGAAGGTGCTGCAAAGCAAAAGGGCCCGCAGGCTGCATGGCTCTTGCGCTTTCAGCGAAAGCGACAACTCTGTGGACGTAAATACTAATACCTCCACTATAATGACCAACACATCGTCGAATGAAAAACAGGATATGATTTTTTCCGTTTCAGATTATAAGTACATATGTAGATGATCAAGATAATAGTATCGGTTTAAACCAAGATTCAAAATAAACTGGTGGCAACTATTTGTTACCGGAAACCGTCAAGTTACCACAGTAGCTCCCTTTTCTGCCGATAAAAAGTTATGTGTAAATAATACTATGTTCGACTTTGAAAGACGTAAGTAATAAAATTACTGAGGTAATGAGACTTAACGTATTATGTCTCCAGGCAAAAGGCACTGTAGTCTATGGAACGGTGTATTATTATGAGCAAGACATGTATCTAGAGCTTACCGGCAGGTTAATCAAAATATATTTTCCGCAATATTACTGAGATGTGGATAAAGTTCGAATAGAACTAGCGGCCGTCAGCTGTTGAATCCGACCGACGAATTATTGCGAAGGGAATTGCAAAGATCTCAATGCACTTTCTATTGCTCTTGCCCATTGAGTAGAGATAATAGGCTATTTTTCACGTATCGGAGCCGTTCTTCCTTTCTAGGGATTGCATCAGAACTCGTTGAATTATTTGACTCTATACTTTAATCAACATTCTAACTTCAATGTATAGAAATCCTAATTTATGAAACAGTGTGATCTTTATTTGTGTGTATATACATCGAAGATAGGACGAAATGACAAAACATGGTCAAGACAAGAGTGATGGATGGAGTAGGTCAAAAACCTCACGTATGCGTATTACGATTTGAGGAGAATGAATCGTAATATATATTTTTATACGTTAAGTCAATAACCTCACTGTAACTTGGAGACTATTAATGGGGTTAACTTTTGAAGAACACTTAATAAACATTAATAAAATAACCTAGTATATATCATAATCAATAGATATTTGTCTGTATTTTAGAATCGATTTTTTTTTAATTTCATATTGTAAATGAAATTTATCATTAAACAATAATCAACAATTGGATAGACCAATCTTTATTCTGTATCCTATTTGGTAAAAAATCGTTCAAATCAAGTTAACACTTCTCTGAATAAATCTACGTTGAATGTTGCATTGAAGGTATTCGTTCGTTTGTTCAACGAATTTCCGAGTACGTTGCTTCGTATGCAACTATTCGATTGTTGCATTCTCAGCGGGATTACATTCGCTAACTCACAATTACATAAGCATTGTAGTTGTTCAGAACTGACGGCATACAACGTGCGTTTTAACATAAAACGTTGTGAAGATGTTCAACCCAATCGTAAATGTAATGTTGCTATCGGATACAGCACTAAATTAGACTCATAGATTTGAGACATAATAAAAGATAAGCTACAGCGCTTTTCAACGATTTAGAACTACTAGTTTTAATCATTACGTAGGACGTCTAATAATATTTTTGGGGACATTTAACTAGTCGCTCCCAGTTTTTGCAACTTGAACTGCAGATACGAAGATAAGATTCCATCGTAACGGTAGCCTTAATAATAATCTTTACGCGAAATCACTTAAAATTGCTGAAACAATAAGAGCATCGTAAAACAGCACAGATTATACGAGCGCAGAGAATGTAAACCACACCCACGTGCATGTGCAATGTGGAACAAAACTGATTGACGTGGATCCGGAGCGACGTAACGCTGCACCGTTTTGCAACAAATCTAAATCTGTTGCCAAACAGCATCCACGTACACCACGTAGGCGTATTCCATCCCCGCAAACAATTAGAAGGCTATTGCTCCGTTATAGTAACTAGTAAACATCGAACGGATCGACCTAATACACCGCACCGCTGGGCGCAATGTCACCCACGCGCATCTGTGCAATATGATTGATTGCTCATATTAATATCCATCTTTTGTAACTGAATTCATTTGATAAACATCAAACAGAAACGCCATTAAAATTTACGCAACTTGGTCATTCCAAATTCAATCATATTCACAAATTCCGTATCAAGCATCTTAAATTAAAAACTAAAACGATTACCTGTTTAAAATTAACGTTTTCTTTCCCTAATTTACATGACACAAAAAAACCTAAGCTAAGTAAACGTCGTACACTATTTGTAATAAATAAAATGAGTATAAAGCAGATGATACTAAATCTTCAAAACACTGTAAAGCTAACGGTCCAATCAAAATGTACATTACACTTGGCACAATTCCGTCATTAACAAGAGCCGAATAAGCCGTGGTAAGTTTTTAATTAGCCACTTGTATCAAAGTAAGTATCGAAAGGCACTCTTGCTTAGCTTCGCCTTATAAAATCTATAAATCCATGTCTCTTTCACTCGTGTCGAACATTAATTGACTTTCCAAGATTTACAGCGACGCGATAGAGAACGGACTTCTAAATTTCCAGATCGGGGAAGTAAATGCCTTTGCAGGTAACCTTTATTACAATACGAATATTTACTTCATATTAAGCTTTTTGTTAAGAAACACAAAATATCTATTTTTAAGAAACCTAAAAGATCTTTAAAATTTAAAAAATAACGAGTTTTTATCTATTTCTAACATTCGTGTCAAATGAAAAGTATAGGCTTTTCAGACTTTTTAAAGTCTATAAATTTTTTTTATATGACGAGACGAGCGACACGTTCACCTGATGGTAAATGATACGCCCGCCCATAAAAACGTGGAGCTAAGATAGTATGCATTGCACCATATTGCGTTCGTCGCCTGAGACGTAAGATGTCGTCTTGTTACCGCAGTAATTACACTAACTACAGCCATTCAAACCGGAACACATTAATGTTTCCACACTACTGTTTGGCGGCAGAAATCGCTGCGGTAGTACCTACAGTTTCCGAACAAAATTTTAGATTTGGTTCTATTAATAATCATTTACTATATTTTTATATTCACCTCTTTTCTCTCTACTCTTAATCTTATATGGGGAATTCTATTAAAAGTCTATACATAAGTCTCTACTGCTTTGTGCTTGATAATCATGATTGCAAAAATTTAAAAATGTATCTATAAAAATATCCAAAGATTATACTTGTTTTTATGTAAGTGGTACAATGAGTAATTCCACTACATTAACATTCACAACATCGATAAAACTACCATCATGCCTCCGAATCTTTACACTACCGTTAAGGCTATTGTGTCGGAGGGCCATTTAACATCGAACCGAACAATTGAATCACACAATAAAAGCAACACAAACAATCGCTTTCAATCCCCTCCAAGTCACTTTTAGCTAATGCTAGTTAGAAGTTATTGCATTATTAAAATTCATATAGCAATTTTTTAAGTTAAGTAATTTAGTAACCTCTAAGTCTCGTTCCGGTACCGGGAATCGAACTTGAACTTCCTGAGCGAGAGCCAGATATCCGCTCTCATATTGAGGGTAGGCCTGTACTCCAACAGTGGGGACGTAAATTGGCTGTTGAAAAAAAAAAGTCCCGTTACGAGACAGCAGCTGAGCGAACACTAATCAGTAGTCAATCAAGAGATATTGTAACTGGTTCACATCGTACTTTCGGACCTTAATGTGGGTCGCGTTGAGAACTAAATTGAATGCTGCGATAGCCACGGGACAGGGTCTCGATAATCTTTTAATAACCCATTAACGAATTAGAACGACGACGTAACAAGTTTTTTTTTGAATTCGGCAAACAAAGGGGACATTGGACTAACGATTATGATTATTGATACAATGCTGCTATATTTAATCTTTTATGGGTATAAAGGGTCCGACACAACAATTCACGGGATCCAAGCCAACCTCACCTTCTTGTAGTACACCCCCTGCTAATCAACAAACGAGCCTCTCGCTCCTATCAAACCGCATTATGTCAGCGTAGTGGGAAATGGCCCCAATCCCCCTATATGAAGTAGTAGCCTAGTGGCTGGCGGTACCGGAAACCGTGCTGACTACGTGGGGGAGCCCTATGTCCAGCAGTGGACGTGTATTGGCTGATGATGATGATGATGATGATGATCTTTTAAACAAGAGAGTACTCGTACTTAGGTACGAACCGGAAGAGTATACAAATGTGAATATATGTAAAAGAGAGGCTTCATTAATTATTTTATTGGCGAAAGGTCTGTTATCGGAGAACGTGTAGATATCTGAAGGAGGTTAGCTTATATGGTTAGCCAAACAGAAATGTAGGAAAATCATTCGTTTCCGGCTTGAAAGAAGCTGTAAGGAGTGAAAGTTCCGAGAGTTACGAAACTTAATATCTCGTGTCTAAAAGCGTTAAGTACAATATTGTGTTGTGTGAAATATCCTTATTAACACCACATTTTTTGAGCAGGTGTGTTCTTTATTACCAGATCAACGTCTTGATAATATCGTTGTTTTATCGAATATAACATAACATAATCATTCGCCGAGAACAAATGTGAGCATTTAATAAATTTCAAAGATGATTTTGACCTTGGACCGCTTTTTAAATTCGAGGTCCCTTAATAATCTCTTGAATTGGGTCAAACGGTACAAAGGTCCGAACATTCATGTTTAGTGATGTGCAAAGCAGTTACAATATTTTTTCTTCACGATTTTATTTTAACTGGGTAATTCGGCGGTTATTATATATAGCACCTCAGTATTCAATAAATCATTGAGAAACTGCTTCAAATTTGTCATAAGAAGTTTTTATACTTAAAAATGTTCATTTTACATAGGACTATGACTTAGTAAAATTTACGCCAATAAAATATACTCTTTATTAAGAGTAGGAATTTAATTATTAATATATAAATCGATGCACATGACAAAGTTAATATTTTCGCAATAATTATGGGAGGTTGTGTAACTTTATTATAAAAGTCCCTGTATTCGTTTATCACATAAAGTGTTAATTAACATCTATTGCATCATCGATCAGTTTATGACGATGGTACGAACATATGTTCAGACCTTCACTGTCTCCGTGGCTCAGTAAGTAACACGGAGGAGGTCCCTAAATCGATTCTTGGACGATTGCAATCCCTCTGGCTAGTTACCACTATTTTTTGGGGATACAGCTAGCGCAAGTGTCAATATAGGAGATCTGGAGAATTATTTCAGAGAATGTTTCATCATCTACTAAGTTATTACGGTAACAGTATTTGAAATTGAAGTAAAGTATACTTTGTAGGTAAAAAGAGGCGCGCTTTCGAATCTGATCAGAGCGGGTTCTCGTGGCTGCTTATAATTTTTGCATTTTCTCGGCGCATGCGCATCGGGTTTCTCGACATCTCGATGCATCCGACGCCCGTTACGAATTGAACCGGCTCCCGACTTACGCTCTCCGCTTTAAACGTTGCAGCGTTGAAGACAAAGAGGTCTATGAGGTACAGATAAGTAATTATATATTAAAAGCTTTTAATACATCAGACATTTTATATATGTTCTATTGTATATCATATTAAAACTAAAGTACGAATGTAACTAAATAACATGTACAGTCGCTAAATACAGTAATCCCTTTTATAACACGGTAGATTGGTTCCGCGTTATAGGAATAGTAGCATGGTAGCATTCCCGTATTACGTGTTTTTCGACCCCGTATAACACCTTACGTTATAAATTATACACTTTTCTCGCCAAGGGAGGTTTAAATCGAATATTGAGAAAAACAATATTATGAAAAAAATATATAAGTTTTATTAAAATCAAACCAAACTAAAAAAAATTAAAATAATAATACTTATGCATATGAATTAAAACACAGTTGATTTCAATTAATTACTAATTATAACTGTACAAATTATTATGAATTTCACAATACAGAAATATAATGTGCGAAATCCGCGCGTTATTTGGGAGAATGCCTGTGTTATACGGGGGATTGAAATCGTGTAATATGAAAATATATTATATGAGTACCGTGTTATAGGGGGGATTACTGTATTATGTAAGAAATTAATGACATAAAAAATAAAACTCACCTGACTATCCTTTCGTGGCTGTGGCAACCGCATCAAAGGTGGTGGAACCGGCGGTGGCATTCTCATGGGTGGTGGGGCACGGGGCCGTAACGCTGGGGGCGCTGGTGGCATATAAGCGGCTGGCAGTGTATGTTGCGTCATAAGAGCGTGGCATGGCAAGGGGACGTGGGGAACAATAGCGGTACTGTGCGATGAAGGTGCGTGTGGAGGTATGACGGGCATGTGAGGAACTAACGCAGTGCTATGGGAAGGAGAAGTATGAGGCGTTTGAGATCGTGGCCCATGAACAACGGCCACAGTGGGAGTTAACGGGGGTGCGCGGCGTTCCCTGGCGCGTTCAACTATGGCAAGGTGTTCGGAAGGTCTGATAAGGCGCGGCGGTGGCTGGACACGAGGCTTCGGTTCAGGAGGACGCACTGGTTGAATGGCAAGTTGGGCTTTAAGTTGGGGACTAATGTGGGCACTATGTTGTGGACTTCTTTGGGCAACATGCTGCGAGCCCATCGGAGCGTTGTATTGTGGGCTTATGGGAGCCATATGCTGCGGACTAATTTGAGCAACATGTTGTGAGACTATCTGAGTATTGTGCTGTGGACTCATGTGGGATATTTGTGGACCAACACGGGGGCTTTGGTGTTGGCCCACCGAGACCCCATGCTGGAGACTCGTCTGTGTGCCATGTTGAGCGCTCGGCCGGGGCGGTGGCGGTGGCGGACGCCTTCGCGCCGCCTCCGATTCGTCTGTCATCGGTGCGCGCCAATCTGTAACATAAATGACACTAATGTTAAAATACTTTAAAAGAAACTTAATATCAATGAAATAATTTAATAACTTTGTTATTATTTTCTTTGCTTTTATCTTTATTTTCTTAATATCAAACTACGGAACATCTAGTAGATAACAAAATATTTTCTTTCAACATGCTTTTTTCCAGCGGGCACAATCTAAAAGGCGTATGGCTTAAAATAAAATAAAAAAAAACATAAGTTTTTTGTTATATTGAAAATGTAACGAACATGACAGGAGTACGTGAGTACCTAAAAAGAGTAAATGAAGAAGTATATACATGCTTATGCTAATTATTGCTATGAGTAGACACTCATATTAAGACTTAAAAAACTGGATGCAGGAAGTAGATTAAATATTTCGCTATATGAAATGTTTATATAAGTGAATATGTGGTTTTAAACATCAAATACATAATATAGCTGACGATAATGAACTTAATTAATTTAAGGTTATTTCTTAAATATATCAAAAAATTTTGATCCATAATATAAAATATTCACAAAGGAAAATCACGGGAAGTGTGTTCATCATGTGGACCGGACATGGGCAATCCGAGTTGAATTGTACGCAAACAATACCGGCAGCGCAACGGTCTACGTCCGGACAAGTTCCGGAATGTTCAACCACGTGACCTGTTATTTCCGGACTTTCTAATCTACGGATATAATATATTATCGCGGAAATCAATCTCAGCGGACTGTTAATTTTATTTTGTTATAGATACATCCAATTAGTTGGGCAACAAACAAACGAAACATATTACTAAGTTAAAGCATTATACTTATTTTTATTCTCGTTTTAACATTTGAATCGAATTTTTATCATCGATCAAATAAATAATAAAAAGACAATGTAAGGTATAGGGAGGAAGTGGAATTAATTTCCATTCCCCTCGATAAAGGAAATTGCATGAATGCAATAGGGATTTGAACCGACGACCAATAAAGACAATGATATAACAATGTAGCATACAGAACCAATGTATTTTAAGGGGAGAAAATAACAAATACTTGTATCGAAGAAATAAACCTTGAAAGAAAGGTTATAACGGCGAGGACACTGTAAAAACAGAAATCTTACATGCGATATTCTTTACCCTCTCTTAAATTATATATATTTTTATGAAATCTCCATCAGTGTATTATGAATATTTTCTTTGTTAGATGTAAGATGGTCGGACGTCTGTTAGCAAATGATAATGATTGCCAGTTTATCAAGAATATCTCATACGTTTACTTTTCTTTAACATTGACTTTATATCAATGTCTAAATAAAGAATAATATTATTTTCGTGTTTTAGTTTCGAGTAAACTCTGGTGCGGATGCACGGATTTACATTAGCCTTTTTTATATAAAAAAACTACCGTTACATAATCAGTAAAATTTGGTTTGTTAAATAAGTAATATTCGGGTAATTATAAGAGATCTATAAGAACTTTTTATTTAAAAACTAAAAACTAAAAATAATTTATTACAGCGCCATCTGTGCGATATGCGTGTAACCATTTTAACGTAAGGTATGCGAATTAAACTCACGCCACAGAGCCACACTTGCCATTAATTTTCCGATCGGTTCGATATCAAAAATGTTACTCAATGAAACGACAGAGAAATGGCGCCACTGAAGTATTGTTTTATGAACAATGAAAAGATTTTAATGTATGCATATAATGTTCAATAGTTTAACAATAATTGAATCCAAGTTTATGTATGTAAGTAAGCAGTGTACAAACATAGAAACAAAACGGCCACTTTTGCCATAGGGCATTTATAATCCCATACATGAATAAAACATTGCATTGTCTTGTTGCATAACGGGCTATCGCATTTGGTTTAGTTCGTACGATTTTATAAATCATTATGTCTTGTATTTCCATACTGTATCTGGTGGCAGATTTGAATTATAGCTAGAGCATAATACTTTCAAATGTTACACCACTTCACTCTCAGTGGTAAAAAGTATGGAAAATTATAAAACATACATATAGATAATATATATATATATAGCAAATTATTACAAAAACAATTTAACCACAAATTTTTTGTCAAAATTAACATCATTCGTATTATACTAACCAAATAATGTAAACAAATTACATTTTCTATACGTTCTTAGTCAAAACAATACAAAAAAATAAACAGCTCTTAATTTTCCCACAATTGGGTTCCGATAGCTTTTCTCACAGGGAGAGGAATCAAGGCCAAAAATCTACCGGGAAAGTTTGAAACTGTCCTATTTTAAGACGTACAATCCGATCGTAAAATTAAGCTATTAGTTTGTGTGTATTAAAATCATCTTTTTGGATTTAAGAAGATTCAGATAAATTTCCATATATAATCTTCAGCTATTTTCCTCGACAACTTTATTATTCGAAGTCCAAGTTTATTTACGCTCGTCGTCGCACTTGACCCACAAATCCGCAAGCGAGTTGTCTGAACCAACGCGAGGTTAATGAGATAATTATTAACATCATGACGCTGCTTTCAGATCGGTAATTTTTTTAATATATATAAGAAATTTCAATCTATGTAGAGCCTCATCGCGATATCTATGGAACCATAAGGCTTGAAGACTTGAAAATTGGTAGGAATATTCCTTTTATAAGATTCCATCCCCAAAGGGAGTTGCGGCAGTGTTACAGCTAGCAAAGCGGGCAGAGAACAGCTACTTTCGTTTATTGGATCATAAAGGATAGGGTCAAAACATATTGCTTTTTGGAGTCTCTAAGATAGTTTGAGAGTAAGAGAGCAGTTGTTTTATTCTACGTACGGACAAAACGAGTAAGACGTTCATCTGATGGTAAGTGATATGCCCACACATAACAACAACGTAGCACTTGGATAGTATACGCTACATGAAATTATGCTCATGAGACATAAGATAATGACTTTCGTTATCCCATTAATTTCACTAGCTAAAACTTTCAAACCGGAACAGTAATGCACACTACTGTTTGGTGATAGAAATAAGTGCTGCTGTGGTACCTACCTAGACGGTCCCCGGCAACACAGTCCTACTGATACTGGATACTAGTCTACCTAGTGATAAAATCAGGAATTACTCTAACAAGTTGTTGTTAATGTTCGAGTTCATATTTTCAGAATTTTTTAAGGCGGTGGCCGTAAAATTTTTTTGCAATCTTAAGACGTTCACCGATGAAAGTTAGTATTTGAAACGATTACTATTATACAACAGAATTAATATTTTAAGCGAAAGTAAAAATAAAACAATCGAGATTGCGTGTTTGAGTGAAGTCGGAGCGGTTGGGAATTTGCAAGCAATTTGTGCGAGGGAATTAAATTGGAAATTATCTCGAGGTGGAAACTAAGGCCGTTCTGGTTTGAGCCGTATGCAATAACCGCCAAACCGCAATGGAGCAACGCGTACCGTGTACCGAAATACGAACCAACGGAAATCTGAACCAAGACGGAGCGGTGCACGTTTTGTAGTTGTATAAAACAAATTATAACCAAATTATAAAAGCTTTCTTTCAGAACAAAACGATAATATGTAAATTCTATGATATTATAACGCAGACGACGGTAAAGGTCTCGTGACGAGTTAATAAATCTTTATATATATCATAGATAGATACAAAACAAAGATATATATATATACTACAAAATTTTAAATAATTTAGTTAAGGATAATATAATTACAGGAATACCAGATTAATGTTATAAACCGTTAATTTAAAGCATGAAATTCATAAGTGGTCCAATCTAGCTGCAGTCCGCCTCCGAACTCAATGTAGGTTGTGGTCAGCCGGCTGAGGGGCGGGACAGTCTAGATTAATTACGTACTAATTAAGTATCCTGCGGTTGCCTAAGTTTTCAACTGTTTATTTTATACGTTAATTAATTCAAATAGAGAATATTATTCAAAATACCATCATACTTTTGTATAAAATTTATTTTTTCTAATTATTTATACCTAGACAAGATAAACTTTTTTTTATTCTGCAAAATGTTTAGAAGAGCGAGATGTTCAACTGATGATAAACAACACTTGGCCATAATAACGTAGCGCTAGTTAGGATGATACACAGCAACACATTGCGCTCATCACCTCGAGACAAAGGATGTAAAATCATTTCATTAAAGCTTCAACGCCGTTCAAACCTGAACATAGTAATGTTTGCATACTATGTTTCACGACAGAAGTAGTAACATGGATGGTACCTTTTTTTTGGTATACGATGACGAAATGCCTTACCACACCTGCCCTCGCCGGTGCAAGGTTATGTCGGACTTGCACCGACTAAAACCACCACGATGTTTGAACTATATCAGTTTAAAGCAAGCCACGGGAAAGCCTTCGCATACTACCGCGACCCCGCCAGCGTCGGCTAAACCATGCAGCCCCGCCTCGGAGTGTAGCACCCCTTATTTCCGCCTTTGTAAGGACGCGCTTTCCTTTCGGTCTCTCATAGTGCTCAGGTGGAAACGGATCCTCCTGAAATTCGTCACCCAGAGGCCATGAGAGCCAAGAGAGAAAATACTCTAGCGGGGATAGTTACCTACTTAGACGTTGTAAATACGTACTACAAACACACCAAGTAGTCAACAAATCCAATAAACACTTGTCTTTCAACACGTATCTTCAACGACTGTTGTCACAGCAAATAACAAACACTAGAATAACATTCATTTACAGTTTATTATTGAATATTTGTGAAAACCGTTAACAAATACTGCACTTAGTGTGGTGCGCTTTCATCGCCATGACGACACTGTTGGCGCGCTTTTTTCTTACAAAACGAGCGCATGCGCGATGGCAGGAAATGGTACACAACAAACTTCGCATCTGCATTTGCAAGGATGCATTTTACACCTTGATACGTTCATTTACGACCATAGGGATTCCCTCATAAAATTACCGCGAGGGTCGCGTGTCTGGCCCCACACGGTTCCTAGCTGATGATAGCTTTCAGGGGCAATTTTCTTATAGATATTAAAGTACATACGCGTAAGTATAGTGGTTACTGTACACGGAGAATATTTTCTCATTTCCTCCTTCAATCAAGATTGGTTTACGCATTATCTCACCAAGCCGGTTTCCGTTGAGATGGATTGCTTTAATCATAATTTAACATCATCTTTGCTTATATATTAAAGTGATGGATAAAATGTTTTATAACGTTGTAATGATGAATATTTTAGATTTTGGACTGCAATTAACGCCATTTTCATATCATAACTGGTACATCTTATTGTTGATAAGTCTCTGTTGGCGAAGACCGTCTAGCAAGGTATCATCGCAGCTCCTATTTCTGACGACAAACAGTAGTGTGCAAACATTACTGTGTTCCGGTTAGAATCGCGTTGTAACTAGTGAAATTACTGGGGTAACAAAATTTAACGTCTCAAGGCGATGATTATAATGTTGTGAAATGTATGTCATTGTGACCGGCGCCACATGGTTAAGTGCTGGGCAGGTGACCATCAGGTGAACCTTTAGCTGGTCTAGTCGCTTTGTACAATGAAAGGAGCTCCAAAATTCAATCGTTTAACACAAATTTATTACCGACTATAAACTTCTAACAATCACAAAGTAAGTTACAATTGTGCTATTGTAACTTGTTAGAGTTTGTAAGGCTTAAGAGCTTAAAAACATAAAAGAATAATCCGTTTGAATTTAAATTATTCAAATTTAAACTAATGTCATTATGCAGCTTGCCCCCCCGATAAGGGAAGATCAAAGAGATGTAAACTCATGCATTTTTATGAGGCAGCAGCTAGGAAACCTTTAAATATTGGTTTGTTACGAAGCTGAAACGCGATTAAGCTTTGTTTACGAAACGTTATTAACTATGTAAATAACTAGACATTGTTTTAACGAATCGCTTATTAAATTTACAATGATTTGATTGTGAAATGTAGTAGGACTGGATTTTTTTTTTTGGGGTGGTGCTTTTATCCCTTATGGATATATCGGCTTTATTGGCTCAAAAAAAAACTTACGGTCCTAATTTTGTGGGTACAACATGTCCAAAATATCTTGTACTGGCCCAGACTTTGGTTCACACATCACCATGTGTAAGGTGCGCAAGTCCAAGTATTGATGCTATGTTTACTCATCAACACCTCTCTTTTGATCTAATATTTTAAACACAACATCAGCGAGTGTTGGATATACTCTATTTTGCTTGCGACTATGTGTCCAGTCCAGACTAGTGTCCAGAACGCAGCTTATGAGCCTTTATTACCAATTCCCTACTTAGTTTACAATCAATAGCCCAAGGTAAGTGCGGAGGCTGACTTTTGTATGATTTAGTACCGTATACCTTTTTAATAGGATTGGATATATTGGTAGAACATAAGAGAGTACCATCGAAAAACAAACCATGAATGTATAAGTGATGGATCTTTCATTCTGGCAAAAAACTCCCTAACTAGAACGCTTACATGGTAAACATTTGCACAATATTACTTTGACAATGGGAGTAAGAACTGATGTCATATCATCCTATGGTTTATCCAAAGAAAAACCTAATATAAGTTGTATAAATAAACTTCACTGGTGGTAGAACTCTGTTGCCGGAGACCGTCTAGATAGGCACCACCGCAGCTCCTGTTTATGCATACTAACAGTACTTTGCAAACATTACTGTGTTCGAAGGCGACTGTAGCTAGTGTAATTACTGGGGTAACGAGCCTCAACAGCTTGCCTCAAGCAGATCACAGTGGTGCAGTGTGTATCATCCTAACTAAGGTTATTGTTATTAGCAGGCTATCACCATCATCATTCATCATTATCAACCTTTGTTTATCCACTGCTGGATATAGATCTTCCTCAATGTCTTTTACCAAATGCGATCCTTAGCTTCTCGCATCCACCCCTGATGATGTCGTCGGTCCGTCTGTCACTGGTCGATTATCATTAAGGTAACCTCTATTTTTTCCTGGTTAAAAATAAAATTTACGTAATATGACATTAGTAACAAATCCGACCAATATAAAGTTCCATAACGAACGAACACCTTGTGATGGTGCACAGCAACATTCTTACTATGACAGGTGAGGTTCTCATGCTAATAAGGTTTATTGCCTCTTTTTTTGTGCCCCGTAGCATCTAAAGAAGTTCATTATTGTTTTTTTTTACTTATAAATTCTTAGTACGAACTTCATTTACAAATCTGATTCGGTTAAAATGATACACCCTTAACGAATGTAAATGTTTTGGATCCATATATAAGTTATTTATTTTTTGGAAATATCTATTAGTAAGAATAATATTCATCACTTTTTACTATCAAGCTTTTTTTCCACATATTACCAGCGATCATTCATTATCTTTAAGATGTGAAGAAGATTAAGTATTTAAGAACGATTTCCTCGTCAAGGAACGTCTTCCACGACATAACATTTAGTTGTCTTATTTCAATGTATTGCGACAGCATCTTTAAGTCTTCTCCTGTGGCCACCTTTGGATTCCTATAGTTATTAGAGAATTTTTCTTCTATAGAGCTCAGTGATTAACTACATATTAATAATTTTTTGGCTACAAAGTAAAACAAATTTTTTTAAATGTGATAACGAAAGCGGCGAAATTTAAGTCAAAGAAAGAATCTAACCCAAGAGAGCCTCTTTTCTTACCTAGATCATATCCATATGTTCACGATTTTAAGAAGTTAGTAGTAAATTAAATAATAAATTGGTAGAGAGATACACTACTTAGAAGGGTGGATACACACACAGGTGATCAAAGCTTTTAACCATTTACATATTCAAGCAATTAAGCTGATAAACATCATCCGCATACATCACAGACTGGCGGTGATCAGTATTCGGGGCTCGAATGACTACGGGCGCTACGTGGTACATTAGTAGGGTCTATAGACCACCCCCATCGAGTTGCAACGATAACTGCACCCGAAGGGATGTTCAACAAAATTTTAATAAGCCGGATATTAAGATGCAAAATAATACAATTTGAATTTATTACCATTGAATATCCGGTTTAACATTTTCTTAATTACATTTAAGATTCTTCTTAAGGTGCCTCTCCGACTAGCGGACGTTGACGAGAGTTGTCAGATTAAGATTAGAGTTACGAATTTACATTTATAAGGTAATGAAAGTTTAAGTCTCTTATTTTTAATAATGTAATATTAAACAGATATAAAAGTACCCAAGTCATTTAAAGGCCAGTTTTATAAAATTACAACCTAATGTAGAAACTGAGTTTTGGTACTACTGTTATAAATCTTGTCCTAAATTATATTATATTTAATCGATCTTCGTATATTTACAAATAAAATTTATTATTCTACGTTATTTATTGTACTTCTAATACTTTTGATTTCGTAAGAATCGTTATCAGTGTCTTTGTTAAAAGATTGGTAGGTATAAAAGTGACCATATTGAGATACGAGAGAGGATATTACTGTGGAGAAATTGAACCGTATGAGAAAATTTAAAATGACGGTGGACAGGGCACATGCTATAGGAAACTAGAAAAAATTGGACAAAAATTATTATGGAATGATACAAAAGAGATAGCAAAAAGAGTAAAAAGAGCAAAAGGAGACAGAGCTAACGATGGGGAGACGACACAAAGGAAATCGATGGTAAAGCATTTATTCTGATGAACAAAGAGAGATGTGTGAAATATTTACTAGAGGCCTTTGTCCACTTAACCGAGTTAAGGCGAGTTGTTAATACTAAGAATTCACTTGCAAATAAATTTCCTGTGTGAATAAATCATTGTATATCCGAAGCCGATCCTTTGACGTGTACTCTGAAGATTTCTCTCGGAGAAATTGATCCCCGCGTGGATAAAGCCGACACGTCGCTGCGACGAAGTGGGATAAGTCACACGTTGAATATTAACTGATTCTGGCGACAGATGTCGCGATAGTGCGGTGTCGCGACCTCGTGTCGCCGCGGTTTCGCAACGAGCGCGTCATCCGGCGGGCCGCGTGGGTAAATCGATGCATTTACAGCTGCCACTCACGAAACATAATTATAACCGTCTTATACTTTTGAAATTGGGAGAGGGGAGAGGAGAAGTAGGAAGGGTTTAAATGTCTTCAAAATAAGCCGTTTCTAGAAGAGATTCTGTCCTTTGCGGAAAGTATATAACCATGTTGTGATGAAGTATAATGCTATTATTAGTCATTCGGCTGAGTATTTCAGCTTCTCCAGTTCA
This sequence comes from Ornithoptera alexandrae, assembly GCA_029030555.1. NCBI lineage: Eukaryota > Metazoa > Arthropoda > Insecta > Lepidoptera > Papilionidae > Ornithoptera > Ornithoptera alexandrae. The sequence continues at coordinate 2,533,533 of JARDVY010000037.1, read as the reverse complement.
TGGCCTAATTAATTCTAATCTACGTTATCAACTACTGGGAGTGTCGTCGGTGGCCTTTAACTATGTGTCTGAATTCCTACGGTATTCGCTTTTAACTACTGCTTCTACAAGAGGTGTAGTTATCCGTAAATTTTTTGTCTGGATTTCTGTTGAATTGGGGAATCTACTCCGTCGTCGAAAACGGTCTCGGGTCCGTCCGCCAACAATCTTCGCCTACGTTGGGAACAGTAGGTGGAAGTAAGTACCGGTACCTAATCCTAAGGAAATGCAAGGCCCTCTTCAATACTCTTGCTGTGGTTCATCAAATATAACATCAAACGATAAGCCTTCCCTCTTATTTACCTCCAACGACAAGCAGGACTTGTGCAACCACAAATACATTCATTAATGCCAATATGATGAATAACCGAAGCAGTTCCGGAACTAAACTAACAAATCAAATATAACATTTACCTGCACATACATGTATAATGTACAAATTCAATACAAAGAACTTACAGTCTTACTTTTATTAAATATATAAAAATTATACAACATACATAACATAACAATAAAAAATTGTACTATTTTTAAAAATCCTTACATGGGTTAACGTTTCTTCTTCTTATGGTGAACTTTTTCAACTTGCTTTCAAGCTTAAGACATATGGTCAAAATATTTTTATACTTTTACTTTTTTTTACTTCAGAAACTTCTGCACAAGTGAGCACATTACTATTACTGTTATTGTCATCATGATGTTCTCAAATTGAATTGATGAAACTTTGTTCCGACTCTATTAGCAAGCTCATCATAAATTGGCGGATGTCTAACTTTACAATCTCTTATAAAAATATCATGTAAAATTGTCTCCTCGCCTTGAGACATAAGGTGTTAGGTCTCGTTACCTCGGTAACCTTTAAGTAACGTTTGCACAGTACTGTTCGGTGGCAGAGAAATAGGAGCTGCGGTGGGACTTGCAGTTAGGTCTAGACTACCATCAATTAATGGTAAATACTAAATTCCAATACTAGATTTATCGCGTCATTACATTGTATCATTTCGAGCAACGTTTCACGATATTAGCATCCTGAACACAATTAATTTATCGGTTCCGAATGGAGTAACCCTTTTTGTTATAACGACGGAAGGCCGGTACCGAGGGTGGAGGAACCCTTTCAAAAGTCCTAATCACGTAATGCCGTATTTGTGTTAGGGACAAAGTCAAACAAAGAGTTGTATTACCACGGCTTCCCCTTATTGCACACGTCGATTTACTTTGTTTTTATTTGTACCAACACTAATTTTAAAAACGATTCTGTTTATATGTAGGTAATACTTTGGAATTAAATTAATTATTTCTTGGATTAATGTTAACATTACTCAATACTAGTAAAAGGTAGTTATACATCTAGTAGAGAATTGCATTAAATAACAATATTCTTAAAAAGCAGAGCTGTAAGTTGTTTGATGTAGATTCGAGGATAAGAATCGATGCAAAGGTTATTTTCGTGTGATATGTAGACGCTATCAAAGAAGACTTATACGAAGATCTATTAATTAAAGTAAGAGATGATGGAGCAACGGTGATTGATTGACTTTATCCGAATGTATTAATGCAATTGTTGCATTTTTGTGTCAACGAATAAATGCCGAATCTTGCGAATTATCCTCGCTCGTGACTGAACATTGCACAATTATTCGCAGCGCAACACCTATAAGATACCTCCTCCTCAACAATCCAGCATTTGTGGTAATAATAAATTTAATTATTAATATATTTAGATAAAAACATTTTTGCTTACGATTCATGAGTATATGTCGAATTAATTTTGTTTGTATATTGAATTAAACGTAAGCAAAATGTAATACGATAGAGCGAAAGTAACGCTGGTAGAAATCATGAGTAGTAAGAGAAATCCCGGTGTTATAGTTCATAATACCTATAACCTATACTTCGACGAACTTAATAAGCACCGCTCACCATATCGCTAATCAGCAACACTTGAACGCTCGTGATTCAAATGCAAACCCGGAGTAGACGTGAGCGGCATCAGCCATCCGATTTGAATAAATAAATCACAGCCATCCCGCCATTTGTTGGTGCGCCGTGAAAGGTGTTCGGTTCGATTAATCCGTCATCTTTCACCAGTCGGAGTATTCCTCGCGGAAAGCGCAGATTGCATCATACAAAACCACGGCACTGCATCGCCCTCGCCATTCTTTTACGTGTCAGACAGGGCACAGTTTTTTTATCTCCCAGAGAAAGCGTTTCGTTTTAAACGTTGCCCATTACATTTCCGGATTTTAAATCGGCTCGTGTCTATCGCAGCATCGGCTGGCAGTGGTGATGATATCTTCGTAGTTTTCACACCAGAAGCGTGACGCCATCAGAGTAATGGCGATGTACTATCGCATGTTTTCCTTAAGCCATAAATTCTATCTTGTCGTCAATGAAATTTAGTAACATTCCTATTAGTCATTATATAAAGAGGGCTATTAGTACTAGGCACAATTTATGGTACACCAGATAGAATCCCATAAACAATGTTTATTATTACTTCTTAAAATCCTTTCTTAGTTGTTTCTAATGAATTTTCTTAATCAAATGGATATGTAAATATTATATATTATTTACACAACCATGTTTCAGTTTCCATGAATAATATCATAAAAAACTAAAATTCAAGTTAATTTAAGTATTTATATTTAATTAATACTTTCACTTTTTTATTTATTTTTTTTCAAAAATAAGCTTGGTACAAGATTATTTAGCATAAGCGTTATCAAATTGATCGTTAAATTTTCGATATCAATTAACGAGAGAGTAACGATCGAATTTTACTTCATAATTCGATCATACGAGAAAGGTTTTACATTTGTATTAAATATATGTTCATTTGAAATCAACAAATTCATCATTAAATGCTTTATATATCGATGGTCAATTATATGTCCCATACAGTAAAGTTACTTAGGACTTATATGAGTGAGCAAGGTTAGAATAGAAATACATATAATAAACATAAGATTCTTAACAATTGTTATTTGGTATTACTTAGGTACTGTTTATATTAAGTTCCTTTTAAATACAGTTTAGTAATATATGACCGATCGATACAGAGATTTTTGGGGAGGCGTATGTCTAGCAGTGGACGTATATCGGCTGATGATGATGATGATGTGCAGAAAAATTTTCCCTCAGTTCACACTTTCACGCAAATTACACTATTTTTTGTTACATCTTCAAATACTGGGTTTCACTGTATATTTAAAAATTAATACCGATTTATGCCGCTATAGTGACACGTAATGAGATTATTACATGTTTGAACTTACTGATATTGATATATAAAAAATATCTACCTGATAATTGGTGACCACAGTGGGTCGGCTGCGTGTTTGACACGAAATATTTGAACGGTTAACAGCCGCGCCCGTTCCGCTTCTATCCGATGCCAATTCATGATCGTGCAACTATAATTGCTTTGCTATTTTTAATACGCGAAAAACTTGCATATGTACGCTGTTTTACTGCTATATTTGCTTACGTGGATAAAGAAAATACATTAAATTCCATAAAAACCAAGTCAATTCAAGATTCTGATAGTATTTGAGTAAACCACAGATATATCAAAGTACTGAAGCGTTTGTACGTCGCCGCAACGTTAAAGTGTGTTAACATTAAATGTATATTTTTATTAACTGATATATAAAAAAAAATGTTGAACAAGTTAAACAAAAACTTGTAGTTATATTAAAATTGAAATTAAGTACGAAATATTGAAAATTTGTTTTAAAGAATAGATGAGGATGAAAACTAAAACTATGAAGTAAATGTCAATAGTAGTTTCTTCTGTAGACGTTGCATGATCAATTTTATATACCGCTGCGTTACTCATATTTATGCAGAGGTCGACCGCTATCGTTCAGTTGGTCATGGTCTAGATTCTAGACCATTCTAGTGTAAAGGGATTACTGCTTTTATTACGACGTAACATAAATTTATAGATAACCATAGGCTTTTAATGGTGATGGAAACTATATTGTAAGTTATAAAAATGTTTTATAAATTTCATAGATGTTTTTGTTTGACTCATTGCTATAGTATTAACCTTTACTTTATTATTTTTAAGTATTTTTTAGCATAGTGACATAAGGAATTCATTTAGCCTTCAAGATCTAATTACTCTATACTTTTGATGTACAAATACTTTGGACGAATTATTGAAAACAACACGCACACAATATTTAATTTGATGACCTATACAAATTGCCTTGTAAACATAATGATTAAGTTTCAACATACGTTTGCATATGAATTTGAAAACATGTCAAAACAAAATACGTCCGTATATACAATACTTCAACACAGTACATTGTGCTTAAAATTTCATTGCACTTTATAAGATGCCGATAATGCAAATATTTTCAAGCAAATGAAAGATCGTGAAAGGATTATAAATTTTCCATTTGTTGATACTGTATTGTAAATATTACAGAAAAACGGGATCTACGCTTTTAGCAATGCAGTTGTGTTCGTTTATATTATCATTAATATCGAGGATATATCTGAACAACTTTAGTGGTCACCATCGCGATATAACGAGCGCCACCCACACTGATGCACCGTCAAAACAAGCTATCATCAGATGTATTTTGAGAGCGATTGTAATCGGAATCGATATCGTGCCAGATGATGATTCAAGGCAACTAGTAGGGCCGACCTTAACGAACTCGAAAGCTCAGTCCGCCCATTTAACGAGCTAACTATTACCGAGGGTGTACAGGATCCTACCTACGCTGGAATGTTCAGTATCCAATTATTGCAGGAATTGAAATTTGATACTTTGGATTATTTTTTATAGAACGAAACAAATATACAATTATAATATTCCTTAACCCGGTGATAAGCGATACGTCTACTCCGCCTGGAACAGGTGTATCATCGTCGACGTTCGCTGCTGGACATAGGCCTCTCCAAAGATCTCCACATACAGTCAGCTCCAGTACCGCTGGGCACTAGGGGTTGTCTTATGTATGGGTTCTTATGAGGATTTGGACCATTTCCCACCACACCCAATGCGGGTTGGCGGGAGTCAGAGCCTAGTTTATTGTTTAGCAGGGTGAACCACGAGCAGGTGAGGTTGGCTTTGGTCCCATGAGTCGTAGTGCGGGAGTAGTGTAGAGGGGGTATCTTACTTAGCCTTTATTTCTGCCGCCAAACAGTGGTGTGCAAACGTTACCATAATCTGCATTCTAACTTATAAGATTACTGGGGTAACGAGACTAAACATGTCTTAAGGCTATGGACACAATGTGGTGTTAGGTATATTTCATTTTCAGCGCCACAGCGCAGGCATGTAACTTATCAGATAAACATTCGTCCTAGTTTTTTCGCTCTACAAAAAAAACACACTTTTTAGCTTAATAAATTTTACTAACTTTAGCGCCCCAAAACTAGGAATTTGTAATCAGATAATAGTTGTTCTTTGTAATTAAATACTCTAAAAAAATTACACCCCAGGAACAATTAAAGATAACAATATCTAGGGCTTCCGAATTGTTCCGCCGAACGTGAGACAGAAAGGACGCTGATCGCAAATCTTCGCTACTTGGAGAGGCACTTTAAGAAGAAAAAGAAGTACAATTAAAGAACAAAAGAATACACTTTCATCCAGAAATCGGTCATACATAAATTATAAAATGACTTAAAGTATACACACAATTAAATCGAATCTCTCATACGCCACGTTAAAACTTTCACCCCGTCCGACCGAACCATGTACGGGATGACTCGAGAAACGAGCGCAGTGGCTGCAAATTTATTATACGCAATTCAAAGTGTTTTTTAAGACGACTCAGTATTCCATTATGGCCAATCCTCTTAATCTTCATCTGACATATCGCACAACGCAGGTGCGGGAGCTGAAGAATGACTTTACTACATAGAGCTTATCACGCCAATACGACGACACCCACGCGTTGGTGTATCAGCTAATAAATATTTATTACAACTTTTTTTTTTGCGTATGATGAACAGTCACTGGTATACGTGGTGGTGAAGGGCTCTCCACGAGGTAGGGAGAAACTGTTGGATGAACTCCTGGATGTGGACAGCGTAGGTTCGGTTGCCGTAGAGATCTTTAAGAGAGAGCAATGTCTAGCAGTCCACGACTGCTAGCTGATGATGATTAGTTACACCAATAACATACTTGAATATTACTATTACTGATTATAGTAACGAGTAGAGTGATAAAACAACCCTTCAGTTAAGCGCTTTATTTAATGTAAAAACGAAGATAGGTCTCGGTTATCAGATGTGGTCTAGCGCAGCATTGCTGCCGCCAAACAATAGTGTGCAAATATTACTGTATTCCTGTTTGAAGGGTGGTATAAGCAGTGAAATTACTGGAGTAACACGACTTTACATCGGATGAACGAGTGAGTTGCTGGTCTCATTAATCATAATAATTTTATCTGTTATTGTAACGTTTCGTTATCATCATCATCAGCCGAAAGATGTCCACTGCTGGACATAGGCTTCCCCCAAATATCTCCACGTCGATCAGTCCCATGCTGCAGTAAGCATGTCCTCCGGCACTTCCGGGCATTAGGGCTCGTCGTCTGCAGGGGTTCATATGTGGATGTTTGGACCATTTTCCACCGCGCTAGCCCAATGCGGGTTGGTGGGAGCCAGAGTCTTGTTTGTTGATTAGCATGGTGCCCTAGTAACAGGTGAGGTTGGCTTGGGTCTCGCGAGTCCCGTGCGGTACTCCTTATACCCCACCCCTTGTAACATTTAAGTTCACAGTCACACAGTAACGTGGTCTACATGCTCAGGACGGAGCAATGGCCTCGGTAATAAGAAAATGAAGTATAATATAATAAATCGATTTGTATCACAAAACCTACGTAGAGTTGAGGTTTCCTTTGTGCCGTTGTGACCATCAACTTGGAATGATTATAATAATAAACTGGTTATTTGTGCCCGACTATATTATTACTTTTGCTGCTTGCTGAGTAACGAAGAGGGTGCTGGTTCCATTGAGACAAAATATTGTAGTATTTGAGTAGTTGGAGGGCATTAAATTAGCCTAACTAGCTACTACTACGACGTTGTACTGATCTTCTCGGGGCAAGAGACCGGGAGCATCACGAGGAAGGCAAACGCGGTACTCGCCAATGTTCACGATTGGGAGGTCAGAAATTAACTTAGGTTCGCCCCTTACAAAACTAAAGGGATGGAGCTCCTTCGTCGAACTCGAGAAGTTCGGATACTAGGCCCCACAGTTAATAATAGGCTCATGTTCAACACGCACGTGAAGAACGTGAGCAAAAAGGTGTAAAACCTCTATCGCCAGTCGTACAGAGCCGCAAAGGTATCGTGGGGTTGATTCCGGAGATAGTCAGAACGATGTATCTGGCAGTGGTGGAGCCGGTAATTTTGAATGCGGCGAGTGGGTGGGCGCTAGTGACTAAGAAGCTGCTGGTCCGCAGGCAGCTCGACGCGGTCCAACGCGGATTCACTCAAAAAATTGCACGGACGCATCGGATTGTGTCGCTGCACTCGGCCCTAGTACTTGCCGGGCTGCTTTCTCTGGGGACCTTCGGGTCCAAGAAGCGGCCGCTTTATTTCAAATAAAGCGCGGCCACTCCCGGCAGGTACTGGGAGACCTGGAGGTACCGGTAAGCTACAGGAGACTGCCACACCCGTCTGGTCTGGTTGGTATGGAGTTCCCCTGTCAGGGGAGGGTGCAGGGAAAGACCAGCTTAAAAGACAAAATAGAAATAAAGGAAATTATAATTAAGAAACAGAATAAAATTGTAAATAGGAAATAGACTATAGGAAATGATAATGACGATAGATATAAGAACAAATGTAATAAGATACAGAGATAAGAAACTAAAAGAAAGTGCTGTAATAGAAATAAGTATGAAATAAAGAAAGTATGAGTGTCAAATTCATTTCAGGGAAGAATGAAAGTAGAAATAGTATGAAGTATAAAAGAGAGAAAAAGGAACGGAACATGAGAAATGGTATAAAAGAAGAAAGGTAAGGAAGGAGAGAAAGAGGAAGGAAAAACAAAAAATGTAATAAGAAAAAGGAACAAAGCCCAGGCCCACAAACGCCCGGAGGAACGAGTAAAAAAAAACTAGCTACTACTCTCGCTGCAACATTTTTTCATGGTCAAATAATACCTTGTTAAATTGAGGTCTATTTAAACTTTTGTTGGTAACAAAAATTTTTTTTTAATCGCCTCTGGCAGTTGGCGCCTACCGCTTGTGATGAAGATCATGATGATAAATGATAAAGATGATGTCTTTTATGATTAAGAGACATTTTGTGATGAAAATGAAATTAAAATTCAAGTTACAGAACCATATTAAAATGTTGAAATTTGTAAGTTTGGAGTAAGTTATTCTAATTTACAACTAGTTTGTCTGATGAAGAGGAAGTTTTGACTTGAAAATTACATTATTTCTATTTCGTTGCAGTCCCATTCGAATGTAAATAGACAACTTAGGGTTGTAAATTGTGTTCCGACACACCCCTGCCTTCACAGACAGTAGGGTGAATCATGCCTGGATAATAACTTGCACTTGTACTCAAGTGAACTACGCTACACGAAACTAAAAAGCTAACGAAACTTATAAAGATAACAGACAGTCAATTATTAAAATATATAAATAATTAGTCATATTTATAATGTATTAATATAACTAAATAATTATATGTATTAGACCAATTATTGTAGTATGCCCGTGTTTTTTTTTAGAAAATAGTATATTATAATAATACACGATTTAAATAATAATTAGGTTATGTAATATCTCAAAAAAAAAAAAATATATCATCATCGTCATTAGCCGATAGACGTCCAGTGCTGGACATAAGCCTCCCCTAAATATCTCCACATCGATCGGTCCGGAGTTCCCTTGGTTCCGGTGCCTTGCCAACATCTGTTACAGTCAGCATGACCTCGGGCATAGCTGGGCATTGGGGCCGTCGTTTGTAGGGGTTCATATGGAGAGATGTGGGCTATTTTCCACCACGCTGACTCAATGCGGGTCGGTGGGAGCGAAAGCCTCGTTTGTTGATTAGCAGGTGAGGTTGGCTTGGATCTTGCGAGTTGTTGTGCGGCACCCCTTACACCCCCTAAAAAATTACATTAATACTACATTTGCTTAAGATATTTATTAGGCGCTAGGTTTTTACAAACAAAATATGATAGTGTTCAATTCATTACTATTGACCTTTATTAGATGTTTGTAAAGATAAAAAACTTAATTGGTAGAAACTACATCCATAACACAGCCAATTTACGTCCCCACTGTTTTTTATTATTACAAATAAATAGAACCTTTTTTTCACAATTTCCTTCTCTATTCATACTATAAGCTTGTGCACCAAAAATGCAACGTGGATAACTTAATATAGTTATTCAACTAGGGTGTGCACCCCAAAGGGTCCCGAAGTCCTCAGAGATAACTTGCAGCCCCTTATTTTCATACTGAAAAGTTTCGTTAGACAAGAATGAGATAAGAATTCAAGGGGGTTTATTTAATGAATAATCATCATGAAATGTGAAGTTCATTGACATATTAAATAAACTTACCTTCGACGTGATGTTAAGGAAGATTAATTGTTTTTAATTATTATTATTATTACTATATTAGGACGCGAAAAGATATCTCACTATTCTATAATAAAACAGCCTGGAGACATTTTTTTAACACAGCATCAAATATAAACGTTAAATCTTGTTACTACAGCAATTCCGTTATTGTTGCAGATAAAATTAATGTTATCTTAAAAATTCTAAAAAGTAGTACATAATTAAGTATTAAAACGTTCATTACCCTAAATTAAAGATTGGACAGGCGAGTGAGCATCCATTCAAACATGTCAACAATCATGTCGTCCGCAATTTCCGAAGCCGATAGATAAATTAAATAGATAAGACGTTGGCCAATTGCTTCGATCAGGCGCGCGCCGGCGAAAGCAATGGGATCGGTCGTGCGACTTCGATACAACTTCCGACCCAATAAACAAGTTAAAATAAATCAACCTTCTAAACTATATCCGACGTTAATTAAAGTTTCACGCATTGATTATCATTATAATTACATAATTTGTTCCAATTTAATGTACATCACATGCGCACAGTGCGCGATGGGGAGAGCTATGCCTAGCATTACTCTAAGGGACAAAATCCGGAACGAGATGATTCCACGGAGAACTTAAGTTGTCCACATTAGCTCTTAAAATCTGCAACCTGAAATGGCAGTGGACCTGCCGTTTGTCGTGTCAGTGATGGCCGATGAGGGAGAAAAGTCTAGGAGAGGAAGTCGTTTACAGGTCGTAGAAGTGTAGGATGCCCTGTTTCCAGATGGACCGGCGACATCATCAGGGCGGTCGAAAGAGAGTGGATGCGAGAAGCTGAAGATCGCATTTGGTGGAAGACATTTGGAAAGGCCTTTATCCAGCAGAGGATAAACAAAGGCTAATTAATGAAGATGAATGTTCATCACCATCAGCCCACGGCAGACTACTTCTATTCCGTGATATTGAGCGCCTGGTAGTCATTTTGACTCTTACAGCTCATCTGATACTGGACTTATGAACCCGGGTCCACACCCTGCTTTAAAAAAAAATCCTACTTTGAGTGTAGTTATAGGACAGATTCACCACTACAGTTAAACTTAGGCTTTGGGAAAGTCGAAAGGACTCCACTTACCATGATATTCGGTTATGGCTATACGTCATCTAGATTTACATGGTTACCGTTTATTAATGACATATAAATTAACTAAAAATAGAATTCCTGGTGGTAGGTCCCTATTGCCATAGACCGCCTAGGTAAGGTACCACCGCGGCTCCTGCCTATTTCTGCCGCCAAAGAGTAGTGTGCGAATATTACTTTTATTTGTTTTACCAGTAAAAGAATAGATCATAAATTTCTTATGTGATACTGAGCTTTGCTTTACCCGGGGTAGAAAGGGTTCCGCTAAACATGTTACGAAGCCTAACTAAACCTCGCCCGCACGCGATGCATCCTGCTGAATAACAGACGAGGGTCTGACCACCCACTAACACGCAATCGGGCCAGCGTGGTGGGTTACGGCCCAATTTCCCCTCAATGAACTGTAACAAGGAGATCTTTGGGATAGGCTTATATACAGCAGTGGACGTCTAACGGCTGATAATGATGATGACGATAACTGAGCTTTTCTTCATTCCTTCTTCTTGTTCCTCTCCAATAATTGAATATTCGACACCAGTTCTGCGAGTCCCATTCTGTTGCGCGCTAGGTGGATCGGCTGCGCAGCGTTCTCGTTATTGGTCTGCTCCTTGATATTGTCTAGTCACGATTTAAGTAGTTTTGTATACGATGATAGTCTCCAAGTCCAGACACATAAAAGTAGTATTTCTTTATGTAAATCCATATGGTCAATTCGCGATTAAAAGAAAGGTTTTATCGAAGAGTAAACAAGGCTATGTAAAATGGAATTATCAGCTCTGTAAGCAATTGACTTGAATGAAGTCGTTAACCGAATACGCAGCAACCACAGAAACTGATAATATTCAAGCAAATATTTATACACCACCATTCAAAGAAGCAGGGACAAAAATAGTTTACTTAATACAATTAGTTCAAGTAATGTAAATTTGTTATACTTAATAGAAACTAGCAGAAAAAGTTTTTTTAGTTTAATAAAAGTGCGAAAGAACCAAGAAAGAAAAAACTGTTATGAAAGACGTAAATTCGAAAAAATATACACAAACATTTACGACGTTAAAAGCGATTTACAGAGATATACATAAATGCGTTTGGTACAAGTGAAAGGAGGTAGCTAATATAATATATATAATTAAAATGGGTATTCTTTAGGGATAGGTTTATAGACATATTGGCTACTGCTGCACGCAATGATTTTAAATAGCTCAATCAATATATATATATTAAAAATGGATTTTGTTGGTTGGTAAAGCACGCGAAAACTAGTGAATGGATCGACATGGTAAACATGACCATTCGACCCTGAATGATTTCTAGATTACAGGCTATTTATTTATTGAATTTCGGAGATCTTTCATCATTTTATTTCCAATTATAACTTATAAACATTGTCATTTAGTATTGTTATGCGGTTGCTATAGTAACGGTTGCTATAGAAAGTCGATTGCGGTTGCGGTTGCTCTCGAGGAATATTTCAGACAAATTACCAAGTCTAATTTTATATTACGACCAGCGAAGCGGACGGGGAACAGCTACTGTATATATTATATAATAATAACCATTATAGCAGCGATCAATCCATGTGGTGATCCTTAGGGGAGGATCGATGTCCAGCAGCGGTCGTCTATTGGCTGATGATGATGATAGCTCGATGAGACGATCGCTGTCACAATTTATAGGTTATATTTATTGAGATATATGTCGACAAAAAATAAGAAAAAAAATTGTAACTGCAATAAAAATAGTACTAAATAAAAATATCAATAGGTATTTAAGATGACCACGAATTAAATTAACATTCATCATCATCAGCCAACAGTCGCTCACTCATGGATATAGACCTTTCACGGAGATCTGCATCAGAAATTGATGCGAGAGCAATTTTTTTCAGTCATAAATTCAGACAATTGGAACCTTTTCATATCTTGAAAAATATTCTATATTATTCAATAGTCTGATGAAGGTTGCGGGAAGCGGCTAGATGTTGGCGGCGCAGGATTGATTGATGTGGAGATCTTTGGGGGAGCCTATGGCCAGCAGTGAACGTCTGTCGGCTGATAATGATGATGATTGAATAATAACTGTTACCAATCAAAAAATTGCAAAATGAAGATAATTAGCAGTCATAATATTAAGCAAACAGCTCACATAAACGACCGCCGCGTTTAATTAAAAATTAATCCCAATTCAAGACCTAAGGTCACTTTATTCACCACCAGGTTGTTGAGTAGGTTATTTCGAACAGTTCATAACAAAACCAGAAACGGCAAGTCCACTTTCGTTCTGCATGTACCGATATATTCGTATTTAATTTGACACAAATCGCTGCCGCCGGAGGCGCAGTCTTCAGTGACACACCAACCGGTTTAGCAGCACTGCGGTAATATAGCTAAATTGAGGAAACCCTAATAATTCCACCGGTCTACATTCAGAGGCCTCGTCTGTACAAGATAACTGCCGTTTATATTCTTAAATAATATTACTCTCATTACATGTCGCAGGCGTTGGTTTTTATTTCCTTTACTATATTCCAGGGAAAACTGTAAAAAGATACAATTTTTTTTATATTTGCATCAACGAAGCTAAAAAACGAGTGGAATGTTCACCTGATTGTAAGTGATACGCTTACTCATAACGTGGCGCTAGATAAGTAGTATACACTGCACCAAATTCCGCCTGTCGAATAGAGACAGGATTGTAAACCTAGTTATCCAAGTAATTACAGTAGCTACAGCGCCCTTCAAACAGGAACGAAGTACTGTTTGACGGCAGAAATAAGCGCTGTACGAGTAAAATAAAAGCGCGTATACCACATTACGCTCGTCGCTTTGATAAGATAGACTAGTATTAATATTTGACTAGTACCCTTCTGAATACATGACGTTTCTCGAGTACCGCCTGAATAAATAGAGACAGAAATAGGACCTGTGGTGATGCCTACCTAGAAGGTCGACGGCAACAGACCTACCACAAGTAAAAACACATCGTATGTAAAAGTAATTTATTTTATAACAAATGTTTTTTCTTAGGTAATACTTAACATTATTATCGATGTGGAGATCTTTGGGAGAAGCCTATGTCCAGCAGTAGACGTCTATCGGCTGATGATGATAACGATGATTTAATATTTGCTTTAAACTATTAGACGATTATATGCTTCAAAGATATAATTGTGCAAAAACTGCGAGAAAAAAATGTCGAGTACAAATTTAGTAAATGTCTTCGATACTCTCTCAAAGCCACTAGCGCTATTAATGAGATTTGTGTTTTTATTGAAAACTATGTTTTCAGCGATATTATAAAAAACTGATTAGGATCTGGTAAACCAACTCAATTTCGTTTTGCCTTGCTAGAGAATTTTCTGTCTCTACTCTTTAATATAAATTCAAGTAATAAATTCGAGAAGACGCTTTGCATCAAAAGGTAATAAACTATTAAAAAAAAAATCTATCTGTGGCGTTGTTATTGTGTCACCAATGAGTGCGCGCGCAGGAGGAATCCCGGTCGGAGAGGACGACGCAGTTGGTAGGCACTATTTGATTACCCATCATCGCAATTACCTGCGTTGTAGTTAATTCCTACACTGAAGACCTCGACGTGATACGCGACTGTCTCGGGTCTTGGTATTACGAACATCCAGAGAGATCCAGTCAATGGATACAATTGTATACTCCGCAATGACTTGACGACTAAGGCCTAATAATTCCCGTCGAATAATTTCTAAAGATCGATTTGGTTAATGAAACGCAAATTCCAGAAATACTTTATCTATAATAATGTATTTAACTATACGACATAAAACAAAAATAGTTATACCACTTGGTAAACTTAATCCAATACTTCTTAAGAGTAAAAGGCTTAATTAAAATACTCGGTGACTTGAAATAGTGTAGTTCGCATTAAGTAAATGCAAAAAAGGCAATAGAGCTCGTTAATATACGGCTCTACCGGGAAAAGGTAAGGCGATTGCAAAATTAAGCACAAGTTTTTTTTGTAACTTGATGACTAATGGTATAGGTTTACGTGGTGAGAAACAGTTCACACGACTTTAGTTAAGGAGATGTGAAAAATATATATTTTTCTAACTGTACGTTAAGTGAGCGTATTTATATTGATGTTAAAAATCAAAGGGAGAGATAACGTTGAACGTTTAATAATAACTTAGTAGAAACCAGTTTAATCGTTTCCGTGGTACGGTGGCTAAACACTTACCGTGTAACAAAAATTAGTTGTTCTTGTTTCAAGTTAAAGGTCACATAACTAGAGTCGTTTAGATGGTGGTAATTTAACCAAATAACCGTATAAGTGGTGCTACACTTATACGCACCATTCCTATCGTCGTCATATGCGGAGCTTAAGTTACTTATCGAATTCTAAACCAATTGAAGAGTGACTTTCTATTGATTATGCTTTTATACTATTGCTTTCTTTCATGTTTATGTTAAAGTTTACTCATTGATCTTTAGATTTTTGATAAATAAGGCTTCACTTAATTGCTAGATATCGACAGGCAGAAGATTTGTATCACACTATAAAAACAAGTACAGAATCCCTAGAGGTAATGAACTCTCACAGTATTTTACTGAATCGGAGAAGACCATAATTCATAATTTTTGTTTTGATACAAATGAATAGATTTAATTAGGTATCGACGTCCAAAGTAAAAAACAAAAAAAAAATTTTTACATTCTAAGCTGTTATCGGCAATACTACATCATCATATTTCTCTTTAACAGTTACTTCCAATTCCACGAATAAGTGATAAATAGTAAACCTAGAAAATTCTAAAAAAAACTGTTGCTGCATCCTCCATCAGCAAAACACTAGATCGATGGATGTAATCCTGTATCACAACCACCATAAAAACTATGGCACAGTAGATTAATGAACCATGGCACAGTAGATTAATGAAGTCGGACAATTCGCTGCATTAATAGTTCCGAACTCGAAATTTTGTTAGCAGACAATCTAAAAAAAAAAATTCAATTGTGCAACTTCAACATTATTATTTATATTAATAACATATTGCTTTTGCCTACTATGATCTTAATAATACTTCTTTATTCTATAATCCTGTAGGACATTGCTGCTCCTTTGCAGTTAAAACTAGCGGATAATTTTAATAACAGGAAATGGTTTAGATTACGATACTGTTACGAAATTGGGAAAATTATAATTATTAGTCTTATACTAATAAGCTGATAATATTGTTATTAAATAGACAGCTTTCTTAGTTATTTTTTACTTATTAAAAATTCTTACTGATCATAAACCATCGAGGAAGAAGTGTACGGTAATCGTATATAAATGATTTAATCGTATTATTCATTCTAATAGAAATATACCCGTCTTGTTTTAAGAAGGTATTTTCAAACGTATAAAAATAATATAATTATGTCCCTACTAAGGTACCGCCAAACTATCAACGGCCTATAAATGATTTACGGGCCACCTCTTAGAGCTTGCTAACTCTGAACATGTTATATTTCACAATCACCACAAGTAATCCACGACTCACGATGCAGAATCAATATCGACGCGTAAATTACTAGACAGATATCTACATAATAATTTTCTTGCCTCGTAATAATCTGATTGTAGAAGTTAGATAAAAGATTTAGTACACAAGTGAACTACGAATTGTATCTTAATATGAATACCGCGGAACAACAACAAAAAAAAAAAGATGCCATAAAATCGCTAAACGTGTTCGAACGATCACGACAATAATGGCGTTCATTACGATTATGATGGTCACTTACCATAACACCGGGGCTGCGAACTAAATATGGTAGATGACGGCATCGAAGAAAAACTAGTAATTGACCACGTGCAAACACTGCCGTTCAAATGTATAGATAACGCTTTAAGATAGAGTCGATTGACTCTATCTCAAAGAGTTATATATTTATGCTTAGTATAATAGTATTAGTGGTAACAGAATAAAATATGACATACATTATGATACATCAAATAAATGTACAAAAGTACTGTAGTAGTCAGCAAAATACAAATTGTCAAGTGTTGTCAGCCTTCGTGTATCTTCCTTAAGGATAATTCCGAAAGAAAATATGATACGACTTTAAAAAAATTACGTAAAGTTAACAACATTTAATTTTCACGCCATAAGCAACGCGGCTCGCATGTTGGAATATCCTGTAATTATCATTAAGGAAATATGCAGCCAGTTTTCCATTACATAAAAAAAATCTGAAGATACATCGATGGATGGTTGAAGCGAAAGCATAGAGTTAAGTACTTGCGCTAAACACCACTTATATTGGGAATAGGTCTCTACTAATGGAGACTCTAGGTCAGGTACTACGGCAGTTCCTATTCCTGTTGATAAACAATAGTGTGCTATCATTACTGTGTTCCATAGAGGTGTCGTAGCGGAGAAAAATTACTGCGGTAATGACACTTCATATATTTCAAGGCGTCGAGTGCAATGCGGTCCTTATCATCTTAATTGGGTTCCCATAGCTATGGGCAAGCATCAGGTGAATATCCTGTTCGTTACATTGCTTCATGAAATACCAAAAAATATGTTAGCTTGTTTATTTTGTTTTAGTTATTTTGAAGTTCATTATAAGTTACACTGATACATTCTGACGCTTACTAACAGTTCCGCGCCTGCTTTGTTGACGGTAACACCCCCACAACTCCTTTGGGGTACGAAATTTATAAAATACTATCTTATCTGACCTGTAAACGGCAGAAGCAACATCTCTGCCAAATTTTTAGTGTTTACGTCTAACGGTTTCCGAGATCTCGCGAATAGTCAATTAATCTCTGGATATCTCTAATCTATATATCATCATCAGCAGCTGTCAGACGTCCATAGCTGGACATGGCCTCCCGCAGAGATCTCCACGTCAATCGGAAAGGGATTCGTATGGGGGGATTTAGGCCATTTCCCACCACGCTGATCCAATTCGGGATAGTGGGAGGCAGAGTCTCGTATGTTAATTAGCAGGGTGCACCACGAACATGTGAGGCTGGCTTAGATCCTGCGAGTTGTTTTGCGGGAACACTTACACTTACAATATCTATACATATATATTAATAAGTATTGATCGACCAAACCTTGACAAGATATTTAACAAGATACTTGACAAGAATAATTTTGAATTGACAAATAATTGTGAAAAAATATCCAGTCTAATGGATACAACGTTTTCACAATTTACATCCGTAATACGTATATACTTAATTTCTCAATAAAATATGGTTCGTAGTGAATAGTTATCACAGCATGCAGTCCAAACTAAACTTATGCGTGTAAAGTCGAAAATTTTACGAATGCAGCCGTACGCGATAACGTAATCGCGCGAACACTTAAAACCGGGTAATAATAACATATAACGCGGCACTAGCGTACACCGGCCGGTCCACGCCAACGGGGAAATGTCGTCGACCTCATACAAAAACTATTATACGTAAAGCTAACCATTATAATAGTTAATTCGCCGTACCCGCACGCCACACTGGAATCGCATTTGTACAGTTTCGTTGTCGTCGCCAGATTCACGAAGATACGAATGAATAGAGATAATATATCGCAACGACAACAGTGAAATATTAACTTCACTAGCTTCAACTGCGAGTTTTTATCACTTCACAAGTGGAACAACAAAACATACAGATTAAAAACGTCGAGCAACAGCATGTAGCTAATTTTTTTTAAATATATACTTATCGTCTTTACACTACATCAATTTCATTACAACAATGCAGCTTACATCTATAAGGAAGTGACATGAATTTAAAATAGTTCCTCTCGATTTTAGCTTTTCAATATTTACATATGGCGAGTTAAGGTTTTATGTTTACAATTTGAATAAGACATATATACATATATATATATATACATTATATATATATTATATATATATATATATATACATATATTATATATATATATATATATAATGTATATATATATTATATAATATATATCTTTTTTGTTTAATTAAGCAACAAAATAAGCAAGCTGTTCACCAATATAATATACACGGCGGATGATATATACAGCACCACATTACGTTCGTCGCCCGAAAAATAAGATGCCGAGTATCGTTACCCCAGTAATTACACTAGATATAGCGCCCTCTAAACCGGAACACCGCAATGTTTGCAGACTAATATTTGACAGTAGAAATAGGCGCTGCGATGGTACCTACTTAAACAGTCTCCGACAATAGACCTACCATGAGTAACGGTATCACCGTACGTATTGGTGTATGACATCCTAAATAACACCACGTTTTTATAGGCAGACATGTCACTTAACATCAGGTGAAATTCCGCTCGTCTCGTCACTACGTTAAGAAAAAAAACACACTTTTGGCTTGATAGTATTGTCGTACGGTTATATAGGCAAGGTACTAAAATGAAGGCGTGTTATTAGTTTTATCACTTAACTATTTGACGACAGCGGATTACAGTTCATCTCTAATTTATATACAATATTACCTTGAAGTTATGCCAAGTAAAAAAAAAGTTAGTTGGAGTGTATGTTATATATGTAACTAGATACTGATTGATAACATACCGATCGAATTTGAGATCTTTGGGAAAGGCCTATGTCCAGTAGTGGACTTCTATCGGCCGATGATAATATATATATATAAATATCCTTGCTTAGGAGGATAGGCGAGCGACCAATAGCGTAACATCGAATTGGCTTAAGTCGAGGTATTATTTTAAAAAACCAGTAAAATCGAAGTCTCGGGTCATCACGGGCAAGTTGAACGAACCTTATCCAAATAAATTGAATTAAAACGTTGTAAACACAAAGTGGCGATGTTATCACCTGCATGATGCATTCGTATGCGGAATGCTTTCCATTCAATATACTTTACTTGAAACCGGTAGTGGGTAAATATTGACGTTAGTTCAATAAGCGTCAGCAACAGTGAGCATTCAGGGCAGACGTGAACAGATTCCGACCATTTTATTTTGTGTAATTTATACCTTCTTCAAACAACTTGAGCGGTGGGATCGGAAAAGTAATTCTGTCTTCAGATACTGATGATATTAATACACATACACACTTATTGAAAGAATGTTAAAACATTTTTATATTACTGGCTGTTCCTCGCCTGCTTTGCTGGCCGTAACACTCCCGCAACTCCCTTCGAGGAAATAATTTTTGATAATTCATTTCAGTGACATATCCGGCAATAGGAATATCCTTATAGAGTCTAGTCCGCCAAGTCTCTAGCCCTTATGATTCTAGAGATTCAGTCACAAATAAATATATTTTTATACATACATATATATACAGATTCATTACCCACCAACCCGCATTGACCCAGCGTGGTGGGAAATGGTCCAAATACCCATATATATGAAACCCCTACAAACGAAGGCCTCTGATACCCGGCGATGCAGGCAGCGCTGAACCGATCGATGGGGGGATCTTTAGAGGAGGCCATGTCCAGCAGTGGACTGATGATAATACAGATTCAGAAATTAATATTAAATTAAATTTAGAATTTATCGTTTTATTTCTTATAACAAAATACGATTTACGATATTTTCGAGGTAACCTCACCGTCCATTCAACCCTGGGCCAGTAAAAGAATGGTAGAGGAATTAATTATAAGGAATGGGGGCAGCAGTCTTTCCATGACAAATACCTTTGTTCATTGCGAGCTATTTTCATAATAGACAATTATAATTGAAATGATAATGATGAATAAAAGGTTTAACAAAAACTGTACTGGCTTGACCTTCAGAGCTTTTGAGCGATTACAGCGCAGTGCCCGTAGGAAAAAATCTCGGGTACAATACGTTAGCATTTTTTTGTTACACGAATATTAATTATCACGAATCATTGAGTGACTGACGGCCTGTAGTAGTTTCACGAAATCACGATCGTTTCCAAATGGGATAGATTTATCTAACACTCTAGATTAATCTAATATTTATGTTGAGGTGCCAAGGAAAAGCTTTGCGTTCGATTTACAGCATAATACGGCAATGAGCATAAAGCTTACAGAGAAGAAATTCGGAAATTAAAATACAAGATAAATATATGGTAAAATACTTAAAGTTTGAAAAAAAAAGTATTTAAAATAACGCGGATTGTCTTTGCCAAAAGCCAATCTATCTTAGCACTGAAAGTGTAACTAGTTAACTAAGTACACTTTATACACCAAAAAAAAAATATTATATCATTAACCTACCACTTGAAATCTTAAATGTATATAGCAAAAAAGGAAAATCTCTGTTCCGATTTGTTTACTTACAAAAGAAATTTTAAGTAATGAAAAGAATCATCATAGTAATTGTGCAAGTAGTGGTATGACAAGACCTCGTTACTTACGCCGAGGGCCTAATGAACATACTAAATAATAAAAAGCCTTTCAGCTTGACCTGGTTTAACTACGTAGACTCCAGTAAAGTCGTTTAATATCACAACTAGTAGTACAGTCAATATTTCAACCGAATATTTATCTATTAAAGATTCAGTTTTCTAGTTAAAGCAAGGAGCAATAGCGATCCGCAATTAATCGTAATTCGTCACTTAACTCTAAATATTCTTGAATATTATTATTAAATATTTTTTTTTACAATATGTACAGTAAGCACAAATAGTCGAATAAAATTCTCCAATTCGACGAAGGGAGATATTCACATATTAGTAAGTTATATGACGCGGCTATAACAACGGGGTGCTAATTAAGATGATGTACATAACATAACATCGTGCTTGTCGCTTCTGCAAGATCTCTTTACCTCAGTATTTTCACTGGCTACTGCGCCCTTCAAACCGGAACAAAATAATGTTTGTAATTTTTGTATTAAATTAAATAATAAAATAAATACGTATATGTAGTTATATAAATTCTCCAAACAGGAAAAAAGAAAAATAGGGGTCATATAAGAGTAGAAAAGAGTATTGGGTCAACGTGGTGGGAAACGGCCCAAATCCTTCTACATGAGTCTCTACAAACGACAGCCTCTAGTACATGGCGATACCGGCAATAGTGACTGTAGCGCAGGACCGATCGATGAGGAGATATTTGGGAGAGGCTTATGTCCAGCAGTGGACATCAATTGGCTGATGATGATGATGGAGACATGCAATCTGAATGCACTGTATTCAATTATTATATTAAGTTAATATTATATTAATAAAAATTTAAAACGGAAACTAAATGTTATATTCGTTGTAAGCATAAGTTCCGCTAGTTCGCGTATTAATAGTGCGATCAATCAATGCCTTACTTGAACCGGCTAAGCGACGTTACAACGAGCAATCCATCATCTGCTTACGAAAGAACAAAACGCCATCCATAACATTTACTGCTGCGGAGTAATCAGTAAGTGTGTTCAACGATTATTTACTAAGACATTAAGCTAACTAAATTATTACATTAAATTCACTTGAGGCTTTATTGCACTGTGAATTTTGTATGAGGTAATTTGCAGTAGTTAATAAACACGGAGGTTCGATTCCCGGAGCCACATGTAGTTTGTTTGTTTTGGTGCTAGGATTTATCGATCTCGCCACCAGTTACCACTACTGTATTGTAATTCTGCCACTATAGCAGTATTGTTGTATACCCACCGTGAATACATGAGAGAATCGGAGTATTCAAGGGTATGTTGAAAGAAAACTTAATATTCCTTCGGCCTCTGGATTACGCGTGTGTGTCTAACATAGATTTATAATCAGAATAAAAAAAATTCGGGTAATACTCACATTGTATAATAATTGTACAAAATAACACTCGCCCATTGCACAAAAAAAAACTTTATTTTTAAGATAACGTTTTACTTCAATCGCCGCCAACAAACTGTCGGGAATAGAGCGATCATTGTACCAGTATTTCTCCCACCATTTTATTTCCCCCTCCTAAAGCCAAGCTCGTATTCTGATTGGTCGATTGATCGCGCCGATGCCGACAATAACAAGTAAACAAGTCAAAAAGTGACTTATTATATTATTTTTTGTAAGTATTAAATAAATAAAATTTTAAAATTAGGCATTGATAACAGGCTAAGAACGCTTTACCATCCAGGTACTCATTGCCATATAAGGTTGATGTCAAATGAAAGATAATACAAAAATATATTATTATTATTATGATATGGGATTGTAATTAATAATAATAATCTGTAGACACTGGTGGTAGATCACCGTTGCCGTCCAGGTACCACCGCAGCTCCTATTTCTGCCTCTAAACAGTAATATGCAAACAATGCTATGTTCCGAACCTAAGTAAGTTGTAGCTAGTGAAATTAACAACTTACGTCTCTAGGCGACGAGCTCAAATTGATGTTGTGTATATCATCCTAACTAGCGCCACGTTGCTATGGACAGGAACATCGCTTACCATCAGGTAGTCTCGTTCATTTCTTCGAATAAAATAGTCCGAAATAACTATTATATCATACGTCTGCCATCAGTCATCTTTTGACCATGAATGAATAAAATATGCGGTTTCATTGAATTTCTTAATATAAAACATAGAAACTGTTATAAAGAACAGGAATCTTAGTATCCAATATGGAGTTGAAGATCCAGGAACATGAATCAGTAAAGAACCAGGTCACGTGTCGATGTTTAGATAGACATGGACATAAAAGGGTATGTCCACAGTTCAATTAAATGCTGCTGGAACAAACTCAAAGATAGACGGTACCTATTGATGGATCTATTGCGAAATTAAACAGTTTCTTTGCCACATTTAGACAGCAGTAAGCTTACTGCAAATAAGCGACTAAAGATGTAACTCCAACAGCGAAAGATATAATATACAAACTAAAGGCTTATGCGATCGATGAAGCCAGCCCATTCACAATTAGTAATTAAAAAGATATTTATGCATTTAGTATAAGTAATACATAAATTTATTTATATTAACAAAAACAATCGTATGTTAGTTAAAGTATACAAATAATTCATTTATATTTTACTATGAGATCATAAATTTTTTTTTATCCTACGAAGCGACGAGACAAGCGAGACTTCTACCTGGTGGTGAATCATACGCCTAGTCATAATAACGGGACCTAGTTGGGATGGCATACACTGCACCACATGCACTCGTCGTCTTGAGACAGGATGTCAAGTCTCGCTACCCCAGTAATTTCTCTTCAAACTGGAATACAGTAATGTTAGCACATTACTATTTGGCGGCAGAAATAGGCGCTGCGGTGTACCTACCTATTTAAATGGTCTCCGGTAATGGAGACCTACCACCAGGTATGTGAAAATAATTAATTTTTATACATAATCTAGTACTGTACTTTATTAGTCTATGAATAATTATATTCATCAACGTAGTGACTACATTACTAACTACATAGATATAAAGATGTAATGAAAAAGGAGTCTAACTAGACTTGTGTATAAGCATATGTGAATTGTTATGTAAAGTAGTTTCTATGGTGATAAATTTGTAGACTTGTAAATGTGGTTTTTCTTCCTAAATAAAATACATTACGTATAAGGCTTTAGATAAAATTCTAATTACATTGCTTTTAGAAAATAGACTGATAATCTTAATGAGATTTCAATACTAATTGTTTAACTGTGACCAATAAAGTGCGTTGTTATTGTACTAAGTATTACAATACATTTAATAACAAAGTGATCAATCAAAGCGTCAAATTAATGTGTGTCTAGCAAATATATATTAAAAACAGATTACACAGAATCCGGCGTAACGAAGGGCCTTGAGGGGAGACGTAAAGCCCGACCTCACACTAGACATGTGCAAACGAAATTCTATCTAAAATAGTTTAACATACTTTAACATCGAATAAGATTAATCTGTATATATAACAACAGAAAAACAGCAACGTTGTTATGGCAGCGAATAAAACGTATTAAGGTAATGACTTAGACATGAAAAAACCCTTTTATCAACAAAATCCCTAAATTGAACTAGTGACCAACATGTTACAAGGCAAGCGGTAAACCACTAAGTCACGACAGCAGTTAAATTAAACGAAGCCGAAATGAATGAATACATAAATTGTATTGTGTTAACCAAACAATAGCATTTCTAAAAATCAGAGTTCTCTCGAAACTTGGTGACAACTTCATACATTTACTAGTTTGCGTAACGAATGACAGACAGCACAACAATAGTGTTATTATATACTTGTAGTTTTCAATATAAATGCACATATATTTTAAAAATCTCAGAGTATATTATTATATAACAAAATAAAGTCTTTTTGTAGAAAGAATGAAAAGAAGCTTTATTCTGCATTCACCCACAACGAATCACCAAACAATTTTTTCTTTGTAATTCTTTAATTACAAAAAGAATTAAATTTAAGGATATTGTAACACGATGTTGGATATATCTTCACTCAGCATCTGATGCAGCGATGATATTATTTGGTGCCTTCGCAAAAAAAACGGAAAGGATGACCTAATTGATAAGTGAACCGGTAGGCAGACATAATGCTAAAGAACATAAGTGAATAAAGCAACTGTTTAAATTGTAAATATAATAAATAATGATGGCAATAATACTAATAAGAGTGACAGATTGAAAAAAAAGAAGCTGGTTTGTGTGGTGGCACAATGAAGAACGACTTTATTTTTCTAGTCAAAGTCTAAATATTTTTTTTAATGATTGAAAATGACCTATCATTTACACTTATAGGCGTTTCGCATAATTTTCCTTTTACAAACTTTATCTTTGAATAGATAGATTGTTTACCTGGAATAGGGGAGTTAATATAACGATGCTTTAAAAAAAATACTTGGTACAATAAAATAGTGACCTGGTGTGTGTGATAGGGATCTAAACGAGCTTAATCTCACAATAGGGTATCGCGCGTAAGGCTCACACGACGGCCTTGTTTCACAATGACCGTCCGGAATGCATGTGTAGACTATCATAACGATTTTCATGATTACGTCGTTTCATATTCATAACAGTATATACAACACATTTAATATTTTTTAACATAATATGCTATAAAAAATTATTAAGGTACAATTAGATTAAAGATGCTAGAACCTTACGAAATAAGCAATATAAAATATATATGACTCATAGAATGACAGACCGCGTAATACATATTAGTGAATGCTAAATTACTTTGGGATGTAAGGGCTCCCGCACCACAACTGACGGCATCCAAGCCAAACCAACCTTACTGCTCATGGTATAACCTGCTAATTAACAACGGATTAGGCCAGCATAGTGGGAAATGGCTCATATCCTCTCATATGACCCCTGAAAACGACGGCCCCTAACGACTGGTGGTCCCTGCATGTTGGCGTGGTGGTGACTGTATGCTGGCAGCGCAGGACCGATCGATGTGGAGATTTTTTGGGGAGGCCTATCTCTAGCAGTAGACGTCTATCAGATGATGAGGGTAATGTACTTTAAAATATTTTTTAAATGGTCAGGGATGTGAAATTCTTTATGTAATATTTATAATACCTTTTCCTAGACAAAACTATAAATACTTTTGAAATACTACCTAGTGTTCTTGTTTTGTCTTGTGTTACTTCACTTAAGACACATAACAGCGAACTCCGTAAATAGTTTACCTGCAATGAATAAAAAAATCTTTAATAGGAGATCACCGATAAGTATAATAAATAAGACTTAACATTATGTTCAAAACAAAAAATATTTAGATTTTATATTTCTTTAAGAAATTATAACTTAATAATAAACGTGGCCTCATAACATATAATAACTATACAATCCTAATATATCAACAAATTTTGCTTGAATACCAATAATAGCTGTTTCCTGTAACACCCCCGCAACCCCTTTTGATATAACATTTCGTAAAATCCGTTCCAAGCTGATCTATATTCGGTAAAATAAATAGTTGTACATGATTTCAAGTCTCTAGACCATATGGTTCAAAAGACAATTTGGCGAGTCTCTTACATAGGTAGAAATCTCTTATACATATACATATATATATATATATATATATATATGTATAAGTTTCTTTTTCACTTTAATATTTTTAAGTCCAAACTATGGCCAAAGCTGTGTGCGCCTATAATAGGCATACATATTTAATATTGTACACTATATCTAGAACGTAAGATACTATATGATATGTTATGCTATGTTGGTGTATCTATAAATAAATAAAAGTAAATATATATATTAATTAATTAAAACATGAAACAGCAATTAAAACTTGATAATTTCATGTCTCCGCTATTCGCATTTCCTTGAATTTTGTATCGCAAAACACAAGAGTGAAGTTACACAGAAAGACAATGACTCAACTTTGGTATAAGACAATCTTGGCTTAAACTGAAGTCGTTCGTTGCGGGCTTCCATAAATCATGGAAGCAAGATGAAAGTACTTCTATAACTTAATGCAGCGGTATGAAATAACAAGTTTGTAAGTAACGATTCAAGTACATCATGAGGCGGCCGCGGGCGCTCCGACCGCGACTTCGGCGTCGGACCGCGTACAAAAATCGTCGGACCCCATTGACGTCGGACCACCAATTTAAAGCTGACTTATTGTGTTGTAAATCGCCGTGCGACGGGTAAAACTACTCAATTCACAGATAAAGATAGATCGGGCTGAAAGTCAGCGGATAGTGCCCCCGGCGCATAATCCTTAGTCACTTCTGCGAGACATACAACTGTATTTGTCTGAAATACAGAGATCTTTAATTTCTTACTCTTGCTCTTTTTCCAGCTATGTGGGGTCGGCACAGTATGTACTTCTTTTCCATATCCCTCTATCAGCCGTCATATCTGAATTCACACTCTTCTTACACATGTCATCTTTCACACAATCCATCCACACTTTCTTCGGTCTTCCTCTACCCTTATAATGATCTATGTTCATCTCATTACTTTCAGTCTACTACAGAGATCTTTAACTATCAAACAATGTAACATCAAATGAAATATTATCTGTTTAAAAGTTATTATTTAATACATTTTAAAATGCAAATATTATACTTAATTCACACTTCAATACCTAAAGTAAAAATATTTTAAACTGATGATAGATCTCTGTTGAACGACTAAGTAGATATCACCGCAGCTCCTATTTCTTCCGCCAAAGTACTTACTGCGCAACCATTACTATTCTCCAGTTTGGACGGTTGTAGCTAGTGATATTACTGTGGTAACGAGATTTAATAATTAATTTAATATGTAATATCTCTTGGCGATGAGCACAATGTGGAGACGAGTTATCCTAACGCCACGTTGTTATGGGCAGGCGTATCACTTACGATCAAAGCAACGTCTCGCTCGTCTAGTCGCTTCGTAGTATAAAAAAAAATCGAGTTTTTATAGAAAATTTTTAAAGCAACTACTGTGTACTCAACAAGATACTATTCACAAAAAACAAACTAAAGCCTCTTATTCGTACGTTTTCAAAGTTAACTGTACACGCCCTTCAACAACATTCCTAACTTTCCCTCGTTTCCCTGTCTGTCAGCCCGTGAGAGATGTTAATAAAACCTGTCCGAAACAGTTATAACGACGTTATAAATGCCAGTTGAGCAGCATAGTTGAGCAATTTGATCGTGCCAATTAAACGCAATGACACTGACGATGATGATGTCCGTACAATCTAATATTTATTCGTGACGTATGTAATTAAATATTCATTACACGTGAGACATCTCATTCGCGCACTCGTTGCACTGAGAAGTCAGTGTCTTATATCGCGTGTGATTCAGATATCATATCGAGTACTTTATATTAATTTAATTGAATGCGACGACTTAGATACAGACGAGTTAGTTCAATGCGTTTGAAAGTCTTCAATGTTAACGCTTTTATGAATAAAAAAAAGAGTAATAATTGCATACTTAATTCCGACTACCTGTACGAAAGAAATACGCATGAACATAAAGTGGTATGTGGTATATATATGACGTTCCTACACCAAACTTATGCCAATGTTTGTTAGTGCCTTTTTAAGACAATTATTTCCATGCAAATAGAAAAAAAAACCTATTAGTAGAACTTTACATCTTAAAGTTCTCTCAGTACTGATTGATTTCATTCATATACATTTTTTATTCAAGTAATAATTACAAACAATAATAGATCAGAAGTACGAAAGGTTTCGAACATGATCGAAACAATTCTGATCAATTTTCTTTCTTTATAAAATTCGGAGATTCTAAGAGAAGAGCAATATACGACTGCTTATAGTTACGCCAATAATAATTAATTAGACAAAAGTTAGACATGAAAAAGATATTCTGCACGTCAAGTAAAAACTAGTGTCCATTCCTTTCCTTGCAGGTGGAACAAACGTCATGTCAACTTATACACAGTTCGACAAATATTTCAATTAAAACGCATACAAATATTTTAGACGAGAGCCACAGGAAATGGTGTCATTGACCATCGTAACCTGTAATGGATACTCTCAACAAATTTTAATGGTACCCTAATAATATTTTATTGGGGGGACGGAGCGACGATAAAAACTAAGTCCATCACGACGAAGCTAGAACGAGAGTTAATTAAAGGACATTCGTAGGATCTCGCAGCTCAGGAGAGAACGTCCACAATAGCCTACGCCCACACACTCATATCTATGTAACCTTGACTCCTCAATACATCAGTCACAGGTTGTGACGCGAGTGGGGTTATCGACACACGAATTTAGGTTTACGGTCAATAAAAAAAAACACGCTCTCTGTGGAGTGTGAGTATTTTGTTAGTATTGTTTGGTAATTTCAAATTTACGAGACCATTGCAAGGTTTTATTTTTGTTAATATAAAAATTTTTATCATACTTAATATAGGTGTACTTAATGTATCAGTCGTCTAAAACGGGTGTATGATGTTGGGCGGAACGCCCAACATCATACGGAACCTAAGTCGACCTCACCTGCACATGGTGCACCCTGCTGAACAACAGACTAGGCTCTGACAATCCCCAACCGGCACTGGGCCAGCGAGGTGGGATGAGGCCTAATTATCCTCAATAAACTTTCAGAAAAGACAGTCCCAAGTGCCGTGCGGGACCAGTGGCGCTGCCGATGTTTATTGCGGTAAGCGCAGAACCCACCGGAGTAGAGATCTTTAAGGAAGACCTACTATGCTTAGCAATGGACATTATCTGGCTGATAATTTATGTAGTCTAAAAAATTATATCCGCTGAATTATTCTTGTTCTACACTAATAAGTCAAGGTCATTTAAAGTATTTTTTTTAATCCGATCTGATCATAAGTGATGCACCTGCTCATAATATGGCGCTAGTTAGGCTAATATACACTCTTTCGCCGCTTTGAGACAACATGTTAAACTTCGTTACCCCTGTAATTTCGCGAGCTGTAACTCATCAAACCAGAACACATGTTTGCATAATATTGTTCATAGATATAGGAGCTGCTATGGTACGATCCTAGACGGCACCGGCAACAGACTTACCCCCAGTATTAATCAAACTCTCCACTCTGAATTTTAATAAATTTACCAGCAACGTTTCTGGAATGGAATAGCAAGTCGATAGTATACAAACACCTTTACGATATCGATCAGAGATTCAGAGTTTATTGCATATGATATGTATTGTAAAATCAATAACTTAACTCTATCGAATAATGTATCCGACTCGATACCATCGAACCGCGTACAGCGATGCGTGGGATAATTGAATCGTAAATTAGCACACCCTACGTAGTATAACGTCTTCAATGGGAGATTACTCATCATCCGAACCGAGTAGCAGGCCAAGTTGATGCTTAAATAACCATCTTACAAATTATAACATGACATCTTGTTGGTACTCTATCTGTTGTTGGATCGTCTAAGGTCAGTGGTTAGCAAACTCGGAGTTTACTTAAAGCGCTCTCTGCTTAATCAGAAGAGACGTTTACTCGAGTAAATTAAACGTACATGTACATATCCTAGTTTGTCACTACTATTCAATTGTAGTACTGCTACTTTATATTATATCATAAATGATTACTAAGTCATATTTATAGTTCATCAACTACAACAAATAATACTTATATCACAACTTAAGATAAAGTTTATGAAAAAAAAATATATGTTAAATAAAATATACACTTCAAAATGCGTAAAAATCTAGTAATGTGACCTTACCTTACATTTCCTCAGAGTATACACTACTAAAAAATTTACTGTCTTCAGTATGCTATTATATATATCTCATATCATCATCATCAGCCGATAGACGTCCATTGCTAGACATAAGCCTCCACCAAAGATCTCCACATCGATCGGTCCGCGTTGCTCGCATCCAGTGGGTTCCCGTGACTCTCACCAGATCGTCGGTCCACCTTGTGGAAGGCCACAACGCGGCGCCACTTGAGGGCCTTATATCTCGTATAAAAAGTGGTAATGTTTTGTGTATGCACTAAATATTTCGTGATCCGCTATCCAAGAGGTCAAAGGTCGTTTTGTTTGACCCTTAGGTACATACCATTGTAATGACTTGTCTATAATCAAGTAGTCATGAAAAAGAAAGGGTTGCTCTACCTATAGGGGTAATGTGACGTAATATGGTTCTGTGTAGAGATTTAAACTAGTAGCTCATTATTATCGGTTGGCTAGAAAACTATAAATTCTCAATATCATACAGCATAATCAGCAATGACAATCGTTATCTGTACTTATAATATGTTATAATAGATTAAAAATAATGATTTATTATATTTACAAGAATATTATAGATTTGGTAAAACAAATTTTTACAGCAGCCGTCGTTACGGAAGAACTAAGCTGGCAGATATCCTGATCTCACAACGATGACGGTGTACCTGTAACTTACTAATTATTATTTGTTGTCTGATCTACGCAAAATGAGCTCAGTATATGAGTCATCTATTGGTGTGCTTGGTATTTGATTTAATTTAATTAACAATCTTAAGTTACTTTTTATTATTATTAAACGTGGCGCTAGTTATGATGATATACTCGGCACCACATTGTGCTCGGCACCTTGAAACATAAGATGTTCTATCTCGTACATAGACGGTCTCCGGCAACAGAGATCACCAGAAGGTCTATAATCTTATCATTGATCCAAAATCTATTTGGAAAGTAATGATTGACGTATGTATTTGGTGTGGGGGTGTAAGGGTTCTCGCACAATTCACGTGACCCAAGCCAACCTCACCTCTTCGTGGTGCACTCTGCTAACCAACAAACGAGGCTCTGGCTCTCACCAACCCAAACTATATGAGTCCATAGCCTATGTAGAAATCTTTGTGGGAGGTCTATATCCAGCAGTGGACGTCTATAGGCTGATCATGATGATGTACTTAAGAGTAATTTAACCGTTTGCTGTAAATTTGATAATACACATTTCGACTTGAATATTGAAGGAAATAAATAAATACTTTCTTACTGAGATGTGGAGATTATATCGACGTTCGTAATGATGGATATCGCCAAAAAGGTTACGAAACTTACCGTTGACCACTAAGGCAGCGAAAAAAAACAACGATATGAGAAAAAAATCTGGAATTGTGCAAGCTTGAAATGGATATTACAACCGGAAACTTTCGCATACCGCTGACTAATTTATTTTTAAGCTTAATACATGCATTTTGTTCGCAATAATTGTCTTCTTTATCTGTTACCATTGTGACCCCGGACGTACAACTTCTTGGAGTGTAATAAAAAGATAAGTTAACAAAGAACTTATTCGAAGAGTGAAATATTAACAACTTTGAACTGGCCGACTTTCAACTTAACAGCTTTCGTTCCCCGCCTTGACTTTAAGCATGCGTTTTAAAGTTTGAGCCTTTTTTTTTCCACTGCTCTGGCGACCCTATTCACAATCTCACCGCCCGTTATAATGTAACTGTATCGATTAATTTACGTGTAATATTCGATAAACGAAATACTAGGCACTTTATACATTTTTTTTTATAAAAAGCGTTAATACATCATCATCATCATCACCCGATAAACGTTCACTGCTAGATATAGGCCTCCCCCAAAAATCTTCACACGATCGGGTAGAGTCATATGAGGGAATTTCGCCCATTACCCAACACGTTGGCGCGTTGGTGGGAGCCAAAACCTCGTTTGTTGATGTACCACGAGCAGATGAGGATTGACTTTGATCTCGTGAGTTGTCGAACGAGAACAGTAATAAGTAAACCCAAAAAAAAGTAAGAGCCTCACTAATACTGAATAAATCACAAATGTTTTTTCAAGAAATATTTTTTTTTAAATTCTACTAGGCGTTGAGACCAGCGGGCCGTTCACCTGGTGGTAAGCGATACGCCTGCCCATAAAAAATTACGCTAGTTAAGATGATATACATAACTGCACATTGCGCTCGTCGTGTTGATACATAAGATATTAGGTCTCGTTACCCCAGTAATTACACTAGCTACAGCGCCCTTCAAGCCGGTACACAGTAAAGTACGTACACTGTCGTTAGGAATAGGCGCTGCGGTGGTACCTAGACGGTCGCTGAATAAAAAACAAAATAATATAAAAAAGAGTTCAATTTGTAACTCATTACGTATCTGGGAAATTTATTACTTGTAATATAACCGTTCAAACGATTTCACGATTAATTACAAACAGTAAACATATAAATGTATAATTAAACTTTTACGGTTACTTGCGTTTCAAGCTTAGCGATTTTCCGCAATGAGTTAAATATATACAGTGAACAACTTAACTGTTTCACTTCCGCTGACGATATTTTGCTCAGCGTGATCGCTGTGACCCAAATCGCCGATAAACCAATAAAATTAAGTATGCATAATGATGCAAGCCACGTAAGCCCTTTGGACCAGTCATTGCCATTTGTAACCTTCACGATAACAATTCCAATATATGTGGCCGCGTTATGCAACGCCGATAAGCGAACGATAATACTGTTAAGTTTAAACAACTTATCTATTGTGGATTCACCGTGTAAGTTATCAGTTTACGAGCTCGACCGGCGGAGCTGCGAGCTTGTAAAATTTACAACCACACACATTTCCATAGAATTCACAAGTTAGTGATAACTGTTCAAAGTACACCTATACACGTTATATCATGAAACAACATTGTCGAAAATAAATATTTATGAGTAGAAGATAGCTTCAGCCCTGTAGTCTCGGGATAGTAAGAATAGGACTAAGGTAAACCCTGCCTGCCGAAGAAGGCGACTGAAAGGGTCTACGACTTTCGCAGGCTATGAGAGCAGGGGCCCTTATCACTCAGCAAGCGAACCTGCGTGGGACAGCATATGGCTCAGCGATAGTGCTTAGAAATTGTAGAGGGGCACCGGTGGGTTCTATAGAAGATCCTGGAACCATTCCGAATGCACTGATGCAGACCACCGAGGGGGTTTTAGCGAGTAAGAATCTTACATAATTCTGCCCTCCCCCCCAGAAGCAGGGTATCTTTCGAAGATATTCCTTCCGAAACAAAGATAGCTTAAACATCATGAGATATATACTCAGAAATCAATCAATTATCAGCCCGATAAACCCACTGCTGGACATAGGCCTCATTCAAAGATCACCACATCTTTCGGTCCCGTGCTGCCCTCATGCAGTCGGTATGGCCTCCGATCCCACCGGGTTAAGAGGCCATTGTTTGTAAAGGTTCATATGGGGGATTTGGGCCTTTTACCACCACGCTGGCCCAATGGGATTGGTTATATACTTAGAAAGGTTCATTTATATTAATACAGTATAGCAGTGAGTTTTTATTTGATGATGGTAAAGCTAGTGCTTTTACTTTGGTTTACTGGTGGTAGGGTTCTCTTGCTGGAGATGGTCCATTGTGATGCTATATATATTATCCTAACTAGCACCATGTTATGAGCAGGCGTATCACTTACCATCGAGTGAACGTCCGGTTCGTCTTGTCGTTGAATAAAAAAAAACACATTGTGGTTAATTCGAAATATTTCATTAGATACTATATGAAGGAAGTATTTCTTTGTTTTTATTTATTACTGATAAATAGTATTTTTTTTTAAATAGTAAATTTAGCCAAGCGAAGTCAATTAGCATTCAAGACATCAATCACCAAGTGATACTCATTTCAATAGTCTTCAACGTGAACGCTTATTATCTCCATAATTGTTGTGTTTTAACGAGAGCATAGACAAGGAAGACCATAAATAAGTTTTAACGAGTTGAAAAAAGTGGAGCTTTGTTATTTACAATTTTTATCGTATCAAATAAAACTTGTAATAATATTAATTGCAAATTAACAATCGGTTTAATGCGTTTAACCTTTACACAGCGAATAAGTTATCTCATTGTATACAAAACTAGTTTTTATTAGGTCACTATGAAATATTAGAGTTAATTGTTCAAATAATATACTATATTCTGCAGTGTTCTTTCAATATAATATGTATAATTGTCATGTATAAGAATTACAAATTGTTATTACTATACAAAAAGATATTGCAAAAATTTTGAAAAATTGTTAATTCTTTCGTAGCTATTATGTACATCTGAGAGAGAATCTGGAGATACGAGTTTCTTAACACGAGAATCGAAGGACATCATTTGTTGTAAATTTTGTAAAAGTTTCTAATAAATAAAAAATAAAGAAAAATAATTCAAAACTGCTAGCATAATATTATACCTATCTATCTATATATATATATATATATAGAAT
The DNA here is from genome assembly GCA_029030555.1 of Ornithoptera alexandrae. Classification (NCBI taxonomy): domain Eukaryota; kingdom Metazoa; phylum Arthropoda; class Insecta; order Lepidoptera; family Papilionidae; genus Ornithoptera; species Ornithoptera alexandrae. Next base: position 2,498,240 of record JARDVY010000037.1, on the reverse strand, counting down.
CTGGTGAGAATCGCGGGAATCTACTGGATGTGGGCAACGCGGGACCGATCGATGTGTAGATCTTTGGGGGAGGTCTATGTCCAGCAGTGGATGTTTATCGGCTGACGATATACATATATATATATACATATAAATATATATATAGATTTTCAGGTATCCAACTATGTAGAGACTCATCACGATATCTCTAGAACCATAAGGCCTAGAGACTTGAAATTTGGTAAAAATATTCCCTTTTCCGACTATATGTCAGCTAAGAACAGATTTTTTTTTTAATTCTTTCCCTAAAGAAAGTGTCACGACCATTAAAGCAGGCGAGGAACAGTATTAAATATAAACATAATGTAAAGTATAGATACCATAATGCGGCAGGTCTGATCTTACGGAGAAAAAGATATTATCTGTGATTTGTTCAAAGTAAGCGCTTAACATATGTGACGTCATTCATAATTGTTTCTTATAACTTTATGATCTATACAGCAAGTGTATAAGAACGAATGATAATCAATACCAATGAACTAGCAGAAAATTATACCGATCAAGGTCTTTGTTTCCAAAAAGAAATATATACATTACTGTTTGTTTGCGACCTTCACGATTGGCTCGTTAATGTAGTATATTATTCACGTGAAAATACATTATTAAAATGTCATGGACTAAAATTTGCACGAATGTTTCTTTATTGTCCATTAAACGGGCCCGATGTATCGTTAAACGTCGGTTAACGTAAGCAACTCAAGTAAAATCAATTTGAACAAAACATATATATGTATATATATATATATATATATACCTAGCTGTTTCCCTGTGCGCTTGGTTCGAGCTCTTGTCTTTTCGGTGTTCTTATATGGTTCCGAGACGTGGACTACGAGAAAGCGCGATAGGGAAACTATTGATGCATTCGAAATGTGGTGCTGGCGAAGGCTTATCCATATACCATGTACAGCCAAAAGGACAAATGAATCCATCCTAAAAGAACTCAAAATAACCATAAGGCTCCCCTCAATATGCCAACAAAGAGCCCTCAATTTTTTTGGGCACATCATGCATTCTCCAATCGGCTGTCTCGAGAGACCAGTTATTTTAGGGAGACTAGAAGGCAGACGTGCTCAGGGAAGAGCCCCTACCACATGAGTGGATGCGGTCAAAAAAGCGGTGGGTGGCAGTATACTCTGTGCGGTCCACTCTGCATATGATCGCACTCAATGGAGACTGTTTGTGCGTGGTCAAGATCCTCAGAAGTGACGAAGAAGAAGAAGCTGTTCCCCGCCAATTTTACTGGTCCTAATATAAAATAAGATCGCAAATGACTTTCTATAGTAACCGCATAAATAATATTTAATGAAAATAATTACAAAAGGTAATTAGTAATAAAATGATGAAGGGTAAATGGCCTATAATCATCTACAAATTATTTCACGTCGATGATGATGGTCATGTCGTGTCATCATGCCCGTGTCGATACCTTCATTAGTTTTCACGTGATTGGCGAACAAAGGAAACTCAATTTTGTAAATGTATATATATACATATCAACAACTCACAGGATCCAAGCCAACCTCACCTGCTTGTGATACACCCTGCTTACCAACAAATGAGACTGGCTCCCACCAACCCGCATTGGGCCAACGTGGTGGGAAATGAATCCTCCCATATAAATCCATACTCGATAGTGTGGGAATCTTTGTGAGAGGCATATGTCCAGCAGTGGACGTCTATCGGCTGATAATGATGATGATAAGGGATTTCCACATATGTAGAGACTCATCACGATATATCTAGAACCATAAGGTCTAGATATTTGAAATTTGGTAAGGATATTCCTTTAACCGAGTATAGGTCAACTTAGAATTTACGTAATGTCACCCCCAAAGGGAGTTGCGTGTGTGCTACAGCTAACAAAGCGAGCAGGGAACAGCTACTTTTAAAAATAAATATATACTGTTTGCATAATTCTGTATAGTTTAAATATTAACAATTGAAGTATCTGTCGTACGACTCTGTTGTTGCAGATCATCTAAAGAGCTCCTCCTGAAAATACATATTGCAAGTAATATGGTTCCAAATAACGATTTAAATTATACTAAAATCTGAGAAACATTATCTCAATGTAATATTGCAAGGTCACTAATATCGGTAGTAGTATGCAAATATAGCTGTATTAATTTAAAAGGCTCTGCAAGTGGTAAAATCATTAAGATATGAAAACTTCATTGTTATAAGCAAGCGTAACGATTTCCACCAGGTCGACGCACCGTATTTTCGCTTTGTGCTTAGATAATATAAACTGAAAGAGAAAAAGCTTTCGGTATTGGAAATATACAGACAGACGTGTAAATGCAAAGAGAACAAACAACAATAACGTTTGGCTTGGTGACCCGCTGTGATGATAGAAGGTCGTCAAAACGTTATAAGATTAATAAAACTTTAAGACTAAACTAAGATAGATTTAATTTATAACCGTCATTTCCTATTAGACAACGAAATGGTTTAAAAAAATGCAGCTTCGGTATTCCTTAGTTAATTATTGACCACAACGACCGCTTTGGACAGCGACCTTGGTGGTGGGATCACGACGTTGCGCGGCTGCATTCTAAATCCCATTATGGCCATTACCACGGCGCTAGCGAGTTAGTTTCTATGTCGTCGTGTCTATAATAGTTCACCTTTGCAACCATGTCATTGCCTTAATAACAATAAGGATACAGTTATTACATATTTCTGGGATCAAAACCATTTTTTTTTTAATTGTTTGTCACCGTGTTCCGGTTTACTGAAGTGTCTCAAATCAGAGACCTATCGCTATGAAAGTTTCAAAATAATATCTTTGAAGTTGAACAAATATTGCTTTGTAGGATCAATAGGGGTCATCTTCGAAAATACACCTTAACTTCACCCTAGAATGAGGGTATTTTATCATACTAAAATTATGAGAAACTTTCCAAACTTGCTTCGATTTCGAGAGCGAATGAATACTATAGCGATAAAAGCTTCGATGACTTAATTGTAAATATACCTTTCGAATTCATTGTTATTTTAACTAAAGCAACAAATATTTTTTTTTATTAAACGATACGACCCGACGAGCGAAACGTTCACCTGGTGGTAAGTGATATGCCGGTATAAGGTATGATGTCAGACATGTGATGTTAAATTACTGTACATAACTTTGAACTTGTGAAAAATGTGTTATGATCCAGTAAACGAAACATCCATTTTAATTACACAAATCTGATATTTGTCTATATTTTCTTTGACTAGAGCTCTATTATAAAATACAATGACGATTTATTTGAAAATTAATCAATTAATGAGCTTCCACAATTAAATTAACATGCTAAATATGGCATTGACCCCGAGTTCGCTGTAGAGATACAATCTGTTATGAATGATATCGTAACCGCAATCGCCGTGGCCTACTGCCGGCGGAGCCTGAATAACCTCATACACTAAGCTACAGCGAAAATTAAAAATTACATTAACTGCATTATCCGAATATAAAATTTAAATAATTATTATTATATTTTGTTACAAGTACAACTTTAAATAAAAAAAATTAAAATATCCTCGTCGTTGACAGCAAAAGTTCTAATATTGTTCAACGTAACTAAGAACACTATAGACTAGTTCTTAGACTATAGTTACTTTTTTTAATTACAATCTTTTTTATTTTGATTTATTTATGGTCTATTTATGTATATTAATAATAAAACAACAACAAAATCGGTGTTTGAGAGATATAAGAGTAGACAGATGCAGTAAAACAAACTCGTTAAATTCGTAACCCATCTCTTTTTGGTGGACGATTAAAAATTGATGATGCAGCATACTCCGCCGATATGGACATGAAAGAAATATAAAGAAATCGTTATGTTGTATTTTTAAACACTGTACAATGTTTTGAGTAACTATTATAGTAAAATATACGCGTATGTTAAGAGAATGCCAGTAAAAAAAATTTGGTTTTCTTATCACTGAGGTAGGTGGTCAGTAAATATTTATTTTAAATACATTTTACTCTTAATGATTCCATAACGCCACGACATTCATAAAAGGTCAAATATCCCATCAACAAAATTCATTTATAGCACACAAAATAAAAACAGCAAAATTACTGACTAAGCATTTATTCATCACGAGGAACCGCCGCCAGCGGATCTTGTTTGAAATAATTACACGTTATGTATCACGACGCCACGTGCTTAAACATTGTTAGGCCGAGTAAGAAACTTAGCCTATTAACTTACAAACCTATATTTAACAAAATTAAACTTTACTGATTTTATTGTTTTAAACTATGTATTTATTATCCTTAAATTTTGACTGATTCGCAGCAATAATGACCACGAAAGGACTATGCCGACAAATGTCCTTCATCGTCAGCCCATACACTTCTACTGCTGGACACAGGGATCCCCCAAAGGTTCCCACAGGATCGGGAGGGATTCATATGGGGGGATTTTGGCCATTTCTCACCATGCTGCCCCTATGCGGGTTGGTGGGAACCAGAGCCTAGTTCGTTGATAAGCAGGGTGCACCACGAGCTGGTGAGATTGGCTTGGATCTCGTGAGTTGTTGTGCGGGAACCCTTACACCCCTTACTATGATGTAAGATCAAATGTCCTTGCATATCCCTCTCCATATCTCTCTATCAGCCGTCATATCTGAATTCACACTCTTCTTACACATGCCATTTTTCACGCAATCTATCCACACTTTCTTCGGTCTCCCTCTACCCTTATAATCATCCACGTTCATTCTCATTACTTTCTTAGTTATATATCCTTCACCCTCCGCATAACATACCCGTACCACGCAATATATCCGCGAATAGATTAAATGTAATAACAACTTTAACTATCTTATCATATTTGGAAACTCAATGACTTCTATTGTTGTAGAGACAATGAGTTAGAATACAGCAAGGGCACAGTGAGTTGACCTGCTTTTATAAGCTACTTTTGTTTACTTGTTTATACAAATAACGTTTATGTAATATTACCTAAAAAAACAGAAGACTTATGCGAGCTGAAATTACGATGATAAAATAATCCAAGATCATACATGCTACATCCGCAAGCGATGAAACTAATCTTTATGTTGATACAATGTCTTTCGTCAAAACATAAAAATATCATTAATTCTCAAACTCTTTTCGACTAATCTCTGTCCGTTTGATTTCTTAACAATTTGACATATCTCATGCAGCATTACAATAACTATTCGTATAGCCAAGTTGCCAAAGCCAAGTGACCGGATGCCAATCTCGATCGTCAACGAAATTATCAATTCGAAGAGTGACTGACCTTCGCGAAACTGGCGGCCGGTGTTACGATCTTTACAATTTATTGCGGAACCAGGTGTTTTTGGAGTATCAAAAACATTTACAGGAATATTAGTTTGAATAGAATATGATGATAAATAAAATGTTGAATATTAAACTCCTCCTAACTAACCAAGGAGGACTATCTTTTATTTTTTAAGTCAAAAAGATGAGACGAGCAAGATGTTCAACTGATGGTAAATGATATACAAGTCACCAAATTGCACTCGTTGCTTTGAGACATAAAATCGTAAGTCTCTTTACACTAGAAACTTCATCTATATCGCCCATATATATTACTATTGCACACTACTATCAGAAATAAGCGCTGCGCTGGTACCTACCTAGACGGTCTCCGCTAACAGAGACCTACAACCAGTAAAGCAAAAAAAAACTTCTTGGTTAGTTGGGAGCAGTTTAAATAATAATACACAATTAAACCTTAAATCAATAATTAGAGATGTAAAGGGTCCTGCAGTGCAACTCGCAGGACCCAATCCAAGCTCACCGGCTCGTGGTGCACCTTGCCAATCAACAAACGAAGCTCTGGCTCCTACGACCCCGCATTGCGCCAGCGTGGTGAAATATGGTCCAAATCCCCCCAAATGAACGATAGCCCCTAGTGCCCCTGAATGCGGGTAACGCTGGACCAATCGATGTGGGGATCTTTGCTAGCGGCTTATGTCCAGCAGTGGATGTCTATCGGCTGATGATGACGATGACACCTTAAATCCATAAAATATTTTTGACCATGGATATTACATAATATACTCATTACTTAGATCTAATTTACGAAACGTATGATTTTTTTTATTTTTATCACTTATGTCAACGTAATATGTGTGATTTTAATTTTAGTTATATTAGTTTGTGAATTTCAACTTATTTGAAAAGTAGTCTCTTGTAATTTTTTTAAAAAAATTAACATTTATCTGATTATACCAATGTGGTTAAGATCTTGGAATTTTTGACCTAACACAGAACATCGCGTGATTTCTGATATTCATCGAAAAGAAGTAGACGCTATGAAATAATAAGAAGGTACGGTAGAGCACACTACTAGTGAGAACGTACGTTCATACCTCACTTTAAATTAATGAAGTCACATCTAATACTAACTAGTACAAGTATAAGATCTTGTTAGAATTTCTACAGAAAAACAATCTTGCTAATCAGTGGTGGTAGGTCTCTGATGCTGGAGATTGTCTAGGTAGGTACCACCGCAGCGCCTATTTTTGCCGCCAGATAGTAGTGTCCAAACATAACTGTTCCGATTTGAAAGTTTAGCTAGTGAAATTACTAGAGTAACGAGGCTTATCATCCCAAGTCTCAAGGCGATGACCGTATTGGGATGCTGTATATATTATCAGTTTATAAATATTCAAATATGAAGATCATCTAGCATAATTGTATTGGTTTAAATCAAGCTTGAAAATAAACTGGTAGTAAATCTTTGTTACAGGAAACCGTCAAGTTACCACCGCAGTTTCCTTTTCTGCCGCCAAACAGTAATGTGCAAACATTACCTTGTTCCGGTTTGAAGGGCGCTGTTGTTGTAATTGCTGAGGTATCATTATTCAACATCATTAAGTCTCAAGGCGACGATCGCAATGTGATGCAGTGTATACCATTCTAACTAGCGCCACGTTGTTATGGGCGGGTGTATCATTTATCATCAGATGAACGTCTCACTCGTCTCGTCACTTAATGGAATAAAAAAAAACCATTACAATTTTTTTAGGTATATTGAAACTATAACCTGATACTAATGTATTTCACAGCAGTAGGTAACGATTCTAAATAATCTAACCGTGTTTACTCTATAAATTCACATTACTCACCTGCGTAGATTTTGTATAACGATTCCAGCAGCCCTTGCATCATCTTGATGGAATTAGGTTACACTCACAACCACTAGAATTATAAACTGGTATCTACTAGTACACTATAATTAGGATACTATTTGAACAACATTACTTCATTATTTTTATATAATGCGACGTGTTCTCTCCGCACGGACACTGCTAATTTTGAAACAGAACAATGGCTGTGAAAACCAACACATTTTGAGCATTAAAATTTTTTTTAGTAGGGGGTACAAAATCACATCCAATACAACATGACGACAAGTTTAAAAAAAATGAGGAATCATAAATAACTATATAATTTTAAAAGGTGAACGAACGTACAAACGGACAGTGCGCAGTCGTCAAATTGAAGTAACGGTTACAACCAACGGATCGTTATCATCAATCAGATTTGCGTAACTATCTTCTGGCAATTACTTCGTACACTTGAACTGATCAGTTCATTGGGTACGAGGAATGCGAGAGCAAGTACCTACCTATACGCAGAGCCAAATATTTTAAAGTCAAAATATTTACAATGAGTGAGGGTACGTAGTAAGTAGATTATTTGAAATAAACCTATCATTCGTAAGCTAGTTACACACCAAAATCCAAAGTAATATGTTAATATGTAAGGTCAATATGGTGTAAGGTTCCTACGTAGACACCCACACGTAACAAAAATACAAACCGGACTGTCACAAACCAACAAATTGTTTATTACGATACATGTTATGGAACTAATAAACTGGAAAAGCAGGCGTGAGCCAGTCAAAGAATAAATTTTATTGACGAACAACAAGTATTACCACGCTCAATGTACAGAGATCAAAAGTATAAATTAAAAAAAAACATATATTTTTTAGCATTATAATACACGGTTGAAGTTTATATTAAAAGCATACAATTTTAAAAGAAATAAGAAACTTTTTGAATCGTTACCGATTTAACAGTGATAAATGTTACAAAAGTTTTCAGTTGTAAGTCGTAATGATAAATTATGTTGTTTAATTAAAAAACAGTATAAGTCAAATAACTAAAATTCAATTTCAGTAATTAACTGTTTGTTAGCACATCTAAAAGAATTCACAGAAACTCTCCCGTGTCATTAATCACTGGAACAAAGCAATTCAAGCTCGACCATAACTTACTGTCATCTTTCGTTAACTACATATCACGGCACAACTGAAGCAACTTAGCTCTGACATTTAATGTTATCTTATGTAATTTAATAGTAGAAATAAACATAGGAAAGAAAAACTGACGATATAACTATGGAAATTATTTAACCAAATAAAAACGTAGAATTTATTAGTTACGCGAGTGAACAATTTCGTAATGTTTAGACAATATACCAGGTTTCAAAAGATTCTTACAACAATAGTTTATAAACAGAATAGTTTGTAAACTATCGCCTCTCGCACCACCCAAGATATAAATAATGATAAAAACGTATCGTAAATTACATGAAACAGTAGAACTAAGAGCGTGTGTGGTACTCAACCATTCAACAATATATACGACCTTATTTTTACTAAGAATTGCCAAAAACAACACTGCTACTATGTTAGTGTACCGAGATAAGAGATTTGGATATTTTGAAAAAAATTTAAAATTTAAAAAACAATATATTAAGAGAGCTCTGATAATAATTTAATTTAATTTTTTTTCGCTATACGTAAATTAGAACACAGCATTAATGACATACTTGACTGTCTCGCTGTATTTATGTACGTATGCTTAGTCTTTTAGTGAAACTAACAGATGATAAATATAGACATTCGTAAATAAACCATCCGTTGCAATTAAACTGAAGTGCAGCTTCAATCTTCACTGAAAGAATTCGAAAGAGGCACAACTGGGCAGACGGCTGCGAGATAAAATTTCACTCGTTAGAGCTTGAATAGGAGCTCAGATATTTTCTCATAAATCACCCAAGAGGGATTTCACGAGTGTCGCAAATGACAATTTATTCCTCGGCAAATTGGAACTGACACGTCTGCACTTAATCAGAGACCAGCCGGAGTAGAAATCTTTGCGGCTGATTGAAACTTAGCAGATGTAACCATTGGAAACAAGAATGGTAGTTGCTTTAGTTAGCGCTGAATTCCTTATTATCAAAAAATCACATTTCACAGATTTTCACTAGCACATGACTCGATTATAACTGTAGGTGAGAGATTTAATATTTCACTAAATGTCACAAATATTTCTCACTCGCGGTACTTCAGGCAGACTTCGACGAAGCCTAAATCCTCCACAGAAGCCCTGATTCGAGGTTACTTATTTAAACGGGGGTGTGAGTACTGACGTTCGCAAAGTTCGTCCGTGACGAGCGTCCATAACAGATCGCGCGCCCGCGCCGTCCGCGGTCTGCCACACCGCCGCCGCCACTGGCGAATCGGGATTATTTATAAATTCACTCGGACAGGGGGTCGTAGAATTTTGCACGACGCGGTATGCCAAAACAAATGACTGCATCAGATCACACCGGAAGCACGAGATCGCTATACAAGAACCACAAGAAACGGAAGCGTTTCAATTAGATGCACATAATGAAAATTAATATCATGATTTTATAAATTTTGCATTGGTATTAGGTTGTATTATAATATTTATTAAAGTTACGATTTTCAGCCTTGAATTATTGTCGTCACATCCGAATTTTATTTAAGAAATACCTGCCGTCTCTGACCCTGACCATACGCCCAGGAAAACATGTGTTTATGATTGCACTAGTTGCACGGAGGTTATGACACCTGTACGGGCGCGTGGGTGGGAATTTATAAAACTTCGGTTAATTTTTACACAATGACTTGTAGTTAATGTCCGTTACGTTACTTACAAAGAAAAAAATAAATAAATATAGACATTTGTAATGTAAAATTGTACTTGCAACTAGGATGTAGACTATACTAAAGCGCGCCAGTGAGTCAGCCACTGACATAACAAAAGCGTACGAAACTTGGCACACAGGTCCGAATACATCGTTTCTAGATAAATAACGACTTAAATTATGGCAATGACTATGAGAAATTCTAAACTAGTCATAAAGATCTAAATGATTACAATTGTTAAAAACAAAATTCATCGTTACACTAGCATCTCCGTGCCAACGGCGATGTAGCTACATATAAATTAAAAATTTTTTTTGAAGAAAATTTGTTATTATGACAGGCTTACAGTATCAGATACGATGTAGTATGAATCTGCTGTATAAATTACAACATAAATCTGACGTACATTTGGAAGAAACATTTCCTTGACGATCTATAACAAGTGGTACAATAATGAGGAGCTGTCTAGAACAATACAGACGGAGACGAAAAGTGATTTAAAATAGACGTACGAGTTTTATGCGGGGATTCTTGGCTTCCGAAACTATTTTTTACCGAATAAAAGAAAAGAGCGAGACTTGGCAACACTGACGAATAGTTAACTCTAAGCTGGATATATAATTTTCAGAACATGGATACTACTAGACTTGTAATGTTGCCAAAATCTTATTAGCTTTTTTTAAATTCTAACCCAGATACCTATGTTTAATACTTTAGAAGTTTACTCACAATTTTATACAATTTTCCAAAATTTTTTTTTTTTTTTAGTTCTTAAAGAACCCATTATATTTATCGGTGGGACTATTTTTTAACAAGCATAGTCTAACATTTGAACTAAATTAGAAATATTGTTATATGGCCACGAGGCCGAAGATGGTGAAGTGATTTACGCCGAATACTATGAGAAGATAAAAGAGATATAAAAGAAAGATAAAAGAGAAAAGCTGTAATGACATCACATTGATAATATAAGAGTGGTAGCTAGCACATATAAATAAACAGTGCAGGTTCAAAGAATTTTCAAATTCTGTAACATACGTGCAACTGAATAGAAACTAGTGGTAGGTCTTTGTTGCCGGAGACCGTCTCGGTAGGTACCACCGCAGTGCCTATTTCTGCCGCTCAGTACTGTGCAAACTGTGTTCCAATATGAAGAGCGCTGTAGCTAGTGAAATTACTGAAGTAACGTGACTTAACATCTCGTCTCAAGACGATGAATACAATGTGGTGCAGTGTGTAACATCCTAACTATCGCCACATTGTTATGGGCGGGCGTATCACTTACCATCAGGTGAACGTCCCGCTCGTCAAGTCACTTCATAACATAAAACAAAAACTAAGGACCTTTGTATTCGCAAACCACCAGCGGTTGCACCATAGAAGTAGTTGTTAAGCGAAATTTACCAGCTTACCTGAAACAAGTACAATTATGTAATTAATAGAAATCAAATCGTTAATTATTATTATTTATTTAATAACAGGAAATGAAAACTAATTAAAGTTTCAAAGTACAATATATTTACACTATTTCTTTATGTACAACATCTAAGGAAAATAATTGATGTACAGTTTTCACACATGAAAATATTCTTGACACGAGTATAATTTTTTTTTTAATTTAACAGGGTTTCATCAACTGCAGTCGGTAACATCCTGCATGACATCACCGTGGCCGATTTTGAAAAAGGGGTCTATTTAGTATACAACAAGCCGTACGGTCATATCAATTGTGTCGACGTAAATCAGGATGTGTTTCGTTAACACGAAAATCATCGTGTACTCGCTTTACATGTGAATTTACAATTATGTAAATTAAGATGATTCCCGGTTTCTATTACATTTTCAGTATTATGTTAAACAATAGTCGACTTCTTCCAAATCTCTACGGAATGTAACATACAAACTACGAAATTCATAGTGTATATATTCGTTAGTCTCCGGCAGTAGACACCTACCGCTAGTGGCATAAAATTTACTAGTGGTATATTATTACCAGCAGCCTTGTAGTGTCGGGTTGGTAAGAATAGGACTAAGGTAAGCCCTGGTTGTCGTAGAAGGCGACTAAAACTGTCGAGGAGCTTCGCGGGCTAGAGGGTGGTGGCGCGCTCAACTCCCTCAACAAGCAAACCTGTGTGGGACAGCGTATGGCTCAGCGATAATTCATAGGGTTAAGCCTCTCCTTGGTGCGTTCTATAGAAAATCCTGGAACCTCTCTGAATACACTGATGCAGAGCACCGAGGGACTATGTTACTCTGACTTTCTCCCAGAACCAGGGTATCTCTCGAAGATCCCCCCCCCCGAAACCAAAAATAAAAAAGTCTCTATTACCAGAGACTGTCTAGGTAGCTACCACCGCAGACTCTGTATCTGTCGTCAAATGGTATTGCTAGTGAAATTACTGCGATATTTCATTTACCATCTCATGTTTCAAAGCGACTAGGACAATGCGATGCTGTGTATATCATCTTAACTAGCACGATATTTTTATGAACAGGCGAACCGTCATACAATAAAATAAATTGCAAACAAGACTATTATTAGCAACTTATTAATATCCGCTTCCGTTCTTAAGCGTAATAGGACTCAAATCGTTTAGGGCTACAATATAAAGCCAATTCAAATAGCAGCGTGCACCACAAGGGCATTCCTCCCTAAGAGGCAGCCATATTGTGGTCACAACGGGCACACCGACGCACGTCTTTATTAGCCATGAATGGCGACATCGTAAACAATTCAAAATAGACCGTCTCTCCGGACCGTTCCGGTCATCTACAAATGAACCTCGACCAGCACCTTCGATTACTATTGAACTCAAACTTTTAATACAATAATATTTTTGATTATTTTTACTGCGTCTGCGGGCTGTCACTTCCCTAAACTACGTATTTCTTATATCACAAGATGCCAATGAACTTGCAACGTCTCTTTCATCAAAAAACATAACTTTTGTTCTCTGCGTCATCTTCATCAGAGTTTTTGTGCCCCAGTCAACAAGACATGTCATAAGTTGATATCTCATTAACTACAACAATAGTTAGCTGTTAAATAACCATATTCTTTTCTCGAAAAACTAAAGGTTAATGGTACAATGAAAGGTAGAAAAGAATAAAGATATGAACAAATTGATCTAGGGTTTAGTAAGTTTCTTCATGATATCGATCCGAAGATTCTACCTTGGCATAACATTTATGTTACACTAATTAAATCTGGACTGAGACATCATTAGGCAATTTCTAAGTAGCAAACAGCCCTGATGTTCATTGCGACAGGTAAAATACGACAAGACAAATGTTTGAAAGCGAAGCACTTATCCTTGGACCTAGACAAGGACGATGATAAATCAAACTGATTTATCATTGTCTTATCTGGATTCATTAATCTTTTAGACTGTAAAATATATGTTTATTACACATTTTGCTTGTTATATTTTAACACAATATGAAATTAAGGTTAGTTTAGCTTTGTCGAAGAAATATTTTGAAGCAAATATGCTTATCATCATATATATAACAGATTTTCACTTAAGCGGAGTCTTATCACGATATCTATAGAACCATAACACCTAGAGACTTGAGATTTGGTAGATGTTATGCTTCTGCCATTTCGAGCACGACTACGATTTTAGAAAAATGTTTCCTCAAAGGAAGTTGCAAGGGTGTTACGGCCATGAACGCGGTCGTGGAACAGTTACTATTCAGACAAGGATATGGGTTATGAGTATACTATACCATCAATAGATTGCAAGCATTTAAACAGATTCTTGTCGTTCCTGCTAATATAAAGTACAAAGCGGTTTGTTTATATAGACCGGTTGTTTCTGAAAAAAAAAATACAACAGTGTAATCTATTGTATATGACCGCATTATGTAAATAACAAACGTTCTAGTTTGCAATAACACTAAATAGATAAGATTTTTTTAATTGTTTGTATCATCAACATTAGAAATTTTCTAGATAACAGCACCAACAAACTTTGATGCTTGATTTAATAGTCCACGACGGCAGATTTGAATCCACAATTTACGAACCGTGCTCTAGATATTTTAAATGCTTTTGATGTTGAATATATCATTATTATAATGTAGAAAATAATGTTATTGTACTACAACGTGGTGTAGGGGTGTAAGGGGTCCCCGCACAAGAACTCACGAGACCCAAGCCGACCTACCTCACCTGCTCGTGGCGCACCCTGCTAGTCAACAAACGAGGCTCTGACTACCAACCCGCATTGGGCCAGCGTGGTGGGAAATGGCTCAAATCCTTCCATATGAAACCCCTAAAAACGACAACGCCTAGTACACGGCGATGCGGGCAGCGCAGGACCGATCGATGTGGCAATCTCTGGTGATGTCTATGTCCAGCAGTGGTGTCCTTTGACTCTGAGAGAAATTCCGTATAACTAACCGATAATCCAGGTTTGCTTCGCTAAATTAGTACATATATAATGACAAAATAAAATTCTTCAACTACGTATTATGTACGTGTACATTTGTTATTAATTTCCCTAAAGGTTCGACATCTAATGTAACAGCTACTTGTAGATTGAAAATAACTATAATCTGTAAGAACTTTATTATCTGGTATTACGTTATCTGGTAAGTTGAATGGATATGTTATTAGTAAAGCCGTTTGCCATTTCAATGCTTATTTATTCTTCTCATAAACGCCTACAATGTCGTCGGACAAAACACTGCAGCTAATAAATTATAATACTTGGCTGTTCTCAACATAAACAATGAACTCATCATTTGGCTTAGTGCTGGTGATGGGAATACCAGGTTTTTATATACATTAAATATTATCCATTACAAATACAATAAAGACTTTGCAGTATGTTAAATATAATCACTGTTAATCTCTCTCTCTATGTCGGATCCTTAGTGTAACTTGCTTTTCAAGATCTTACGCCAGCTCTTTATGTTGGTCGTCTTACGTATATACATGTATAACCATAAATGGAAATTGAATTATAGGGATAAGCAATATTTGGTGGTGGAATGTAATAGCAAATATTAAAAAGAGATTTTTTTTACTTTTTTGAACAGACCAGTACAAACCAACATTATAATGTAAAAACATAAATAAAACAAAAACATAATAATTGTTGGTCTGATCCTTAAATCCACTGACGGATGCAACCTAAGCGTTTAATTATTACTTTATCTTATTTCAGATTGTCATAAGTATATGTCTTCGGTTACAGTATAGTATCTTCTTCTTCGTCGGTATCATTCTTGACAGAGTGGTCGTGGTCATCACTTCAGGTGTTGGTCGCAAGCGTAACAACACGTCGCCATTCTTCTCTGATGGCGGTCTTCCTAGTACATTAATATATTGGCAACAATGGTGAGTCACTTACTGCCGCCTTTATCTGGTCCGTCCATCTCATAGGCGTTCTTCCTTGTGGCCGGGTACTCTCAACCTTTCACTGGACCACAGTACAGTATACAGGATTGATATATCCCTTTAAGACAAAAATACCGCAATAAAATAAGGATGCCACATCAGAACAATATGAAGTAGTGGTACGACTAGAACAAAAGTGTAAACAAGAGAATGGCAAATGCAACTTCTTTGGAGATTGCAATTTATGCTGGCCTGTTGCAAGTGCAATCAGTTCCGATAACGTATATGGCAAAATTGCCTTCCAAATACGTAATTAAGAAATTATCGAATTTGGACATAAATGTCAAGCGGGCCAGGCGTGATCGTTGATTGACAGCTTATGCAACATAAGACCTGAGTAGCGGTAAACACGCAGGATTGTTATGGTCTTGATTACGTCAGTTAAAAAAAAATAAGTTTCATCATCAACCCGCAAGTACATTGTAACAATAATAACTGAACTTTATTCAATATATACTAAAGATATACTTTATTTTTCTTCCTTATGTAAACTTAAATTTCTTTCAGTTTTTGCGGGATCAAAAACGGAATAAAATTTCAATACCTTATACTTGTATACATTTGTATTTTATA
Organism: Ornithoptera alexandrae; assembly: GCA_029030555.1. Classification (NCBI taxonomy): domain Eukaryota; kingdom Metazoa; phylum Arthropoda; class Insecta; order Lepidoptera; family Papilionidae; genus Ornithoptera; species Ornithoptera alexandrae. The sequence continues at coordinate 2,482,253 of JARDVY010000037.1, read as the reverse complement.
CTTTCTATTGATTTTACAATAAAAAATATCAAAACTGAACCACGCTGAAAATTTAAAAGCAAACAAATTGGAAGTAGAGAGTATCAAGTTTTTTATATAGTTATAATTAAAGATATAATCTAAAACTACCGACGTAGAGAAACCGTCAAGCAGCGACATCAACAATAGTTTTAATCGTAAAGATGAGATTCGAACTGGTCCTAAACGTAGCCAATTTATTGTGGAAACGTTGGAATATATTGACAGAAACAAAGCAACAAAGAAAGCAGTAAGGAACAGGGCTGACTGCTCCCATTCCTTAACAGGGTTCACTTAATAACGTAATGCACATTGTGTATTCTAAACGGAATGATAAAGTATTGTTACGTAGGATGAATGAGATTCTGACTCATTAAATGACACATTTGAACAAAGTTTATTTACTATAACAATTATAAAAAAAATTATAATATCGACTATTTTTACAAGTAGCATTTCAACGCGTGATATCATGACAGTTTTTTTAAATTCAAGGAGTCAAGTAAAAATTTATGCGAATCTGATGATACTGTAAGTTATATATCTCGAAGTACGTCCATACTAATTATATATATAACGTTTCTTCTATTAAACTTTAGTAAAGGACTTTGCTTTACGAAACCAGACATAAGATCATATTTAAAAAGTGATACGAGAAAAAAACATGATAATTTTTTCGGATTTGATAAATTATCATAATAATATGGTATTACTAAAAAATCAATATAATCAGTACAAAAGACGTCGATTTAGAAAGTAATATATCGTAGAAGTATACAGAAACAAAATTAACGTACAAGTTTGTTGTTCAGACGTGAAAAAGGTGGGTCAAACTTCGTCCACAGGCAATGGCATTAATATATGTCCTACAATACTACCACAAAGGAATTAAAGCACATAAATTGCTACACTCCACCGTTAGCGAGGAAAGAACCAGCCCCCTTGTCACCAGCGGCAGTGGTCGACCGCGGAGAAAGTTCCTTTAGAAACTTCTCTGTACGAACGGACAAATTACAGTTAGAGGCGCCATTATATATAATATTCACTATAAGATATTGAGATCATTTTATGATTGTTTTTTTCTCTTTATTCAATTTGGTACTTTTAATGCATAATCAAAAATTGTTAGAATTCAAAAGGGATTCCCTTCTTTGGGGTATCTATCACGAGTATTGAAGTTTTATTTGTGACGTCAGCACATATTGTTAAAAAAACATGCTACCACTATATTTGCAAAAATTTTAAAGATAATAGATGAGAATTTTTAGTATTTTTTCTTTCATTCATAAATGGAGATTTAGAAGAAAAATGTTTTGAATATTGAAGGAACTGATACGCCTGTCCATAACATGGCGCTAGTTAAAACGATATACACAGCATCACATTATGCTCATCGTCTTGAGAATTAACATGTTAAGTTTTGTGTATTACTGTATGAAATCAATCTTTGTCTTTATTATTGATATTGTCACAATGCTAAAGGGATAGATAGTATGTATGCCAATCGGAACGGTACGCATGTGCTATCTAACTAGGTCAAAGATAAGTTTCCATTGATACTAGATTGTTGCTGCATCGCGGGGTAAGGTCTTAGTTATAATTTCAGATACCTACATAAATCGTAGCTAAAATATACGATAACACTGAATCACTAAAAATTCTACTCCTCAATTATATGAAGTACAAGAAAAATATGTTTGTTCAAGCAACTAAAAAATTATCTACGTAAAAATACTTCGAAGTCCTCGTAACAGTTTTAGCAACCGTAACCTATATAAGCACGTTACCTGTCACTTCAACTGAAATTATGCCAAATGTCAAGTGACAAAGCAATTTTTCGACTTGTCAAATATTTCGTTGACAGCACATGTATTATTACTATTTTAAAATCACTCAAATATGTAAAAGTTTGAGCAAGACTTCGTAAGAGTAAATTTCGGATGCACAGTCAAGCTCCGAGGACTTCATACCGTAAGCTAAATAAAAAAAATCCAAAACCGTTTCAAGTACATCACTCAAAGATTATACATTGAAAAGTAATGTTTATTAAATTACTTATGAATACTATTCTTTGTTAGTTATTAAAGATAGATTTAGAGTAATGACTAGGAGAGCCGACCCCAAGTAAAGATGGGACAATGTCTAGTAAAAGAAGAAGTATTTTATTGTTAACGTATAGCGAATTTAAAGCGTATAAAATTACCGGAATCATATTTCACGTGAACATATAACCACTCAACTCTAAGCATTGCACTATATTCCATATGTGTCGTGTACATTATACATCATCCTTTGTAATCCAATGCAACGTGTAATATGATTTGTTGATGATTCAGATGTTTGAAAATAAGTTATGATTATTAACTTTGAAATGTTTCTGCCACATATTACCCTTCATTATCATCTCTGCATGGACGTACACTGCTGTATTTAGAACTCTCGTAATGTATTCAAATTTCGGAGGAACATTTTGGGTGTAGACGGTAAATTATACATAGTGATGGAGCTATTTAACATCATAATGAATGTTATATTAACACAGTAGTAACGTTTTAATAATAATAAAAAAAACACTATACTTCGTATATAATAAATCCGTGTCCAATTACTAATAAAATCCATTATTCACCATCGACCGGTTACTTTAACTTTTTCGGTTTACTTTTAACTCCGGTCACGACAATCTCGATGCCAATCGGGACACGTAAAGAATAGCGGTTAGCAATTAAGTTTATTTGCTAAAAAAAAATACTGCTCCACCCACTGTTCACCCGCTTAACTTTTAAGGTTTCGTGAGATATGAAGGCTTCCGCCGCAAGTGATCATTGTAACTCGGCGTTATAATTGAACAGTTATTACAACTTATATATAATCACATATTTGGAATCTAACAGTTACTTTCATATAAATAGAGAGTTAAATTTTATTGAAAGCAGTAACAGTTATAGTTACAACCACTATTATATATAGTTATCGATATAATCGTTACAGGTAACGAGTAATGTTATAAAGGCATTATTACAAAATTTTCAAGAACCATTATAATGATGGAGTTTCGCTAAATATTTTTTTTATTCATTTAAGTGACGGGACGATAGAGGGGTGTAAAGGGTCCAGTGCAACAACTCAAGGGACCGAAGCTAACCTCACCTGCTCGTGGTGCACCCTGCGGATCAACAAACGAGGCTCTGACTTCCACCAATACGTATTGGGCCAGTGGGGTTGGAAATGGCTCTTGTTCTCCCCATATGAACGCCTGCAAACCACGGCCCCTGATGCCCGGCGATATTGACAGTGCAGGCCCGATCGATGTAGGGGTCTTTTGGGGGAGCAATAAGCGCTGCGGTGGTACCCATCTAGACGGTCTCCGGCAACAGACCTTCCATACATGAGAACGAGACTTAACACTGTTTTAAATTAAAAAAAGCCGTAAAGCTTCCTTAAAACCTGTAACGGTTTTAAATAAACTATTAATTGCAATTAATTAAGTAAAGCAGCTAACCTTGAATATTAATGTCCTTTATGATACGTCAAGTCGTTTGGCTGTTTTAGTAAAAAGTTTTATTAAAAATGCAATAATTATTTTATGACCTATATGTTTTCAAATGTTGCAGTTAATTACAGTAGTATTACATATATATTTGATACTTGTTATTTTATCGACTGCAAAACTACACAGCATATAACAGTCCAAGTATCGATACCATTGTTCTTGCCTAATAAACGCCTCTTGCTTAATGTATAATGCGGTATTAATGCATCGACTTACAAAAGCATCAATTGCAGTGTGAATAAACGATTTCAGAACAATCATGCGCAATAACTATTACTACTAACATATATAAATCGGACATTATTAATATTAATTACAAATTTGCGCCATATATATATTTGGACTGTGGTGAACAAGGCTGGCATGCTTTTTGGAGGTTGGTTACTTTAGCCTGTTTTATTGATGGAGGAATGATCTGCAAAAGACGCTCTTCCTGCTTTTGAGAGGAAGTCAGGGTAATGTGGTCATTGTTATTATTAAAACCCCTTCGCTGCTTACTTTGAGTGCGTTACTAAGGAACTTGAGATTTCCTACGGAATGCAAAATTTAACTTTGTACAAGTCACATAAAAGACCATATTACTCTCTGGCATATTCTGGATATTACAACAAATAATCGACCTTGACGCATTCATTGATTATTCTCTGCTTAATAGTTGATGAGGATCTTCAAAGCTCGCACACTCGATGGTCACTTAGCTTATAGATTTTTTAAACACCAGGGATGGTTGTTTGTATATAGCTACTTACCATACTATGTGACTACATAAAATTTTTTGTACGGCTAGCTGTAACAATAATTGCTACCTCTGCAAGTAGTAGTACTTATCAGCGATATAAATCCAAAATTCGTGAAGTTCAAGACAATACTGAAGCTAACATGAGATCACAAGGTAAATTGAAATGCCGAACGTATTTCATAACTAGTTTCACAGTTTGAACAATAACGAAATAATTTCCAATGATGTTTAGAAGCAATAAACGACTGTCTGGGAAGAGATAATCATAGGTTTGTAAGGTTAGGCACCACATCGACGGGCGGACTGGTAGACCATTAATTTTAATTCGGCATGTATATGCCATTTCGTGTGTCGATAAGGTATCAAATATCTCACTACCGACATAAGGCAAGGTTACCAGCGTAACAAAACAATTATTTAAAATACATAGCAGGAAAGTTGTTAAGTGTACCGTTACAGCAATAAATAAATGTTTGCCATTAATCCAAATACCCGATACGATATATATTTTTTTTTTTATTACGGCGATAATAAGCCGTAATTACCGTACGGCTTCGATGCCGAAATGTAAGCATCATTAGATTGTACGCAATTGTAATATGATATACACTGCAACGGTAGCACGCTGGCCTAATGGTTAATGCGGCTTTCATTCCGAAGGCCGCGGGTTCGAATCTCGGTATGTACAGATGACTTTAATATTTAAGTTATGTACATTTGTGAACTTTAGTAACAACGAAATGCAAACAGTGAAGAAAAAGCGTCGTGAGTAAACCTGAACATGAATTAGAATTGATTCTAAGGTGTGTGTGAAGTCACCAATACGCATTGGGCTCGCGTGGTGAATATGGCCCATCGCCCTCATAGTGGGGGTGGGGCTGTGTCTCAACAGTCTGGACGCAAATAGGCTGTAAAGTACATACACTGCAGCGTGGTAGTTAACCGTTACTATTTCAAAGCTTTAACCGTCTCTCCGTACCGGACGAGCTTTGAAAATTAATCGAGTCATCATTTCTATGCAACGAATGATTTTGCATTAAAAATTACGTATCTCAGCTTGTAAACAATAGTTACATTACCATAACGTTAATGTGGTATTATAAGTTGGCACTTTATAATCAGAGCGTAAGGGGTCCCGCACAATAACTCACGGGACTCGAGCCAACCTCACCTGTTAGTGGTGCACCCCGCTAATCAATAAACGAGGCTCTGGCTCCCATCAACTCGCATTGGGCCAACGTGATGGAAAATGGCCTAAATCCTCCCATATGAAATCCTACAAACGACGGCCTCTGGTGCCTGGCGATGTGGGGAATTTTGGGGGGGGGGTCTATGTCCAGGAGTGGACGTTTATCGGATGATGATGATGACTTTATAATTAGTCAAAACGATAGACTTACTCAAGATAGACTTAACACAAAGGTAACATAAACGATTGGTCAAGAAATAATTGGCAATTTAAAGTAATTACTAAGCAATCATTTAAAGTTAAATATTCTAGAATAGAAATTACGAGGATAACAAGACTACGTCTTATGTCTCAAAGCGACGAGGCTAATGTGGTGCAATGTTATCATCCTAACTAGCACCTGATTTTTATTGTAAACTTCTCTTTACCTTTAGATGAAAGACCCGCTAATCTCATCAATGAAAAAAAAATATACGACAAACACTTCGTATGATTTACTTCACAAAGTTACGAATTGAAGTGTGTGGGTGAAAATATTATGCACTGGCTTCACGGACTATTAATTCAATAAGAACCAATCGGACCCAGTTGTCGATCTAAGGTCACTGTAATTGATGCAGCAGTGGCATTGATCCACCCACGATCCCTTTTTTTAAATTAATATAAATTTGGCCGACGGAACGTAGGTTCGTATTTAAATCGACAAGACTAAAGGGTATCCATGCTTTATGGTCTTGAGAGAATTTTTACAAATTGATCAAGTTTTAATGATTTCTTTATTTGTTGGTAAAATTATACTTAGGGGTTGAACAAATCTTTCCTATCAAAGTAATGAGCATAATGTGATAGAGTTTTTTTAATCAATGGGAAATCTTTTATAGAAACCCTGCTTATGACGGACGTCAAGGTTATGTGGATTTTGAACTCACTACAACTTCGGTGGTCATCCTCAGTGCGTTGAGAGATCTCCGGTATCTCTTATGGATCATACCGGTGTCTTCCTACATTACGCCTACGCACTTCCCAGGAAATGTGATGTAGTGTCTATCATCCTAACTACCGCCACATTGTTAGAGACCGAGGTTATTGTGTCGTTTCCTAAAAAAAACCCGTATGTGTAATATTCACGTATTACTAAATAATCATATTTTAAACGTTTCTTGGTTCTCTCAAGAGATCGTGCTGCTGCATACATTTTAAGTGCATGCATTAACATTTACTTTACCTTGGTTACTAGATTAAGTTAATATTTAATATTGTTTTAATTTCATCGAAACAATAAAAATGTTCTATCTTTATATAATCAATTATTATTTGAATATTATATTTGATTGTACTTACTTTTAATTGATTCCAGATATGTTATACGTCTCTTTTAGCTTTGTTTTGGCTTGCTCTATAATTTCAAAATCTTGCACCGCTGGTTTTCCTTGGCACTAGAAAAAGGTTATGTGTGAACAGGTTAAATTCGACGTTTTGACACAATAAGTCTGATTGTAACCGACTGACGTCAAGTTTACTTTCGTATTTCATACATATCGCATCACAGCATAACAGGTATCGTCGACAGTTCTGTAATCTGATTTACGTTGAATGGTTCATTTACGCGGATCCGCAACATTATAGCGGCCCGGACATTATATCAATGAAAAGGTCAAGTCAATAAGTAAGATTTAACATTCATTAGATGATGTTTTACTACACCTACTAGCCTGCAACAATGGTGCAAGCGTAGACATCATTTGAATCATTAATTTCCTATTTAACAAGTAAAATCTACTTTAACACCATATTACAGAAGCAGTAAAACGGTTAGAAACTATAAACTTTAACTGCTTACGAATTAGAAATTAATCAACCTTTTCCCCTTTATTTTTCAATTCCATATGATAGACTTTATTAGTTAGTAATCATTAGTAGTTGTTGTAAAATGTAATTAAAGTGAACCTACGTTTTAAACAAATAAAGGCATCTCATTAAAAAAACCGAAATGATAAACAATAGTTATTAATGTTTAAATGGTAACATAGTTAAAAAGTGAAGGTAATACAAATTAACCAGGCCCATTTATTGTCTGACGATTGCTCAACGGCATGACTTTAATGAAGCATTTGATACTTGCAACCGCAGTTTGTGCAATGGTGTTGTATTGCAAATGAAGGCATATTAGCAAACAAATGAAACTAATCAGTTTTACGAGTAGACGGGCAATCAACAGAAGTAACGATCGGGTGGCAACGTATTTGTAATTTTTATAATGGGATCGATAAACAAAGGACGTGTAGATTTGAAATATCTTATCCAACAGGATATAGAACGTAGAACCATTTACACTTATAATTGCTATAGATTCAAAGGTTAGATTATGTTTAAAGAAAAAAGTATGGAAAAAATCTGTTGTTTTTTTTTTTTAATTATATAGTTTCTTTACTCTGTGAGTATTATGTCGTAGTTTTGGTTTTTTTTTTTATTTCATTAATCATTTTAATTTTTAATCTAGTTCAACAAAAATAACTTAATTGGCATTGACAACACCACGAAGGTTTGTCAACAATGGGCTACGATTGAAATCAGTCATCGAGACTATTAACTAACGCAGAGAACACACAACATATAATTATTCATAGGAGACAAGAGCTAGGTAAGCGTAATAAACTGTTTCAAAAGAATACAGGAGGGTATTAGGTTAATAGTTAGTTAATCTAATTAAAATGATAAAATATGTATATGTGAAAAAATTTCAAGATAGCGACAGAATTGCGAAAGGATACAGCAAATGGTTTGCGGCGGCGAAGAAAAGGATAATGGCGTGCGTAATCAAACGGAGGAAAAGCGAATCTACACGCAATTGGGATCAGTTAAAGCGTTTCCTTTGACCCAGTTGTTAACGGCATTCAGCCGACGGCGGCCTGTCCGCTGGGTAATGCGAAAAAAGATAAACATCGGCTTACGTGAATGGCCGTTAATTGACCACTAACATCAGGTGTTTTACGGAAGCCGAAATATCGAGTCGTGTATTGTAAATCTTACTCGAGCTACTCGCCTGTGCGGCCTTCGATCCGAGCCCGATAAGCGAAATGCGCGCCTAGGGAAATGAAGTTTAACTGAGAATATTGCTTACACGTAACGATAACGATTTACATTCTGTAATACGACGCTATTGCGAAATATCTAGAAGAATTATGGAAATGTCTAGTGTAAACAGAAAACTCTACTTGTCGGTAGAGATATAACGGTTATCTATTATCTAGTTGTTACAGTTACAATCTGCATATTTTAAAAGCTATTGTTCATTTTCTCCGTCTACATAATTGCCCTGCTATTAAACTACAATAAATTTAAAAAAAAACGTGCAGTATAGGATAAGCAGAGGCATGCACAGTGATTTTAGTAAGAGTATGTTTACCGTATCCGAAATCTCTAAGCTTATCTATAGTTAAAAATTAAACTTATCAATTGCAATTCAGCAAAGTTACTTTACCTGTCGACTGACCTAAGAGATTATTATTAGGGGATCTAGAGTATGCAGTGCGGGATGTGCTTCATATATATTTGTCTTTACGAAGAACTGTAATGATTTTTAATTAATACATTTATTTCATCAAAAATTACTTATGTTTAATGCTAACTGAGCCAGAAGACGTAAGTACTGACAATATTCTATTTGTTTTTACAATGATTTTAGTTGCCACAGCAAACTTATAGCAATTCTTATATATTCAAAAACTTGTCAGCAAAGCCGAACAAAATTTATTTATCATTTTATGACATTAATTAATTTTTTTTAAACTCTATCCTTGCTTAAACAAGAATAAGCCATTACATTTCTTTGTATCAGTAGCTATATGAACATCTCAACGAAACAGTTGTGCAGCGGATTTGGAGATTAAGCAGGACAGGAGTCTGATAATTTTTTAAATGTACGAAGTTAATATATGAATAAAAGAAAACTGTTATTTCGTCGAACAAGAAGCTTTCATTTGAATCCATACAGATGTGATAATTATATTTGTAGATATATATAAAATTAATGTAATATATTTGTGTGTCGGTAGGAAGTAAGACGTTATAAATAGGCGGTTGAAAGGATATTTCCAGAATCTAGACTATTATTTACATACGTAACAAACGGTACTGCAGACGAAATTTAAACACATAGAACTACCGTTCTATAACAACATAAATATGAAACGTTTGCTCGCAAAATTTATAGCATCGGTGCGATTATTTGCAAACGTAAAGCAAACAGATCGGTCGATACAACAAAGTTTATATCGATAATGTTGCATGAATCAAATATAATTATATTTTAATATAGCTATTGCTTTGTCTTAATATAAAAGTTTTTTTTTTCATATTTATTAAAAACATTTACCAAGGTTTAGTCAATGACCTAAAATATTAATTATTTTTAAGTGATTGAATAGTATAATTGAATTATCGATCTGATGAAATCCACGGGAATCTGCTGGATCCCATTGGTGTGGAGATTTTTAGAGGGAACCTATATCCAACAGTGAGACATCTATCGGCTTATGATATTGATGACGATTAAATTATCCCCTATAAATATTGATAATAAAGGCTTCACTTATAAATCATATTCTTAATTTGATAAAAGCAGAGATCAAAGTTGCTGTTTTTAAAATGATTTACTAAAGTATACCATTAACCGCAAAATAATCGGTTAAAATTTGAAAAATAACTATCGATAAGTGTTTTAATAAAACATTATAACAGACGATGAAAAATAATGTGTACTACAACAATAGAGGTAAAGAACAACTTAGCTTAACTTAGGTAAGCAGTTAAATGAGTCACTGACGTGATACAAAGTGTACCATTACAACACCCGAACGACGAATGAAACTCGAACCGCAGTAATGTTTGAACCGCAATCCAACCATCGACGGTTACAAAGAGGGTTATATTTCTAATTCTAACAGCAATCGTATATTACGAACATCTTTATGTCATGTTATTATTTTTAACATAAGTATCTGAAAGTAGATGCACAGTATTATAAACTTTACCAGATTATGTCTAGGCTAGTGGGTTGTATCTTTATAATCTCTGAAGAAGCTAAAATATTGTTAAAAATAGCGACCATTGTTTAAGAGCTATGATGACGTAGATAAGGCAAACTGCATTCAAAACAAAGTTAAACATATCAAACCTTTTCTTTATTCGGTTATAAAAACAAGCTCCCACATTTGCTAAATCACTAGGTATATGATGAACATGGGATAGATAAAATCTTATATTCTATAACATGTGACTCTGTTAATGTGATAATTGAATTGAAAATCTGACCAGGACTCTAAGCCTGTGCGATTTATTATAAGTGCATATAAAGGCGGCCATCGACCACCCCATGCGGGCATCGAACCTACTAGTGTAAACTCGCGGTGCATAGCGACAATTTACGTTCCATTCTCAATAGTAGTTTGTGATGCAATTGTAAGCATAATACAGTGGCAACAAGCGACGGCGAGCAACTAAGTAGCTACGAACTGAAACAATTCCCTACAAAATCCCATTTTCATCGATATCAATGTAAAACACTGCTGAATATACCAAACATTAACAATCGGTAGACTTTTTAACTACATATTAGATTCGCTAGACATCAGAATGACAATTTGCTACATAAAAAAAAAACCGACAAAAAAGTCATACGTCTCGCTGGCAAAGTAATTAAATATTTTTTTAATAAACATCAACATCTCCAAATGGATTTGGTAGTCACAAAATCCTTGTCCTCAAAAAGAAAATAATTTCAATACCGAAAGCTTTACGAGGAGCAATTTGGGCGAGCCTCTCCTCTTATAAACGTTATCTCTCGTAAATCGCATCCCGACGTCAAAATTGAGTCATTAAGGATAAATTATTTTCATAAAAGGTTAGTCCATAAAAGTTATATAGAAATACTCCAAAAGAATGAATGGTGAAAGAAAAGTATATGGTTGATTTTAGTCACAAATACTATTTAATTTTTAATAGATCATTTCTATCGTTATTATAACAGAGCTACGAAGATTCATTAACATTATTGCTCTAATAAACCCTTCTGTCAGTCCGGACGGTTTATCAGGTATAGTTCGATGACGTTAAACTTAAATAAATGTCTCGTTTAAAAAATAATAAATCTTACAAGTTTTTATCAAATCATTTATTGATAGCTCTAGACTTTATACAGATGAAAAGAATTTCGCTTATCAATTTATAACCGTAAACTGATTCAATACATCAAAAGTTTCTCTATCTTAACACAGATAATAGATGAGAGCCAAGCCAACCTCACGTGCTTGTGGTACACCCTGCTAATCAACAAACGAGGCTCCGGCCCCCAGCAACCCGCATTGGGCCGGGCGTGGTGGTAAATGGCACAAATGAACCCCCCCCCCCTTTTGAACCCCTATAAACGGTGGTCCCTGGTGCTCAGCAGTACCGGGAGCCGTGCTGACTGTTTTATCGCCGAAAGCCGCTGGATGCGGGCAGCGCAGGACGGATCGATGTGGGGATTTTTGGAGGAGGCCTATACCCAGCAGTGGACGTCTATCGGCTGATGATGAATGATTAACCTAATATAATAACGAAATTATTTTATGTAAAAATATTATATAATCGAAACATCACATAGGGTCGCACTTCTAGACACTGGAAATAGAAACATTTTTTATCAAGTACCATACGCAACTATTGACCTCAAATTCACATGATGGAGGCACGATGGCCATACATGGTGAAGTGCGCCCGCCTAGAATACTCTACGCTTTTATGTCGACACTCGAACGGAACCAATGTGGTATCTAGTAAGGGTTTGAAAAATCTTACCACCATTCATACTCCATTACTAACGTGGTATCCGAATAGTATCACGAACTTTTGCGTTACAAACAAAGTTTTTAGTTAGTACCAAAACATGCTAATCGCATTGAGATATAAGACCTAAGGTCTCATTACCCATGAAAACGGAACACAGTAATGTTTGGACATAACTGTTAGCGGCTAAAATAGACGCTGCAGTGGTAGCTACGTAGACAGTTCCATGCAATAGTGACCTTCGACTCTTCCACTTGTTAGTCTTCACTTAATATTTTGTTTAGATCAAACATTTACAATCAGATCATGTTACACAAATAGAAACAAAGCTTATTAACTAGTTCAAGGATAATTTTTGGTTTATGATGAAATCGTAATGATTCCAAATGAAGTATCTAAGTATGAGGAATACCGAGTAGTGTTTAAGTAAACTAGTTTCGCTAATTTCTCAGAACAAAGCTAGGATTGTTCGCGATTAAGTAATGCTTCGCTTTTGATATATTGCATGTACGATAATCATCAAGTTAACTATGACTGGCGTGTAGACCCGAGACCTTAAATAGAGATTGTATAATCTAAACGAATTTCTTAGACTTGCTATTTAATTATCGTAAAATATATAAACGTATGAACAAATTGAACGGTCGTTACCACTATATGAATGCATTAGGAAGGCGGCGAGCAGAGAGGAATGGCGACGTGTTAAGCTTGCGACCAACACCTGAAGGGATGACCTCGACCACTCTGTCAAGACTGACACCGACGAAGAAGAAGAAGAAGATGTACAATATGTGGACAAATATGAGCCGTTTTATGTCCTGTTCTGTATTTTAAACACAACCTTCACAAACAACTCAAACAAACCTTCGTTTATTCGATCGCTTCAACGAAGGTTTGACATAGTAAAATTTACAATCATAGTTATTATTCATCCAACTCTTTCATCACCATCATTTCAACCTATTGTTATTAACATAGACTCCTCTCTGTATCGACTACATACAAATATTTGAAAGTGTTTTTGGCTCAACCTTGATATTATCTGTGGTCAGTTTTGGTCTAATGTAAGGTGATCAGTGTGTGTGGCGAATCCGCCTACGACACGAAGGCATTCCGAAAAGACCGATGGATGTTAGTATTAAAAACGAAAGTGACAGTAAAACTAATTTAATACATTTATTAAACTGGACACTATTGATATAACAAGCTGTCTAAATACATGTTTAATTATAATCATTAGATAATATATATAAATTAAATTAGCATGAAAAGATCTTATTGTATCTTATGTTTTTGGTAATTTGAATATCAACAGGTTCTCTTAATTAGTGAACATGAAAATGGCATTGAATTTACTGTGTTCGGATCTGAAAGGCTTTGTTGCCAGCGAAGAAACCGGGGTAATGAGACGTAACATCTTATATATCAAAGCGGCGATCACAACGTGGTGGTACATGTGTTGAATCTTAACTAGTGCCCATTTTGGACGAATATCACCTTCAGGTGAACGTCTTTGGTCTTCTCCCTAGTGCGAGGAATAAAAATAACTTATGAAAAGGAAGAGGTACGTGGGATCGACTAATACTTTTACTACTCTCCTTTGCCGTTATTCTGAGCTGTTTGAGTTTCTTGAGTACTCGCAAAAACGATATTTGCAATAAGATTTTTCATTTAAGATAAATCTTCTTTATGGGTTCGTTTTAACGCTCTTCATTTATCCTTTTGCTTATCAGCGATGACTCTCACTCACCAATAATGTTGGCGTTTCAACACTAATATAATAATATTTAATATATTATTATATTAGTGTTGCTTATTTTTTTTTTATTATTTATTATATTATGCTTGTTGAGGTGTAGAAATACAAATGTTAAAATATAGAAAATATATACATTAATTAGTGTGTGTAGACTCATTGGTAATAAATGAGTTAAAAGAGCTGCAAAACCTTTGAAAGTATATGATGGGCCGGAGTAAACAGACCCCGTGTGTGAGTTGATAATCTAGTATGAATGATACATCAAAGTTATTTTGCACTGTTATATACGGTAATGTTTAAAAATAAACACGAATATAAACTCGACTGCTGCGTCTAACCAAAAATATCCGTTATAAAAGGCATTGGACACGCTGCGAGCACTCGAGAGGGAAACGTCATTAAAACTGCGTAAGCGGTTGTTCTGCGTTTACGTTGCGGGCTATTTACGATTGCTATTGTACCAGCTACTCGAAATAATAATTCACATTAAACATTTGGCACGTTAAGAAACTTCCTACATTTTTTATATTTATACACAGTAAAAAACGAAGAATTTGTTAGGAAATAAATACAACATGAACGGTCTGACTGTGATAATTAACGTCACTGATAAGATTATTTTCGTAACGAATTAATGGGTAAAATATATTTTTTTTAGTTTGTCCTAATAATATATCTTCTATTAAACTTGCAGATGTATATAAGCACCCTGATCTGTCTTCGATTGCATAGTTCTGTTGTTTGTACTATAGTTTTTAAATCATTCTTGTCTGCTTTTAGTTTTATTTTCTTAAAATGTTGTATTTCTCGTAAGCTATTTGTAATCATTAGTGAAATAATAATATCTTTAAACTTTAAAATATTACAAAAAACATATTCTTTCTTAAAAAAATTCTATGCCAAAGCGGCTCGCAGTAATTGGATGCTTATAACCGAAGATCGGACTAAATGGCGTTCTTTAGGAGAGGTTATGTCCACCAGTGGCCAGCTAAGACTGATGATGATGGTATGCTTATAAACGTCCACTGCTGAACATAGACTTTCTCCCAAAGATCTGTACGCCGGTCGATCATAGTATAAATATAAATTTGATTAACATTCTATTTCTGAGTACTTAATGTTTTTCTGAATTTTTAAAGTTATAAAAAAACTTTATAAAAATCAAAAGACCCAGGTCATCGAACTAGAAAAAGGAACACAATGGGATAACACGTTTATGGATCTATTGAAGGCCCCAACTTTAAATTGTATCGATGGGTATCAATAAGTTGACCCGGGACCGATTCACGCCACCCGCTCCACTCGTTGCATTGTTATACCAACCATCCACTGTCACGCGAACGGTACACGAATGAATGCAGACGAGATGATGCTTTACGAGAAAACGAGCACACAGACACAAATCATACACCCACATAGAAACATAACCACTTATTTTCTCATGGACTCATGGACGTAGCACTAGTATATTTAAAATGTATTCAGATCAAATAATGAATATTATCTTTTATCCATTACTATGATAATAGGTTGGCTTTAACGGGGTTTCCATGTTAACCAGTTATATATTATAATAATTTGTTTATATTATTAAATTTTCGATATTTATTAAAAATAACCACACAAATACTTATTAGATACATAAATGTTAAGGAAGGTTTTCACGAGTGAAGAAAAAAATCACACCCCCGTTTAGATGGGTGCTACTGGTCTTAAAGTTATTTCTAAGATAGATAATTATAAATATAAAACCCAAAATAAAAAGTACTAATGATTAAATGAATATAATAAAATATTTTTTTTTTTACCCTTGTTTCGCAGTTACAATATCCAGTTATAGTACTGTTTATGGTTGTTATAAGATCCCATCATCGTTTCAGTATAGTCGGGATTTTAGCTTGTAAAGTCATAACTATTTAGGATGTATCGAATTGAAATTTCAATGGTTAATGCTCTTGTTAGCACACTGCTGTAACAAGAATGATTACTGTGGTAATCTATCCGGCAACATGTTTGTCACGGTTAGAACATATCACTGCAGTCAAATGATCTGCCGGTTGCTTTACATGATAAAAGATAAATTGAGTCAAATGTAATAAAATATATCGAACGGACAAAATAGCTATTGTATTAAGATGTCCTACAAAGAATCAAAAATATGATAACGTTGTGTTTATATTTTGAATGAAATAACACGAAACAAATATGTTCAATACACGAACGAGGGTACAGGCAGGGATAAAAAGGGATAGAAAGCAATATCAAAAAGAAACTGTACTAAATCAATTTAAACTTAAACAAGAATAGTTTTTATAGAAGTACGAGTACAATGAATCGAAAGTATTTTCAATTAACGCAATTTGTTACTTAGAGTATTCTCGAAGTACTCGCCTGTCCGTACACAACGATGCATTAATTGAGCTTTTAAGGTTGACATGATGAATAATGAGACAAATGATAGGTCCGGCATTCGGCTTCGAACAGGCGACCCAATTTAATTCAATACCATCGATATTGTTTATACTCTCAAATATTCTACAACCACGAATCTAAGCACATCTCAATCAAAGTCGGAGTGACTTTCGATAATGTGGGAGCTTGTAATAAATACGTGAATATCTTATGAAACCGAATTAATTAAGCATGGTACGGAGACGAGTTAAAATTGTTATTTATTAAGAATTGGAGAAGGCATATAACCAAAGCCTTGCACCGAATAAGGTGCTCTAGATTTTTTATATTATACAACGAAGTTAGATAAATGATAACACAAAACAAATTTGCTTTTATAATTGTGTGTTTACTCTTACTCCAAACAATCCATAATTTATTTAAATTACAGTAAGAAACCCATATTTATTATATTCATTAACAATTAGTCTAATAACATGAATAATTTGAACAAATTAACGCAAATAAAACTAGTGCAAGCAATGTGCCTTTGTTGTGATCTATTGCAGGAGATCGAAAGACTGTCATTGGATAGTAAAAGAAAACATATGTCCAAAATATAAAACCTCATATAAGATAAAACCAATAAAGAAGTAAACAGTGAATAAAGTAATGATCTTATGTTAGTTGAAGTTACATATTTCCTTAGTTGCGTACGTCCGGTCCGTAACAACACATTCATAAATACGTATCAGCAACACATACATAAGTGCGATAGCGTCGTCTTGATAACAACTTTAGTCTGGTAATATAACTTAAGTGACTGGGGCCCGGTGTGACGAGATACATTGCCAAGCGTAAATTATAAAAACTGAGTCGCGACCCAAATGCTTCCATCCCAAGCACCTTCAATGTGGATTCCAGATCAGTAAAATATAGTTTTGTCTTAAATATGTGTTCTTACAATTTTTAGTTATCCAGAGATTCATTAACTCATTAAGAGATCTCCAAAAGTATTAGAAGTGAAGAATCAAAATTTGGTAGGGATATTGCTTCTGCCATCCAGAGGTCAGCTAAAAATGTATTTTACAAAATTGATTCCCCATAGAGAGTTGCGAGGTTGTTACAGCCAGCAAAGCGGGCAGGGAACAACTAATATTTAAGCAAGGATGTGGATTATAACTATACTATGCCATCAAGGGGTCGGAATTGTGAAGTAGGTTGCCGCCAAGAGGGAAAATTTGGGACAAATTTCAAGCCTAAATTTCAAATAAAATTTTACATTATAGCCAGCAAATAAAGAACAGTTAGTAATGTTATAAAGTCTACAACCTTAGTGTACAAAGGTCTCTCCCCATTAGACTTTGCCCAGTACATGTGCTATCCTTAAATAGAATGGGGTATAAAAATAAGACATATATTTAATTATTTCATATAAATATATTTTAGTATGCTAAAACTTTGTTCTCAAAAAATTTTAACAGACGAACTAACACAGTTAACGAATTACCCATAACACAAAAAAAAAACCTAGAAAATATGATTATCATATTGATATATTTGTAGTAATAAAGTCATCAAGTGTTACTTGATAAGAAAATAGAAATGTATTGAGTTTTTTTTTTGTTTACATTGAGTGGTTTTAAACATTCAAAAGTTATGTTCAAACTATTCATAATTTTTTTTTTAAACTGCGAGCTTTAAGGTTGTGAGGGAAGAGAGTCGTTAATACATAAAATTTGGAAATCGTTGAAGTTAAAGCAATCATCGGATTTCCAAGTACTGTAAGGCAAAGCAAAAAGGTCGGAAAGAGAACATTTTAAACGGATGATTCACGGTCTCTCGCGGGAAAAAGTAATTGGACATGCCGATAGTTTGCACCGTAACAAAAGAACAAAGCGAGGAATATGTAACACAAGCGCATTGTTATCTCAAGGTCGCGCATTCAAACCCGCCGCATATCACACGTGCAATGGAAACTCCTTCCTTAAACGCTAATATACTCGTAGAAATCATATTGCACTAATGCCCAGCTACAATCTTACTACATACGTGCTAGTCTTATCGGCGGGATTACGCACACTGCTGATCATAACCCTCCCTCAAGGATTCTCATTAAGGGAGAATTGGTCTTTAGTCCATAGTAGTAGGTGGTTGGTCAAAGCCTCGTCTGTTGTTTAGCAGGGTGCACTGCGCGCAGATGAGATTGACTTTGGTTTCGTAAGATGGTCGGCGGAACACATGCATTCTAGTCGTGTTATGTTATATTAAAATATTTCTAAACTATTTGTATATATAAACATATTAATCTTATATATTATAACTACTAACAATCACAATATAAAATCCAATTTTGTTTATTAATTTTTAATGAAAAACTAATTATAATCTAAATATAATTAACCTAAACTATTGGTTGTTGGCAGTGACCGTCTAGTACTCTTGAGCTATTAAGAATAGGATCCTGCCTGTTGTAGAAGGCTACTACCCGGATCTATAGATCTGTAGGCTTCAAAGGTAAGGTAAACTTTAAATATGTAAGAGACGCCAGGTTTCACCAACAACACAGAAGATAACCACCGACTGATATTTTAGTATGTAGAAATCATTAAAAACCTTGTCTTTCCCCAGAGGCATGGTTTCATTTGAAAATTTCTAATCTCATAAAAAAAAATATCAACGCAGCTTCTATTTGTGCCGCTAAGCAGTAGTGTTCAAACATTACTACATATACTCCAAATTCAAAAAGCGTTTTAGCTAGCAAAATTATTTGGGTAATAAGACTTAACATTATATACCTCTAAGCGACGAGCAACAATATGATGTACATCACACTAATTAGCGCTACATTGTCATGGACAGACGTTCGACTTACCATCAATGAACTGGTCATCTCGCAGTTTCACAGAAAATTCGTTGAGAAATAAAAATTTACAGCTAAACATTCATAACTGCTATATTTAACTTTCAATATAACAACGCATTCATAGTGCTGATGGGGTTGCAACGCTTCTGTAGCGAGGGATATATGCTCAAGCGCGCGCTGATTGCTTTAAGCCACGATGCGGAAAAGATGCGCATACTAGATGCCCAGGGTGCGACCCAGCCCCAGCACCATACTGGAGATACTTGCCTGTACACTGAATTGTAAGTATGTCGGTCACTGCCTAAGACTGCATGTGGCAGGGGATAATTGTGTAGAATTTTAAGAACGAAAATATCTATATGTATTGTTACTAACATATTGTCTTACTAACAAAATTATGAGCATAATATTTGAGCTTGAAATATAAGTTATTATTATTATTTATCTAAGTACAATAAAGAGGTGCTTGTTAAACATATAACGAAACCAGTCATAACATCAGCGTTATAACTCGTAAATAACAAATCAGTAGCAATACGGTACGTCATAGTTAATCATTAAAGAGTATATCAATTAGCGCATTCAAACCACCGCCACTTTATCGCCAATCTCGACTCATTCCTGACCCCAGGGCACCGCTACAGATACGTATCTCGGTGACCCGACGCCCGGCTATGAATATTGATGGTACGGTATTAATATGGACGGCGCGACCTTAATTATATCTGTTCACAGTATGCATGAGCATGCATGTACATATCTTGCCAGCTACCGATGATCTTGAACAGGCCCATCTGAACACTATCCCTATGGTAATATGTGGACCGTCGATCGTCGTTCCGTTTGTGACGTAAGTCTGCACCGTATATATGTGGTGCTATCAATTGCTACCAGCTGATACAATAATCTTTTCAATGTGAATGTTGATTTATTAAAATCGAAACTACTCGCAGGCAAACATCATGTAATTTAAAAAAAAAATCATATTACCATACAATACATATTATTCATAAATTCTCGTATCATCTCTCTAGTGTCATTGTCTCATGTCTGAAGATCGTAGTCAGCGCTAGGGTTGCTGTCTGGAGCGGGAAATCTGCCTCCACCGGTTCATGTCCAGCGCATCTTCCATATTAGAAATGTTTTTACATATCTAGATTACTTTCTACCTATAATCGACTAGTTTTTATATGTCAACCGGTTTCACTGATGGTAGGTCTCTGTCGCCGGAGACCGTCTAATAGATGCCAATACAGCTCATATTTTTGCCGTCAAACAGTACTGTAATCCGGTTAGAAGGAGGTGTCAGGAAGTGAAAGTACTAAAGTAATGAGATTTAACATCTTATGTCAAATACGACAAACACAATTTTGCGCTGTGTATGTTATTGTATCTAGTGTCAAGTTGTTACGTAAAGGCCGCAAATATCGTCAAGCATCAGGTGAACGCTTCGATCGTCTCGTCTCTTCATCGAATAAATAAAAAAGATCTCTGATCAATCCTGAGGAAACTGTAATTGAATACCACTAGCTACCATGTCCATCTAATAGTTATAGAACTCTGCGCCATTTAAATTTGTCTGACTACTTTGCTTAAGCCATTGCCACGAATAACGGAAGTCTTCGATTATATTCTAAAGCCATATGTTTTAGTTTAGATGGTGGTAGAATTTTATTGAACCCGCCTAGTTACCATCGTAACAGTAATGCGGTATTACGACTGTCAATATGAGAGCTGGACTATATTAAACGAGCACGATTCCTCATATTAGGACCTGTTTGTCACTTAAAAGTATGTGAAATTAAAATTAAGTGTTAGCAGTGTAAATATAAAGCAGTGATCATGATCCAGCGGTGGTTTATTGATCTTGTTAAATAGTGCTTAAAGAAGAAAAAAATTTACATCATTCAGTTCACCGGCGTCATTAGCTAATACTCGTATTTACCCCCATTGACCTATTGTGCTATCGTGCAATTCTTTTATTTTCGTAACATTATAAAAAAAAAAAACAATGAATTTGGTAACAAAAGAACCGCACGAACGCCTCCATTTAACACGCAACCGTTTTACGCTACGTTAGTTTATTTATTATAACCACTGTTACGTGTAACAAATACCACTAAATCAAAACACGCTCGCGTAACAAAAACATACATTCCGATTTTAGTTTCTGGTGTTGCAATTGTCTAGATATAAATCTGTAAGGGTGTGGTAACAAGTGGCTAGAGCTTAATATTTTTTATTATTTCTTTATTTAAAACTTTATTTGCACACACAAAACAAAATGTACAAAAAGGCGGACTTAACGTCTGATGGCATTCTCTCCCAATCTACCCTCGGTTTGAACAGAGAGCAAAAATATGGGTGCAGAATAGTCCAAGTGTAAAAAGTTAGATACATATTATGAATGTTATTAAATTATTATTAAATTTATAATAATAAATATTATATATGCTGACACGAGACCAGGAAATGAAAGAGAAAAGGGCATTTCATAGAGTCACATAATGTTCCTACATTCGCTTAAAGGAAGCTTTACTGCGAGCTGCCCGTATATAATTGCACTTGCAATGCATTATTAGATTAGACGAATAGTTCGTCCTGTCTACTTTAAAACATACTAGCGTATGTACATACTTGCTTAACAAAGAAAAGTAAAGCACATTAAAAGCATAACATGTACATGCCTGTCTTGGTACGAGTAACGGGAAAACACTTAACAATCCTTTTATAGGAAGTTGTCGCGTGACTTGAACACTCCTTGCGGTTCATCTCGCCGATATATCTCTAATACACCAGCCCCGCTAAGTTTTCATAACTACTATTCCATTGAACTACGTGTATAAAATCAAATATAGGATAATAGGTAAGGTATAAACGCCATTTGTGTTATTACTTAGTCTTAAATTTTCATGGTTATTCGTTACATTTTATTATCAACATCGTTAAATTCGTTACGATTTAAGAAGATACGTACTATTATAGACTAAATCGTCTTCGTACTTTAGTATTGTGTTATCAATACAATCTCTGGTCTTCTTCAAGTATTTGTATCTGTAGCGGTTTTAATAACAACATCAAGTAATAACAAGAATTATTTTTTAAAGTTTTATTATTCAACTCCATGCTACGCCATCTCCATCGCCTGCTGTGCGATTCTGAGCGTTATTATGAGGCCTATAATTAGGCCGTAGGTTATCTCTGGCAACACGCACTGTTCGAAGAATTTAGCCTTCTTAGACTTTGTAGTATCTCGCGTGTTTAAATCAGAAATGAGGAGATCCGCAGAAGAACGACAATATCAACGACATAACTCTACAAGCCGCGAGGCTGCGGTAGCAATGGAATAAAATGAAAATGGAATGGCGACTAGGTGGACTGATGAACGTCAAAAGAATCGCTGGGAGCTACTGGACCCGTCAAATATATTACAAGAGACGTATGTCCAGCGGTGGACGTGAATCGATTGAAATGATGATGCTGATGATGAATTATTTGACTGATATTTTTGTGTTACACTTATCTAAACGGATGTATTCGCAAAAACCACAAACAAACAATGTTACCTACGTAGAATTGGGTGTGATTCATCGGAATAAATCGATTCGATGTCAAGCTATCAATTTACGAAGCTCTTTTTACAGGAGCACCACCACAAAAGGTTTCGGCTGCAGTCGCCGACGTGCAAAAGTGATTCAATGCGGTCACCCGATAGGGATCGCGGTAACTGGCTTCGTACATGCGTTTATTCGGTATACGTACACAACGATTATTACTAAATTTAGAATTTAAAGAAAGCTGAACCCACCAACCATACGAGATAATGGATAGGATGAGAGAGAGAGAATACTACATGCCAAACGAAGTCATTCTCAAACTACGAAGGCCTTATTAAGTATAAAGGAAGCTGGAGTGCTCTTTCAATCAAATAAAGGCTTGTTATACTAAATTTTACTGGAGCATTGCACCACGATACAGAATGCAGTGTAATTAACGTTCGTTGACCTATATCCTGCTCAAAGAGCTGAAGTTGAATTATAATCAAACTAATCATCAGTAGGCATTGCCTATCGATATTACTAAAAACAAATTACAAACCTTACGACTACGGTTATTGTTATAGTCAATCACGAGTCAAGGTAGCGACAAATGATACATTAAAAAAATAATTTGACAATTACGTTTCGAACACTCGTTACATACAAGGTTATACAATACAAAGAGATGTTTTTTTTACATAAAAAAATAACAACGTAACAAAGAAATAATTGTAGATATATAACATGAACACTATACTTTATATTCCCTTTACGTAACACGGGGCCTTCTTTCGCAAGGAAAGAAACAAGGTCAAAAGCCACAGTGCTGACTAAGCGCGGGTTGGCGGATGTTGTATGTCCTCGATAGCTGGAACATATCCGTTTCACGGTGATATTTTTTTACCGACATTTCAGATACTTGCCACGGTATAAAGTGAATTCCCGCTGCTTTTACTACAAAGCTATCTCCGCTCTGCTAGGCTATTTAATTACAGAGACAGAGTGGTTATATTAACAACATAAAAACCATGAGCACAATATCTAAAATACCTTTATTTTTTTATCAATATATCAGAAATTTATCAATCAGTTTTTGGACTAACTTACAAATATTTCGTTCTTAACGAAAAAGATAGAAACATATGAGAAGACATAATAGTAAATATGAATACATAAAACATTTGAAAACGATTGAATTCACCATGCGGAATATTTTAATTAATTCCAAAATTATCTATAGCCATAAATATTAATGTATATATTCTTTGATAATCTATGTAAGTAGAAGTTAGTAATCTCCTCCATACTTCAGCAGGTTTGTGCGATTTATATAGACAAATAAGAAAACATATCCTACCTTCCCATACTTCTCTCTAAGTAATAACCTCTAATGTAATCTAAGTGATATATCTATCCAAATAATAATACTTTAAGTCACTCAAGAGGTATGCAGCTATGTTAAATTTAAATTATTGAATTTTTTCAACTACAGATAAGCACAGTTCGGGTATGGTATGCATACCCTTCTCGACTTTTCTGTGCACGCCCCTTACCGTCATTTAAAAAGAGATGATACTTGGGTATTCCGCATTGCATCAAGTCGAAGCGCAGTGACATGTTATAAAGTACGACACCAACATTTACATGTGAAACCGGGGTATTGTCCAAAACGGGTCGTCCTTTGCCTCTCCCACTTTTTGTCAGGCTACGTGAGACTCCACGGTGCGTTTTAACGAGCACCAAACCTGTTCAACGAATGCCATAATCTTCCAAACCAGGTACTAAATGCCGCCACCACAAAATGTACACTCATGAATTTACTTCATAATAATCCTCTAATTATCGATATTAAAGACACATTGTGTTAAAATCATTAACGGCCACATACAGCCAACGAAGAGTTGTTAACAACTGTATAATCGCAGACTTTCGCTTGCCTCCTCAGGAATCCATATCGTAATTGGTAGTAAATGCGAGTCTTAAATGAATCATACGGGTTTCCAAGTGCGGTAAAGAAAATTAAGAAAGATCAGTGAAAATGCGATTTCACCTTCATAACTTAAAAGCGTCAGTTGATTGATCGGTGTGGTGATGACAACCCAGGTAACTTAAATTTTTTTAGTCTTAATAACTTGGAGCAACGCACATCTTCAATTTGATTAAACAGGATTTCTTTGTTTTTTTCCTATAACGAGCAGAGTTTTCGATGGTTAATATAAATAAATATAGCTCCCTTTACCTCTTTTCCTAGTTATAAACCCTATATAGATGTGGGAGTCAGTTTTCATCACTTTTCTCGATTCTGCACGGTCTTCCACACCTTTAGCAGCAACTTGACATAAATGAATTTCGTTTAGCATTACATCTTTTCTATACACAAAATAAAATAACCAATTTTAGTTTATTTACAGTACAATTTAAGTTTACATTTCGAAGTGCTTAAATCTGTAACAAGGTTGGGAGAAGACTACCTTACCAAGTCGTGCCTATTTATCTTCGACTACAATATTAATCACGAATAATACTTTACTTGTCTAACATAATTAATAAATTATTATTAGAACATTTAAAAAACTTTATAACGGATAAAGTTATACATGAGATGGATAAAACATCTAAATGAATTTAGTCTAAAAAAAAAACCTTTATTGCGGTTGGATGTGCAGTATCCTCTACACAGAAGTTATTGTCAAATTAAATGAGTACAAACACGTTTTGCTTTACTTAGACTTTAACTATAATGATCGAAGACTTGACTTGGATAAGTCAGTTAAGTATGACTCCACAAAGCAGCAACATGTCGCACAACTTTATTAGATCGTTTATTGTTGTTTATTACTACAGTATTTTCTTAACAAGGCAAGTTGTATAAATGTAACGATAATGAGCCTAGCTCTAACGAGTTATAGATAAATTGGTAGAAGAGTTCAATGTATTTTCTAACCAATCGTCCTTTATTATAATAGTGAATATAGAAAAAAAAAATAAACAGCTTTATACCATTAAAACACTCCGTCCACATACCTTTTATGTACCTGGATTCGGGGACCTAGTCTTAAAGTTTTAAATAGGAGGGAACGATATGTTTAAATAAGATAAACGTACAGTATAGTGTAGTATATAATAATATTGCAATCAAGGTCTTGTATAGTCAATTAGTTTACACTTGCATACGTTGAAGTACCTACCTGTCTATCTATTCCCGTCCGACTGGTTAAAACGGAAATCTAGACTTAACTAATAGCTAATACTGCTATAACTTAGACAAGTAGATACACTAACATGATCGAGACCCACTGTAGATTAATGTTGTATTGGAAATTCAAGATGTTTCCATATAAATAAAAATTGTTAAAATTTTACAATAGATTTTACTTGAAGATTTTGAAGCTGAATGTACATATAGGTCTACTTCAATAAATTGTTTTTTTTTACTGGTGGCAGGCCTCTGTTGTTGGAGATCGTCTAGGTCTATGTCTAGTTACCACTGCAGCGTCTGTTTCTGAAGCCAAATAGTATTGTGCAAACATTACTATGTTCCAGTTTGAGTGGCCTTGTAGCTAGTGAAATTACTGGGGTAACGAGACTTAACATTTTATGTCTCAAGGCGATGACAACACTGTGATGCTGTGTGTACCATTCTAACTAACCACATTGTTATAGCAAGGCGTATCACTTATATAGGTTAAGGTTCCATTTGTCTCGTCGCTTTGTTAAATAAAAAAAAATGCTTAAATATTAGTTCTTTGCATCCATGAGTAATCTTTACTTTGAACCGCCTTCGTAGCGACTATTTTGTAAAAAAAAGAGGTTTGAAACTACTGAATTGATTTCCCAGGGCGCATAAATGATAGTTTGCATGGTGGAACTGTTTTTTCGAACACTTCTACTGGATAATGGTGGGGAGAAGGAAAAAGTCATATTTGAAGAATATCAGGAAACGGACTGGCATATCTGGGGCGTCCAAATTGTTCCGGCGAACCAGAGACATAAAGGACTGTACCACGCTGATCGCAAGCCTTCACTAATTGGAGAGGCACTTTAAGAAGAAGACTGCTGGATATCACTTTTACACTACACCATCTCCGATTTCATTGTATCTTAACCTCGTTAAGATCAAGTATAATAACCAAAACGGTATCTGTATGCGCTGTCCACCGGATGTGACAGTATTAAGTCAAAACATAAACGTCCGACAAGTAACTGCGCAACGCCGCGCATCCGGGGCACACTTGTGACAAAAAGCCACAAACGTCAAAATATATTTAATGGCGGAGAAAACCCACGGTTCAGAAGGAAATGCCAACCATCTAAATATCTAAATATTACACACGCGTTAATAGGTGAGTGCATTGTTAAATCATATCACAAAAGATTAAGTTAACCCTTTTTGTTTATTTTGATACTATATTTCAGTATTCGATGAAACATCGAAACGAGCGATACGTTCTCTAAATGGTAAGTGATACCCCTGACTAAAGCAACGCGGTGATAGGATGGTATACACAGCACCACATTGTCCTCGTCGCATTGAGACATGAGATGTCAAGTCTTCTCACCCCGGTAATTTCACTGACTATATCTTTCAAAACAGATCCCAGTTATGTTGTAAAACTGCTGTTTGGTGGCAGAATTAGAAGCTGCGGCGGTACTTAGAAGATGCTTCTCAACAGAAACCAACCACCAGTAAATTTGTTCATTTATATAATTAACTGACACCAACTATAAAAACTCCATCAAGGGCAGGCGTTTCATTTAAAACAGTACACTTCGCGATTAAATAGATCAGCTATTAACTTACTATTTTCACAAAGAAAAATCTTTAAATGCACAATACCTAGGAAGAGTTTATAAAGAAAAATTACTAATCGATATTTATTCTACATATAATTCAAATAAATATTATAGATAGAATTCGATGCGCTAAGTTATGAAAAAAAAAGGTTTTTTTTTTATTAAAACCCTAGCTCTTCTCCGCTTGCTTTGCAGGCCGTAATATAAATCTAGACTTGAAATTTGTGTGAAATATTTTTTGAGAGCAACCACAACATCAAATTACTTTGTATAACAAACGTTACTGTAGCAACCGCATAAATAATACGAAAAGAAAATGTTTATAAAAGTTAATCAGAAATAAAATGATGAACGATCTATGAAATTCAATAAATACATAGCATATAATCATCTACAGATTTCTGCGTCGAATGGTCATGGTTCCCGTGTCGATCCATTCACTAGTTTTCACGTGATTTTCCACAGCCAGTTTACGTCCGCACTGTTGCGGTACAAGTCTACCCTCAATATGAGGGCGATGGGCTATAGTCACCACGCGGGCTCACTGCGTATTGGTGACTTCACAAACATCTTAGAATAAACTCCAATTCATGTGCAGGTTTCCTCACGACGCTTTCTTTCACCGTTTGTATTTCACTGTTGCAAGTAAAGTTCACAAATATACGTACCTTATATCACGTGATTTGCGAACCTACAAAACTCTTTTTTTATATACATATACATAAAGCTCTTTAAAATTATTGTCTGCAGCAGCTGCTAATATGGCTGTAAACCTATCTTTATTTCAGTAACAATTAACTTTTTGCTGTATAAAATTACAAAAATACTGTATTATGCTTTTTTTCAACAAATTCTTCGCGCTCAAACAAGCATAGAAGTAGTGTGGGGATTAAGCATATATAACTTGAAAAAAAAAGTCATTAACACGTCAGAGTTTTCATAATAACAGTAATCAATTAGTGTAAAAAAGTTTAGGAACAGGAAACAGCTAATAGCCTTGACAGGCTATTGATAAGTACTAAATATATTTTTTTAATTTCTGCTGGATATATCAATATCGATTTGGAGATCTTTGAGGGAAGCATATATCCCGTAGTGGACGTCTATCGGCTGATGATGATATCAATATCTATATTGGGTGTTAAAAGACCGTTTCTGAAAACGAAGACGACGACTGTACTAATGACACCTTTGATGATGGGACGGAAAAAAATCGATCCTGATTAAAAAATAATCATATTTTTAATACGTTGTATTAGCATTTTCACGCTCCATCATGTTAGTAAAGTTAAATGAAACAATCGTTTCATAAAAAATACATCACTTTACTAAAAAAAGAACCAGCAATGAAACACAAAATCAAAAACAGCTGATGCTTGGATCAACGAACGTCCGGGCGCGCAATCTAAATACTCCGTGACCCTATGGAATAAGGTTCAAATTGAAACCCAATACACCTTGAGTTGCCGCCGCGCCCATACGTTCTTTGATCCGAGCATCAGCTGTTTTTAATTTTGTTTCATTGCTGGTTCTTTTTTTAGTAATGTATTTTTTATGAAACTATTGTTTCATTTAGCTGTACTAACATGATGGAGCGTGAAAATGCTAACACTACGTTTTAAAAATATGATTATTTTTTAATCGGGATCGATTTTTTTTCCGTCTCATCATTAAAGGTGTCATTAGTACTATCGTCTGTCTTCGTTTTCGGAAGCGGTCTCCTAACACCCAGTGTATATATAGACTTCCACCTATGTAGACTCGTCAGAATGTCTCTAGAATCATAAGGCTCAGAGATTTGAAATTTGGTAGGAATATTCCTTTTGCCTTATATCGGTCAGCAAAGAACGGCTTTTATAAAACTCCTCCCTCAAAGGGAATTGTAGGGGTGTAATAAACGGAAACGTCCAGTTGGCAGGGAGGAGGTGGTGCCAAGCGGGACTATTTCAGATAAATTTAAAATTTTCGGTTTCAGGGGTGCTATAGCTAGTGAAATTACAGGGGTAATCAAATTAAATAATGTCTCAAAGCGACGAGAGTAATGTGGTGTGACCATTCCAACCAGGACCAACAGTATTGTTATGTGCAGGCGTGTCCTTATCATCTGGTGAATATTCTGCTCGTCTCGTCGCTTCAAATAAAAAGAAACTTACATCATAGTCCTATTTTACTACCTTGAGACTGCTGGCTTACTGTTAGTAGAATAAACTCCCAACATAAAGTGACTATAGATTATAAGAATTTATATTTTATCATCATTATCACCCTTTGTTTATTCACTGCTGGATATAGGCCTTCACCAATGTCTTCCACGAAATGCGATCCTCAGCTTCTCACATCCACCCACAACCGACTATCCTGACGATGCCGTCGGTCCATCTAGATCAGGAATTTATATTTGTCTTATTAAAATATCAGGACACGGATAGTTCTGAAGAGGAAGTGGGATCGGCTAAGAATACGTTTGTTTGTTGGGAGTAACGGCGTGCGCGGTTTGTTGGTCGGTGACGTCACCGCGCCCACAACGCCCACCGCAATCTGAAGTGGGATATATTTGCCTGATAACATTCGGTGTTAGTTAATGCAACGGTATCAATATTTGTATATAACACTTGCCCGCGTTATTCTAGCAACATTCGATAGATTATATACACAACGTGTATAACATACTATGAAATATTTACCATCGTAATGTCCACTTCTGCCTCCAAACCATAGTGTACAAACATTACTGTATTCCGGTTTGTAGGGCGTTGTAGCTATATAACACAGGAGTAAAGAGACTAAACAATTTTTATACGACTTTTTCATGGTGTGGAAGTAACGTGGCCATAGTTAGGATAATATACACAGTATGATATTATGCTCGTCGCTTTGAGGCGTATAATGTTCACCTATTCTCCGAGTGGGACGTACAAATACGTCATAGCGAGTACAGGTAGGACATATTAATACGTCCTTGAAATATATGATTAAAAAAAATAATTCCCCGGTTAACACGTTAAGATTCGTTACACTAGCTACAGCGCCCTTCAAACCGGAACACAGTAATGTTTGCACATTACTGTTTGGCGGTAGATATAGGCGCTGCAGTAATACCTACTTAGACGGTCTCCGGCAACAGAGACCGACCACTAGTAAACTGTTGCAGTGTAGATCATCCTAACTAACGTCATATTATTTTAGACAGGTTTCCTAGTTAGTGAACTTTTTTCTATCATTACTTTGTCAAATGGAAAATGACGGTGGTCCCGATGGTGGTAGGTGTTTATGGGAACAACCGTAGCCCCTTTTTTTACTGTCATGCAGTAATATGCAAACATTTCTGCTTTAAAGGTACCTATTTGTTGTATGGTGATGGCAATGTAACATTGCCAAATAGAACTACTAATTTTCTATTTGTTATTGTTGATAATGTATCATCATTTTCATCAGTTGATTGAAGCCCACTGTTGGCCATATCCCTCCTGTAAAGATCTACCCACCGATCGGCGTAGCTTTGCTTTCAATAATAACAAAAAAAAAATATTTATGTAATTGCTATTACTAAGACAGTTTTAAGAAAAGGAAGCAAGGTGTGTGTCTTATGGTGGTGGTTTACCGCCGTTCGTAAGGTTAATAAACTTTGATTACCAACAACTGCCGAATAGTTAAAATAAACAAACGCACTGAATATTTTAACACATCATTTTATTTTTAGATTATTTTTTTTTTTTACTACTCATCTCTCTTGGTTAAGGTTTATTCCTTTGTAAAGGCGAAGTACCATTTTTGTTTTGGCAAAGATAAAAATTAGTTTATTTAGCTGGAGTTGTATCATGATTAGTGATAAGAGTATATTACAGATTAATATTAGGACTTTGTCTACGATAACTGAAAACGCCTTAATTATTTTTAATTAATTGATAAGCTAAAATAAAACACTATCGAAATCCCATACAGTAGTTTTTTCGTAACAGGTTAATAAAACCTTGTAACCTTTTAGTGCTGATAGGTCTCAGAGACCGTTCAGGTAGGTACCACCGCAATGCCTATTTCTGCCGCCAAACAGTAGTGTGTAAACATTACTATGTTACGGTTTGAAAGGCGTTGCAGCCAGTGTAATAACTGGAGTAACAAGACTCAATATCCTGTCTCAAGCGAAGAGCGTAACGTGATGCAGTTTATGTCATTTTAGCTAGCGCCACGTTGTTATGGGCAGGCGTATCACTTACCATCAGGTGAACGTCCCGCTAGTCTCGTCGCTTAATTGTATAAAAAAAAAGTCTTACATTTTATGGAAATGAGATCTTATATTATACGAGAAGAACGAGAGGTTCATCAGGTGTTAAGCGATACACCTGCTCATTAAAACATAGAATTTAGTTAGGATGGTATACATTACTAAGTGCTTAAGACACAAGATATTAAGTCTCGTTACCACAGTAATTGTAGTAGCTACCAACAACCTTTAAACCGGAATACAAAAATGTTTGTACACTACTGTCTGTCCGCAGAAATAGGAGCTGCGGTGGTACTTAGACAGTCTAAACGGACATGATAATTTTATAACATATTAAGTACTTTTTTGGAAAAGGCCTATGCCCAGCAGTGGAGTACCGCGCGCTGTTGTTAGTTTTTTTTATTTTAATAATGATTCTTGTTTCCTTTTAATACGTCTTGATTCTTTGATGCGATGAATATAGAACTTTATTCTCTTCGTTAATAATATCAATTTTCTTGCTGTTTTAATATATTTTTCCTTTTCAAGTTTTATGTAATTTTATCATTGCGCCAACTTTATACCTTTACGATATCTAAGATCTACATTTGATTATAAATAATAATTTTTTCATACATAATCTACGTACATAAATAAGAGATTTCTACGTATATAAACTCATCACGACATCTCTGGAACCATAAGACCTAGAGACACAAATTATGGTAAAAATATTCCTTCTATCGAGTATAGGTCAGCTAAGAACGGGTTTAATAAAATTCCTTCTTCAAAAGGAGTTGTGGGGTTGTTACGGCCAGCAAATCGAGTGGGGAACAGCTAGTACGTAATGAAAGCAACGATACAGCAATCCGAGACGCGCACAGCAAATAGAACGGGCAAATGGAACAAGGACCAATATTGACACGGGAACCTAGCAGTTTAACTAAATAACTGATACGAGTAACAAACAAACGAAAAATATAACTAAACATATAAAATGTATAATTTATTTATCCGACTTGAAACAAGCTTAATGTAGTAAGACAAAAAAAAGTAAAGGTAATATGTTGTAACATAGTTATTGGCATGAGTCTATCTCGCTACTACTGAATTACGAGGTTAGTTATACTTTCAATACGATACTAAAATATTTTAAACTACGATGTAGTTCTTTATTGATTTATGTATAATATTTATAAAAATATATGCCTAAATTAACTATAACAAAATGATCGATTAACTCAATCTAACGAAAGCGAGTATAAGTAGAGTATCGATGCTTGCCATCTTGATGTCTCAATACAATACTGTGTAAACATCCTGCCTGAAGTATTATAGATATAGAACTTACGACCTATTACTAGATAGATATTAGATATATCTATTAATTTGCTTAATACATTAGGTACGCCGTTTTATTAAAGTATAATAAAGTAATTTATGTTAACAATAACATAGTCGAAGTGAAATAATCTATTGACCCAAATTCTTTAATTAAATCAACAAACCGGATAGTTTACTTGACGACCATTTTCAATTTAAAATATTTACACAAATTTAAGGTTCTTATATCTTGTCGTAACAATAAATATATTTAAGAACCGAAAGTATGAAAACCAGTTTAGGTCACATGTGAACTAAGGTCATTCCTTATCGATAATATCGAAACCAACGTCAACCTCGATCAGTATCTACACTTTAAGTATCAATTTAAAAATCCCTGATGATGATAACATGAATGATATAAGCTGCACCACGTTTTGCTCGTCGCGTTGTGACATGTTTACAAACCCATTCAAACCGGAACACTGATGTTTAAACACTACTGTTTAGTTGCAGAAATAGGTGTAGCGGTGATAATAGAGATCTACCATCAGTTATTTTATCTTGTACGTACGAATTTAACTCGAATGCCTTTAGGTTAAGGTTTAAATGAGTTGAAGATTTTTGGCGCGAAATTATTACTCGTGATGTAAAAGTTTTCGTCGTTTGTTATAAAGCTTGGTAAACGTTTGGAAGTTGTAAGGAACATTTGGACTACACCAAATGTATTTGGATAAGCGATGGCGCGTCCTTTAGGAGAACGTTTTATTCCCTTTTTACTTCCCGCGGTGAGGTTGCATTCCCACCGCGCCGGCGGCCCGCGCGACGTTAAAGGTTGCCCAGTCGGAGCAACCAACCGCCATACTTTCAATACCAGTATTTGAATATGAGAATTACATCAAATTACACATTAAATAACCTATAAAAAAAAATTAACTTCAACTTGAAATTACAACTATTAATTTATTTACTAATTAACAATGATGAAAGTAGGCTTTAGTTAATAAAACATTTACTAACCTTATGGCTCGGCGCAGTCAGTCAAAATCCTAGCTGCATTTTAACCTCAAAAAGCATCTCAAGCACGGTCACGAATAGGAAGGTCACGGTTATGTTATCTTGCATAATATCACCAAGGTACCTAATACACCAGCGGCGGCAAGGGATAAATACAATACGCGGAATAAGGATTACTGTTAATGCTGTTATCATAAAAACACGAATGCACAGTTCGTTGCACGTTTATTTCTCAACAATCGGCACGAGTGTCCATTCGAAACTAAATAAAGTCGCATATTTTTAAAGTTCTCTGCACAAAACGAGCACCAAAAACTATGAGTTGTCGTAAGTTGTATGCAGTTTACGATAAAACATGACACAGCCGTGCACAGTACTCCGTCTGACACGACGAATATGGCGGACGAATTTGAACTACGCTTGCGCCACAGAAGCACGCCGGCCCGCGGTCGCCCTGGTAACGATGGCGTCGAAAGTGCCGCCATCTTTACGTTACTAATCGGACTCTTTGAATATTTCACCTGTCATGTGTTTATCATTTTTCTATATAATAATGGTAGATGTCGCTTAAAAATATTTCTTAAGAGTAAGAATTTTAGTTGTAATGTAAATAGCATGTACATTTACTATTTACAGTTATACAAAAAACACGTTATTTGCAATCCACAAAGAGACGAGACGAGCATAAACTTTACTTAATGGTAAGCAGCACATCTGCGCATTGGAAAATACCGTTGTTTATGATGGTGTATACCATATCATATTGGGTGTTAGGAGACTGCTTCCGAAAACGAAGACAGACGATAGTACTAATGACACCCTTGATGATGGGAAGGAAAAAGAATCGACTCTGATTAAAATAATATCATGTGTTTAAAACGTTTTTTTTTGTTTAACGTGGGGGAAATGCCTACGCATACTCATCCTCGCGGGGGCGAGGACGGGTTATGTCGGACTTGTACCGACTAAAACCCCCACGATGTTCCACCTCATCGCCATGATGGCAGGGACACGGGAACGTGGGTGCGCACTCAACCGCGACCCTGCCGGCGCTGGCTGCTTGCGCGGCCCCACTTCGGGAGGAAGGGATGAATCCTCCCTTTCCAGGAAGCGCCGGAACATGCACCGCGCCCCCTTCTCGACCTCATCGCGTGGGCGACCGGTTCCCCCGAACCCGTCGCCCAGAGGTCATGGGACCTA
Source organism: Ornithoptera alexandrae (assembly GCA_029030555.1). NCBI lineage: Eukaryota > Metazoa > Arthropoda > Insecta > Lepidoptera > Papilionidae > Ornithoptera > Ornithoptera alexandrae. The sequence continues at coordinate 2,446,839 of JARDVY010000037.1, read as the reverse complement.
CTGGAGAAAACCTCTCCCGGCTCCCCGCGGCGGAGAGATGTTAGGCCCGCCGCTATCTATTAGCGGCCACGGAGGATAGAGAGAACGGCGCTTCGCAATACCGGTACTCCTCTTCCCCCGCGGCCCCACCGCCGCCGCATCGCCGGTGCGACCCCGGTTGGCCGCAGAGGGTACTCCCTCCGCGATCCCACCTCGACTGCGAGGGGCGGTATGAAACCGCCTCTGCAGCCTGGCCGCTCGAGTGAGCTCTCGGTGGGCCTCAGGCCTCAGCTCGAACCTGGAGCGGCCGCCTCGGGCCGGTCCTTCGCCACGGCCGGTCGAATGGGTTCCACTTAGCTTCACCGTGTGTTGGCCCACGACAAGGCGAGAACCCGTTAGAGGGGATGTTTTTAAAACGTGTTAGCATTACTTATGCTCCATCATGTTAGTACAGCTAAATGAAACGAGTTTCCTAAAAATTACATTACTTTACTAAAAAAAACAGCAATGAAACCCAAAATCAAAAACAGCTGATGCTCGGATCAGCAGACGCCCGTGCACGCAGTCTAAATGGTCCTTGGCCCTATGAGATAAGGTTCAAATTGAAACCAAATACATCTCGATTTCCCGCCGCGCCCGTACGTTCGTTGATCTCAGCATCAGCTGTATTAGATCCTGTGTTTAATTGCTGGTTTTTCCAGTTACTCTTTGGGGGCAGAAGTCTCCGACAAAAGACCTACCAATAGTTATGTATAACTTAATACAAGTAATAAATGAATTGATTGTTTATTTTGATTGTTCTTATCCAAAGAATTAATATGAAAACAAAAACCATTTTTTAGCAAATGTTATTTTAACTTACCTTAATATTTACCTTTACGTACACTCTCATATTGTAAAGTTTAACTACATGTTAAAAATCATTTACGCTTTTTTCCTGTAATACTTAATTTCAGAAAAAAAAACGAAACGCCACTCTTGTCTCGAACGAAAGCTTTGGAATGTGAAGTTAATGTTGTGGTTCAATCGCGACTACTTTAAAACAGGAAATTAGTACAGACGTATGTCCGAAGTGTGGCTTTTAGTTAATAGTCGTTTCAGTAATATATCCGGATTTCTCTCCTTGTTAACATTCCTACAAGGAAGTAATTTTGTAAAATCCATTCTTAGCCGACCTCTAAATGGCAAAAGCAATATCTAAACCAAATTTTGAATGTTCATATTTAATAGTTTCGGAGATCGCGTGACGGGTCAATGAATCTCTGGATATCTCCTATATGTAGATGTAACAAGTTGTGATACTAGTTGGATGTAGCCAGTTGCGTTAAAACAAGGCGCAATATCACACGTAGGCACGTATTTATGTACATAGGATAGTAATAAGAATTATGTTATTTAATTTTTTTTTTTTCATTTCTGTTCACACATCTCTAAAGTACAGATTTCGGGATATGTTCGATGACACTATAACTCGGAACAATATTTGTGCTGCAAGTGTTTTATTAAAATTACGTGCAAAATGAAACAATGATATTTGTTTTATGTATTTTAATAACCAAATAAATCAATAATAATTCACTCTAAACGACATGCAGTAAACAACGTATTGACATCCGTGAACACACGATTATAACACTAGATTAAAAAATTAAAACAAATCAAAAATTCTTTTAGTGCAAAAATGTTTGACACATTTTATTAATTATATACAACACTTTGAATTAATCTATCTACTTTCTCCTGACTCGAATTCTTAAAGCGATTAAAGCTAGAAGATGGAAGGAGAGCCAGAGGATTAAAAGGGCGAAGACGTCTCGCCAAAAGTGGTTGCTTTGGAAGTCGTATTGTTCTAGCACTTCGACGCCAGTGCTCAAGCACGGAGCGCCCGTTATATTATTAGATGCAACACAGGCTGCAAAAAAATGTTAATATAGTAAAAAAAAAAAAACAGGATTTCCATATTTATTTATGACTGGATTTATCTAATCTGCATATCTCTATTGTCTGATGATCTTGAGCGTTTGGTAGTCTTTTCAAGTTTTACGGCTCATCTGATACTGGACTCGTGGACCTGGGTCCACGACCCGATAACTGTCATATCAATCTGACTGCAAACTTCACTTTGAAGAACGCACTTCATGACGATGATATTTATTTTTTAATAAAGAGATCCTTGATTTGATATCTCTTAAGTTTAGATGACGGTAATTGATGAGATGACGATACACACTGCACCACATTGCGCTCGTCATCTGAGACGTAAGATGTTGAATCTCGTTATCCCAGTAGTCACTCTAGCTACAGCGCTCTTAAAACCGGAACACACTACTGTTTAGTGGCAGAAAGGCGCTGCCGTGGTACCTACCTAGACGGCCCCTGGCAACAGAGACCTACCACCAATAAAATGTTGTTGTTCCGATTATCACCAGCAAAGAAAGAAAGAAACGTAGACAGAGCCTGTCTCTTGGAGAACCTACCTCTCTCACTCTTTTTCTTATAAGGTTATTTTAATTTATTCGTTTTTCAAACTACTATGTGGTATAAGAAATATTATTTTACTAATATCACTTACTTATATTCTGAACGCCGTCCCATTGTAAAATACTCATTGCTTCGTTTGAATACATCACCCAGGATAAATGACGAATCCAAGATATGTATATTGGTATTGAACTGTTACAACAATCATTGCATTAAATATGTGACTTTTTTGTAGATCAGATAAAGGTTAAAAGTTTAGTAAGGTACGTTTTAAATTTATAAGCAAATGTAACCGTTTAACCCATTAACTTTAATGGTTAGGAAAGTAAACCTTTCGATTGTTATGCAAAACTTTCTTATAGTATTATTCAAATGAAAAACTTTATTGAATTGCATAAAAAGAATTCTAATTATGTGGGAAGCGTATAAATAAATTGTTCGTTTATTTTAGATTAAGTTACAGTACCAGTGAAGTATTAAACGTTAATATTCTTACAAAATATATTACGACTACACGTACAAATATTGATTTTTAAACAGATACTCGTATATATAGGAGGGTGTAAGGGCACAAAAACTTACGGGAGTCAAGCCAACCAAACCTGCTCATGGTGCAACCTGTTAATCAACAAACGTGGCTCTGGCTCCCACTAACCCGCATTGGGCCAGCGTGGAGGGAAAAGGCCCAAATCCCTCTCATGTAAACCCTTACAAACGACTGAATTTTGCAAGCAGCCGCTGGATGCGGGTAGCGCAGGACGGATCGATGTGAGGATCTTTGGGAGAGGCCTATGTCCAGCTGTGGACGTCTATGGGCTGATGACGAATACAGATATATATATATATATATATATATATATAAATATTTTTCATCATCTTAATTACTTCGCTTATTACCAGTAATTCTATTAATATAACATATATTACCTTAATTTAACGAATAGCCCCGAAGTCAACATCAGGGAATAGTCGAATGGTACGAGGTAGGCGATCGCGATCGGCATAGAACCAAACGCACAGGAGAAGAAGGAACCTACAAAAATATAATCCATGATATCCAATAGATGTTACAAGAATTATGTTCTAATGATCACAATCATTTTACACTTACCACACGCAATGGCGACGTTAAGAACAATGATGGATAAAAAGATGGTGAAACTGAAGGCAAATATAGTGCTACGGAGTCCTGCTATGTAATAAACCACTAACGTAAACAACGTCGGTTCTATCACAAGCCCAGGGAACTGTGAAATTGAATTACGTGTTAATAATCTTAAGCAACCTAAACCTCCATTTTATTTTCAATCAGGTTGGAGAAATTGAAATGTGTAAGAAAATTTAAAAACAACTAAAATAGTGGCAGATAGAGAACATACTACGAGAAACTAGAGAAAAATGGACGAAAATAATTACGGAGTAGTAGCCAAGAGATAGCAAAAGGAGCAAGAGGAGAGTAGACGATGGAAAGACGATATGAGGGAACTTTCTGGCCCAAATTGAATTCGAAAAGGAGAAAGAGGTATGGAAATGTTTGAGGTCTTTTTCCAAAGGCAAGGGACAAAACATTAACAGTTTACACATAAACATTTTGGTTAAGTTTCATGGTCTAAATAAATAAAAAATCTTGAGTATCATAACTTAATTATAAGATTCCAGCAATCGATAATCGATCTTCCTCTTCCTCTTAAGGTGCCTCTCCGACTAACGGAGGTTGGCGGTCAGTTCATCATATTTCGTCTGCTCTCTTGCGACGCGGAACAGTTGTGCGGCACTCACGATCCCAGTCCACTTTCTGATGTGACGCAGCCACGATAATAGATGAACAAATATCTCTCGACACCAAGCAATAATTTAAGTACTTTTTGTTTACAAGGGACTATCGTTTGATCTCTTTTCAGATGATTTGACTTAGTGTTCTGAGACAATAAGGATTTAGACGGTGAAGTGTGCTCGCCCTGAATATAGCGGCTCGCATACGTCAGGAACAAAGCAATGGTGTTATAGCTAAATTTGCAGTTATAGGCTTAAAAATCGCTCATAAACCTTTCCACCAAAAAAAGTTCAGAACATGTCGATCCAGAATCGAACAAAGGACCAAGTATTACTAGGTAAGCGGTTAGCTACTGCATAATAGATGCATTTAAAAAAATTATATTTACATTTATAAAACCCTAAAATAAAAGCACATGTAACTAGACTAGAATTTACAGAAGATGTAGTCACAAAGGATTTTCTTTCCATAGAGATGCCACAAGATGTCATTAAACTAACAATAAATATAAATTTAAAAATTACCATTCTAGTATATTAAATTCATTGTATTTGTATTCTGTTTTGGTAATACATGACTTGGGTTCGTGAGCTTTGAAGGTGATGGCTCTCATTGTCAACTAAACGAGTCCGAGACGAACGACAAGTTCGAGGTTGTGTAGTGCTTTTCCTACCAAAGCCAGGGTACCGAAGAGGGTTAAAGCCCTCCCGGGACGTGCTTTAAGCACAGTGCCGGAGGCACCTGTGCGTTCTGTAGAAAATCCCGAGACCTCCCGCAACGCACTAAGAATGGCCATCGAAAGGAGTTTTGTGGGCAAAAATCCTATATAACTTCCCCCCGATAATAAAAAAAATACATGACTTATAAACAAATTAATATATCTACATTATTATATAGATAAAACAAAAGTGATGCAGCTTATTAAAATGTCAAAACAAACTCTCAACATATATATGTTAAGATTTTTTTTTATATAAATGTCAGTATCGAAATAAAAGATATAATTAACGACAAATTTATGGAAAATTCTAGTTTAAAATATATTCTTTTACCAAAGCAATCATCCTAGCTAGGTAATAAACCGGCGTTGAATACAATCCGGCTTTTAATTCTCTTGTCAGCATTGGAAACTCCTCGGGGAACATGTGCAACACTGAATACATGGGGCTGAAGGTATTCTCGGCGATGATGATGAAAAGGGCACCCTGTACATCCTGAATACCGGCCTGGGTGAGGCGCGCAGTGCCGAGGAAGCATAGACCCGCTGTTAAAGCAATTGCCTGTAAAGTGAAGGTGATTTTCTTTATTAACGAATATTATCCTTTTTAACTAAAGAAAATAATATGTGTATGTAACGTACTATTAACGAAATATTTTTATAAATGCTAGATTTAGCAGTGAAGTTGACCTAAACTCTAACGGAGCGGAAGAACAATTTTTAGAAAGTCCGTTTTCCTTTTTTCTCTTTTATCATATTCAAAAGATAATCAAATAAAAATAGGTTATTTTAAAAGATTGACAACACATCACTTCTATAAAGAGAAGAAATACATTTTAAAACAAAGTTATAATCTGTTTTACAAGTATTACTAGACTAAAACCCGATATTTCATGCTTTCTGGTGTTAGGCCTCTCTTGCCGAAGACCGTCTAAATAGATTCTGGGATAACCAGACTTAACTTCTCATGTCTCAAGACGACGAGCACAATTTGATGCAGGATATACCATTATACCAATTTCCACATTGTTATAGGCTGACGTATCAGTTACCATCAGGTGAACATCCTCTTAGTTTAGTCTGTAAAGAATATATTAGAAAATAGTTTAGTTTAAAATGTGTACAACACAGCTGTAAATATAAAGAAAAAGAAAATATTTTTTAAAAAAGGAATAATCTGCTTTATAGGTATTATCATAATAAAGCCACTAAACTACCACTAAAACTAGTGCTCACCAGTTTCTGCAAAATACGCAGTAACTGTACGCGTGGATCCCTTAAAATTACTAGAAGATAACGATAAACCAGCCACATCATTTTCGTGAAGAAAAACGGTGGTTTGAAACCATCTTCTTTAGTTCTTCTCGTCTCCTTAAAGCAGAAAACATAAGATAATATTAATCGCAGTCAATTTGAACTTTACGAGACAAGGACTCGGAAGTAGTAACCCTACCACTAGCACTATGTCTCACCTCATCCTCATGGTCCATGAGATGGAATTCAAGATGAATCTCCATATCTAACTCTTTGGCGGCATCACTGACTGCGAACCTATCGCAGACGCTTTTTATTGCGTGCCTAGACGCACCTTCTGATCCAGGCGTCAAGGCCAAGACTTTAATAAAATAGTCTGTAGGGTTGTACGTAATTGGGCAATGATAACCAAGACTGAAAAAAAAAAAATTTTAAGTACTTTATTTTACTGCAGTATTATATTTAAAAAACAATGCATATGAATGTAACCAGGGTGTAAGAGGTCCGGCACAACAACTCACGGGACCCAAGCTAACCTCACCTGCTCGTGGTGCACCCTGCTAATCTATAAATTTTTGTTGGCTTTTTTTAGCTCCCACCAACCTACACTGAGCCAACATGGTGGGAAATGGTCCAAATCTCCCTTTTTGAACACCTCCAAACAAAAAAAAATCTTTGGGAGAGGCCTGTGTCCAGCAGTGGACGTCTATCGGCTGATGACGATAATGATGATGATAGTAACCAAAATAACATCAAAAGTAATTTCTTATATCATCATAAATACATTTGTTTAACGTTAATCTATTGGCACTACATTTGTCATTTTTAAATTGTATACATAATGGCACAATATTAAAATATACATTAATTGATCATGAATCCACCAACCCACACTTGACCACTATTCTAGTAGGTAATTGACCTTGACGGTCTCATTGTGAGAAGAGGCCCTACTAATAGGAAAATAATAAGGGAGCTGTTTATGTATTATTTGTATATAACAAAATAACGATTCGAATATAAAACAGTTTTAAAAAAAATTAAAAAGTTATATTATTATATTATACTGATGTACCATTTAATATTTCAATAGTTTATTAATTATTAATAGTAAAATATCTAGTACGAATGTCATATTAATTAAGATACGATCTAAAGTTAATTGATAGGTAAACATGTGTCATATTTAATTTTTATTATCTCAATGTTTATCTGTCTACATATAAATATATTATACTAGGTGTTAGGAGACCACTTCTGAAAACGAAGTCAAACGATAGTACTAATGACACTTTTGATGATGGGACGGAAAAAAAAATAGTTCCTGATTAAAAAATAATCATATTTTCCGTTACGCTCCATCATGTTAGTACAGCTAAATGAAACGATAGTTTCATAAAAATACATTATTTTACTAAAAAAAGAACCAGCAATGAAACACAAAATCAAAAATAGCCGATGCTCGGATCAACTTACGCCCGGGCGCACAATCTAAATGGTCCGTGGTCCTATGATATAAGGTTCAAATTGAAACCAAATACATCTCGAGTTCCCGCCGGACATGAATTATTTGTAGATAGATATAGGCTATTTATTTTTTGAATTTGATAGATATTTCATCATTTTATTTCTAATTAACTTTTATAAACATTTTCATTTTCATTTATTCATGCGGTTGCCATGGTAGCGGTTGTTATAGAAACTCATTTGCGGTTGCGGTTGGCTTTCTAAGAATATTTCACACAAATTTCAAGTCTAATTATACATTACGGCCAATAAAGTGGTAGGGAACAGCTATTATGTATATGTAGAAAATATCCAGAGATTCGTTGACTTATCACAAGATCACCGAAACTATTAGACGTAAACATCTAAAACTTGGTGGTGATATTTACTTCGCCATTTAGAGGTCAGCTAAGAATGGATTTTACAAAATACTTTCCCCAAAGGTAATTTCGGGGGTGTTACAGCGAGCAGTGTTAGAGTAACAGCTAGAAAAAAAATAATTCAATGCTTTCATCAACTACTTTTCAATTTTCTGTATAAACGTTTCAATTATATGCGAATTAATAATTCCTCATTTCCTTATCATCGTTGTTTCTGCCGATGAGAGTACATTGCTTGAGGCATAGATCTTCTGTAACGTATTCTAGGACGTATGGTTATGTACATGTCATGTATGAGTCATGTGGCATCCAGAGATAATGTAATAATGTTATGTTTTTTATACACACATAATCAAGTATTAAAGGTTTAAAATTCAAAAGATCAAATTTAAATCAATACTCGTCTATAACTCTACCTATCCATTAAAATCCTTCCATGAAATATTTCCTAAAATCTTACTTATCTAAGTGATTTTTGTCTTAGATACGACAAATACTATCGTCCAAAAAGTTATATGTATACTTGAAAGGGTTAAACATAACTTTAATAACCGTTACACTTATTTCTTAAATAGATTTGGTAGGGCATAGGATAATAGTCGGGATGTCATATTAAGGTCATCATTTAACCCGCTTTGTTGCGCCGATGACGGTCGATCGTTTATTGGGAACTGTGAGAAACTCGTTCAAAACTTAACAAGAGGCTACATCAATTTTTTATTGCTTATCAATTAAAAGAAGGATTGTAGGAATAAATATGTTCTTGCTCTTAATATTTTTAAAGTAATTTCCATTGAATAACAGAATATTCTGTTAAAAGAAAAAAATCTTAATTTCATGATATCAAATGAAATTTTTTCATCCAACGTCTAGATATCAAATCACCGTGTAAAAAATGTTGCTAGTTTTTTGTTGTTATAATTAATTACTAGGTTTACATTATCGCTTCAACAAGTTTTTATATGAAGTCTGCGTTTAAAAATATGAGCAACAACCTGTAGCCTATGATGCTGAGAAGGTCGGCAACAGTTTACAAATTTCCGATGTCAATTATAAAATCTTCAAGGCTAGTTGTTTCGTTAAAACATGCAACTATACTTAGCAACAATTATTTTTTTTCTATATCATATCATAATTTTTTAAATGCTGATCTCCTCTCTTTCAAAGTACTTCGTAACAAAACACTCACTGGTCGCCGATCTTGAATGACACTACTTGAAAATAAGTGACCATATTTTCCTTCAATTGATTTTTGTGTGAATCGTTACAGTGTCGTTAAAAACTATTTCGGTTACCTTTCAAAGAAGCTGAGTGCACCTGAAGCGTTCCCCGCGAATGCAACTCTTCCTTCGGCAAGTAGTAAAAGTTTATCAAATAACGCCATCAGTTCAGAGGACGGTTGATGTATGGTACAAATGACAGTCTTGCCCTGGACCGCACTGGCACGAAGAAGTGACATCAGTTTTTGTGCTGATGACGAATCCAGTCCCGTAGTTGGTTCATCGCAGAACAATAAGCCGGGGTCCGTTAACAACTAGATTCAGAATGAACAATACATTGTATATTTAAAGTTATTTTTTGGTGTTTTTTGACAATATTTAAATCGTTAAGAATGGAGGCAGATACAAGACATAAATTGTGAAGAATATGAAATTTTAATAATAAAGAATTAGATTTTAATTGTCAAAGACAGCTAAGTAACCCCAAATATCATTTCAAATGAAAGTTGATCAATTTTAACGCCTATTAAATAGAAATTATCGATTCATATTACTTTATATTACGAAAATTTGTTGTAAGAATATTATATGTTACCTCTGTAGCAAACGCCAGCCTTTTCCTTTCCCCTCCTGACAGTGTATTTCGACCTTCCAGTCCTCCAATACGGGTATATCTGGAGCCGTAGAGTCCCAACTGTCTCAGCAGTTGGTTGACTCGTCTTTTGCGCATCAGAGACGATGTACGTCGATCCATTCGGAGGCGGGCCTAAGAAATTAATATGTACTTAAGTCTTGGCTCCATTGCAAAATTATATCAAGTGAACTGTTTGCTTAAAATATAACCTCTCATATTAGACTATATCCTTAAATTCTGAACTTTTAGAGATCTAAAGAGTGCAACCGACATTATATGATCAAAAATTTAAATAATAGAAAAGTTTATAATCCATTTTAATGCTAAAGGTGGAGAGAAGGAAAAAGTCATGATTGATTAACATCAAGGAATGGTCTGGCATATCTGCGGCGTCCGAATTATTTGCCGGACCAGAGGCAGAAAGAACTGTACCACGCTGATCGCAAACCTTCACTAGTTGAAGAGGCACTTTAAGAAGAAGAAAAATGTTATCTGTGATAATAGTAATCTCATCATTATCATAAATTAAGTTATTACTTAAATAACATAACACAAAATAAACATTAAGCGAATGCTAAGACAGGCTATGACGACGAGACTATTCTAATACAATTCTAAGTTTATTGCTTTTTTAAGTTTCTAAATTTCTAAGTTCTTGACAAATTTCAAATATATTATATGCGACAAAAACCTCTTATATTTCTATTAACTAAACATCGTTATTTTTAATAGGTCACTAAGCAGTTTTTGGTCAATTATGAACTAATTAAATTCCCTTGTTAAAGCTTGAAATATTTTTAACAGCATCCATTCGGTCACATTAAACGTTATATCGTAAATATTATACAACGTTACAAACGTTTCGTAAATTAGCATCACATGTATGTAATAATATCATTAATAACTACAGGAATTTATGTTAATGAAAAGTGATTAATTTCAAATTCAAATATGATTTTTTTGAATCACTCAAAAAGATTTTTTTAAAAAATTACTATATAATTGGAGCCAGTTAAAATATCTGAATTTGTATAATATAGGCAATAACATTTGTGTGTAAAGTTTGAATATAGTTTTAAGACTGTTAGTGATAAATCTGTGTTGCATGAGACCGTCTAGGTCTACAGTAGTCTTCGGCTATTAAGAATAGGACTAAGGTAAACCCTGCCTGTCCTAGAGGTGACTGAAAGGGTTCTCGGATTCTTGAGTTTTGAAGGTGGCGGCCTTCATTGCCCACTGCGAGCCCGGGGTGGACGACTAAGACTAGGTGGTATCGTCCATGTCGTAGCACGGCCAGGGTACCGAGGAGAGTTACGGCACTCGGGACGTGTTTAAGCGTAATACTGGGAAATACTGGTGGTTTTCGTAGAAGATCCCGGAGCTTGCATCAACACACTGAGGATGACCACTGAGAGTGTTTTAGTTGGCACAAATCCTACATAACCTTATGTTCCCTCAGAATCAAAGAATCTTTAAAAGATTTCACCCCTATAAAAAAGGTCTAAAGCAGTGCTTATTCCTGCTTTTAAACAGTAGTGACCAAACATTACTGTGTTCCAGTTTGAATAGCGCTATATCTAATGAAATTACTGCAGCATCGACACATAGTAACTCTTACATATATCTATATGTACTATATTACCACACTACTATTATACTATATCTTTTTATTTAGTACTCATGTTATGTACACATTTTTGTTCTGTTTTTTATTTTTTAACTTCGTCTAATAAACCTCTAATTATATAAAATTTAATTATAAATTAGTTCAAAGCGGATTTCAATATCCAAAGACTTTTCTATAATGTAAATTTTTTTTTACACTTACGTATATTATAATTTCATTCGAAGCAAAGGCAAAAACTATAAGTTTTTTGTAATGAGTAATAAATTACTAGTTTGATAAGTTGTTTGTTATTCTAACTTAACATTCATTCAAAAAAACATATATTTTTTTTATTTTGCTAATTTTTTTTTTATTCATTCAAATTCAAGTGTCTGTTGAGGAAGTGGCGAACTATTAAAAAATGTCTTATCAATAAACTAATTTTGAAATTGTTAATGATATACTAAATGCTTTAATTTGAATACGAGGTCAATGTATTTTTGAAGGCCCATGAAAATTTCCATTAAAACTTGAAATGTTGACATTACTTTTCAAAAAGTTTTAAAGATTTTTAATCGATACATTATTGAAAACTATATAAATTGTTTATTTTGAGTTTCGTTACCCCAGTAATCACATTAGCTACTACGTTCTTCGAACTGGAACACGGTAATATATGTACACTACTGATTTTATAAACGAGACGAACAGGACGTTCACCTGATGGTAAGTGATACACCAGCCTATAACAATGTGGCGTTTGGCACAAGTGTTACCCTGCACCACATTGTGTCCGTCGCCTTGTGACATGAGATATACATTTATATAGATTATTAATAATTATTAAGAATTAGCAGGTTTTTATTAGAAACAAATGTGATTTATGTTAATAGGTCAGATAAAAAAAAAACATTTTTCATTCAAATGTTTTTTAAAATCTTAAAGTTATATAAGTTATGGACTTCGTCAGGCACGTGGCATTTTTTAATAATTCAACTGGCTGTTTCAAAACCAGACAGATAATTAGTAGTTATAGGTTTTATTCAATTTTTTTTTATGATACATTTATGTCTTTTATATTGTTACTAGATTCAAAATCGATTTCGTTTTATGAAACATATTTCTTGCAGTTATATTTTTATTGTACATATATACATATATATCACGCCTCGTTCTTAGTGGGGTAGGCAGAGATCGGAATATGTCCGCCCAGGACGATCTGCACCGATTTTTCCAATCATTCTAACCTTGTATACCTCTTTCATTAATTTTCTTTAATCCATTCTTTCAACATGGCCGAACCATCTAAGCATCCCTTTCTCTATCTTTGTCACTACTAATCTTCAACCACGTCGCATCGCTCCCTTATCACACTGTTCCTCACTTTGTCCATCAGCTTCACTCCAGTTATACTTCCCAAGCTTCTCATCTCCACAGCATTAATCCTACTTTCATGTTTCTTCTGCCATACCCAACATTCACTACCATACATCAGTGTGGGGATCAACACGCCTCTATGAACAGCCCGTCGTGCTCTTTGTGATACGTTCCGTCTATTGATAAAGTTATGAAGTGACCCATTCACTTGATTCACTTTCAAAACTCTTCTTTCAATATCACCATCACACTTGCTATCTATCGTAAACTGTGAACTCAGATATACAAAAACTTTGTATATTGAGCGATTTATTGTCCAGGGAAAGGTTGTGGGTACCAAGTCAGAAAGAAGAACGTCTATGAGATGGACTGACTAGATAAATGCGGCAGTAAATGGCTCATCATGGTTACCGCTATATGAATGCACTAGGAAAGTGTTCATCATAGAAGAATGGCGGCGTGTTATTAAATTTGCGATCAACACCTGAAGTGATGACCACGACCACTCTATCAAGAGTGACACCGACGAAGAAGAAAAAGAATATTGCGGATACAAATTGAATGATGTTTTGTTTTGTGAACTAGGTATCCCTTTATCTCAGAAGACGATAACATACTAAACAGATTTAGTCAGTCGTGTGGCAATACGTTAAAATATTTACACTGAAGACAAAAAAAAATGTTTGTTGTTTGTAGACGCAATTAAATTTATTATTAAAGTATATTGTATACTTTCCTGACCTTGGTTTATTATATATAAATAAGAATTTCGAAAGAGTATGCGGTTAGGGTTTGACAGTCGTAAACAAATTGAGAGGAAGCATCAAACATCGGACAATAATGTTTTTATATCTATCTGTTGGTGATTCGTGTACTGTTGGTGTTGCAAGTAAAAAAAAGCATCTTGTTCGTACCATGATAGATAAATGTTCGACGACGGTTAGATTATCCACGAAGAGTTCATCCTGGTGCATGTAGCCGCTCTCGCGATGCATAAAGTCGCCCAGCGGTAACCCATTCATTGCGATGTCTCCATCTATTATTGTTCCCACTGTAGTGATACGAATTATGTATATAATTCCCATATGTAATATTTACGTTTATTTTAAATATATATAAAAAGTCTATTATAGATAAATATTATATATTTTATATTTTGAAAGTGTAAGGATTCCCGCATAACAACTCACGAGACCCAAGCCAACCTCAACTGCTCATTGTGCATCCTGCTAATCAACAAACGAGGCTCTGGCTCCCACCAACGGGCATTGGGCCAGCGTGGTGGCAAATGGCTCAAATCTCAAATCCCTTACAAACGAGGGACGCGGGAAGCCGCTGTATTGGGGCAGCGCAGGACCGATCGGTGTGGAGATCTTTGGGGTGGGGGGCCTGTCCAGCAGTGAACTTCTATCTTTTGAAAGCCCGATCACCAGTGTCTCATAACTATAATTACATGCACAATTGAAACACATGTTTGCTAATATAAAAAAAGTGATGATTAACTAGATCTTTCTATTTATCGTTCAATATCTCTTATTGATTACAAAAAAAAATCATTTGTTTACATCTAGTTCGAATTTTAAAGCACCGCTTGTTTCGATCCCAGTAATTTATACATAAGAATACTAAAACACTAAAGTCTATTTATAATTAACATATTATAACAATAAAACTGATAATTAAAATAAAAAATAGTACTGTAACTACTGATAATTGTTCAACATTTGGTCCTTATAAATTATTAGTTAGTTTTCGATATTTAACTGACTTTAACGAGATAACGAAAGATCATTTTCTCTTATTAATTAATCATGTATGTTATTAGTTGAGCTTTCAAGTTTATTTATTTATTTTATTTAATATATTTTTGTACACACAGCTGTTAGAATAAACTTGACAATAAGGATATAGAGTACAAGGGCACTACTTATTTCATGTTGAAATCTCTTCCAGTAGGCCCGCAGAAGGAAAGCAGAATTAGGAACACAAACCTAGTGCATACAGTAAACATTACATATAATAATATATACATATTACAAGATATAAAACAATACAAATACATACATATATATATATATACATATACTTACTTTTATATTATAATACATTATACAAATATATACTTTTATTTAATACGGTAAGGATAAATAGTGTTCTTTAACAGATTTCTTGAATGCTGCTATGGTTTTGCACGCTCGTATGCTCGGAGGGAGGGAATTCCAAAGTATGACTGCTTGTACAGAAAATGATTTTGCGTAAGCATGTGTTTTATGAACAGGGCATTTGAGGAGAATTTTAATGTGTGTTCTACAAGGAGCGAGGGAGGGGCGGGCATAGGTAAAGCGATCACGTAAATATTGCGGGTAGTTAGGATTATGTAGGATATTAAATAAGAGGCACAATATTCTAGTATTTCTGGGGAAACGGACTGGGAGCCACTTGAGCTTTTTGCGGAACTCAGAAACATGATCATATTTTTTGAGACCAAAAATAAAACGGATACACAAATTTTGCAAACGCTCAAGCTTATTGAGAAGCTCCTCAGTGGCATCTAGGTAGCAAGCATCAGCATAGTCCAGAATGGAGACTTTGTGCAAGAGAGATTTTAGTTTCCAAAGGCAAAAAATATTGGAGACATTTGAGTGTATGAAATGCAAAGTTAACTTTGTTGCTAACATTGCTAACCTGCTCATTCCAGTTTAAGAAAGAGTTAAAAGAAACGCCAAGGTTTTTAACAGTTTCACTAAAGACAATTGGCTGGCCATCCAATGTGAGAGATCCAATTGCAGATCGATTTAATGCATGGATAGCATACCTACTACCAATTATGATGGCCTGTGTTTTGTTGGCATTGAGTAAGAGTCCATGAGACGTTGCCCATTCATGAATGTTTTCCAAATCACAGTTAATATCCATGACAGCTCTATTAATTTCACTAGGTGCGCAGTGACGGTAAATTTGCAAATCATCCGCGTAAAGATGAAAATTTGAGGATATCAAAGTAGTGACTGTGTTAATAAACACTGAAAAAAGAAGAGGAGAGAGAACACCACCCTGAGGCACGCCAGCATCGACAGCAATCCAGTCTGAGAAGGATTCATTTTGACGTGTGCGTTGTGAACGGCCTCGGAGATATGAATCAAACCACCTTAGGGCAGAAGTAGTAATGTTATGGGATCGAAGGATAACGAGCAGGACATCGAGATCCACGCAGTTGAATGCGCTACTGAAGTCAAGTAGTACAAGAATGGTTAGGGATTGGTTTTCAATTGCCCATCGAATATCGTCTGTGACTTTCAACAACGCAGACACCGTGCTGTGTCCTGATCGGAAGCCGGATTGAAAGTTGCTAAGAATATTATTGGAACGGAGGAAATTTTGTAGTTGCTTGTGGACAATGTGCTCTAAGACTTTGGAAAGAAAAGGAAGTATGGAAATAGGACGATAATGTGACAAAGACGAAGGATTGCTGATTTTAGGTAAAGGAATAATATTAGCGGATTTCCAGGATTTAGGAAAGGATCCAGATTGTAAGGAATGGTTAATTATGTTCGTTAAACTAGGAAGTAATATATCAAGAATGGGCATAAGCATTTTAGAGCACAAGTTGTCACTGCCTACAGCTTTGGAAGTAATAGATAGGATAGCTTTACGTACTTCATTGGTCGATACTGACTGAAACTTAAAGGAAGAATGTTGAGGCAAAGGGAGATTAAGTAGCGTTTGCAAAGTTCTCGATTTACGACACTGATCAACTGAGAAAGAGGGTGTGGAAAAATGTTTGTTGAGTGCGTTTAAATCGAGACCGCTGCAGGACGTAGAGGATGCTTTACCTATGCCTACGGATTTTAAAAATTTCCATACATCAGAGGATTTACGATTTATGAGAGATTCATGAAAATGGCGTCTCTTGGCATCTCGACACAGATGATTGCACCGATTTCGTAATAGTTTATAGTATGCTAGATTTCGCTCGGACGGTTGACGTTTTAGCCTCTTTCGAGCTTTGTCTCAGCACGCCATCCATTGCTTAATTTCAGGAGATAACTAAGGCGCTGGCTTATGTTTGATTTTGACTCGCTTGATAGGTGCGTGATGGTCATATAATTCTAAAATCGACTCCGTGAAAAATGCTACCTTTCCATCTTTATCCAAGTCATTGAATAGCGGCCTCCAATCTATTAAACCTGCATCACGTCTCAATGCTTCCATATTAATGCCCTTGTAACTGCGAAGAAATAGAAACTCTAACTTACGCTTAGGAGCCCGCACACGGAGAGATAAGAAAATCAAGTCATGGTATGAGAATGAAATGGTTGTTTGACCATGAATGTCAATACTACTAGAAGAAGAAACCATCATCAAATCTAATAGAGAGGGAGTGCAATTTGGAAAATGGTGAGTAGCTGAAACAGGCAATATCCTGAGATTATGAGAACTTAAAACAGATAATAGTTGCTTAGATCGAAAATCATTTTTCAGCATGCAAGTATTAAAGTCCCCCATCACAATAATATGATCGGCCAAAGGACAGTGATTGCACAGCAATTCATCAAGATATTCAAAATAACTAACACGAAGTTTGGGACTGTAAAAAACACCTAGTAAAATTTTCGTGTAATGCAGTGTCAGTTCGATAAACAGATGCTCAGCGGATTCAGAATACTGAGATGGAGACATATTTACAATCCTGAACTCGATGTTGCTTCGCAAATAAATGGCTACGCCTCCACAACCTTTCCCCGTTCTGTCATTTGAAACGATGGAATCGATGGTTTAAGAAATGATTCAGAAATCAGTACAGCGTCAAGAGTATTGCTGCTAATTGATGCCAGAAGATCTGAATAATGACGCGGAATACTTTGAACATTTATATGTGCAATATTTAGGTTGTTAGGGAACGAGGATAGTTCAGCAGAAATCTTATCGTGCAAAGGTATTGAGATAGACGAATCATTGCCATCATCTGCACTCAAAAAACTGCTTTCAGATGAAGAGCTGGAGAAAAATCTTTCATTACCAAATAAATTATTATTCATTAAAATATGGTAACGTAATAATAATACTTAAATAAAATACACTATTAATATGATATAACAAAATAAAATAATATAATGAATATAATAGAGTAACTAAAAACAAATAAACATGTATACAATATTACTCTTAATCAATAAACTAGCAATTAACTCTCGGCTCAACTGATCAATCAATAAACCTGGAAGAGATTTTTAACATGCATTACACAGACTTAGACACGTAGATACAGTAACATCAATGAATTAACTTACATATTAACAAAAGAATAGATCACAGTATAGACAGTGACTTGCAAATGTGTACTTAAAATATAAAAATTATTTAGTAAAGAGCATATTAAAATAAACAACACTATACTAAATGATGACAGAAATTAATCTATGGATACTTGTCGTTGGCTAAGCGTTTATACGCCAATGCCATAACTAAGGCGAAGAATCTGTGGGTAAGTCACTCTTCAGTGCTACCAACCTGCTAACAAAAACAGCCAATTGGACAAATAGTAACTCGTAAACAAAACAATGACAGATTAAATTAAACTTAGGTTAACTTATGGATATGTTCGATAATAACAATGAAATGGTGAACGAATAGTAGCGGACCTTAAAAAAATACGTAAAGGATTAGTATCAAAATAAAACTTAAACAAAATGGATCAAACACAAGACAATAGTAGAATACATTAAGCGACTATGTAATGTTTGTATGTGGGTAGAAATAATAAAGTTGTTATGCCATGTATCCTAAGACATCAATTTCAGCGCCGGCCTTTTCTGGTCATTTTAGTAGTCGTCTTCACATGCGCGTCCGCAGGTTTTGGAGTAGACGGCTTGCCTTGCACTGCTGATTCAACCGTGTCAGTACATGTTATTGGGTATTTCTTAATAAGGACCTGTAGTTCATTCATAGATTCAATCTTATAACGCGATTTATCAGGCAGAATTAACACTATTTTACCATCGGCTGACCAACAGCGTTGAACGCCAAAATGCTTTCGGGCTGACAGAAATACACCATGCCTTATTTTCGTAAGGAACTCAGTGATAGTGACGCCCGTGCCTTTCAAGGAAGTCTTGCTGTCCCACACTACCTGACGTGACTCGATATTCATAAATCTTACTAACACTGGGCGAGGTTTACCCTGCGAGGCGCCAAGTCTGTGACAAACACGTACACAATCGGTTTTAAAATCTGTCAACTTCAATTGGTCGTTGATTAATGCATGAACAGTGCTATGCAGATTTTCGTTTTGTTTTTCTGGTATGCCATGTATCAACAGAACTTTCCTCCTCATAGCAGTTTCATGCCGATCCAGGCCTAGAGAGATTAATTCAAACTGACTTTTGATATTCGACAGAGTAGCCATTACAAATGATTTAAACTCGTTAAAGTCCTTTGAGAGTGCCGTGAAGTCCGGATGCAATGTTGTAGAACCACTCGCCACCTTTTCGAGCTTATCCTCGTAGGCCCCCATTCGAGAGGCAATTAACTTTTCTAGTTGTTGTAAATTACTTGCCAGTTGTGTATCCATTCTGAATACGAATGAAGTATCTTGGCAGCAATGCCAGGTAATCGGACAGGAGAGAAAATAAATTCAGAGAGCAGGAGAGTTAATTTTGCACTATATACACATTTAAAATGTAAAAATATAGAATACTTTAAAATAGATTAAATAAACACAGAGCACACTATGTTTGCGTGTTAACACCGCGTTTAATAACTTATATGGTAACGTATATAAAGGTTTATATTATACTGTAACTGACTTCCACTGGCACTGGCTCTCACCAACCCGCATTAGGCCAGCGTAGTGTTAAATGGCCCGAATCCCTCCACATCAACCCCTACAATCGACGGCACCTGGTGCGCAACGGTACCGGAGGCCATGCTGACTGTAAGGAAGCAGACAACGCAGGAACGATCGATGTGGAGATCTTAGGTGGAGATTTATGTCCAGCAGTAGACGCCTATTGGCTGGTGATGATGATTAATAAGATTTATTAAATGGACCAAATTAAAATTTTATACTCATTAAGTAGATTAATTAAGGTTCAATATTTGAGTGTATATTAATCAAATTCTAAACGTAAGTAGATTTCACGTGTACGGAACCTTTATGGGAAAATGAAAAAGTTTCCTCGCATCAAAGTGACTTGAATTGTGACTTACTTGGATTCCTGTAAGCCAACGCTGACATCAGCGTTGTCTTCCCAGCACCGCTGCAAAATAATATCAAACAATTACTATCATAAATTTCAATATAGTTTTAGACCGGTTTAAATACGCTTTAATGCTAATTCCTATTGCCATGTGACCTTAATCCTGGAGCTGATATACCCATAAATAAAAAATTAGTCCATCAATACTCTGAGCGCCTAATCCGTTCATTGACAGACATATTTCCGTTACAATTTGACATTTTTTACTTAGAGCAGTTAAGCGACGAGACCAGCGAGACTTTCACCTGATTGTAAGTGATACGCATGGCCATAATATCGTGGCGTTAGTTAGGATATAATACACTGCACAATGCATTGCACTAGCTACAACACCCTTCAAACCGGAACACAGTAATGTTTGCATAGTACTGTTTGGCGACAGAAATAGGCGCTGCGGTGGTACTCACCTAAACGTACTCCAGCACCAGAGACTTTTTTTTCGGTTTCGGGGGGGAAATTACGAAAAATACCCTGCTTCTGGGGGCAAGAGGAATTAAGTGAGATTCTTACTCATTGAAACCCCATCGTTGGACTGCATCAATGCATTCGGAGAGACTCCGGGATCTCTTATAGAACGCACCGTTGCTCCTCTACAGTTTGTGTTACACGTCCTTTAGGAGGAGTCTAACCCTCATAGGCACCATGGCTGAATCATACGCTGACCCACGCAAGTTCGCTTGTTGAGCGATAAGGGCCGCCAGCCTCAAACCCACCAACTCCTTAAACCCTTTTAGTCGCCATTTACGACAGGCAAGGCTTACCTTAGTCCTATTCTTACTAGCTTAAGACTACAGGGCTGAACAACAGAGACCCGCCACCAGTACCTATGACAGCATCCCCACAAAACTACTTAAATTATATCCAAATACTAATTCGACATCAAAATCATATGGTAATATAAAGAAATAATTAAAATAAAACTATAACTTAATAAGGTACGTAACACCAAACAAGTTTTATTTATCTATGAAGATTAGTGACAATGTATTGGTGGTAAACAACATAACCTTATTTTAATATTTTTTTGTATTCTACGCAGCGACGACACGAGCGAGGTATTCACTTGATAATAAGTGATACGCTTGTCCGTAACAATGTGGCGCCAGTTGGGATAGTATACATTGCACCACTTTGTGCTCGTCACCTTGAGACGTAAGATATAACTCTCTTCAAACCAGAATACATGAATACTACTGTTTGGCAATAGAAATAAGAGCTGCGATGGTACCCACTTAGATGGTCTCCGGCAACAGAGAATGGGTGTAGGGAGTCCCGCACAACAACTCAAGGGTCCTAAGCCAATCTTAACTGCTCGTGTTACATCCAGCTAATCAATAAACGAGGCTCTGGCTCCCACCAACCCGTATTGGGAGAGCGTGGTGGGAAATGGCCCCAATCCGCATACGAACTCCTAAAAAGGATTACTGCTGGTGCCGAGCGGTACCGGACACCAAGTTGACTACGACAGACATTGGCACGGCGCCCGAACCAGGGCAGCGCAAGATCGATCGAAGCGGAGATCTTTGAGGGAGGTCTATGTCCAGCAATGGACGTCTATGGGCTGACGATGATGACAGAGACCTACCACCATTAAAAATTAATAATAATCAAACTAACGATTCATCTGATCTATTCTTGTTTTCAAACTATGTAAAATAAACAACTCGTGAAATTTACTGATAGTAGATCTTAGTAGCCGGAGACAGTCTAGGTAGTTTTTTTTTTATTTATTAGCAGTAAAAATAAGAGCTGCGGTGATACCTATCTTTTATATAAAAAAAGACACATCACCGCAGCTGTTATTTTTATCGCTAAACAATAAAAAAAACATCGTGCAAATATTACCGTGTTCCGGTTTGAAGGGCGCTGTAGTCGGTAAACTGTGGTAATGAGACAATATCTTACGAAGAGGGTTCAAAAAGTATTGAGAACGACATATATACTCCTTGGTAAGAAAAAAATAAATACTGGTATAGCTTAGATACATATTTGTAATATTAATAAAGAAAAAACTCTTCGACTCTCTTTTGTTTTTCTAAATATAGTCATTCGTTTGCTTCGTGTCGGAAGGTGTTCTCGAAAATGGAGAAAAACGAAGTGCTAACCGTTATTAAATACCTCTGTTTAAAAAAGTTAACGACGCAACAGATTCATTGTGATGTGGAGGCAAGATTAGGAGAATCTGCTCCGCCGTATTCCACTGTCGTCAGGGAGGCTTGTCAATTTCGAGCAGGGAGAAAGAGCACGGAAGATGAACATTGTTGCGGCCGTCCATCGAAGTCAGTCACCCAAGAAAATAATACGAAAGTCGAGAAAATTGTATTGAGCGATCGAAAACTTACCATCCGATACGTAATTCAAGAAACGGGCACTTCATATGGAAGTATTCAATACATATTGAAACAATCTTTGAATATGAGTAAAGTCTCCGCAAGATGGATTCCGAGAATGTTAACCGATAGTCAGAAACAAAATCGACTTGACATTTCGATATTGTTGAACACGTTTCCAGAGGATTCTGAAAACTTTTTGTCTCGTTTCGTAACAATGGACGAAACATGGCTCCATCATTTTGATCCCGAGACAAAACAGCAATCTTCGCAATGGAAACGGCCTTCGTCACCGACCCCGAAGAAGTGTCGTGCCGTGGCATCGGCTGGCAAGGTTATGTCCTCAATATTTTGGGACTCAAAAGGAATATTGTTGATTGATTACCTGGAGCGTGGAACCGCTATCACAGGCCAATATCATGCAGCTTTAATTCCCAAGTTCAGGAATGCCATCAAAGAGGAAAGGAGAGGGTGTGTAGAGGAACTCGGAGACTATGTAGAAAAATAAATTGTTAGGTTATCAATAGTCATTATATCCTATCTCATTCTCACTACTTTTTGATCTCCCCTAGTATATCTCAAGGCGACGAGCTTATTGTTATGTTGTATATCATCCTATCTAGCGCCACGTAGTTATGGTCAGGCGTATCACTTACCATTAGGTGAGCGTCTCAGTCGTCTCGGTGCTTCGTAGAGTAAAAAAAAATACTTTATTTTCATAACACAAACTGATAAGAATGTCTGTCTGGCGCGGTGGTTCAACACTTGCCTTGTAAAATGGTAGCTACTGGTTCAATTCCAATGCCACATGTTTTGGAATTTAGGACAAGTGTTAACACATTGGCCACGGGGAAAAACGCCTATGAGATGGATTGACCAGATAAAAACGGCAGCAAATAGCTCATCATCGTTGCCACTATATGAATGCACTAGGAAAGCGGCCATCACAAAGGAATGGCTACGTGTTGTTACGCTTGCGACCAACACCTAAAGTGATCACCAGGACCACTCTGTTAAGACTGATACCGACGAAGAAGAAGTTAACCCATAATAAATAAAAAAGTTAATACCATGATTAACCGATTTCACTGTAATACCTAGTTTAAAAACTTCACACCAGAATAGCTGTCCTACGCCCGCTTTGCTGACTGTCACATCTCGCAGCTTCCTTTGGGGATGGAATTTTATAATATTTTTCTTAATAGACCTGTACTCGGCAATATGAATATTCCTAGTAAATTTCAAGTATCCAGGCTTTATGGTTCCTCTGCATAGATGGAAATGTCGTATAGATATATAGATAATGATTTTGACTTGTACAAAGTCAAAAAAACTAACCAAATTTTTTAAGTTGTTGGTGAGTTCGGTTTAGGCTACACACACAAATGTTTACTGATAAAGCACAATAAACACTTTTAAAAGAAGGCATAATGACTTACAGCGACTTAATATCACAGCGGATGTGTTAACGGCTGCTTATCACATTTATGTGATATGTTAATGTTATAATTGTGAGCTGTGTGGACCCATTCATAACAGTTTAGTACTGATCTCTTTTATCATTCTCCACTCGCCATTTTATATGACGACTTATCTTGTTTAAAATTTCAATAAAGTTTAGCGAGAATTAGTAAGTGTTCAACATCATCATCATTATCCTCAGCCGATAGACGTCAATTGATGGATATAGGCCTCACCCAAAGATCTCCACATCGATCGGTTCCGCGTTGATCGCATCCAGTGGGTTCCCACGATTCTCACCAGATCGTCGGTCCACCTTGTCGGAGGCCTCTCAACATTACTTCCACCGGTACGCGTAACTAAGTGTCCAATGTGTTCTAATCCCAACCTATTACTGCAGAAAGTATTAAGATACGATCTGACTATCTGGTTGGGGTACGGTTATGTAAATATACGAAGATAATGTTTTAATAACGAATGGGTTTAGTGTGTAAACTTGATTGTAAGTCTGTCCGTCTGTCTCTGTCTAACCATGACATAATATAAAATTGGACTTGAAATTTGTCTCAAATATTCCTCGAGAGCAACCGCACATGATTTTCTATTACAACCGATACTATAGCAACCGCATAAACAATGCGAAATCAAAATGTTTATAAAAGTTAATTAGAAATAAAATTATGAATTTGAATATCATAGATCACTATGATATTGAAAAAGTAAGTAGCCTACAACCATCCACAAATATATATATATATGTCTCCATGTGGATACGTTCACTAGTTTTCACGTAATTGGCGAACAAACAAAACTCATTTTCATTATATATATAACGAAAATTCTATTAGTTGTCTATATATATAATATATATAGAGATACTCTAAGACAACTAGATATTATCGTCAATAAATCTGCAAGTACGCTTACTTGATTTCGTATATAATTTTTCATACAGTTGCTACTCTATATGGAAAATTATCTTTCATTCTTTTCTATTAAAATACTGTAAATAATTTAATACGAAAATAAACTATCCGAAATCGTTTCAAATACAACAGAAACCGCATAAAAGCCAGAAAGTGTTGATATACAATATCGACGCTTCGGAAAACGTATACCGCGGATTGGGTGTACTATTACAGGCTTACTAAACTGACGATTTAGGTATTCGGGTCGGACGTACAACGGCGGCACGTTTGGCAATATGGCATATAGGTCACAAACTCCAAACTGAACTTCGCAAGAAAGAGCATATACCAAATTGATTGAAATTATATTTTGATAATGTGTTCCTTCCTCATCCACCGGATAATGACGATTAAAATCTATGGAAAAACAGAGGCATTCTCGTAAAGACTTATCTTCTTAAATTTGAAATGCATCATGAAACAATACTAATAATATGTATAATTATTCTCTTTTTAAGGTAATAAAGCAAAAAAAAAGTTGTAGTTTATTCTTACCTTGGTCCCATTAATGCTACCAAAGTGCCGGGTTTTGCGATACCGCTCACTGTTAACAAAATTAAAGTTAACGTTAAAAATACATGACGAAGGTTACGTCTTATATTTTAGATCATTTTAACTGGCAGATAAATACGTAAGATACATTGGCTGTAATGTCCTCCATTACTAATGATATTATTTAAAAATGTTGCTGAGGTTGTTTCAGTCAAATAATTTATAATAAAATATGTTATTAGTAAACTATCATGACTCCATCATTATCAACCTTTATTTATCCACTGCTAGATGTACGGGATGTAAGGGGTCCCGCACAACAACTCATGGGACCCAAGTCAACTTCACTTGCTCGTGGTGCAGCCTGCTAAAAAACATGGCTCTGGCTACCACCAACCCGCATTGGGCCAGTGTGGTGAGAAATGACCCAAATCCCTCATATAAATCCCTACCCGATCGACTTGGGAATCTTTGGGGGAAATCTATATCCAGCAGGGGAAGTCTATCTCCTGATGATGATGATAATAATGATATTAATAAATACTTAAATTTCCATCAAATGCTGCCATCAACCTTTTCATCCACTTATCATGTATTCCAAATGATTCAAAATATACAGACGTTGTTCATTATTATTAGGCCTATAGACATGAGTGTTTATTATTACTAGACTATAGAGACCTACTATACCTAGTCCAGTAACAATGTTATAGAATAGAACATTTGAGACTAAAGCGACAATCTACTGACAGTAATGATATTTATGAGACTTTAAGGTATTCTAACTCTGCTAAACTACATGATCGATTTCTGCTTTACATAAAACATCACTTTAGTTTACCCGGTTCATCATCATCTCATCTCTTATGAAGTATTTAATAAAATACGGTCTCAAGCTGTTATTTTACTTGACTGTTTCGCGTTTACGTTACCGTTGTCGTTGGTATCGAAAATCAGTTAAGTTAAAAATAAACGCGACTTCTGAAAGTGGTCATTACCTGTTTCTAGATATGTAAGAAGATGAATTAAAAAAACGGTTGTACTGAATAGAACCTCAGTTAATTTTAACATAAAAGATATTACGCATACATTAAGAAAGATATGATTATTAACTTTTAGTTTGGACATGGTTATTACTTCAAAGTTGCTTATAAATTAATTAGTAGGGAGTCATAAAACTTAAAACCTATTAAAGCTTTAAACATTATAGCAAAGCATGTCGTAAATTATCGCCCTCGTAATTAGGGTAGGCTTGTGCCCCAACAGTGGGGACGTAAATTGGTTATTATGATAGCCGTAAATTATAAATAAATTGCTTTCAACCAGACTCTTCCGCTAACATATTCCTTAGCGAACATAAATCTTTAATTTTTTAACCATAAATTCTATATTTGTTTAAATAATGGTTCTTATTAATATTACTCTTTTCTTCATTCGACAAAGCGACACGACATGAACCTCAACGAGTACAATTTACAACTAATTAAAGTGATAACCACAGTACTAAATTGTTCTTGATGCCTTGAGATATATAATAAAAGATCTCATTGTTACAGTAATTTTGTTAGTTATAACATCTTTCAAACCGGAACAAAGTAATGTTTGCGCAGGGCTATTCGGCGGCAGAAATAGGAGCTGCGGTGGTACCTATCGATATGTACTCTCGTAACAGAGGCCAATAATATTCAACGACTAAGTTCTTTATACCATCTGTATTTAGTTTAAAATATTAACAGTATGATTAAAACAAAAAAAAATACTATTCATGGTTAACAAAACCTCATTCATGATTTTTAAAAGTGGTCTCTAACTAGGAAAGAGATTTCATTCAATATTCGACCCTAGTGACGAATTTCACAAGATTTCGATCGAACATTAACTTGCTATTTATAATTATTTCATGAGTAAGACTTTTTACAGACAAATATGTATAAACAAACGTGAATAGGGGTGTTTTAATGATTTTTTTTTATTCATAGAAGCGACGAGACGAACGGTTCACCTAATGGTAAACGACACGTCTGCTCATAACAACGTTGCGATGGTTAGGGTGGTAACCACAGCACCACATTGCATACGTCGCCTTGAGATCTAAGAGGTTATTGATAGTAATGTTTAGTCTCATCATCTTAGTTAACACAGTAATGTTTGCACACTGCTGTTTGGCGGCAAAAATAAGCGCTGCAATAGTACCTCCGACTACAAGGATACAACCAGTAGAATTTGAATAAATTTCCTCAGTGATGCCTAAACTTTAAAAGTGAATTATGTAAAAAATTTACAATCCGATAACCCGGTGACAAATGGACAGGGGGTAGCTTCCGGGTACAGTAATTATAAAAATGTAAATTTATTTAATGATGAATTTATTCCGTACTAAGGTGAGCGGGGCTGATACTGCGCGTCGCATACTAATTGTCTGATATACTTATAATCTTATTATAATAATCTGTAACTGTATAGCTATAATCCGGTATTGCTTTTCTTTAAAACTCTTACCGTAACAACGGCAAAGCTCAAGTGTCTTTTATTCACAAACAAAACATTCATGAGGATATATCATCCAAACAAGTTCGTTATAATAGTGGTAAAAAGTTAAGATGCGATTTTGCGGGTGATGGTAGAGAATAGATTTCTAACTAAGAAATAGGTTCATCAAAATTGCATAAAAAATATACGGCGTAATAAACAATAAAAATAAGGGTAGATAACCGTTATATATGTATACAATAACATTACAAGTATTGGTAGGTAATAGGATAGTATAAGTAAAAACATAGGTCATAAACGGAAATGTCTAGTAAATAAGCTAGCCAGAACTTAATCCTATGTATATTAGATAATCAAAATATTATATGTGTACAAACAATAAGAGAGTATGAAGTCTTGTAGTCAATAGTTGAGAAGACAGTTACAGAAAGTAGTGAAGAGTAGTATGTAGAGGATGAGAAACAAAGTAAAGTTAGAACAAGTGTAAATAATTTATATTAATAATAAACTTGTAAATAATGAAAATTAATGCTTTAAATAATATTATAAGGAAGAAGACGAAAAGAGGAACAATCTAAAAATGAATTTGAATTCGTATATAATACAAAATTTTCGATTATATGTCATAATGGTCTTCTTAATAAAACTACTGTACTGCTGTTTATGTAATAGTAGACATCCTAAATGTTCCCACTACTGTATCCGGGTCTTCATTCGCAAGTAGCAACAGTATTGGTCTACCATGCAGCCAAGTGTGGGTTGGCAAATGTTACATGTCTGCGAATCAAATTCATGCAGCAATCACAATGTTTTGTTTCACCAGAACCTCAGGCTCTGTGGAAATGGAACTCTTGCCTCCTCGGGATTGCCTTAATGACTGAAATATTTTGTTGTGTGTGTTTATACCCAATTGCACATATGTTTAATTTCAAATGGGTTTTCATTCTGACATTTGATTTTTAATTCGATTTGACTGGTGGTAGGTCTAGGAACTAGGAACTAGAAATTAGGAACGGTGCCAGACACCGTTAAGGTAGGTACACCATCGCAGTGCCTATTTTCACCGCCAAACGGTACTGTGAAAACATTACTGTGTTCCGGTTTGAAGGGCGCTGTAGCTAGTGTATTTACTGGAGTATCGAGACTCAACTCAACATGTCTAAGGCGACGGATGCAAAATAGCGCAGTATATATTATTCTAACTTTCGCCACGTTGTTATGAGCAGGCACTTACCATCAGATGAACGTCCGTCCGTCCTTCATCTCGTCGCTATATTTAATAAAAGAAAATGTATCTTCAAGATCAATGTCAGCTAATTACACGGATTGTGGATGGGTGGGCAATGACTGTATCCGCTACTTTGCGTATCGCCTTTAAAATCACACACACACCTGTGTCGGAATTGGTAAAAGTAATTTGATCTTTAGGTTTAGTATTTCGTGGGAATCACAGTTTTTTTTTTTTCTCTGATAAGTGTTTCGATATATTAATAGCTTGTTGCAGAGTATTTAAATATTTCAAGTTTTGTGAGAGATTTAATAATAGCTAACGTAAAATTATTTAAATCATAAGATATCTAAATACAGATTTGAAAAGACGTTTGACTAGGTCGTAATAGAAGAGGGGTGCTATGGCAGATAACCTCCTCGTGGTGCACCCTGGGGCCAGACAGCGGCCTTTATGGTTGCAGACTGGTAGCGAATAATCTGCCGAGAAGGCGTCTCTCCGAGTGTCCCTCTAATCAGCAGAAGGCATATTGGAGAGGCAAGGGCGGGCGATTCGATTTTGTCTTGTTGCCACCGTCGACCACGTCGTGGATACGCGCGTGGAACCCGTAAACCCGGTTGGAGTGTCGTGGTTACGTCTCGCGGCTCCTATCGAGAACGGGGGTCTTGCCTTAGTTGGCTGAACCAAGAGGAAAAAAACCTCTATAAAAAATACCCCAATCACAAGCGGCGGAAGCAGCGCGAGGTGATGCATGGTTGAGGGGTTGTCAATCTCTACTGTTATCCACCCCAGGCACCTGCCGACCCCTGGGTGTATGTAGGCTTGTTTTGCTCTGCCCGAGCAAATGAATATTTCATACCAGTTTCGTGGGAACAAAAAATGAATAAAACAAGATCAAAAAATGGAGAATCTGAGGGAAAGTCAAACCCCGGGCCTTGCCTGGACGCTTGCGTAACGCAATGGGGAAGAAAACGTAACCCAAGTTGGTGAGATATCGGCACCGTGGGCAGTTCCTATACCACCAGGGGACAAAATTAGGAAAGTCGGAGATGTTTCGGGGGAACAAAAGGGTTGGCCAAGTGGGTGGCGAAAGCGCGCTATACACTTAGACTCACAAAAATATTTGGCAGGGGATAGCGATGCATGCGAGTCAGACGGCTCACTCGCGTCTCGAACTTCGGTAGCTTCCGAGGTCTCAAGCAACGCTCGGAAGAGAAGGTCTAAAGGCTAATAATGCATGGAGGTCGCCGCAAAGTACCAAGCGACTACTGCCTCTGCAAGCGAAGAGAACGAAGGTGCTGCACCATCAACTAAAACTGGGACGAATACTAATCTCCCAGAGGTTGAAAACTTGGCCTTGGAAATGCAGTCCTATGCTGATACCCAACTGGAGGAGCTTATTGATCAGCACCTCTTGGTAATAGGGAATGTTGCCGACGCTTTCCGTAATCTTAAAGGCGATTACGTCCGTCACTTGAGATTGGGAGTTCGCAACCTAAAAGCGGCGGCAGGAGAACTTAAGCGAAGAGCAGCAAGCATTCACAAAGTTGTAAGTCTTGAAAGGGAGAATGGAGAGCTACGATCTCTCGTAAACAATCTTACAACCAAGTTGGACAAGCTGACTGAAGACATGAAACTCCTCCGAAAGCAGACAAGTGGATCGACGGAGTCTAAGAAGACAAAGGCTACGTCTGTTCCAAGTACATTAAGTAAGGAAGGCGTGACCAGGAGAGGAGAAGAAAGCTGCAAATAGGTTGTCTTATAGATGAAAAGCTAGCTACCTTTGAGACCAGGATTTTTCCTAACAGAGCTCTAAGGCAAAGGTTGTCGAACAATCCGAGACTCACGAGTGGTCAGAGGCCAATAGCGGCTGATACTGATCAATCCTTGTTACCGCGTGCACCTGCTCTGGCTTCTGAGCCGATTGTCGCGGAGCTCAGGTCAGCAGCGGATACCTGGTCGGCTGTAGTGAGCCGCAAAGCTAGTAGGGTGGCGGCAGGACAGGTTGTTTCAGCGGTCAAGAAGGCTGGAAAGGTGATTCCAAAACCTACCGAAAAGGTAAAACCGGGTAGACTTCCTCGTGCAGCGGCCATTACAGTCACTGTACCAGCGAACAGAGAACTCTCGTATGCCGCGGTCATGACTACGGCTAAAGCAGAAGGTTAAGTTGGCAGACTGTGGTATAGACACCGTTCGACCAAGGAGGGCAGTAACGGGGGCATTAATATTAGAGGTGTCTGGCCCTGACTGCGCATCCAAGGCTGATATGCTGGCTGGAAAAATGAAAGAAGCGCTGGCCGATACCGAGGTACACATAGCACGACCCTCGAAAACGGGCGAAATAAGAGTGATGGATTTGGATGAGTCCGTCACCACAGCGGAAGTCGCAGATGCAGTTGCGGAAGCGGTAGGTTGTTCACTCGCTGATGTTAAGGTGGGCGAGATTCGCCGGTCTCCTGTGCGAATGGGATCTGCTTGGATACGTTGTCCTGTAAGCGCAGTACGAAAGCTGGCGACAGCAAAGCGTATCCCCGTAGGGTGGACATTAGCAAGGATTCAGGTTCTAGCGAAGCGACCATTACAGTGTTACCGGTGTCTGGAATTGGGACACGTTCGTAATAGGTGCCCTAACGAAAAGGATCGTAGCACACAATGCTACGCTTGCAGTGAGCCGGGCCATAGGGCTAGTCAATGTACTACCGGAGTGCTGAAATGTCCACTGTGCGTGGATCTCGGACGCCCAGCCAATCACCGTCTGGGGGCTAAGGCTTGTGCGCCTAAACGGAGGAGAACAGGAAGTGGGAGAAAGCAGGTTTCCGCTCCTGAGCCACTCCTAAGTGCGCAGGAGGATATGGAAATGTCACCTTCACTCGAAGAGTAAAGATACTCCAAGCTAACCTGAATCACTGCCGCGGGGCGCAGGACCTGCTACTGCAATCCCTCGCGGAGTGGTCGGTAGCTTTGACCGTAACGGCCGAAACTTACCGTGTGCCAGACCATCCTCGCTGGTTTGGTAGCGAAGATGGCAAGGTCGCTATCTATTGGAATGGTAATACGGAGGACCCCCCCTGTTCTTCAATTTTTAGAGGGCAAGGCTTTGTTGCTGTGGAATTGGGACCTCTTGCGGTTGTGGGCTGCTATGTCTCTCCCAACTGCACACTAGCTGCCTACGAGGGGTACTTGGACTCCGTAAACAAATGCATTCGCAGATGTCAACCACGTCCGGTTCTTGTTCTGGGTGATTTCAATGCACACTCCAAAGTGTGGGGATCCTCTCGGAACACCAGAAGGGGAGAGGCCTTACAAATGTGGGCGGCCGGGGTTGACCTTCGGCTCCTAAACCGGGGATCCCGCCCAGCTGCTCTCAGACCGCTGTCTGACGCCAGCCGAGGTGACCGAGGTCACCGATAAGGGGGCGTTGGACAGCATCGTCGATCGGTATGTGGAAACCGTGGGGGACACCTGCGATTCGGTCCTGCCGAAGGCCTCCGGGAGGAAAAGGACAGAATTGCCCTGGTGGTCCGAACAGCTCTCTCTCCTCAAGGCAGATGTCTTGAGGAAGAAGAGGCGGATCCCGAACGCACGACCGGCCCGTAAGGAGTTGGTCTTGCGCGAGTACTTCGACGCGAAGGAAGCTTACCGCCTCGAGGTGGGACGTGCTCAGACCGCTAGTTGGAAGCGGTTCTGCGAGCGGCAGGAGCGCGAGACCATGTGGGACGGCGTCTACCGAGTGATACGTCGCACGGAGACT
Source organism: Ornithoptera alexandrae (assembly GCA_029030555.1). Lineage (NCBI taxonomy): Eukaryota > Metazoa > Arthropoda > Insecta > Lepidoptera > Papilionidae > Ornithoptera > Ornithoptera alexandrae. The sequence goes on along the minus strand of JARDVY010000037.1, from coordinate 2,413,931 downwards.
AGGCGTGAGGACGTCCCCCTCGTCCAGGGAGGGAAGGTGCTGGACGCAGCGGGATCGGCCAGGATGCTTGCGGAGGTCTTCTTCCCGGAGGATAACCCCGGGGAGGACAATGCGGACCACTGTACTGTAAGAGCCAAGTCCGATGAAGTCAACGAGGGGGAGGGTCATGATGATTCATGCGAACCCCCCTTCACGATGGAGGAGCTCCGATGGTCCGTGTCGACCTTTAACGCGAAAAAGGCACCTGGCCTCGACGGACTCACTGCCGACATCTGCCGGGCGGCAATCGCAGTGGACGCCGAACTGTTTCTCGCGCTCTCCAACCGGTGTCTCGCTCTCGCCTACTTCCCCAGGAAATGGAAGGAGGCAGCGGTCGTAGTGTTGCGGAAGCCCGATAAGGACGATTACACGCACCCGAAATCCTACCGGCCCATCGGACTCTTGCCCGTCATGGGCAAGGTCCTGGAGAAGATGATGGTCCGGAGGATCCGGTGGTACACTGCGCCGTATATCAGTAGCCGCCAATACGGCTTTATGCCGCAAAGGTGTACCGAGGACTCCCTGTATGACCTGATCCAGCACATACGAGCTCGGTTGAAGGAGAAGGAGATCGTTGTGCTGGTATCATTGGACATAGAGGGAGCCTTCGATAACGCCTGGTGGCCTGCTATACGGTGCAGACTGGCGGAAACTCGCTGCCCCGTCGGCCTGCGGCGCCTTGTCGACAGCTATTTTAGCGATCGCAAGGTGGCCGTAAGGTACGCGGGGGCGGAGTGCGCCAGAGAGACCACTAAGGGGTGCGTGCAGGGATCCGTGGGCGGCCCAACCTTCTGGACCCTCCTCCTCAATCCACTCCTGGAGGGGGTGGCCAAGAGCGGGACACACTGCCAGGCGTTTGCAGACGACGTCGTTCTGATCTTCTCGGGGCAAGAGACCGGGAACATCACGAGAAAGGCAAATGCGGTACTCGCCGATATTCACGATTGGGGTGTCCGAAACAAGCTTAGGTTCGCACCACACAAAACTAATGTGATGGTGCTAACCAATAAGCTGAAGTACGACAACCCAATATTGAGTATGGGTGGAGAGCCCCTTTGTCGAACTCGTGAGGTTCGGATACTAGGCCTCACAGTTGACGATAGGCTCACGTTCAACACACACGTGAAGAACGTGAGCAAGAAGGCCCAAGGGCTCTATCGTCAACTGTGCAGAGCCGCAAAAGTATCATGGGGGTTGAACTCGGAGGTGATCAGAACGATGTATCTGGCGGTGTTGGAGCCGATTATTCTGTATGCAGCGAGTGCATGGGCGCCGGCGGCTAAGAAGCTGCTGGTCCGAAAGCAGCTCGATGCGGTTCAGCGTGGCTTCGCGCAGAAAATTGCGCGAACTCACCGAACCGCGTCGTTGCACTCGGCCCTAGTACTTGCCGGGCTGCTTCCTCTGGACCTTCGGGTCCAAGAAGCGGCCACTTTATTTGAGGTAAAGCGCGGCCACTCCCGGGAAGTGCTGGGTGACCGAGAGCTGGAGGTTCCAGTTAGCTACTTGAGACTACCACACCCGTCTGAACAGGTTGGTGTGGAGTTCTCCTGCCTGGGGGAAAGTGCGGAAGAGGTCCAACTTGCCACCTCGGCTGCCGATTCGGCCATTTACACCGACGGCAGCCGCATCGACGACAAGGTGGGTGCGGCGTTCAGCGTAATGCGGAACGCCGCAGAGGTTGCTAACAGGAAACTCAAGTTGGGCAACTTCTGCACGGTGTACCAGGCAGAGCTGCTGGCATTAGCAGAAGCGACAGGGTACGCGGCCAGCGGGTCGGCGCAATCATGCGCCGTACTTAGCGACTCGAGGTCCGCCCTTGAAACTGTCGCAAGATCTGACACCCTCCACCCCCTGGCGCTTCGTGTGAAAGAGAATATTACGAAAGCGCGGGCAAAAGGGATGAATGTAAGACTATTTTGGGTGAAGGCGCACGTGGGGATGGAGGGAAATGAAAGGGCGGACCAACTGGCTAAGGAAGCGGCCCTGAAGAGTAAAAGAAGACCGGAGTACGAGGATTGCCCCGTTTCCTTCGTCAAGCGTCAGCTTAGGCTGAAGACGATTGGCGAATGGAACAGGAGGTACGTGGAAGGTACTACGGCTTCAACAACGAGGATCTTTTTCCCAGACGTCGCGTCAGCCTACCGGACCCTTCGCCGATTGGATCTCGACACGGTCTTGGTCCAGATGTTCACTGGGCACGGGGGATTCTCCGAGTACCTTTACAGGTTCAAACTCAAGGAGAGTCCCGCGTGCCTCTGTGACCCAACGGTGGACCAGACCGTGGTGCACATCCTCGCTTCCTGTCCCGTATTTGGAAGGGAAAGGAATGACTGCGAAGTGGGGATTGGCAGGAAGATAGAAGCTGGAGTCATCGCCTCTCTGATGAGTGAAGACGGAAGTCGCGCCATATTTCTGGAGTATAGTAGGGGAGTTATCAGTAAAATAATAAAGAAAAATGTAAAATAGAATAAGAAATTAAAATAAATAAATAAATAAAGCGATAAATAGATAAATAAATAGATGTGTAATAGATAAGAAGAAGAGAAAGAAGAAGAAGACAGAAAAGAAAAGAAGCCTGGAAAAGGTATATATAAGGAATGCTTGTTTCAGGCTCTCCCCCCCCAGAAATATAAGGAAGAGGCAGTCTCCACTTCGATCAGAGAGGATGCATGAAAGAAGGAATTGGGATGGAGAATGAATGATAAGTAAAGGTACGAAAGATAAGTAAGGCAAGACAGATAAGAAAGGATGTTAGGAGAGTATGTGGAAAGACAAGTACAAGATGTTAAGTGATGGAAATGAATAGGCCCTGACCCACAATACGCAGGGGTGAATGCTTAAAAAAAAAAAAAAAAAAAAACCGGGGATCCGTCAGCACCTGTGTGCGATGGCAGAGAGAGTCGATCGTTGATCTATCATGGGCAAGCTCTTCTGCTTTGCGTATGGTGACAGGTTAGAAAGTAGCGGAGGAAGCGGTCACGCCTTCGGATCGCCGCTATATTTTGATTAACGTGGCGCTTGCCTCCTCGCAAGATACTGTTCGCCACCACAGCGGCCACAGCGGCCTACTGCGGCGGTGGTCCCTCAAAAAGCTCGACGCAGATATGCTCGAAGCTGCAGCCATCGTCGTGGCTTGGCCAGAAAGCATAGCTGGCGGAATCTTGTCCGATCCCGTAAGTGGTGCGACTTGGTTTCGGGAATCGATGACATATATTTGTGATGTCTCAATGCCCCGAACAAAGTTCATTAAGTCGAAGGCGGCTTACTGGTGGTCGCCAGCTATAGCGCGACTGCGCGAGTCTTGTTTGCGCGCTCGACGTCAGTACACAAGAACCCGAAGGAGACGACGGGCCACAGTGGACGAAACGACTTGAGCCTACAGGATGTACAGAGACGCCACTAAATCGCTCCAACTGGCTATTAAATCGGCTAGAACTCGGTCTTGGAACGAACTACTCGAAGAGCTGGAGAGGGACCCGTGGGGACGCCCATACAAGTTGGTATTGGGCAAACTCAGACCTTGGATTCCTCCACTAACAGAGACCTTGGATCCTTTATCTATAACAACAATACTCTCTTCCCAATGAGTCAGGAATATCCAGTATCAGCTTTTACGGAATCGTCGGATCAGCTCGTCTGGTCCACACTCGGCTGTGGGTTCCACAAGGTTCTGTATTAGGTCCTCTATTATGGAACATTGCATATGATGCCGTCCTTAGAGTCGATCTCCCCGCTGGAGTGTGTGTTGTATGTTACGCGGACGACACCTTAGTATTGGCCAAAGGAGGCAGCTTCGAAGACACCATCCGGCTTGCCGAACTTGGAGTGGCATGCGTTGTGGACAAAATCCATGAGCTGGGTCTACGAATAGCGCCTCATAAGACCGAGGCGATATGGTTTCACAAGCTCCCTTAAACAAGGGAACCTCCCAGTTTTTCGGTTCGCGTAGATGACGTGCCTGTTGGGGTGGGATTGGTGATGAAATATCTTGGTCTTACTGTAGACAGTCGATGGAGGTTCGAAGAACACTTCGACCGCCTGATCCCTAGGATTGAGAAGGTAGTAGGTGCTCTGCATAGATTGCTGCCCAATCTTGGGGGTCCCGGGGAAGGAGTCCGCCGCTTCTACTCGGGGGTCGTGCGATCGATGGCTCTTTACGGAGCGCCTGTATGGTCTCATCGGCTGTCATGTAGCCGGCGTTGTAGAGGCAAAGTGAACAGCCTACAGCGTAAGATGGCCATTCGTATCGCGCGAGGATACCGAACGATATCCTTTGAGGCGGCCACTATCCTGGCTCGGTTTCCACCCTTAGACATTCTGGCAGAGATGGATGCGCGAGTCTATAACCGACTCCGTTATCGCCACGGTGAGGCCGAGCCCCTGGCTGCGACAGAAATGCGTAGGCAGGAGCACAGGCGTGCTCTAGAGGTCTGGAGAGAGCGGCTCGCTGAACCCCATAGCTCACGACAGCGCATCGTAAGCGCGGTGCTGCCAAGCTTCCAAGTATGGCTCCGGTCGGGTGGAATGGCGCACGTCACCTTTAGACTGACTCAGGTGCTTACCGGACACGGGTGTTTCGGTGAGTATCTAAACAGAATCGGCCGCGAAACGACGACGCAATGCCACAACTGTGGCGGAGACCAGGATACCGCGCAGCATACGCTCGCTGAATGCCCTGCGTGGGAGTCCGAGCGACAAAGCCTGGTCAACAGGATCGGACAAGATCTTTCGCTGCCAGTAACAGTAGCCGCTTCGATTAAGAGCAAAAGTGTATGGGCAGCATTGGTCTCCTTCTGTGAAGCTGTAATGGTACAGAAGGAGGCCGCCGAACGGAATCGGGAGAGAATTGATTCCGCTCGGAGAAGAAGACGACAGGGCGGTGGTAATGGACGCACCAGCCCATCAGCCCTGTAGTCTCGGGCTAGTGAGAATAGGACTAAGGTAAGCCCTGCCTGTCGTAGAAAGCGACTAAGAGGGCCTGGGGAGTTTCGCAGGCCTTGAGGGTGGGGGCCCTTATCGCTCAACATGCGAATCTGTGTGGGACAGCCTAGGAGGGTTAAGCCCCTCCTCAGAGATGTGTTAACACAAAGTGAAGAGGGACACCGGTGCGTTCTATACGAGATCCCGGAGCCTCTCCGAATGCACTGATGCAGAGCACCGAGGGGGTTTTAGTGAGTAAAAATCTCACATAACCCTGATTTCTCCCCAGAAGCAGAGTATCTTTCGAAGATTTCCCCCCCGAAACAAAAAAAAAAAAAAAAAGGTCGTTATAGAAGAAATGAAATTCGTCGGAAATATTAACCAGCTAATCAACTTATTACTGATTCAGATATTAATATGTCTAAGGATAGGTTTACATAATTTTATAATTAATTATCTTTTTATAATGATTCAGTAAAATTCAAACGTATTTTAGAGAAATCAAATCTTTCAACAAATTTTCAATACCTCTGGATTATAGGATAGGATCTTGGTTGATGTTATAGTTTAAAATGTAGAATTATTTCTTACCATTATTAACAAGCCTCTTCAATTTTCCATCTTTTAACTTGACATGGACAGACAGATCGCGCCACACCAGCGTGCACGGACGCGGAGGCTGCGTGGAGCCGAGAAGGTCCTCGATTTCTTGAAAACGGGACTCACCTTTCGAAGGCGTATATAGATGTTCCACTGGCTCCTAAAAAAAACAGAATATTATAAACAAGTTGTTTCATTACGTATGCCAAAAAGAAGAACTTCATTGTCCATCAAAAATTAAAATATGATTAACAGACATAGAATATTTCTGAAAGTACTTTAATAATTTAAAGTCTCATCTTGAATTGAGCTTAAGTAATGTTACGAATCTGACTATTCCTAGCCCACTTTGCTGACCGTACTATAAAGTTAGATTTGAAGTTTAGACTTCAAGAAGGGATGGTTCAAAATGTATCCGCGTATCTACAAAACATTTTTATAAAACCGCATTGTTCGCTACGGCAAGGCCAAGTATTGAATACTGATTCCGAATACTCGATTCAAGTTTAAAAAGTCATACAACAGGTTAGACACCCCGAAACATTATACCATAAGGTCCGGTTTTTTTTTTTAGATGTCTGTCTTTATTAAATATATTAAAACATAATTATGATGCGACAACTGATAGGAGATAAAACGAAATCGAAGCAAAAAATATAATTTTACAATGGAAGAAATTTTTTAAACAGCAATTTAGTTCAGAAGAGAGTTCAAAGGGTTAAGGAATATTTTTTTATTTATATTAGAATATTTTCTATAATAATATAATTATGTTTAGTGTGTTAATAGGGTCCACCACCGAGTGGGCCGACGATCTAATGAGAGTCGCGGGAAGCCACTGGATGCGATCAACGAGGGACCGATCCATGTGGAGATCTTTGGGAGAGGCCTATGTCCAGCAGTGGACATTTATCGGCTAATTATGATATTAAAATCATATGATTAAATTACTAATGATATGAAATCGACATTTTCAATCGATACCAAAATCAACATTGCTTTCTTTTCTCTGGTAGTTGTAATCCTTTTAACGTTTTTTTTTTATATAAATTAGTATATTAATAAAATACATAATTTTTGATTTTCGTATATATGATACAATGTTCACGGTGTGCGTTGCCTGGGAACATGATACAAGTGTGAAACTGATATAAAAGCCACAGCATCTTGATTGTGTCATATAACACTGCGCAAAACTATGTCGCGGTTAAATTTACGTATATTTAGTTTCAGCAGAAAGTTTTATAAGGTACTAGATTTAATTTAAATGTTAAAAGAAAAATATTACGGAGGTGATATACTAGCTTAATCTAACAACGGCGATGGTGAGGTATGTTTTTTTTTTGCTTGCTTCAGATGCTAGATATATCTAGCATTAGTCCAGGATTTCCTTTAAGAAAAAGCTTATATACTGTCCCACTCTTGACTGACACTCGAAATTAACTGTATTCTTGTAATAGAAGTTATAAAGCGTAAAGAAGAAGAAAGATAGCAACATCTCATTTTGACGTTTCGATTTACGGAATTTGTAAACAGAATAATTTTTTTTATTTAATCACTCCAAAAAAGTATTTAAAATAAATCTTTTATTCATTATTCTGTTACTCATTTTCATATAAATACATAAAAGCATTTAAATAAATTTTTTGCTTGTGGTAAGTCTCTGTTGCCGGAGGCTATCTAAGTGGGTACCGACACAACGCCTATTTGTGCCTCCAAATAACGTGCATACGTTACTGTGTTCCGGTTTGCAGGACGTTGTAGCTAGTGAAATTACTGAGGTAACGAGACTCAACATCAGGCAACGAGCGCAATTTGGCGATGTTTGTATCCCGACAAGCGCCACGTTGTTATGGACAGACTTACCATTAGGTGAACGTCCCGCTCGTCTCATCGCTCAATAAAATAAAAAAAAATCTATTCTTTTTATTTGGAACGAAACGTAAGGCAAATGTCAACAAAGAAAAAACGATTCGGCTTTGGCTCTTGTCCTCAATCGTCGTTGTTTTTTTCTATAATCTAATTCATCGTCCGCGGCATTAAATAAATTTATTTATACTATAATTCGGGTTCACAACATATACAAATGATGTTTCTCCTTGAAAAGTATCTGTCAAATAACTTAAACCATCTAATAACTTCCTTATCTGACGATGATCTAACCTATAATTCACTAAGCGATTTATTTATCAGTTGTCTGAAGATTTTTAAACGTCAAGAATCACTTTATAAGTAGCATTTGGTTTATTCAGGGTTTTACTTCGACATTGTGTAATAAGCTCTTTAATATCTTATCTCTTAAGGCAACGAGCATAATGTGGTGCAGTGTCTACCATCCTAACTAGCACCACGTTGGGTCAGGTGAACATATTGTTCGACTCGCCGCTTCGTCGAATAAAGAAAATGATCACTGATGATGACATGTTAGGAATTTTTCAATACAGAAGCATAGGTAGAAACCTAACCACCACAATATATATACTATATGTTTATTTTTATTTTTTTTTTTATTTTATACACATCATGTAAAGGTGGACTTACTATGGAATATGTGCATATATATACTATCACGTGAAATTTAATTAAGTCATACAATTTTAAAAGTTGCTTATTATTATAAAGTTAACATATACAAAAATCACGTAAATATAATATATAATAGCAGAATATTATTAATAAGTAATCTTTAAAAAAAAGTATCACACAATAAAAACTTCATTTCAAATGATTTACTTCACGTTATCATAAACGTAATAGTAATTTATAAATAATTGAAATAACCGTAAAATCATCACCATTACATTAAAACAACACACGCCACCACGTAAATATTGCGAAATAGTATTATTATATAAATCATTATATGTTTTAAAAGTATTATATGTTATAATATATCGTTATCTATTCAATATGTTAATCGGGTATGGTAGTATTTTTAATCCACCCGATAACATCAACTAAATCTCTTTAAAATGTTATCGTATATATTAACAAATATCTTGAAGTGAACATTAACAATATTATTATTATTTTTATAATGATAACTATATAAGGATTATATATACGTTGGGTAAAACAGGAAGTAGATATTTCTTTAGATGTTTTCACTGATTTAAGTATTTTCTTAGCGAGTCGTGTAACATATAATATTTTAAAAAATTATTGGACAATTAAATATAAGAAACAATTTTTTTTTATTTATTACCATATTTATTATAGTTTAAAAATACAAATCCTTAACCGAAACCATTAATATTACTTACATGAACATCGACTGAATTAACATCGGAAGAATTAACTGACGTAAATGAACTTCCTTTCTTTACCGCCACATCGGCCAGATCGGTCATTTTTCAATCACAAATTTTATGAATTTAAAAAAAAAAAAATAGTTCACACTTAAATTTTGTATAAAGAACAGTGAAGGAACATTTTGGTGAGAGCGCAGCGCGCGCTGTGCGAGCGGCAGCGAATGTTCGAGAGAACCGGACCGCGGTGCTGTACTGCACACAATACTGCCAAAGATGTCGCTTTCAACAGGTAGATTGCTTTTAATGGCGACAATGGATTAACGTCTCAGTATACACAAAGAATTTTTTAAACTATGCAAAAAATGCTTCACGTTACTCTACTTTAGAAAATATATAAATATAGTAAGCATTGTGTAGAGGACTAACCTACGCGTTGTGTAGAGGATTACATTAGCATTATCTTCCAGTCTACCTTGTGATGAGATAAAATAATAATATAAAGCGTATATTTTTATAATTAAATCAATGATGAATAAATCTTTACTATCTAGATAGAAGTTGTGCATTCCAAAGAACTTGATAGGCAAGATTGAATAACTTAAGATGTGTGTGAAGGGCAAAAAGAAAAGGTTTGTTAGAGAAACGAAGATTTTTATTGACATTAGTGAATTACAATAAGAAGAAAGTTAAGAAAACAATATATAAGTAGAAAAACTGTAGTTTTAATTCTTATTCATCTTTTTTCTTTTGTCACAATTTTCATTGTCACAAAAAAACTACAACGTACAATATAACTATTTTATTAACAAAAAATCATAAAATAGTAACAAAATCCTCTGTACTATGAACATGTTCAGTGCCTTATGAGATTTAAAGGATCTCCTGCGAGTATAAGCAGGTGTGGCGCAGAAATCGTGATCTCACCTTTATTTCTAATTGTCTGCCAAAGACAAATATATATACATGCTTCCTTCTTTCAGTTGAATGCAATTGTTACATAAAAAATTGGATCGTTTAGGCTTTAGGGTCGTTTACGAGATCTAATAGGCCTCCAACGCACTGGCTATAAGTCCTTTGAAAATAGCCGAGCAGCTCGCGTGGTTCGGTGCATAAAATATTTGTAAGTATTTAAGTAAATATGAGTCTTGCTGAAATGAGATGATCCGCAGGAGTAAGGTCATCGACATAGTTCAAAAGATTGCTAGCCCCAAGTGGCAATGGGCAGGACACATCGCTCGAAGGACTGACAGCCGATGGGGCACCAAGGTCCTCGAATGGCTACCGTGTACCGGAAGAGTAGTTGTGCCAGGCCCCCCCACCTAGTGGTCCGATGATTTAGTGAACGTTGCGAAAAGCAGTTGGATGCGGGTAGCGCAGGATCAATCGATGTGGAGATCTTTGCGGGAGGCCATTCAGCAGTAGACGTCTGTCGGCTGATAATGATGAGTCTTGCTGTTATTTTATAGATACGGTTCACACCATCCTAATACCACTACACCGTGGATTGGCCAGTAATAAATGTTTTTTTTATTCTCCGAAGTACACGAGCGAGACATCCACTTGATGGTAAGTGATGTAACTGCTCATAGTATTGTGGCGCTAGTTACAACATTATACATTGCACCACATTGTACTCGTCTTGAGATATAAGATGTTAAGTCTCATTACCCAAGTAATTTCACTAGCTACAGCACCCTTCAAACCCACACCTAGCCGGAACAAAGTAATATTCACACACTACTGTTTGTCAGTAAAAATAACTCCTGCGATTGTATCTACCTAGACGTACAATTTAGACTTACCAGCAGTAATATGTAATATGTATAATGTTTACTAACATTGAGTTAAACTTACTTTAAGGTGATTAATAAAGATTATTGAAAATATAAGTACTTATTAATATAATTATTTTTTATATTCAAAATCAATATAAATATTGTAATAATCGAGAAGAGGCGTCCATTTAAGATCATGTCTGTTTAACATCACAACAGCATCAGCATCGAATTACGAAACCTGTTCAGTTTAGGTTATCTATTACCTAATAAAGATTCAATGAAATATTAAAACACTGCTGAGTGACCCAAAAAATTCAAAATCAAGATCAAAACCGGTTCAGCAGTTTGAGAGGAACGGGGCTGAGACGTGATAAACTAACAGTACGACTATTTTAACCATTTCTTTTCCACGGTTAAAAATAACGGTTAAACTGTTAACTAATACCATTTTCACGTGACCGATCAAAGTAGAAATCTTTGGGGCAGGCTTATGTCCAGCTGTGCACGTCTATCGACTGATGATGATGATGATGACTGTCACATCCTGTTGAACCATCGCAAGTTTCTCAAATAGTTTTTACTTTAAAATAGTATTTTTTTTTATTTCAGCCCTATAGTGTCCGTCTTTAGACATAAGCCTCCTCTCCATTTTTCCACACCTGTCGATCCCCCGCTTTCTGCATTCATCCTCTACCCACTTGTTGGCAGATGTCATCATTCCACCTCTTCGGTGGTCTTCTCTTTCCGCAGGTGTTTGAGCGGGATATTCACTCCAAGTACTCACTCCAAGCAGTCACTCTCACCCGTAGTCCATTCGAGCAATGTGTTCAGCCCATCTCCACTTCCTTCCTCTTCCTTTCGAAATATTAAAATACTAAGTATTATAAAAATAAATAAATACTAATGGTAGGTCTCTGTTGCCGGAGATCGCCTAGGTAGGTACCACCGCAGCGACTATTGCAGCTGCCAAACAGTAGTGTGCATATATTACTGTATTCCAGTTTGAAGAGCGTTGTAGCTAGAAAAATTACTGGGATAACGAGACTTAAGATCTTATGTCTCAAAGCGACGACTGCAATGTGCTGCAGTAAATGTCATCCCAAATAGTGCCACATTGTTATGGGCAAGCGTATCACTCATCATCAGGTGATCGTTTTGCTTGTCTTGTTGCTTCGTTGAATAAAAAAAAATTTGATTATACATATAAATTGTCTTGTCTATGGATTTGTATAATACTAGTGTTTTATCGACATTCATACCGACGATAGGAGTCGAAGCTATTTATAGACTACAAGTATAATGCAACAGTCCTTTTCTTTTATTTTGTTTATTTATACAATTTTTTTTTATTCAACTAAGCGACGAGACGATCGAGACGTTCACTAGATTTTAAGTGAAGGTCAACCATAACAACGTGACGCTAGTTAGGATATTATACACATTACCATATTACGGCCGTCGCCTTGAGACGTAAGATGTTGGGACTCGTTATCCCAGTAATTACACTAGCTACAGCGCCCTTTAAACCGGAACATAATAATATTTACACACTACTGTTTCGCGACAGGAATAGGAGCTGCAGTGGTACTTACTTAAATCTACCACTAGTTAAAAAAAAAACATATGTTAAGAGACTTCACATGAGAGTAATATTGCACGAGATAAGTTTATTACCTTTGTTACCTCACCATACATTCTACTCCAGTCTGTTGAGACGTAAACAAAAACGCCTGCGAGCACTCATAATTGCGTAACGACGTATTCACTTATAAAATTTTTACTAATAAAATTACCGTTATTTTTTAAAAATCCAATTCCGGAAGTTTCTCAAGATTATGTTAAAACCGGATTGGATTTTGAAAATGTAAAACAACTTTCCCTTTCGCGGGGATGAAAAGAATTTCGTAAAATCAATTAAGTAATACTTTCTCCCATTTAAATATAAAGGTGTGATAATAAACAAGTCTGCACATTACTTCTATGTAGTAAAAATTGGTACAGTTATAATATTTTACTGTCTTCGTGGCGCAACGGCTGATCTGTCTATCTTATAACACGGAAGCTCTATATCCCATGGTAGGTCTCTGTTACCGGAAACCGTCTCAGTACCACCACAGTGCCTATTTCTGCCGGCAAACAGTAGTGTGTATATCTTACTATGTTCCGGCTTGAAGGGCGCTGCAGCTAGTGAAATAACTGGGGTAAGGAGACTCAACATCTTATGTCTCAAGGCGACAAGCACAATGTGGTACAGTTATATATCATTCTAATTAGCACCACGTTGTTATGGGCAAGGGTATCACTTAACATTAAGTGAACGTTCCGCTCGTCTCGTTGTTTATTTGTATAAATAAAAATGTCCGATCCGGAAGTCAATTGTTTGTATCTTGTGATTAATTCATATTCTACTTTATTATTATTTACGAAAAGAATATTTCTTATCTTACGTTATAAGTATTTATGTTAAGTGATACGCTTGCCCATAACAACAGGATCGTCGCCTTCTGACATAAGATGTTGAGTCTCGATACCCCAGTAATTTCACTAGCTAGCGCCCTTCAAACCTCACACATATATGCACACTATTCGGCTAAAATAGGAGCTGCGGTGATACCTACTTAGACGGTCTCCAGCAATGAAGACCTAACACCAGTGTAAATTACCAGGCATCGAAAGCGATGTTTCTTAATAAATGTGCGCTCGTCCTCAGCCGACGTATGTCCATTGCTGGACATAGACCTCCGGTAAAGATTTCCAAATCGATCGGGAAGAGATTCATATGGGAGGTTTTGAGCCATTTCACACCACGCTGGTCCAGTACGGGTTGGGGGGAGACAGAGCTTCGCTTGTACATTAGCAGGGTGCACTACGAGCAAGTGAGGTTGGCTAGAGTCCAGTGAATTGGAATCGAACCTAGTTGATTTACAACGGTTTAGCACATAGTTCTACTATAGTTATAACTGAACTATCACCACCCTTTCGTTACAATCATAAATGTCCATCACTTAAAATGTACCCCCCTATAACTAACATTGTTTATATGTGTCTTTATTTGTGTGAGTGTTTGTATGTAGAGATGTAATTATTTTTTTTGGATCTCTAATGTGATTAAAAAATCAAGCGTTAAATTCATGACGACCTTCGAAATACGGGTTTTTTTTTTGTATTGGATACTATAAATTATATGATTTTATCTATTCGGCGCGTGCGGTGAGATACCGTTTAAAATTCAAAGGAATATCACCGTCGCTAGTACATCTGTTAGCTAGTGTTCACGAGTTTTATTATTCGACAAATTGATGAGACGAACGGGATGTTCACCTTATAGTAAGTGATACGCCTGCTCATAAAACAAGAAGCTAGTTAGAATGGTGTACAGAGCACTACGTTCTACTCGTGAGCTGGAGACATTAGGTATTACAACTCATTCCCTTGGTAACATATTTATCTACTACGATCTTCAATCCGGACTGCAGTAATATTTGCACACTGCTGTTTGTTGCAGAAATAAAGAAAAAAAAGAAGAGGTAGGTCTCTACTTTTTTCTTTATTTTTCCAGTATTGTAAGATTTAATTTGGAGTTAACAATGTGGTTTTAGTTATCACTAAAGCTGCCAGGTCATTTTTAGAGAACTTACAGCCTCTAAAAGAGACCTGTTAGATCTCGTAATCCTTAATAGCAGTGCGTTTGAGACCTAAACGATCTCCAATTTTTTTACTTAACGATTAATCCAACTGAAAGTAGGAAGCGTATGATGTTTGTCTTTAGCATACAATGAAATAAAGAAATAATGGCTTCTCGCAGAGAAGAGAAGAGAGAGAACACAATTTTTGGTGCAGCACTGCTGGAAAATTTGTAGGGGTTCCTTTAGATATTATCAGGCACTGGATGTGTTAAGATCTTTTTGAAACTTCACATTGCTCTCGTTGCTATTAAAGTTATTAACTTCAGATAATTATTAGATTTTGTTGTTCCTGGTTGTAATTATAAAGTTTATAGTTTCGATAGCTTTGCTTATACTGAGAAGCTGAAATTAATCAGCGCACTGTGTCAAGATCTTGATTTGCTGAACACATTACAAGAGACCTTTGTCCAGCAGTAAACGTCCATCGGTTGAAATGATGATGACGAATGTGTTGTAGTAGCGTTAATTGGATTCAAATCACCAATTATAATGTACCTTTATAGTAGAGAAATTATTCTTTTTTACACTCCTTGGAGAAAGCAGATAAGAGATATCATGAAATATTAGTACAAATGAATTAAAAGCATGAAGTCTTTTCTTAGATTAACATATATAAAAATTTTAACTTCTTGCGTCCATAGATTTGTCCTTTTTTTATTCAACTACTAGACATAGACATTAATCCAATGATAAATTATACGTTTCAACCCTACAATGTAAAAACAAACGTGAAATCCGCAAAGTGTTAGGTGTTAAATCAAATGTAGATATATAACAAATGGATTCGTGGTAGGCAGTATCACGTAACGAAAAGCTTTTGTTGCAATACGAATCCCCCCTCAAACAGAGAAACCCTAATTTTAACTATAATTACCACTACAGCAAAGTTGGCTTTATTAGTGCGGTTCAAGTGATGGGGTAAGAAATCTCACCTGTTTCGTCGTAAGCTTTGTTTAATAATTTTATAGGTACATCACTATATCTCGAATCCTTCCATAAACCGGTAAATTTACTATAATAATGAGACTTCTTGCGACTCTAAACTATAGACTATACATCTTTTTTTTTATATGAAAAGAATGTAAAGGAGACTTTAAAAAAGGAGTGCGGTATAAAAACCAGTTTTTTAAGTAAATAACTCTTTATTATGATAGAGCATTAATTGTATTTTTCTCTTTTTTACATATTTTACTTAAAAATAACAATAAGTTGGTTACATCATTGAATAACTTAATGTAAAAATAAACATATGTTGTGCACGGAGTAAAATGTCAACAATATTTCTTTAAATGTCTATCTTTAACTATGTTTCTCGTAATATAAATTTGAATTTTAATCTGACACATAAATGTGATTCCATTATTGTAACTTATAGTTTAAATTACAATAATTTCAAAGAATGACAAGAGATGGCGATAAATTTAATTAATCATTAAATGTGTTAAATTTCTTGTTTACCCGAGTTACGTAACCACAACATAAATTTATATATGTTGTGGTTACGTAACTCGTAAATAATAAATATAAATAAATAATAAATATAAATTTATCTTAAATACCGTATTATTAGCGATAACTTTTATTCTGTAAGATAAAGCCCTTATTATTGCATAGTTTCTTTAGAGATAAGTTTTATTTAAAATTCAGTTCGCTTGCCACTGTACTACAGAGCGTTTGTCTGCCTATAAAATAAAGTATAAATTTTGAAGTTTCTTTATTGATTACACAACATAACTCATGTAAAATCTTTTTTTTTATATTAATATTATTACATCTGCTAAAAATAACTTACGGTATTTCTTACAAAAACTGAAGCTTACCCTTGAAATCGCTGTAGCCGTTTCAGATGTTAACCGAGAGGAATAGACAAAATATCAGGAAAATATTTAGAAATTTGTTTTTGTCTGTATAACATTTGTGAAAACATATATCAATTGACTAAAAAGTTTTTATACTTGTATAATACAAAGGGAAGCATTAATTAGCTTTATTTGTGTAATATTAATGTTGCTTACTATACCCGAGTGTCTATTACATATAACATGTTATTAAAAATCGTTTTTTAACTCCGGATTGATAAAAAAAACTCTAACACTTATTGCATTCATGTTTTTGATAAAGGTACACGACAGCTATTAGCTCGGGCTCGTAAGAATAGGACTAGGATTACCTTTGCCTGTCGTAAAATGAGACTAAAAGAGTCTTTAGATTCAAGAGCTTTGAGGTTGAAGGCTTTATCACTTGTTATGCTAGCCCAAGACAGTAAATTTAATCTTATCTCATTTGACATATCACAGTGAGGGCGCTGAAGAGGACCTTGGGACGCCTATGAATAGAGAGACACCAATGAGTTTCGTAGGAGATGTCGGCACCTCTACTAATGCACCTAAGCAAAACATCGGGAAGGATTCTGTGGGTGGAAAAGTGGTAAAACTACGACACCAAAAACGATTTGGGTAAAAAAAAATAAAACGTAAGTAAAATTTAAGATTTATAATCAGCACATAAACGAATACAATTGAACAATTTTCTTTATATAAAGAACATAAAAATGGTTTCATCATTGAATGTCCTTTGATTTATTAAAATAAAATATAAAAATATACATAAAAAAGCATTATAAATTGCATTGACTTTTATACTTAGCCTTTCCTAATGGAGAAGAGGGTACAATCGATTACATTTTATATTATCCATTTTAATTTTATAACCTATATTCTTAAAGTAAAAAATCAGGCAATAATATTAAGAAATAAATCATAACAATATTTTTATATGCAGGTAAAATTGTAAATCATTTTATAACAGCGTTATTTAAAAAAACATTGACTTAAAAAAATATTTAAATATGGCGCGGATATAAATTGTAAATTTTCGTATATCGAGTTATCGTTGTCAATCGATTAAATCCATTTAAAATAAAAACGAAAGAATAATATTGATCCGGCTAAGGCGCTGGTTTTACGACAAAGCAACTGCTGACGGAACTTTGAAACCCTAGCGGAGGTTACCAAGCTTGTCTCAGGTACAACAGATAATTAAACCTTTTAATAAAGAGTAATTCATTTAATTGCAAATTAATTTTGATAATTTTTTTTTACATATTTTATTTAAAACAAATTGCATGACCGAACTTTAGTAATAATCTCAATTAAAAAACATTTCAATAAAAGTATATAAACAAATAAAAAAAAAATATTCTTAATTTTTAATGTATTGTAGAAACAGATTTCTTGACAGAAATTATTAAAAACAAAATTGTGTCGTATTATTTTTTTAATTAAAAAGGATATTTGGTTTCTGTCATTAATCTAATTATTTCTTTAGTTTTAAATCGATTTAAGTATTTCGGTACAGAGGTGTACATCAAAATAGTATGCAATAGATTAAATATAAGACATATTTGTCTTTTTTAAATGTAATATTTTCCTCATTCAATAGGTGAAGTTTAACAATTTTAAAAGTGTCAGAAACTTGCAATTTTTTTTTAAAACATGACTAAGACTACTTAAACAATTTTTACAAGATTAAATTATGATAACATTCTCAATAAAAAAATTACTAATTAATATAAACAATTTGTAAATTTACCAAATTGAGTTAAATTAGTGGCAACACCAAATTATTTAGGCACGTGTTTTTATTAACCGTTAATAAAGGTAGAAAGAATTGTAGGTACAAATGTATATAATAAATGTTTATTTACGATTTATTCGAATTAATGTATAATATTTACCTTTTTTAATTGTCATTCAAATATTATATGGCCAAAAGTAGCGCAAAAAAAATATTAACACTTCATACCATTACTTCAAGGTTACGACTTTCATCATGGATTTACATTATATTATTCAATATAATTATTTATAATATTAACAAAACATACTACGTGTAGTGTATATTTATTAATATAATTTACATGAGCGTGAGACGGTTGTTCCTATTTGCCGCGACGCGTCCTGTACAGCAGGGCGAGGTAGGCGAGGAATCTAAACCCGATGAACAGCAACACCATGTTGACCACGTCCATCGTGAAATCTTTCTACAAGGTAACGGGTTACTGGTAACATTACTAATAACACATTTCATCTAGAATTAATCTACAAAGGAAACCACAATTATACATGATGTTATATGTCAATGAGGAACCACTAGGCTGCTGAAGTGGACTCTCTAGGAGTAATTTGTCTCTCATGTTCCGACAGTCGGAACACAACAATGTTGATATTGCAGCAGACATACAATGTGAGATTCGTAACCGACTAGGGGTTAAAAAAACCCTTACACCAATCAAATTCTACAACATACTATAATTGAACTAGGGACCTCGGAGTATCTAGTAGAGAGTACTAATCAGTCACTACGCAAAAGAGGCAATTATTATAAAAATAAGATAAAGAATTAAGAAAGGTAATATAAACTTATGTTAATATACTAGACCTGGCAACATTATAGTTAAAGAATATCCGTACCTCGGAGAAGCTGAGCGTTTGCAGCACGACCTGCCCGGAAGAAGGACAGGTGTAGTTCTCGCGCGTGCAGTCGATGGCTTCGACCCCGGACCACTGGTTGACGAGGAGCGCCTCGTTGCCATACCGGAACCAGGAAAGGTACGAGATCCATCCAAGGTACGGCGGCACCGAACTGAGGGAACAGGTATTGGGTGACCGCAAAAATTATAACTTTCCTGCTTCTAAAAATCATAGCAAATATGAGATCCTAGGTATTTGTAACATTATCCACACTTTTTTCTTTACCACTGGACATTCTTTGGCTACCTCCAAAATAGCTACTATTTTTTAGCCTTTCAGCACTTTTAATCGACTTCCGCGTCATCACCATGAACCGATAGACGTCCACTGCTGGACATAGGCCTCTCCCAAAGATCTCCACAACGATCGGTCACGCGTTGCTCGCATCCAGAGGGTTCCCGCAACTCTCACCAGATCGTCGGTCCATCTTGTAGGAGGCTACACTACATCTACCGTCAGTGGGCAGGGCACATTGCTCGAAGGACCGACGGCCGATGGGGGAGTAAGATCCTTAAGTGGCGTCCGCATACCGGTAGATTTCGGATTACTCGATGAAAAATTTAATGTCTTAATATATATTAATTTCGTGTAGTGATAGTTTTATGGTTCTTATACTAGTATTATCTAAAAACATATTCCATCTGTGCGGAGCCCTGTGCCGAAGACTTGATTGGCTGATGATAATTATTAAAGAAACTCTTGAAATCATCAAATTCAGGTTCAAAATTGCACGGATTCAAATTTTTAATGAAAAGTTACGCATATTGTAAGCATTTAAATATTTCGTATGTTCTATAAAATATTTGTTACTTTTACATATACACAGTAACTAATAAAAACCCGGCAATCGACAGAATTGACTGCTGTTCTAGTTACATTAAAATCTTTTAATTATTATCAATTTTAATTGTTATGGAAATTGTATTTAACAATAATAATTGCATGCCATATGGGTATCGGTGTGTATATGGACTATTTGAATTCTGTGCCAACTCCATTAGCTGGTCACTGTTACGCAAGAAACCAATAAGTTATCCGCGACAAATTGACACACTTAAGCTGCATAAGCTGCATAGACTAATATAGGTGGCGCAAAAGTAATCCTCCTATCAGAAAATGCTATAAATTTTGCCTTGACGTAAAATAATTAAAAGACCAAATAAAAATAATCCACAAGAAGAATCAAAGTTTTTCATATTTTTTTTTCAAATTACAGCCAAAAAACATCAGGTGGCGCAAAAATAACCTTCCGATGTTATTTGATTATTTTTATTTGGTCTTTTAATTTTTTTACATCAAGGCAAAATTTATAGCATTTTCTGATAGGAGGATTACTTTTGCGCCACCCTGTATATATTAATTACTAAATATATCAAGAGTTTAACAAATAATTAGAGTATCTGCTGGCCTTATGCTTCCAGTGAAGGAAAATATTTTTATGAAATTTTATTTGTCATTCATGGACATTTGCGTTCCGCACTTGGCCAGAATAAACCTTGAGTCTCAGCAAAGCTGTTTTTTTTTTGGTAAATAATAATATAGATTAAAAATAAAAATTAAAATTAGATTATAATCCCTTTATATAAATCCCTACCCAGTCGAGGTAGTAATCTTTGGGAGGCCTACGTCCAGCAGTGGGCGTCTATCGGCTGATAATGATGATGAATAATATAGATTGTGATTCTCTTCACATTCTGCTTTAAATTAATTTTATCGTCCTCTTTATTAATGCTTACCCTGAGTTAAGGAAGAAGCCACCGAATAACATGAAGGGTATGATAATGGGCGGACCGACGGACGCGGCCATGCTGACGCTGCTGCTGGCACAAGATATCAGGTAACCTGGAAAACAAACAGATTTATATTATCATGATCATCATCAACCCAATACATTGCTGGACATCTTCGCTAAAGTTAGTAGGAAATGGATACATGTATATACTTTATTATATTGCGATGCGGACAAGAACATACTATGTATTTATTTTCGTTACGACCTTTTTTAACTTGTTTAGATATTTCATCTCTGTATTGTTTTTTTTTTTCAAAATTTTTGTCACTCAAAATCATCATCATCAGCCGATATACGTGCACTGCTGGACATAGGCTTCCCCTAAAGATCTTCACATACAATCAGCATGGCCTGCGTTACCACTGGGCACTAGGGGCTGCGCAAGTATGGGTTTATATGGGCGGATCCGTGAGATTTCCCACCACGCTGGCCTAATGCAGGTTAGTGGGAGCCAGAGCCTCGTTTGTTGATTAGCAGGTGAGCTCGGCTTGGGTCGCGTGAGGTGTTGTATGAGACCCTTTACATCCCTCACTCCAAATAATACGTTAAAAATAACTGTATCGTTAATAAAATAGACTATAACTTTAGTAGATTTAGGACACATTTTACGAAACTTAATAAAATACTTAAACTTGTTTGATATGCCGAATAAACAGACATGTCTATACTTGTTTACTTTTGTAGATTAAAAAAACAATTTCAAAGCGCTAAAGATAGTTTTAGGTTTTTTTTATTCGAACAAAATAAAGACGATGCGTGTAAACCAGAAAAATCTTAAGATTTGAAACAACCGTTGATAAATCTCACGATCGCCCTTCACTAGCAACCCAAAGTGCCTCAAACCCGACCTATTGGTTTCGTAACAGTTACAAAACAACTAAAGGTCCGATCGTTGGACTACAGTTACTTATACACGGAATCTTGTCTGTGGGAAACCAGCTCGATGTTACGCCAGCATGATCTGTGTACTTATATATTTTTTTAATATCTATTTTGTTTATGTACCTTTCATATGTCACGTCTGAAAGGTGTCACCTATCACTGGAAATCTTTGGGCGATTCTTATGTCCAGCAGTGGACGTCTATCAGCTGATGATGATATGTCACATAAGCTTCTTAAATCGAATTAAGAAAGCGCGACACAGAACTATTGAATATTTCTCTAGATTTATTGAATAATTTAAATAATATTTTTTTTTTCATGTGTTGTATCTTTGAAGGAAAAATTTGGAAAAGTGATGAATCACTTTTAATTAATTAATTAACTTAATCAAGTTTAATTAGTATTGTACTGTTAACCTAAACGATATAATATATGTAATACAGAATCGACACATACTGGTATATGTGTTCAAAGATTATACTAAAGCTGATAAGGAAGTAGTTGTGAAGAGGATGCGGATGAAGATGGGAATGTGTTATAAGAAAGAGGAATCCTCATCAATCCTTATACGTATTTTTCTACAACCTTCTGTTTTTAATTGCTTAAATGCTTCACATAATTCTGACTTCCTTATGGAATGAAGAATATCTTTTTGAAGATTCCTTCCTTCCTCTCATCACTGCCAAAAAATTGAGATTGCAGTGATACAATAACACCGATTATCAATAATAACCCGATTATGTCCTGCTAAGTGGTTTCGAATAAATAGCTTTAGCTCTTCACTCGTAAGAGAAGGCCCTGAGTCCTCAAATATAATCAATTTTATTTAAGTGATCCAGATATTTTATTTTATACCTTCAAGTTTGATATCGCGATAAATGTACCCTATGACATAGAACCTTATCCGATAGACCATACCGCAGTAGATGAACAGAGGCTGATAATGATGATGATGATAATACTATTGTTACCACATTAAATTGTTTAATAAGAATTGTTTAAGATTATGAAACTCTCTTTAATTGAGAAGTATATTAAGTTAATTGTTTATAAGAACTAATAAAGAAATTTTATTATTTCTTATAAACAATTATTATTGTATCAAAGTATTGTATATTATATTACATGTATACATAAAAAAATGCCTGTTAAATTACATGTTGATTATATATCTCATTAGTATTTTATCGATTTGGAAAAATTAGTTTTTTATGTTACAAACATCATACATCATCATCAGCCGATAGACGACTACTGCTGGACCTAAGCTTCCCTCAAACGTCTCCACATCGATCGGTCCCGGTTGTTCACATCCAGTGGGTTCCCGCGATTCTCATTCGTTCGTCCACCTTGTGGCAAGCCTTCCAACGCTACGTCTACCATAACGACGCCACTCGAGGACCTTAATGCCATATCGGCCTTCAGTCCTTCAACCAATGTGCTCTGCCCACTGCCACTTAAGTCTAGACTTAAGTTACAAACAAAATATACTTAAATAACCAATATGTATAATAATAACTACATATATAAATATTTTTTTTTTATTATTTTGATTGGTAAAGGAACTTCACATAAGTTTAACATTATAATATAAAGGATTTCGCACTTACCGAAGGACGTAGCGACGTTCGTTATCAACGCGGCGAGCGCTGACGCTATGAAGAACCTCTCCGGTGCCGGGTTGAGACCGATCATGTAGTACGCGATGGTGGTGAACACCAGCGGTATGGTCGCAAACACGGGAGCCTCGGCGAGTGTCTTCGAGAGGAAGTAAACGTCCGCGCGGTACATGCCTGAGTGGTGCTCACGGATGAAGATCGGTAACTCGGAGCA
The DNA here is from genome assembly GCA_029030555.1 of Ornithoptera alexandrae. Lineage (NCBI taxonomy): Eukaryota > Metazoa > Arthropoda > Insecta > Lepidoptera > Papilionidae > Ornithoptera > Ornithoptera alexandrae. The sequence goes on along the minus strand of JARDVY010000037.1, from coordinate 2,390,617 downwards.
AAATACCTGGGGATGACACATCACTATCAACCAAACAGAATGACCACGGCTTAGCCATAGCCGTTAATATTTTATATTCAGGATATAACAGTAAAGTGCTAGTGAGGATTTTGACACTGCAAAACCTTCACTGATCTTATCCGTGGTACATATCAAGATATTCAGTAGCAAGATAAATCTACCAACTGTATTCTGATTGTCGAAGCCTAAGACATCATGACATTTTAATGTCGTGGGTTTAAGCCAAGCATGCCAAGGATGTATCTAATAAAGTATATATGTATATATTTGTGTCAAGGTCATACTTAATATTACAAGAGTTATTTATATCAGATTCATTATAACGGCACTATTTTGAAAACACAATCGACTTAAATTTTTTTTTTACATCTATACCATAGACCTTTACCATAGACGATGTAATATTTTCGATATATTTGAATAGAGTATTAGTCTTTAACCGGTTATAATGGTTTAAATGGTTGAGGAATATCAGGGAATTGTATGGCATATCTGGGGCATCCGAATTATTCCGCCGCATCAGAAACAGTAAGGACTGTACCACGCTTATCGCTAACCTTTACCAGATGGAGAAGCACTTTAAGAAGAAGAATGGGTCTCAGTTGCAATCTTGAATAGGTTCTCAAACTCTTTACCTAGGCGATATAACCCCTTAATCACTGCCACTAAGCAATACTAATGACGAATTAGCTAACAAATGATGTTCACGAATGTTTAACCTAAAATCTCTTAACAAATTTACTCACGTAGCGTGATCATAAATTTGATATGAGATGACAGACGTTGCACTATGATATTGCAACGCCTTTTATCTTCACTAATATTTAAATTAATTTCAGAAGTCGAGCGTTTCCAAAGTGTTAAAAATTTCCTAAGTAACAACGCGCCACCATTATCGTCATCATCAGCGAAGAGATGTCCATTATCGGACATAGAACTTTCTCGAATATCACACCGATCGTTTCTATGCCTCCTGCATATAACTGTTTTCCATACCTTCGCCAAATCTACCTGGTGAAGGACACGGAATTCGTAACTAATGATTATTACTAAACCACAAAGCGACGATATGAGTAAGAGGTTCACCTGATGGTAAACATAACGCTAAACCTTAACAATGTGACCCCAATTAGACACTACACCATTTTGTGCTTTATTGTGTGTTCCTTGGAGCAAGGTATTGAGTCTCATTACTCTAGTAATTTCACGAGCAAAAGTACCCTTCAGATTACCTGTAATAAACGAACTCGAATTAGTTTGATAATGAGTGAAATTTAAGACCAGAGTACTGCCACTGACGTACCTCATATTTTGGACTATTGATCAAGGTCAATTAAATGTAAAACCACCTCCTTGGTGCAATGGCTAAATACTTGTCTATTACCACGGCTATAGGATCTTTTCCGGCTAGCTACCATCCCTCATATTATAAGTTGTCCATCAATAATATTTACAGTGTCTCGGCGGCAAATATGAAACCTAGAGTATTCTGGTTAATCATAATTCACCATCCATGACTGTTGTCGCTTCACCAAGTACTAGTCAATTGAGCGTGTAAGGAACCTAAGCAACCCCCCCCCCCAAAAAAAACTTAAGGGACCTAAGCCAGCCTCACCTGGTCGTGGCGCACCCCGCTAATCAACAAACAAGGCTCTGGCTCCCATCAACGCGTATTAGGCCTGCGTGGTAGGAGCTGGCTCAAATCCACCCATATTGGGTGGAGCCTATGTCCAGCAGTGGATGTCTATTAGCTAATGATGATGATTAGTCAATTGAATGTAAAAAAAAATATTCAAAATCAGTCGTAAATTTACCCTGTTGACACCAATCGTTAATAGGTTGACAACCACTGCAGTCTATAAATTTAAAATTAAAACAGATGATAATCAAGAAAATGCATCAAAAATAACAAAACCATATAAAGATTTCGTACGTTGAATGTTTACTTACATTGATAACTGCGAAGATATTCTGGAAGGTCATATTAGTGAGAAACATGAAGATTGCGCCGTTGATATTCATAACTCCGTCCTGGTCCAGATGCTGTCCGAAGTATATCACTCCGATCAGTATTGAAACCATCTAACAATTAAAATATTTAGATTAGCTATCAGATTTCCTATATATAGACTTCAACATCACACTTATCAAGATTCCATAAAAATGACATCATCATCATCATCATCATCATCACCATCATCAGCAGGTAGACGTAGATAGTTAAGAGTTATAAAATAGTGAAATAAACATATCATAGAAAAATTTTACATGAGAATAACTTTTAAAGGATGGTTGTGGATGTGTTTCATAGGTGTCCACTGGAGGTTCCATCCATCAGGTGAACGTTCTGCTGCTTTTTTTGCCTCGACGTCAAAAAAAAAATTCCTCTATCATAATACAATGGAGTGACTATGGAAGAGTTTATACAACGGTAGTATTTATTAAGGTTTTCTTTCCAACAACAACAAGAAAAAACCATTATGATAGCACGTTGATACTCACGACGGTTTGCAGGAATCGCACTTTGATGAGCATTGGCTCTTTGGTGACGGAGAGCCAGGAGCGCCAGAGCACGGCTCTAAACTGTGCGCACCAGCTCGCTTTATACGGAGAGCGACGAGCACGCAGCGCAGCCACACTGGACCAAGGGGCGTCGGCCCAGCCTCCAGAGATTTTGCGCTGTTTAAACATACCCAAATGTAGTTTCCTCTTTTGTTAAATGATCTTTCTGGTTTGAAATGATCATACTAAATAAAATAACAATTCTCTTAACTTTTCCAATATTAGACCTCGTAGCCTTCTTCTTCTAGGAAAGAATCTAGATAAAGTATCCACCACACCGGCTGAATACAGGTCGGTGGATGCCTCATGTCCACGAAGTCTGATTTACTTGGAACATTTGGGGATCATGACCATGATTTCTTTCACCGGAAGATACGTACCGTAATGCCTCATTTTAATATTTTATTCAAGAAATCTATTAGACTCTTTGATTACTTGAAAGCGTCAAAATTTATTTGATTGATATTTAGATTTATTGTTATGGATCCTGACCTCTATTAAAAGTTTATTTAGTTCACCAAAAAAAACTTTCATCTCAAAATTAGTAACAGTACAAAACAGTATTTTGATTTCTGCACTTACTTCACGGAACATGGCGTTCTCTGCTTCCGAAGCTAGTTTACAACCCAGTTCGGACCTTGCGAACGATGTGCAGACTGTATCAATAGTATGTTTCGTTGTCTCCTCTCGCCCGGGTATACCGGCTAGGAGTTGGATGTAATGATCAGCCGGGTTATAGTTTGTAGGGCAAGCTGCCCCCAACCTAAAGAAAGTTGAACGGCAGTGAGTTATGAAACAAAATGAGTTTTCGTTGTTCGCCAATCACGCGAAAACTGGTGAACGTATCGAGACGGCAACATGACCATTCGTCGTAGAATGTTTTGTGGATAGTTGTAGGCTACTTACTTTTTGAATTCCATAGATCCTTCATCATTACATTTCTAATTCACATTTATAAACTTTTTGATTTCGTATTATTTATGCGGTTGCTATAGTAACGGTTGTTATAGAAAATTATTTGCGCTTGTTTTCAAGGAATATTTCAAGTCTAATTTTATATTACAACTAGCAAAGCGGCTGGGGAATAACTAGTATATGTTATATGCTAATACTGCGAACATAGGTTCAAATTTATTTAGTCCGTCATATATTTTTTTTGATTGAAAAGGTTAGTGTTTGACTTCCATTCCGCTTGGTGATAAGTGGTGATGTGGTCTGTGGTGGTAAAGCGCACCAACCTAGCAACAGCCTAATCACTCTTTTCTTAAGCAAACACGTCATATTTGGATGGGAATACAGACACCGATAAGTTGTTTCACTCTTTTACTTTTTAGTTCAGGGTTCAGAAAAATCCAAGAGTTGACTAGTACAATGAGTTTTACTTACTCTTTAAAGAACTCGCTGGCTTGGTCGGGTGAGCCCAAAAAGGCGACCCTGCCGTCTGCCATTATCAGCAGCTTATCGAACATCGCGTACAGTTCCGAAGACGGCTGATGTATGGTACAAACAACCGTCTTTCCTTTCTTCGCTAGGCCGCTCAACACCTATTAATTTTTTTTTTAAATTAATTGCTTATGCAACTTAAAATTTTTGTAAACATCTTAAAAGTCCTATAAAATATTTTATGTGAAATTATAAGGGAATCTATTTTTATTGTATTATTGTTATCAAAATATATTCTAAAATGGATACGAATATGTTAAATAATTTTCATTCTTCAAACCTACCTGAATAACGTTCTGTGCCATGAAGGAATCCAGTCCAGATGTGGGCTCGTCGCAGAACATAAGCGGGGGGTCGGTGAGAACTTCGCTGGCGAACGAAAGCCTCTTCATCTCTCCTCCTGAAATGCCTTTCAGACGCCCGGGGATACCGATGACTGTATTCTGGCATTTTGATAGAGCCAACTGCAAACAGAAATCGGCATCTAGCATTTAAATGTTAACTCAATACTTATATAATATTATAAGATACATAACGGGAAAAATGATAATGATGGTGATGATGAATAAAAAAAGCGAAGATTTCATTAAAAATCAGCCTTAATTAGAGCCACTAAAAGTATAAAGTCACTATCATCAGTTGTTCAGTTTTAAGTTCCGGGAATAATCGGTAAAATATATACAATTCTAAAAAATTTTTTTTTAATTAAGTAGCTTATCTTTTCTTTATATGTTAAGATTATTTCCACACCAACCCTAAAGTAAAATCTCTATTTATCTAATCGACTTACACTATTTTAAAAGCAAACTTACTCTTAACAAGTACAAAGTCGCGTTCGTTGTCTAACCAATTTTTTTTTTTATATTCAAACTATTTTATAAGAATAGATACCTGTGTCCTCTACATAAATCCTTTTTTTTATTTCTAATAAGATATACCACTCACCTCTTGGATTACCTCTTGTACCCTCCGCATACGTTGCGCATACGGTATGTGACGATCCATACGAACCAATGCCTGTTAAAAATATAACTGTTAGATGTGCTGATATGATGTGATGTGATGAGATGTGCTCAATTATAACTAATATTGTGCCTACGAAACATTTGATATTTGTATCTCATTTTTTTGCATATCAATATAACCTAATATAATAGTCTTCTTTTATAGGTTCTTTCAAATATTATATTAAACTTAAACTTAGCACAACACAATTATGTTTCCCTTAGTGTTGTTTCAATCGGCGCCCTTAGTCACTATAAAACATTTTAAACGTTATAAAACAATCCTATAATTCTATTTCTTCTAAGTTAATAATTAATTCAGTAGAGATCTCATAGATTTCACAAGTAGGACAGATAATCTCGTGAAGTTTACGTAAAATCGCTAACCGCGAGTGGCGCTAGATCAATCGTACTAGACAGTCATCAGACTGACCTATAGCACAGATAACATCCCCAGGAGTCAACTGTTTATCCTTTTTCCATAAAAAGAATCATTACACTTTAGACACAACAATATTATCCAAATTATAATGTACGACATTATAAAATTGCTTATAGAAGCATATAATGTATAATGGTAAACTGGCAGGATGTATCCGTACACAACTTCCGTCCACGTATGTACGTACACACGAGAGACTAGTGTGATCGTTTTGACAAATATTATAAACAAGTTCTGTTATTTTTTATTTCGTAACAATTATAGACGCGGCAGGAAGAATATGTGTGATTATAATAATTAGGTTTTTTAATGTTTAATTAAACATTGAAAGAAGGGATGATAGTTTAGTATGTAAGTGCAGTAGAACTGCGCGATGCGACTCGAAGAAGCTGAGTTCGATCCTCACAAAGAGTTCCTGTGATAGCAAAACATGACGAGGAAACCGACATGTTTGAGGTAGATCATGTTTCGATGATCTGCGACATTCACCAACCCGCTTCGAGCCATGTAAACAGGGCCTTAGATCACTCACCATGCCCACTGCATAAGAGAATCTTTATATTATGTATACGTTCAATGGAAAGGGCTAAGCTCGGGTTTCCCTGCATGATCGAATCATAAATGCGGAGATCCGCTGAACTAAGGTCATCGACATAGTCCAAAAGATTGCTAGTCTCAAGTGGTAATGTGCAGGACACATCGCTCCAAGGACTGACAGCCGATTGGGTCTTCAAATGGCGACCGCGTACCGCAAGACGTAGTGTTGGAAGACGCCTCACCACGTGGTTCAACGAAGCAGCTGGATGCGGGCAGCGCAGGATCAATCGATGTGGGATCTAGGTCTTTAGGACAGACCTATGTCCAGCAGTGGACGTCTGTGGGCTGATAATGATGATGATGATGATACGTGCAATAAAACTAACATAGACTAATATATCCTGATGTGACGAGCTTCACGGAAGACGTAACTGGATGTAAATGTCAACATATTGTTCATTAAAAAACATGTATCATTAAAGTTACTTAACAAGTATCATTTCGTTTAGACGTCAATTTAGGTAAAAGATTATAAAACAAGTTGTAAATGAGTACAAAAGTATTCGTCGGGTCCTTAAATTATGTCACATTTCTAAATAATGAGTGGAAGTTTTGGGAGGACTTCAATTGGACAGATGTTACTCTCGGAGTGATGATGGCCGTAACATTTCATTAAAGGAAATATTTTTATTTTGTTGGTTTTCAATTTCATTGGACATCTTTATATTCATAAAATTTCATTAAGCTTAAATCTATATATAATAAATATTCTAGATTGTAATAGGTACACTATTCTTTTTCTTCATCAGCCGATAGACGTCCACTGATTAACATAAGCCTCTCCCAAAGACTTCCACATCGATTGGGTGGGGATTCATATGGAAGGATTTAGGCCATGTACCCACCACGCTGGCCGAATGAGGGTTGGTGGGAGCCAGAGCCTCGTTTGTTGATTAGCAGGGTGCACCACGAGCAGGTGAGGTTGGCTTGGGTCCCGTGAGTTGTTGTGGGGGACTCCTAACACCCCTTTAGACACATTGCTACGAAACAATATTTAAACTTACGTTATAACCTTACTCCTATTGGTTTATGATCTTCATGATAACGCTTCATACTCATTGATACTTTTTTCATATATTTAATATATATATATTAAAGCTAAGAAATCTCGTTAGTATTATTATAAATTTATTGTAATTCAATAATGTGGTTTCTCTATACGTATGTTTGTGTGATTAATACACCGCTTTTGAGATGATATTTCATATCTCGGTGGAAACCAAGTAACCTAGTTATGATCAACTGACAACAAATAGATGTAATGTAATGAGATTCCTCTTGCAAAACTAACAGATATTATTTTCATTGGGACGATTACCGCAATACATTAATAATACAGATTAATAAAAAAAAACATACAACGGTTAACAAAGATTAGACAGATAAACATGAAACTAAACGACATTAAAATAAAACGTGGAAGCGGTACTCTTTAGAAGGTATTTGAAGAGATGAACAAAAAACCAAGACCCAATTTGGATTATTCTTATCGCGCGACGCTCAAACCAGTCTTTCTTGTATGGAAACAAGCACCCGTTGTAAAGCCTGACGAAGATGGCAGGCATTGTATTTAATATAAGCTTATTGTCCTTTTTAACATTCCTGGAAATCTTATGCTGCAAAGCAATAATCACAATGTGGTCCAGTACGGATCAGTAGTACAGTAAAAGCCCGGCAATCAACAGAATTGACTGCTGTTCTAGTTACATTAAAATCTTCTAATTATTATCAATTTTAATTGTTATGGAAATTGTGTTTAACAATAATAATTTCATGCATTTCATTGGTTGGCACTGGTACGCAACAAACCAATAAGCTATCGGCGACAAATTGACCCACACTTAAGCTGCATAAGCTGCATATGAATAAAATTTTAGCTATCACGACATTGTTATGAATCGACAGCGTAAACAAAAGGTAAAAACTTCCTGATCGTCTGTTGATCCTTGTTGTTTTGTAAATGACGTATCCACAAAAAAAACTATAGATGGTACTAAACAACCACACGTCCAAAGGTCTTGTTAGTTAAGTATTATTAGGTTTTTTAAATATTTCGCATTTCAAATATATCGAAATTGGACTTGTAATCTCATCCGGGAGTTTATACAATTAAACACAATCAAACAGCGAAAAAACAAGCAAGATAAATATATACAAGACATGTAAATATAACTTATACATAACATAGTCTGTGTTGCTCTAATTAAACAATAGTGACTCCTTCGCATTGAAGTTCTTCTTGGTCAGAGAGAGTGGTCGTGGTCATCACTCGCAATGAACTCGTAGTTCAAATTAAATATTAGAGAAATTGTTGTTTTAAAAATAGATACACAACGAACATGTTTTAATATTACGTGGTATGTAATCTGGATCATTAAGATTCCTGTATATATATCTTAATGTCAAGGCCTCCGACCGGTTAGTCACTAACGCCCAAGCCAGACATAATTATAATTTTAGGATCAGTTCTACAGAAACTCTCACACCATTCACAAAAGTTTAACATAAAAATTTGATATAAAATTTTTTTTTGGTAATCCTTGTCGGTGGTAAGATTGATTTGTGAGTACTAAAGCTCCACCACCACTACTCTATAACATATCAGTTTCTTCTATCAAGTATTGTCTGCTAGGTGAAAGATTATCATTAGAGGCCCCTTCAAACTGAAGTTTGGCGATCAGATCTCGAAAACCAATTCGATCCTCAAGTATTATTTTTAACTGATGGTGTTTTTTATTAAAAGATGCAGTATAAAAATTTTACGCAGGACCTCATTGGTTTTTGCTGTTATGCGACTTACCACTATATATCATATAATTCTTTCTTCGTTAAACTTAAGTAGTATGTGTATTATTAATGGATCATTCTAGGACAACACCTGCAAGTACCCACTCAGGGTGTGGGTTAATGAAAAGTCTATTAACCAATGCTTATTAGTTAAGAACGAGCTCGTCACACTACACAACTATAGATTTTCATATAGTTGTTACTTAAGTTATTTAACTTAACGACGTACATGAACAATTATTTGGTTAAATATCGATTTCAGCCATATAGCTCTTTATCTGTTTCTCAGAATTTGATAAAGGTAATTATTTTTAATCAATAATGTCATCGAAGTTTTTCATATAAGCAATATTATTATTACTTTGATCATAACTATTTTCTATTTTTCCACTTTGAGAGATTTTTTTTAAAGGTTTACAAAGTAGAAATTATTAAAATAAATTTTATTTATTCAATTGAGCACCTCCTCTTTATTGACGGATAAAAAAATTGAAGCAACTCTTAGAGTTTAGTGAACGGATATGATCTTACCTGGAAGATGAGATGCTCTCGAACCGTTAGCGTCCCGATGAACAGATCTTGTTGTTGTACGTATGCTGAGAGCGCAGTCAAAGCTTCCGGTGTGGCGGGCTGTCCATTTAATGCTCTAATCCCACTAGCCACCACACCACTTGGCGTCCTGAACGTCAACGTGTTGAGGAGCGTCGTCTTACCAGCTCCGGATGAACCCATGATCGCGAGCAACTCTCCGGGGTAAGCGGCACCGTTTACTGTTAAGAAACGGAAAGAAATTTTCAAAAATAGTAGAAAAATGTTAAAGTCAAATTTTTTGTATTGTATGATACATTCTAAATATTAAAATAGGATTAATGACGGAAGACAGCTTCCGATCATTGCTAGTTAATAAGAAAAAAAAAACAAATAGTCCAGAAGTAAATATGTATATACCAAAATTGAAACTTCACTTACCGTTCTTCAACAGTTGTTTCCTCTGCTGGAACATGCGATCGGAAGATGTTTTCCAGAAATTCCAGAACTTTCTGTTTCTAGATCTAGACTCGGTTGCAAAAGCGTTGACGTCGCCCCATGTGTATGTGACCTTCTCGGTGCCACCGATGGCGCCATAGTTGCGAGCCGCCTGCGGTATCGCCAGCGTCACTTCACCGCCACTTGTTCGCGGTGAACCACTCGGAGTACTCCCATCCTAAGGAACATAATTGTCATATATATATATATAAATATCTATATGTGAGAATTGTAAAGGTTTGAATTGGTCTCTCTCAGCACTTCGCCTAAGCATATCTCGGGGATAGACAGGAACTTATGAGCCTTGCTGTGATTGTTTACTTATCTCTTGTTAATCATTTGAACATAGTTTTTTTCATGTTTTTTCATTTAAATAATACAAGAAATACACAATTTGATACATACACATACGCAAATACTCGATTTGCACAATACTTGAATTACACGGTTTCGCTTTTACGCGGTTTTGAAATAAAAAAAATTAAATTTTTTTGGACGTTTGTTTGTCTTCTTAGATTGATTTACACGGTTTTCAGGTTAATTGAACATATCCGTCTTCTTTGTATGAACTCAGTGTCTCGTTTTGCCCGGTTTCGCTTTGCACGATTTTCCCAAGAACATATCTACCGTGTAAATCGAGGGATGAGTCTATTCTACAAATAAACTAACAAGTAATACATGAACAATTCTATAACTAGCGATATAAACGCATGTATGATCAATTACTAGTAACTACTATCAATTACAAAAAGATTAGCAGATATTAGGGAAATTAATATAACTTTTTATTTTTACACTAAAATCTGCCGATCATACTGTAATCATCAATCATAGCATCTGAACTAAAAGGTATACCACTAAGTATTATTATATGCATATGGCTACGTTTTATATGTATATTTATTCATTGGACTTTAACCCCTCGGAGGTTAAAGAATGCCCGGCCAAATCAAATTATGTGAAACCGGATCTGCCGCTTCGGCTTCACGGGAACGGGGAGGTGTCTATAATCAGTAATCACATTTATTACAATGCAGTTAAAGTTTAACTCTGCCTGAGATAGTTAAAATTAAATGGGAAACAATTTTAAGCCAAGACTGAACTTCAAATATAATATTAACTTATTAATTATGAACATATAACTTTTAATTTGTTAATTCCTGCATTCTGCATATATATGAAAATAGGTTAGAATATCATTACTTTAAATATCCTTAGTTCTACAATTGATGCGTCATAAAATGAGATTAAATAGGGACTGATGATATGGTGTGGAGACCTGGGCCTGTGGCTGGGACGGAGTATGTTCAGCTGAGATCATAGTTTGATATGATACTTCTTTATTTCATAAGGATTGTTAATCGGGGTATACAATTCAAATAGATTTAAATTAACTTGATAGTTGGGGAATTGGCAATGGGGTTGCATTATAGCCATACTTACAAACAGTGGTTGAACATTGCTGCCTGACTAGGGTAAGATTTTTTATTTTTTGATTACTATGTATTATTAATATGGTTTTATTTTTTTCCTATGTACTAATATGAATCTTGAGTCGAAAGTAAAGGTATTAGATTTATTTACTAATATGATCTATTATTATATTTATAATTTATACCTAAAATGATTTTTATATTTAACATGATCATACTATTCATTATGATCATATAATCATGGACAAGAAAACTTAAAATCTCACTCATTGCTACGTATATATATAATGTTTGATTATGATTTACAATCATTATCATCATCAGCCTTTTTTTATCCAATGATGATTTACAAAAACACACAATTAAATAGAAACTTATATTACCTAAGACAGCGTTTTGAATACATAATCTAGTTAATACCTGATTTGACGTAATGATGCCAATGCTAAAGTATTTAGATGATTAATCAGAAAAATAATAAGAATTTTTGTTTATAACCAAAAAGTACTATTGTTCATGAAGACTCCTAATAAGCAAATATTGTTTTTTGATTACTGTATCTGTTGTTCCAAGCTCGAAATGATTAGAAAGATGGTGCATGACATCTCAGCTTATGATTTTAATACAAAAGAAATAAGCTCAAATTATAATATAGCGTATGTTATCTTATATAATTAAGCGACGAGACGAGCGTGACGTTCACCCGATGGTAAGTGATACGCTCGCCCTTAACAATGTGACGCTAGTTAGAATGTTATACATTGCACCATATTGCCCCCGACGCCTGAGATATAAGATATTGAGTCTCGTTAACCCAGTAATTATACTAGCTACGACGGCCATCAAACAGGAACACGATAATGTTTGCAAACTACTGTTTGGCGGTAGAATTAGGCACTGCGGTGGTACCCATCTACAGTCTCCGGCAACAGAGACCTATCATCAGTAATGTAGGTAATGTAATAGCGCTAATGGAAGTTTTATGGGTGTGACACAATTTAAGGGTAAAATCATTTGGTGGGGCCCAAAGCCGCTATCAGGTAATACTTGAGGGTATTAATGATCGACTGTGACCGGCGCACCGCACGCGGTGTCGCATTTCAAGCGCGCCGTACTAGAAAACGAAACTCCAACAAACCGCTGCCGACAATAATCTGTTGTCGGACTGCGGCGGGTTTCGGAAGCCGTCCAAATACTCCTCGCGGTACTATTCTGACATTCACCTGTATCTGACATATAAATAATCATGTACATCTATAATTGGTTTATTGGTAACTGCAGTTCAAAAAACATTAGTGTAAGTTCTCCGCTGTATTGTGTAGGTTCTGATCTCCATAACGCAACAGCTAGAAACTTCATTCATAACGCAGAGGTATCTGTTTCAATTCCTGGCCACACGAGGTGACATTAGGAAGATGATAGAATTTTCGAAACCTCTGTAAAAACGTTGCTGTTATAGAGGTTCTTCAGCAACATTTTGCTGGTTGTAATTCTGTTGCCGAAAAAAAATTTTTGGATTAGCCTGCTTTGAAGATTGGGGCCTTCATTATCCACTTTGCGAGCTCGGAGTTGGACGACACAGACTAAGTGGTCTCGTCCATGTCGTGCGTTGCATAGCATGGGTGCTTAGAAGGATTGCGACTCTCGCTCGGACGTGCTTAGTGCAGGGAGGCAACGATGTGGTCCGTAGGAGATCCCAGAGCCCCCGCAACTGAGGATGACCACTGAGAGGGTTTTCGTAGATACAAATCCCATTTAACCTTGTCTTCTCCCCTGAAGCAAAGTCTCTATTGAAAATTATCTCCCCTCCAAATATCAATAAAAGTCTGTTACTCGACCGTCTAGGTTCATTCATATTTCGTATACCTGCCGCCCAACAGCTTTATTTGGATTTGAACGACGTTGGAACCAATGTAATTACTGAGGTAACGAGACTTAATATCTTACATATAAAGACAGTGAGCACAATGTGGTAAACTGTATAGCGTCTTAACTAGTCCCGCTTTCTTATTGACAGGCGTAATAATTATCATCAGGTGAACGTCAAACTCGACTCGTCGCTTTGTCAAATAAAGATCATTTTTGTGTTCCTGAAGAAAAGATTATTCTTGATGATCGCTCTTCACCATCGTCGTGTTTATTTATGTGTATCAAATTATATCATATTAACTATCGCCCACCCGATTTATAGACTCGGGCTGGTAAGAATAGGACTAAGGTAAGCGTAGCGACTAAAAGAGTCTAGGAGTTTCGCGGGTCTTGACGGTGGGGGCCCTTATCGCTCAACAAGCGAGCCTGCCTAGGACGGTGTATGACTCAGCGATGGTGCGTAGGAGGGTTAGGCTCCTCCTCAGAGACCTGTAACACAAAGTGTAGAGGGACACCGGTGCGTTCTATAAGAGATCCCGGAGCCTCTCCGAATGCACTGATGCATAACCCGAGGGGATTTTATTGAATTTGAGTCTCACATAACCATGACTTCCCCCCGGAAGTAGTGTCTTTCGAATATTTCCCCCCCGAAATAAAAAAAAGACCATAACACCCTCGCAAATATCTTTGGAGAAGAATTTTATAAAATTTATCCTTACCTGACCTTTAAATGTCAGAAGCAATATGTCGACCAAATTTTTGAGTTTACGTCTAATAGTTTCGGAAATTTGTGATGTGTCAATGAATCTACGAATACTCCTATATATATAAAAAAATTAGCAAATCATATTGTTAATAATAATAACTGGAGAATTAAAAAAAAGTTAAATTACAAAAGATTAAACAGAGATTTAATTCCGTTCACTTAATATCAACAGCTTAATTTATCTGAAACTGAAATCGCTGATTCTGGCTTCAATAAAATAATGAAAGTAGTAAAGTGAAAGGTTTGAGTAGCACGAGAGGAATATTCAATACAGAACAAGAAGAAACATTCAAAAGATGGTTAAATTAATTTTCTTCATGAGTAAATTACTTGACAATAATTAAAAAGAAATCAAAGCCTCTTAAGCTAGTAGAGTCGGATCAACAGTTAATTATTAATACAAAATATTTTCATCTTATAATAAGTGTTTTAAGTTTATTAAAGTCAGCAGTCACAAGATGATCTCAAGATTAAATAAGTCATATGAAAGGTATTAACAAACTATATCAAGTTTATATATTCCATTCGAGAATATACTAGTATGTGTATCACTGGTGGTAGGTCTCTGTTGCCGGAGACTGTCTAGGTAGCTACCACCGCAGCGCCTATTGCAGCTGACGAACAATTTGCAAACATTACTGTGTTCCAGTTCGAAGGACGTTTTAGCTAGTGAAATGACAGGGGTAACGACACTTAACATCCTGTCTTAAGGCGAAGATTCAGTGCAGCCTTTACCATTCTAACTAGCGCCACGTTGTTTTATGGGCAGGCATATCCTTTACCATCAGGTAAATGTCACGCTTGTCTCGTCGCTTAGTTGAATAAAAAAACTTGATGTTTAAGGTATTGTGTAAAGGTTCGAAAAGTCGAACAGAAAACAAGTTTCAAATATAGTGAATTTAAGTGAATTGCCTGAAGAGTATTATCATCATCATCAGCCGATAGAGATCTACTGCTGAACATAGGTTTCCCTCAAGGTCTCCACATACAGTCAGCTTGGCCTCCAGTACGGCTGGGCAATAGGAGCTGTCTTATGTAGAGGGTTCGTATGGGGGGATTTGGGCCATTTCCCTCCACTCTGACCCAACGCGGGTTAGTAGAAGTATTATATATATACATAATATATATATATATATATATATGTATATGAGGGTATATAATTTCCCACGTTCAGCACGCTGCTTTACATATATTGGTCTTTAAATCCAAGAAACAAAATTAATAAAGTCTATAGATTGAAACCGGTCCATTACGGGTCGCGGTCGGACGATGCCGGTTCCGTGGTTTTTTTTAAATTTGCAACAAAAAAATTAAAGAAATAAGCACCTAAATGTATATACTACTTATTACTTTATAGATGTGGTAAAGTATTTAAATTAAAAACAGTCTTTTACTTATATTAACTTATACACTTAGCGCGAGAGTGGGTTTAATGGTGTTTGTTAATAATTTTTCATTACTCTTTTTCGAAGTTATTTTGTTTTTTTCTTTTTTTCAATAATAACTTGAAAATCACTTGTATTCTATGTTTTCTGAATTTCAAGTAATATAATGTTTATCCAAAAAAGTATCACAGTATGAGATATTATTAATTTTAAATATTAAAACAATAAGACGTTTTTAAGTGATAATTTATACATTTTCATTCAAGAAATTAAAAAATTCTCTTTATCTTCTAATAATCTTTTTAGAGAAATATCCTGGAGAAATATCCAGGTTCATTGACTAGTCACGGGATCTCTGAAACTAATATATGTTAACACTTAAAATTTAGTAAAGATATTGCTTCTTCCAATTAGAGGCTATGATTGATGAACTGAGGTCACCGACATATTCTAAAAGATTGCTAGCGTCAAGTGGCAATGGTTAGGACACATCACCCGAAGGACTGACAGCCGACGGGGCACTAAGGTCCTCGAATGGCTACCGTGTATCGGAAGACGTAGTGTTGGCAGGCCCCCCACCAGGTAGTCCGACGATCTGGTGAAGGTTGTGGGAAGCAGTTGTATGCGGGCAGTGCAGCATCAATTGATGTGGAGATCTTTGGGGGTGAGGGACTGTGTTCAGCAGGCTGATAATGATGAATGGATTACACAAAATTCCTTCTATACTATCAGCTAACAAATTTGTCCGTTTATAAAATTAATATTAGATCCTTACATATGAAATTGGCGTTTTGTACGGGAGGAATATAATGTCAATTTTATTTTTGGAAAATATATTTAATTAATCAAAGTATGCACCGCGTTGTTATCTATGTACTTTTGTAATCTCATAGGTAGTTCATTGATCCCTTTACTAAAACACCATGGGGGGCGAGAATCAATAAGCTCTTTGAAGGCGGTTTGGACTGACGCATCGGAGTTGAATTTCTTTCGTTGTAAGAAGTTGTCCAAATTCCGGAAAAAATGGTAATCTGTTGGGGCAAGGTGCGGGGAGTACGGTGGATGTCGCAGACATTCCAATTGTAGCTCATCTAACTTAGTGGTTGTTTGTTGTGCAGTGTATGGTGGTGGTCTTGCGTTTTCGTGAAGCTGCAGTGGCCTAGAGCGATTGACCAATCTCGGTTGTTTAGCAACTAGTTCTTCCTTCATGGTTTGCAGTTGCCGACAATAGACATCTGCCGTAATCGTTTGGCCAGATTTTAGAAAGCTGTAGTGGACGACACCGGCGCTAGTCCACCAAACACTCACAAGTAACTTTTTCTGAGTTAATTTTCATTTAGGGCACAATTTGGCTGGGTCTCCAGGATTCAGCCATTGCGACGAGCGCTTCCGATTATCGTACAGTATCCACTTTTCATCACAAGTAATGACTCGATTTAAAATCCCTTCATTATTGTGTCGGCTGCACAAAGTAACACAACAGTCGACGCGTATTTCATGTTTTCCATTTTACGGTAATAAGCGACGCCAAAGAAAAAAAATAATGAGGAAAAAACAAAAAAATTACTGTTTTCAAAACTCAAATGAAGCAGCTAAAAGAATTTATAAATTTGAATTTGGATTTCTTAACCAAAGAGAAGATATTTCAGATCAAAGTGGTCAGTATCATCTAAGTAACTCCATTAAAAGAGATTGGATTCAAACCTATTTCCATTCGGTCACTGGTTTTGTCCTAGATACAGCCCTATCGCTGCTTTTTATTAATACATATACACATATATTAACTAACAGACTACACTTTCTCCGTGACACACATATACCATATGCTACGATATATATATTATTGTAACCTTACATACTGGTTACGTTACTGGTGGTAGATCTCTGTTGCCAGAGAGCGTTTAGATAGGTACCACCGCAGCGCTTATATCTGCCACAAACATTACTATATTTCCGTTTAAAAGACGCTGTTGCTAGTGAAATTGCTTACCAGCACAACATGATGCTGTGTATATCATCCTAACTAGTGTCACGCCACGACTATAAGGTCAGGCGTATCACTTATCATCAGATGAACGTCCCGCTCAACTCGCCGCTTTGTAAAACATAAAAAAAATATGTTATTAACCCTGGGAAGTAATAGCATTTTTTATTATACACAACTTCTTTCCATATATATAGAAAGATATTTCTTAAATAATATTTACTTGAATGTCTTCAAAATAAATAATGATGATTCTTCTTTTTTACTATGCAAAAGTTTTACTATATATAAATAGATCAAGTAAATATGTAGTAGAATAGTATCAACGAATTATTACCGATTATATTACTTAAGTAATCATAAACAGCTGCAAGTTCTGATGATACCATAAGCGACTTACACAACAGGAAATAGGTTATTACGTGAAATAAGGTCAGGACGAATTTAACGTTTCATTGTTAGGTCGCGACGTATACGATCTACTGAATCGATAACATTGAGTACTATTCGTTTCACATCCGCTTCATCATGAGGCCTCGAAGACCCGGTCTTCCTAAAACTTGCGTTCACAGTATAATGTTAACTTCAAAAAGAAAACTGACGTTTTTTCCTTGGTAGATAGGAAATGGACTATAGTCGATGTAATGTATGAAAATCAAATATGAAAGAAACCTCACCACCGGAACTGAGTGGGAAATGAAACTAAAAACTTAAAAATACGGGATGGTTAGTATGTGTACTTTTCAAGGACACACTAATATACAGACGAATAGATAAACATAAATTTATAACATCCCTCTTTATTAGTCAAGGGATAAAAACAGCAAGGGATACTTTCCTACATCAGTTCTTTTTAGAATCTTTTAAAAGTTGCCAAAGATTATAATGGTTGCTTTTATAATAAAATGAAAGCTTTCAAAAAACTGAAATCGTTCTTAGATCAGTTTTAGTCATTTTCGCGTAATAGACGATAAGAAAAAGAATTCTCTGTTTCCGGTGGCAGGACTCAGTTATCGGAGACTGTCCAGGTAAATAACAGCGCAGCATCCATTCCATCCATATAAAGAGAAACAAAATTGGTTTCCCTAATTACTGTATACCACTAGGTACATCTAGTTACAGATCAGGATCCAAGAACATGTCGATGCTTGTCTTTTGATATGCCGTGGGGATAGTTAGGATGTTATACACTGCACCATATTGCGCTCGTCGCCAGAAATATAGAATGTTAAGTCTCATTACCCCAGTAGTTACAATTGCTACAGCTTCCTGCAAACCGGAACACAGTAATGTTTGCGCACTACTGCTTTGCAGCGGAAATAGACGCTGCGGTGGTTCCTGCCTATATGATCTCCGACAATAGACACCTATCACCACATAATCTCGTGATGAGTAAATGAATCTCTGGATATCTCATATGTATATGACTACTATAGTCTGTTATTTGAACGTTGATTTATTATGATCGTTATTATTGATTACGTTATAACGCATAATTATAAGCTCGTTATTTAAATACATGATGTCATTTTAATAATAAAGTATGAAATCTTTTATTATGCGCTTTTATACTAACAATCGGCCGATGGGGCAGCAAGGTCCTCTAACGGCGACCACGTACTGACGTGGTCCGACGAACTGGTAAATGTCGCGGGTAGCAGCTGGTTGCAGGCAGCGCAGGACTTATCAATGTCGAGATCTTTGGGGGAGGCCTATGTCCAGCAGTGGACGTTTTCAGCTGATGACGATGTTACTAATAATTTATTGTTTCGAAATAATGTTATGCCGTACTTGATGTATAGTTAGGTTAAGCATTATAATGATTATGTTAAATATATATACGGAACTTTGCTTGAGCAGATCGTTTTCTCCCGGGTTTGCTTTAACCACGGTGAAATCTGTATGAATCTGTGTATCAGTCAAATACCTTAATTTTAAACAGTTTTAACTTTAAGAGTTTTCTGTAAACATCCTTGATAATTTAAAACATATATTTAACTAGTTAAGCAAGACATATATAGCCATATATATAACATATAATAGCGAACATTTCATTGTTATAAGTGCTAAAGAAAGTATTTTTCAAAAACTCAAGCGGGACGTTATCGTGGCGCTAGTTAGGACGTTATACACAGCACCACATTACGCTCGTCGCCTGTGACATAAGATTTTGAGTCTCATTAACCCAGTAATTACACTAGCCTATATCGTCTTTCAAACCAAAATGCAGTAATATTTGCAAATCTATATTTGTAGACAGAAATGGGAGCAGCGGTGGTACTTACCTATACGGTCTCCTGCATGAGACCTAACACCAATGATATAGTGTGCTATAAATAGCTGAACTGCAGAACATATCTCACAAAAATCTATGGAGAATATTCTAGAACAGTATCCTTTATAGACGCAGACTTAACACCCTGTTATCGTCATCATCATTATCATCAGCTGATAGACGTCATTGGTGGACATAGACGTCCCTCAAACATTCTCACACGATCAAGTAAGAATTCATATGGGGAGATTTGGATCATTTCCCATCACGCTGGCCCAATGCGGGTTGGTGGGAGCCAGAGCCTCGTTTGTTGATTAGCAGGGTGCACCACCAGCAGGTGAGGTTGGCTTGGGTAAGTGAGTTCTTGTGCGGGACCCCTTACACTCCCTGTTCGTTAATCTCTTATTATGTATATGGTACAAGCTACAAGACGAACGAGGCGTTTACCTACCGGTAAGTACTTGGCTTGAAGAATGAGAGGTTAGTTAAGTTCTGTACACAGTACACCTTTATACTGGTTGCGAGTTGATAACTCTCATCAAGTTATTCGACGAAGCGAGGAGACGATCAAGCTATTCACTTGATCGAAAGTTTTACACCTGTCCATAACAACATGGCGATAATTAGGATAATATACACTGCACCACATTGTACTCGTCGCTTTGATCCAATTTATTATTCTTGTTTTCTATTAAAGTTATATCAATTGACACCATTTATAACTTAAAATCATGAGTTTCTTGTTTAAACGCTATTTAAAAGCTTTTCACAGATGCAAACAGCAATTCAGATAAAGATCTGTAATTATAATTTTCTTAAGTTATATCGAAATGCCGTTCACAATGTAAAAATAACATTTAAACAAGAAACTGTGTTAGTTTTAAGTACGTACAATTAACACAGTTTCTTGTTTAAATGAGCAGGACGTTTACCTGATGATTAAAGATACGGCTGCGCATAACAACGTGGCGCTAAGATAACTACTGCACCACATTAAGCTCGTCGTTTGAAACATAAGATGATGAGTCTCGTTACTCCATTAATTACACTAGCTACAGCATCCTCTAAACCAGACACACAGTAATGTTTGCATACTACTGTTTGTCGAATGTCATAGACGCTGCAGTGGTACCTACCTAGACGGTCTATAGCAGTTACAGCGCCATTTTAACTTAAGCAATTAAGTTTTTTACCACTTTAATGGTACTAACAGTCGCTGCAGTGTCAAGGTATTGTACTACAGAAACTACCGACTTCTTAAAGATTTTTTTAATTTACATTGGGGTTGTAGCTAGTGTAATTACTGGGGTAACGAGATTCAACATCTCGTCTCAATACACGGACACAATGTGGCGCAGTGTATCCTATTCTTATTAGCGCTACGTTGTTATAAGGCACCATAAGGTAAAAGTCCTGTTCCTCTCACCGTATATTTGGATAAAAAAAAATACAAAGATGAATTAGGTCGTGATGAAATTTAAAAAAAAAAACATATCAACGTAAAATAAAGTAATATTAGGGCATTGTACTGTGTATGTCTCGATATTACCTAATATACATAAAATAAAACAGCGGTACGTTGACCTGCAACATTTCGAATTTTTAATACGTTGTTATGGGCGGGCGTATCACTTACCATCAGGTGGAACATCTCGCACGTCTCGTGGCTTTGTACTACAAAAAATATATATTAGGTCCTTACATATGAAATTAGCGTTCTGTCGCACTGACCACTTTGATCTGAAATATCTCCTCGTTGGTTAAGAATTCCAAATTCAAGTTTATAAATTCATTTAGCTGTTACATTTGAGTTTTGAAAACAGTCATTCATATGTTTTTTCCTCATTATTTTTTTCTTCGGCGTCGCTTATCACCGCACAATGGAAAACATGAAATATCGGTATATTTACGAGCAAGAGTTCTACCGTGGCACCAGTACTGCGGAAACAGCTCGAAGGATTAATGATGTGTATGGCGCTGGTGTCACAAAAGAAAGCACAGTGCGTTTTTCGTTTCAACGTTTTCGTTCTGGAATTTTCGACCTTCAGAACCAACCCCGAAGACGGCCGGAGACGAAGTGGAAAATGAAGAATTAAAGGCTACCTATGAGATGACAAAAGTTCATAGATAACAACGGTGCATACTTTGATTAATTAAATATATTAAAAAAAAAACGATTGACTTTATATTCCTCCCGTACAAAACGCCACTTTTGATATATAAGGACCTAATATATACTGTTATAGAAAGAAAAAATTCCAGATCTTGCTATGAACTCAGATTTTTTTTATTACACGAAGCAACGAGTGAGGCGTTCACCTGATGGTAAGTGACACGCCTGCCCATAACGTGGCGCTGGTTAAGATAATATATACAGCAACAAACTTCAGACATAAGATGCCAAGTATCGGTATCCCAGTAATTACACTAGCCAAAATACAGTAACATAGAGTATATTCATTTTGTTTTTATATGTTTTAATCAATTTTCATTTCCAAAGTAAGGGGCTTAAGCTTACTGTGAGTTTCGGTACGAAAATTATTATTATTTATTATTATGCCCGAGTTAAAAAAATATAACATATAAATAAAACGAGCAGAGTCTAAAGCAATCTACACCCGTATAAAGTTGGAACTTTCAAACTTCGGCAATTGAAAAAAAAACTCGTTTCTGTCCCTTTTTTGGAGCGGCCACTGACTTTAGTGATTAAAATGAGAATAACTAACCTTGTACTTTTCCATTCGGTTCCATTTTTAACTAATTAATGCTTAAGTAGTTAAATATCCTACAGTATACAAATGGTTATCTTTGGTACTTTAGTAATTGTTTAAAAAACTAAAGTAAGTAATCAATGGATATTCTTATAAATTGTTTGTGAATTTTTTAATCGAAATTTTAACAATGTTTTTTATAAATAAGAAAACATCTGGGAGAACTGTATCATAAAGAAAATTATAAAATTATTATAAACCTTCATATATAGACATATACTAGTGGTAGATAACTGTTGCCGGAGACCGTCTAGATATCATCGCAGTTCCTATTTCTGCCCACTAACAGTATAGTGCAAACATTACTATGTTCCCGTTTCAAGGGCGTTGTAGCTAATGTATTTACTGAGGTACTGAGACTCAACATCTTATGTCTCAGGCGACGAACACAATGTGGTGTAATGTATATCACCCTGACTAGCCCCACGTTGTTACGATCAGGCGTACCACTTACATTCAGGTGAACGTTCGGCTCATCTCGCCGCTTAATCGAATAAAAGAAAAATATGTAATTTTAAGAATATTTGGACTTGGATACAATTTTTATATTTTATCTCTCTCTGTCTCTCTCTCTCCGTGGCATTTATTATTCCCATCTGATGGTGGGGTCTGCCTTTCTGGTCTTTCTCTTCTACTTCGCTCTGTCGGACGCGTCCTCTTCGGTATATTTTTATATTTTATAATTTCTTTAAATATTTTCATCTGATCATTTTCATTCTCCCTTATTGAGTTATTATGAAAACACGAAGTAAAGATAAAGAGTTGGTTTGTCATTGGAAAAAGCCTTATAACCTTGCATGTAAAATTAATTTAATTAAGTTTACGATATAATTCTCTGGCCCCAACCTTCTGATCGCCATAATCGGAAGCTTCTGTACGTTGAGTAACAATCTTTAAAACAAGTCTCTTCTAATTATATATCTTGTGTATATATATTAAAATTATATAACCAATAATTTTTAAACCTGTTTTATAGAAATATTATGGACTGTTATCCGTATCTATGAAATGAACTTATCAAATCTGCTATACTAAAACTGTTCAGTACAAAATAGATACATTCGTTAAAAAACTCTTATAAAATTTAAAAACAGGCGGAAATAAGAGAATAAAAAGATAAATCTTCTATTTTTATAATCTGTGAAAAAACCGGTTGTACCTACAAGGCAAATATATATATCTCTGCATACATGGCAGACACAAGACACAAAACATTTGTAATCTTTTAATTAATTATAAATAATAAACAGTTTATATAACTTGTATATGGTAATAAATATATGGTAATTCGAAAGTTGCTTTGCAAAGGGAAGGTAATTGAATATTGTTGCAAGTATTAAAAAGTAAAAAACCGGTTAATGCGCCTTTTTTTTATATAACTCTCACGAATTCATCGCGTATTTAAGTCTCTTCACCTATACTATTACATATAAAAAAATTGAAAAATCGTTTTTAATTTTATGTGATATACAAAAAATATGTTAATAAATATTTATCGCCCATTTGAATTTTCTTATCCCCACTTTTTTTCATCAGTTCTACACGAATTTAAGTAAACTCACATGTGGCGAATTATTGTATGTAACCCGTTGGTTATCCACCGACGAAGAGATGAGTGGCTCGTGTTCCTCAGATCCGGCAGTCATTTTTATTTTATACTATTTAACTTTGAACACTGTTTAAAAAAAATCTTTGTACTTAAAATTATATCACAATCATCTTAACACTTATCGAAAAAAAAAACTACCCTGTAATTTTTGTTTTTTTTTTATTATTATCTTGGCGGGAAATTTGACAGGGCGCGCGTCACGGCGTACGCGTTGCAGTAGACGGTACGCACAGTACTGCGGGCATAGACTAACTGCTTAGCATAATTCCGTCACCGCTCGACATTTCACAGGCCATCTCGTTATATTGCTTACAACTTATGTTTGTCCTGTTCATCAAGCATTCTTTGTTGATACTGTGATAACATGGCTTGAATGTATTTAAAATTCAAGATAATTTATTATAATACGCAGAGGCAACTTCATGCCTTTTAAGCCAGTTATTCTCTAATAATATAAGTAAAAATCTCTGCGGAGTATATGTATTAATTATTAATACTGTATGCATAAACCGCTGTGGCTAGATAATTAAAATAAATTATTAGTTCTTATTGTATCTTTAAGCTGGTTGAGACACTGACCAGAAAATAGTAAACGTGGTCAATGACAAATATGGTTGTGGGCTCTGTTGTGGACTGGACCCAGTCTGTTATCTGACTGATTTAATGCTAAAAATATTTAACATATCCTCAGGTTAGGTGTTACTTATCAATCAGGATAATCTTGGTTGTAATGGTACGAAGGTATACTATAAGACTGTACATAACTCAGAAGTCAACTTCAACTGGTCCACCTACCGTTAATAGACAATCGTTTTATTACTTTATTTTGAAATATATATAATAAGACCTCGAAAAAATATTTTCATTCTTTCTTGACTCTGATACCATAACATCCATTTACGTCCCCACTGTTGGAGAACAGGCCTACTCTCAATATGAGGGCAATGGGCCATAGTCACCACGCGGGCCCAATGCGGATTGGTGACTTCACACACATCTTAGAATAAATTCTAATTCATGTGCAGGTTTCCTCGCGATGTTTTCCTTCTCCGTTCGTATTTCGCGGTTGTTACTGAAGCTCACAAATGTACATAACTTAAATATATAGTCATCGGTACATGACAAGATTCCAACCTGCGATCTTCGGAATGAAAGCCGCACGCTCTAACCATTAGGTCAACGAGCTATGACACTCGATAAGAAATAATTTGTATCATTTGCCGCCAGTAGATTTCTCTTACCCGTTTCAGTTACTCAATTTGATCAATCGTACAAATATAACTTTGTTTCTATTTAAAAGGCTCGCTGAGCTGGTGAAGTAATTGTACGCATTATAATTGGACGCACTATTGTATCTTGAATCAGTGAACACAATATAGTTCTATAAATACAATAAGACCACATTATTTGCTCACCATCAAATGATCCGACTCGTTTCGCTGTTTTTTAAAGAAAAATTTTTAATTTTATTAAAACTGGTTTTCCTTCGTCGCAACATTAGGGAATATTAAATATTTCATTAGAAGAAAAACTCTGCTACCTGTATGTAAACGTTTATTCAAAAATCATATTGGAGATAGCAAATAATTATTCAGTAAATTATTTTATACATTATTTTAATGAATATCCATCATTACTTTCGTTATTCATATGAATATAACATGACACATGACAAAGGAACTATTGTATCGTAGACTTGAGATGATTCGTGAGCTTAAATATAATGCCTTATAAATATGGCGAAAGTTATATTATAATTCTTAATGGCTAGTTCACAGTGATGCCGCCCGTCGTTGCGTGTACTCGCTCAAAATATTTGGTGATTTCCCTACCATGATGTCGACCTTCGCACGACCCCAACAAAACCTAAATATTCAGATAGTGTATTAAATAATATCGTTATACATTACAAAACGCACGCTTACTTCAAAAAGGACTAATCAGCGATATCACCTACAAGCACTCACAGCTTTATTTATACACAAATTATACAATTGTATATACACTCACAAAGGACCGTCGTGTGCCTCTAAACTTATTAATTAACAAAACTATACATTAACGTATCGGATATTTAGCACTACATAGGAAGCATTTTAGTTTATACTGAGCCTGTTCATAAATATTAATGTCTTCACTACTTACATATAACCTATTATTAATTCACTAAAATGCTGTGAAGAGAATACAAAACCTAAATCACCAAAGTGCCTTTTTTTCCCCCCATTTTCATTTGGATAAAAACACCAAAAATTGTCAGTTACCCAAATACCAATATTTTGTGAATAATATGCATTTGCTATTGGTTAACTTTAAATATAGTCATATCTATATATAAATGGGATATAGTACTATATAAATATTTGTTAAATATTTTATCTAAAATATTGTTCGATCTGATTGGAAGCTATTGTTTGTAATTTATGGAAGGTCTGTATAAATGAATTTCGTGGAATTATAATGGTTATTTAAAAACCAAGGGTTTTATATATTGGTTGTTAATGTATATATTCATTATTATAAACAAGCAGATATTGTAGCGGATATCCTCTTTTTAATTCTTAGGGTCAAAATAGAATCGAAGCTTTTATTAAACTTAATACACAACCGGAGTTCAATTTGAAGAGATGTGCGTGGTTACCTCTGAAAAATAAATAATTTCAAATTTCCTCCACCTCAAATTAATTCCTGATTTCAGATTCACATCTATGTCTGTCTTAAAACGAAGTTTCACTAAAACTATCATGATGGATGCAGGAAAAAATAATATCGTTTTGAATTCCTAATAAAGTTAATATAAACATTAAATGTACACCTTGCTACTAAAAAAAAAACATCAAACATTGATTATATATGAAAAGTTTAAATATTTTTAATAGTATTTAATTACATAGTATATATTGTGATGAATTATCGTATAACTATTTTTGTTTTTTTTAACATATCGGAAGCAGATTCGTGAAGACATCGTTTACATCCATATGAACAATATCAACATGTATTTGTAAATATTTTCAGGGCACAAAACTGGTGACACTTGAATGGTTTATTGCTAAATATGGCGATCAGTCTACTTTGAATTGCTTTTGGCAGTGTGTTGGATAGCGTTAGAATTAAAAAAAAAATTGATCGTTTCTATGTTATATTGTTAACAAACTGGACCGGTTATTGACCTAAATGTTATACTACTAAAGGTCCAATTTATTAAACATAAGCTAACGAATGGTAAACTCGAATGTAGATGAAGAAAAAAAATATTGCGGTGAGGAGAAAAAAAAATTAACAGTAAATAAATCGGAATTTCTGCATCTGAGCCCGTTTGAATGTAGGGACGTATAAAATGAAAACAGGCCGATTTTTCGAAGGAAATGGACTAAGAAATGTAATGAACCGGCTCAGCTTTCATACTATCCGTAACATTACTGATATTCGTTTCTATTTGGAATGGGAGAATCTTTGAAAAAATATCCTGCCTTCTGGTGACACGTCAGTATTATGAGGAGTTTTCACCGACTAAAACAACCTCGGTACACGTCCTCGGCGTTAGGAGAGATCACACCCCCTTTCGAACACAACCGTGTCTCCCGATAATCCTAGACTATGTGGTATATTTATTTATTTAAAACTAAACGTCCGCATAAATATTTAAGTTAAAAGGTTAACATATTTCAGAAGTATCTACCTCGTTACATATAAATATATATTTAACTACAACGCATACATTTCCGACTTGCAGCATTATATGTTAACTACAACGCGTATTTCGATAAGTAAACTAATTAATATGAACTATGTTACAATGATCTTTATACTAATTTAAAATGACTATTGATATTGTCTTCTACTTGCTTTTAATATGAAAAAAAAAAAATTATTGTATATTACAATACTGCGTACATTTCGTTTTGTTGTATAAATGTTAATCTTTTCCAAGGTTTAATCCGTTATAATGTTAAGAGGGGTTGGCCTGCAACGACATAATTTATTTTAGAGAAATTACTAAACTAACGAGATTTGGTATCTTGTATCTCAATGACGAGCACAGTGTGATGCAGTGTATATCATCCTAACTAGCACCATATTATTACGGTCCAGATATAACTTATACATCAGGTGAATGTTAAAAAAATGCTAGAAGACAAGCACTAATATCTCCCATTATCGTATCCCTTCCGTGTCTTATAACAAAAGGGATCCGAAGAGTGGAAACTGGACGCGATAATAAGTTATGCTTATAGTAAATGTATTTAATAACTTGTCTTTTTTTAATGTGATATTAATATAACATAATACAAGAGTGATCGTTAGACACTGGGTACATACATGGTCAAGTAAGAACTATATTATTACATTTAATATAGACAATAGAAAAATCGATAAAAGAATAGGTTAGTGTTGATTTACAAGACTTTCAAGATAAATAGCATAAAGTTTAATATATTACATCTGCATCATATATATGATTTATCCGTTATATTTTATACTTCCATATTAGCGATGATTTTCTCATTTATCCCACGCTTACTGTCAATGAAATCTAAAAGCAAGTAGAAGGTGTATAACACAAACAAATTGGCATGAATCACACATAACAAACCCTTCATTTATATTTGGGTAGGAAAAATAATGGCTGACGAACCTAGTCTTCAACACAAACACTAGTCAACGCAATGCATTTGTATAAAATTCTATGAGTGCTAAATGTAAATGCATTTCACTACCGATTACCTAGCGTTACCGTAATTTTATTAAACAAAGTTCATAATTTTAACCGATTACCCTCAGCACTATTTGAGTAAATGACACCGTGAGGTAGGTAGAAATATTAATATCGACATTAACACTTTATATCGTAAAAAAAAAACCGCCCTAAACTGTATGGTGTTATAATACTGCTAAAATCTATGATAATTACGCCCTCGCTACGAAGGTTTAGTTGATTCAGTGATTATAAAAAAAATTACACTAATCGTCGTGGGCAAACATGATGCGTTTGCCGCTTAAGCATTAAAACTCGTCAATGAGAGCGTTCACAGTAATATTTTCCTATAACGACAAGCTTTCGGTCTTTACCGATGGCCTGGGCAGACGTTCGCGGCAAATGCGGCCTACACCAACGCCTGACTTACTGATTTAAAAAAAAAAATGTTTTATGTTTAAAAAAAATACTGAATTATTAAGTTTCCAATATTGCATCAGAAACTTACAAAATTAGAAAAAATAGCGTTTAATTTTCGTTAACCTTCAAGCTTACAATTTTTAAGCATACCCACAAAGTTAATAAGATTTACGATTCAGCATTTTTCATAAAAAATTACATATTTAATGTCTTTTGTAAGAAATAGTCAGGGGCTGATGTTCAATGACAACTGACTATCTTTCAATTAGTACGCGCATATGCCGACCGGAAATAATCACAGCCAAAATGGCCGCCATTTGCCAGCTAACTTCCACTTACCTAATCTACATTAATTTACGTTTAAAATACCAAATCTCACAATATTTTTGTTAGTTGGGTACGGTTTTAGAATGTCTTTCTTGCTAATTTAGTAATAATCATATATAAAATTAATTTCAAAGGACATTTCAATAATATATATTATCAGCAATTGTCTATGATGTATTTTTTAACCCTCCTCATATTGCCACGCTGGGACTCCTCTCACAAGGAAAGCCAAGGTTATTTTTCCACCAAACAGGCCAAGAGCGGGTTAGTAAATATCACACGTCCACGAAAACTGTTCTTGGAACATGTCAGTTTAATCACGACGCTTTCCTTCACCGGATATACAAACTCGGTTCGGATCGAATCCGCGCTTTTTCCAGACATATAATGTGCACGACCTCTACCAATACCAAGTCTTTGTTATTATATTCAAATATTTATATAAGAATTACGATTCCTTTAAGGAATACAATCCTTAACAACTAAGAAATAATTTTGCAGTCCTTCAGTTAATACATTTGTACAATGAATTGATTTAAAATATAAAACCACACCCAACTAATACCGGAGCTTACAATACATCCAAACTAAAACTAAACTAGTAGTTGCTACGTCGTTTCAGTTGATGCCTCGGATACCACAGTTCACTATAATAAAGTTAAAATCATAATGTTTATACATCTTTATTACAATTTTAAGCTTTCCTTTGGCCTTATTACAGAATAATCTCTTTCTAAATATTTTCATCTCACCATTTCATTGCAAGATTTATGTTTCGTTTTACCCTCAACTTTTATGATAACTTCATTGCCATCATGTTTTATAAGGAGATATCTTATAATAAATTATACAAACACAACATGTTCAAAACTTATATCTTTTCTATAATCACATGGTTCAGCAAATCATTATCAGCCAATAGACATCCTCTACTGAAGATAGATCCAAAAATTAAATGGCTTGAACTATTGGAACTTTTCTTTATTAGATGAAGCATAGATGAACACATGACATTCACTTGATGGTAAGTGATAAGCCCACACAATGATGCGGTGGTTAGGATGATAGATATTGCACCACATTGTGATGATACAAAAGATGTTAAGTCTTATTAACCACATTAATTTCATATAATTGATGATTATTTTTCCTTTACCAAAAGATCTTGTTAATGTTACAAGTTAATAAAAGTGATCAAAGGATCAATATGGTCTTTTTTAGTTCAACAATTAACTCATTGTTGTCTTCAAGAGGAATTCTAAATGCAGCTAGGAACTCATGTATATATGGTTATAACAATGCTGAAGTTGTCTCCTGGGTTTCACATATTATAGGCCTTTAAATAATACCTCGAAAGAACAAATCAAATTGGATATATGCTTACAATACTACTTTACTTAGGTTATTTCATGGTCATATTTAATGTAACGAAAATTGGATATCTCAAAAAAATATATCTATTCATCATCATCAGCCGGTTGGCATCCACTGCTTGACACAGGTTTCCACCAAACATCTCCAATAGGTCCTGCACTTCTCACACCTAGCAGTCCATTACATAACATAAATGCATATTAGTATAAAACCCTAATTTCAATCGACATCCTTTGATACCAACATTTTCAGTATCCGAGACAGCTCGTTATATAATTAACACGTCACAGCACTATCAACGACATAACAACAAAGCCACAATCACTGCACACAATCATATGCAACTTCATCATATCTCACTGTGTATCTATTAGATAAAGGCCCATGCGCATTAACGTCTTTTAAACTGCAATGCGTTCAGAACTCGGCAGCTCCCACCACCTACAGGGTCTGCGGCGTGTGTTTAGACGGCTGTCGCTTCAGCCGCCTACTGACCGGTCACTGTCAGTTATTCTTGTCAATGTTGTGTATGGCCCAGTTGACAGATGCCTTCCATGAGTTCTTCACAGCCTCTATGAACTTTAGCCGGAAGTGCTCAAGTGCTTTCTCTTCTGATAAGTCCATTACCTATTAAAAAAATATATAATAATACATATTCTCTTTGCGGGTGCAAATTGTTATGTAAATATCATTTAGGCCCTCAGGTGTTCTTAAGTGATCATTGGATATGCTGTTGCAATTATTTCCCATGAGATACTTTTTTTATATATGGTAGACTGGTAGTTGGAATTTTCCCAACCTAAATGAATTATTGTACTGTCGGTTATTTTGTATTTTATGTAAATAACCATATCCAGTTTTAATAATAATTGAAATAAGTAAGATACATTAAAATATATTACAATGGCACTATAGCCAGCAGTGGACGTCTATCAAGCAATAGTCATGATAATGATATTAAAATATACCAAAGTTTCTCGAAGATATTGCAAGTCCTTTTCTGATCTTAACTCAGGTAGACCAGTGGAAATCATCATTGAAAACAGGGACAAGATGAGATGACCATGCTTCCGGAGAATTTTAAAAGCCTGTAAAACAAAAAAAATAATCAAAAACTAGTACATAAAATGTGATAAAACGTTAAAATGTAATGTTATTCAACTACTCTACATTTAAGATAAAAATCTAACAACGTGATAAAACTATTTTTCTTCATAGGTGTAACAACACAACCAGGACATTCACTCAATGATAAGAAATATGCTGTATTCAACATTGTGCTCTTCTTGTCGTTTTGAGACATGATCAAGGCAGAAATAGAAGCTATGATGGTACATATCAAGACAGTCTCTAAAAGAGATCTACCAGAAGCAAAACAGAAATTTTCACTAGCTATTATTTTACTTTTGTCTACCTAACGAATTCCTTTCAAGTTTGTAATAAAGTATTAAAAAAACAATATGGATGTTCAACTAGAACTGACCGTTTCACAATGTTCTTTGAATATCTTAAAATCCAGCGCTTCGTTGACTCCGGAACCGCGCTGACCTTTATTGATAACGTGGATGAAGTCATGCGTCAGGACAAATGGGACACGTTCTCTTTTGAAACCATACTTTTGCTTGAAGTGGCCCAGAAAGTGTCCAAAGTCTATGTGGAAAAGCTGTAACAGTACAAACATATTAAAAGTATTAAACTTAAAAACCTCAAAAATGAAATTATTTCTAAGATAGTAAAAAAATATTTTTGTTGAGCTCTGGTAATAATAATTTCAAATTAGTCCTAAAATAACAAAATTATTCCACAAGAAATGCAGAAAAGTATCCCTCACATGACAAATGATCTGATAAAGATTGACGGAAGTTGATAAATGCGAACAACGAAAACTCGATGTGGAAATCACTTGGCGAAAGGAGGGGAGGCATGATCCAACAATCGACGATTATCGACTATTGATAATGAAAAAAAATTTAAGTATATTAAACACAGAAAATCTCACCTGTCCACACTTTTTGACCATGATATTATCCGGATGTCTGTCTGCTATGCCCAGAACATATGTGGCAACACAGTAGCCCGCGCAGCTCATTGTGAACTCCTCCACAGCTTTGTTGAACCCAATATCGGTCGGATTTTGCTTTCTCAGCCATTCTTAAAAAAAAAACCATTGTAACATTTTAATGAATATAGAATAATTTATATCTACACTAACTAGACACCTGCTCTTATGGTATCCCGTCATGATTTATTGTGAATGCCAACTTGAAATTGATAAAGAAATCTATTTTATTGAACAATTGTATTATTTCAACAAAAAATACAATTGCTTAAAAACTAAGTTACAAATTAAAATAACAATATAAAATAATAGTAATAATATTAATTCAGATATCTGAGACAAATCGATCTCTTATAAATATCTGGACATCTTCGATATCATCATCTTGAAATTGATCACTTAACCTAGTCTAGTCTAGTGTATTTTTTTAAAAAAATAGCAACGGTATTATGGCGGACGTTTAAAAAATGTGCAATATATAGATGGTAGCTATATATGATAAAAAATTCGACACTCGTCCAAGCTCTACAGCTTATGGAATGGTATTACAAAAGAGGGTGATCGGGCGCTGCGCCGCAAGCTATCACAGGGGGTCAGAATTCACTTGGCCACTAATAGATAATTGCGGTAATCTAACAGCACGTTAATATTTGTGTAAGGGTTGAATACCATATTATTGAACTTACGGAACAGATTAGCCTTGTATATAGTGGAGGCTGCATTGAACAGAGCGCTCTGCTTCTGTATATTGGCAACTGTTTCTGCATCGTCGACTACCTCGATCATGCCTACGGCGTACTCAAGTGATATGCAATTGTATGGATTCAGTCTGGTGACAAATCATTAATTTTAGAATTATTAATAAAATAAAATATATTTATATGAATGTATTCTATTTTATTCCAAAAAACAACATATCCCACAATACATTGACCTGATGGTGATTGGTATTGACAACACCAATGTGGCGTTAGGATGATATGCTCTATCACCACATTATGTTCACTGCTTTTGGAGACAGATTTAAGTCTCAGTAACTTAGTATTACCCTACAGCACCCTTTAAATCGGAACACTATTGTTTGGCAGAAATAGATGATACTTACCTACTTCAACCTCATGTCTACGACGACAGTGTGGCGCAGTGTGTTCCCAACACCGTAGTCATACCATCAACAAGCAGTATATCCTGCTTGTTCCCCACTTTTAGATTTAAAAAAAAAGTGCTCATATAAATTAAATACCTAAAGTCATATCCTGCGTTCTTCCAGAGCCGGTCCATGATTCTCAACATTTGAAGGGTGAACATATCCTGGCGCAGGTCGTCGCCGATCTTTAGGATGATGCGTATATCAGAACCGGTGGGGTCTACATTCTCAAACTCTAACATTAGAGGTCGCATCTTACTATCCATTACTCTACATCGTTCTGGTCTGAAAACAATATTTTTTTTTAGTGACTAAAAACTAAATTTTTTTAAAGATAGGTAGTCATACATCTGAGAACTGGAATATTATCAACTTTGTGTGATTTCATAGTATGCCATCACCAAGTCTTATTGTCACCGAAAGTCATTGAAATTAAAATTGTGTAAGCCAAATGTTCTTTCTTAATATTTGATCGAAAAATAATTATAACAATTGTATGTATAATTTTAATATTAATCATCGTCATTTGCAATTAATAGTATCAACGAAAGTAATGAACAAATATGATAATGAACAGTGAATAGGTTTCTTCTAGACTAGTGCACTTTCACATTACACCTCTGCCTATTATCAGAGGGGGATCGTGGTCAAGCACTAATCTACAAATAATAATAATAAGACTTACTTTATTTTTTTGCAAATTAGACCAGGAGTAAGCGGTGACACGAAATCACAGAGTGTTTCAATGCAATGTTGCTCTTGCAAATGCTGGTGTAACGCCGCACGAGCTTTCGATATCTCTTTCTTCTTTCGCACACATTGACTCGCCCCTAGAAATATGAATAGATATTAAAATATTATTTTTACCTAACCAGGCGGTGAATCGTTCTCCACCCGGGTGATATTTATCCCTAGTGGTAAAAATCAGATGTCCATTATGATGTTTACATCGCTTCTAAATGAGGTCATCTTCTTTAAGTATGATATGTCTTGTTGCCAACTTGTCTTACCAGTATTAGTAGCATTTCTGTATGAGTGATATTTGTACACAACTGTATGACGGGAGTACCGGGGAGTTTATCTGGAGGGTCTAGATTTCCTCCAAAAAAGTTCATAATTTAGACATCACAAAAGTTAAACGTAGTAATAAAAGTATATTGATATTTTCGTATACTAACATTTAAGTTTGTCGAGACATGTGATTTGTCGCATGAGGGTGTTGATGTGGTCCTGGCAACCGCGGCAGTAAGCCTCGAGCATTAGGCCAAAGCGCACCGACACTGCAGCCACGTGCATCTCCGATCTGTACAATATTTTAGTGTTCTATTTAGATATAACATTAACTTATTTATTTTTTGTAAAATACAAAGATTGCGCAAAAAAAATATTGGCTATCCAAAAAAAAAATTAATACCGCAAATGCCAGAAGAGAAAGTGCCCAATAGTCATGTTATTGAAAGCCCGCTGTAGGAGGAACACAGAGAGTTCACACATCAGATACGATTCGTGTTTCAAAGCCTGTACCAGTTGCAGCAGGTACAGCAGTAAGTTTTCATCTCTGCAATAAATACAAAAAACATGTATAAATCATTTATTTATTTTTATTATTTGAATCACCTAATGGAAGTTTTGTTCCTGCTCGTAAGAACGTCGCTCTAGTTAGGATGATGTACATTGTATTATGTTGTGCCCGTCGCCATAAGGCACAGGACTCTACTTCAGTAGTTTTACTACTCCCAAACCGTTTAAACCGGTATGCAGTATTGTTTCTATCCTACATTTTGCCAGCAGAAGTAACCACGGTGATGTTCCCTAGTAGTGCTGTGATAATAAATTTTTTACTAACGTCAATAAATTAAGTAATGGGCTAATAAGACCTGGAACATTACATCCCAGTGTTTAACTTCAAATTGTAGTTCAGCTTTCTTCATCAAGAATATCATCATCATCTGATGTATGTCCGCTATATTTTTGTCACTGCTGTAGTGGTGTATTATGAAAAATCATACCATTACTCCACTTATACCCATAATAGTTATAATGTAATTCATTATCAACCGTTATTGCGCGACACCAACTATGAGAACCTAGATAACAGTATAAGCTTACCGCTACATCCAGTTTACAGCAATCGAGACCTATCCTCAAGAGGATGTAAAGCTACGCACCTTATCTCTGACAGACACTTAACAGCGAAGCTCCGAACTGCAGCATCAGCGTACGCGTAATCAAGCAGTTCGAGCGCCGACTCCACTCGTAGCATGGGCCACCCGGCCACCATGCGCGCAACGCTAGCAGCCTCCGCTCTCTCTCCCCACTCCACGCAAGACAGCAGCTTCGGCAGCAACTCGGGTGCTTCGACGCGAAAATATTCTCTAAAGGAATACACAAATATTATTGTTTATCAATTTTTAACTCCTGGCAATAAAAGAGGGCACCATCGATTCAAGATACAGTTTTTTTTTAAAAAGGAAGCAGAAGTTTGAAGCGATGACTAAATTGTCCAGTCTTATTAATTCCTACATATTACATATTTTTATATATGTTGTTAAATAATAATGTCAACGAATCAAACGTAATTTTTTTTTGCTGTTACCCTTAAAAAAAGTAAGAAGATGGTCAAACAAACCTAGACGCCCAGATGTCTTTCTTCTCCTGTTCGTGCATTTCATACATGGGGTCCTTTTCGGCCGTGGCCCTGAGCTGTTCGAAATCTCGGCTGAGACGTGCGATGACATCAGGCGAACCCAGTTCAATGTCGTCCGCGTATGCCTTCACGGTCTCCTGTTTTGGGAATAGTATCGGGAATTGGCAGTCGAAACTGTAAAAGGAAAATAAAGTTTCTGACATTTTTTTAACATAACGTATCGATTATAGAAGAGGAGCTGCTCCTGGTTACCGAGAGGGAAATTATGCGTAGGATCTTTGGCCCGACCCAGAGAGAGGACGGTAGGTGGCAAGCCCGACGCAATATGGAAATCGAGAAGTTGGTTGGCGAACCGAACATCATAAGGGAGCCAAAGCTCACTGACTTTGCTGGATGAGATGGACTGCTAGGGATGGGAGACGATCGTAGAGTCAAAAAAGCGTTTCTCGGATCCTTAATTGGGCGCCGACCTATCGGCCGACCCAGGTATCGTTGGAAAGATGCCGTAGATCACGACCTATGCGAGCTTTAAGCAGTGGACTGGAAAGAGGCAGGGTGAAAGAGAACATTGGCGCTCTCATATCGGAGGCCAAGACTCACTTTGGATCACTGCGCCAGAGGAGTAAGTAAGTAACATATTGATTACATAATATAAGAGTTTTGTCAATCTTGCACAGAAGCAAGATTTTAAAATTGAGATACCAATATTTTCTTATCTGCAATAGTCTTAAACTTGACCTCAACTGTATGTTGTTATCTGGAACTAATCATGGCAACAGATTTACAATATGAGATCTGCAGCTGTAGAACCAAACAATAGGAAGCCCGTGAATTAAAGCAGACGCCATGTTGTGGGACAGTGTTATTAAGAAAAGCCACTGCGCCAGAGATACAATTAAATAAATTCTTTTATTCGACAAACTGACGAGAAAGGTCAGAAGTTAACTTGGTGGTATGTAATCAATCTATCCTTAACATCTGGCGCTAGGTAAGATGTTATACACTGCACAACATTGCAGTTACTAGATAATAATGAAATGAATAATGAACACTAATAAAAGTAGTTACTTTGGCTTCACTACATTCCACCATGTCACTCACTTGGAGAAGCGGACTTGCAGAGCTGAGCAGGAGTCCGTGTTGGGGTTGGAGACGACTGTGCCTAGGGGATGGAGCAGCCAATCGTCGCCCTGAGTCTCGTCAGCTACATGCGTCCACATGAACAGCGTCAAACCGTCTGTACGGAGTTGCTCCTTATAGTCGTATATCATTGTGTTAGCCCACGCCAATTTATTTATTGAATCCTATAAGAAGTACATTTTTTATTAAAAAAAAAATATTAGTCAAGCCAAAAAGTCAAACAGGTTGTAAAAATGACTCATCAACATAATCAATGGTCATCATTATTTTTTTTAAAAAATTATAGCAATGAACTTATGTTGATATATTGTCTTTAATCAATCTCAAGGCCTCTGTCAGTCAAAAATAATTGGTTTAAATTGCTAAATAAATTTTATAATGCGAAACTAAATACTAATATATAAATAGTTAATATATGAGATTCATAAATATCATACATAAACATACATTCACACATAAGTTTTAAGTTTAATAATAATATAAAGGTAAAGAGTAAACAAACAAGTTGTGAATCACTATTCATAGATATTTAAAGCACCATCATTATCATGAGCCGATACACGTCCACATAAAGCATAGTCTTTAAAATAGTGCATAGTTTACTTTATTCACTTCTGAAAAATCTTATGGTTTTATATTCAATAACTTTTTTTAATGTTTAGTAAAAGATACTGTGTTTTTATAATGTACAGTAAATTACATACCTTTGAATCTTTCCCTCTCCGTTTACCCTTAGCCTTTGATAGCTCATAGATAACAAAACAAAGCCTAGCCATCCGGGGCAAGTTGTACACTTTGATTGGAAATGTGAGCTCTTCATCCCACTGTGCAACTCCCTCCTTAGAGACGGGTGCTACTCGAGTCTTCTGAGCTTCACACAGAGCCTTGCCGCCGTGAAAAATACCCGCTTGGCAAACAACCTGCCAAAAACAATTTAATTACAATAACATATTCTATAAACATAATTTTTTGTTAGAGACTATCATCATCATGTGCCTTTCTCAATACGCTGCTAGATGTGAGACTTCCCCAATGTCATTCACCAGATACAGTCCCCAGCCTTTCGGCTCCCCGTCGCATCCAACCTTTCTTATATCGTCAGCATATCTCGAGGAACAACACTTCTGCGTCCTGTACGTGACCTCCACTCTTGACCTGACAGGACAGACATGACCGGCTTACTAGTACTTCAGCTTACAGAGTTTGAGAGCAATGTCGACCAGTAAGAGATAAATCAAAATTCTTGGTTGTCCTGCCTTTTAAATCGTATGTACATACCTCTACAAGTCGTCCAGGATCAACGTTGAGCCCGCCTACACTTTGCACCATACAGGTGTAATTCTTATCAATATTCCATGAGGACTCGTGGTGGTTTTTCTTTTTGCGTATCGTATTAGAGTAGTCTGGGGGCAGGGGCCGCCTTTCTATAGGTATATCACAGCCAACTGAAATGAATCCCAAACTTATGTCGTTTTCATTTAGCTTCGGGTGAGACAGGGAATCCTTAGAAAGATAACCTGATTTCATGAAGTCAGGGTTGAATTTTTTCTTTCATCTACAATTACCTATTACTTCATCTTAACGTGGTGTTAAGTTACAATTAGCCCATGGATAGTGAAATGGCTTTCATATGTTCACGACCAGAACACATAAATGCTGCTTAATGACCGGGTTTGAATAAACCTTACCACAGTAATTGTGATGATTTGCATGTTTATTGTTCGCAGCAATACCTTTTTTCATGAACTTTCGTAGTAACGCATTAGTCACTTACGTGTCAATTTATCTATGCTAACAGTCATAACTTGTGGAACACCGTCTTTAGCCAACATCTCTTGTATGTAAAGGAACTGAATGAGGGGCTCCTTCCCAAACAAGTATTCTTCTCTGCCGCACACTTTCAGTACGTAATTACGAGGATCCTCGCCCCTCATGTTCAGAGAATTAACTTTTTTCTTTAGTATTGTATCTATATGCTGTTGTGGTGTGCGCGATACTGGTACATTTGAGGTGAAAGAGAACTGTGGACAATGATACACGGTTACTAAACAAAATTGAGTTTTATGATAAATTTCAATTAATCCAAGGCTTAAAAACCATAAGATGATAATATGGATCCATAGAGTATTTAATATAAGTAGCGCGTTGTTGATTATGCCCTTTGCTTCTCAAGGTCCTCTTGATCATCATTATCAGCCAATAGACGTCCATTGCTGGACTTAGGCTTTGCCTAAAGATCTCCCACTTCGATTGGTCCCTCCTACAAATTCCTCTTACACTTCTCTTATTTGGACAGCAGCAACTATTATGAGTGGACATCATTGAAGATTTTCACAATAGCAGAGGCGCATTTTATTTCCAACATGTTAAAATCTCAATTATTGCACGATTTAATTTTTAACATATTCCGTATGAAATTTAAATTTGCAAAGATTCATACATAAACTTTCATTAAAACTTTTTAGACCGTTAGACATTCACATCGTTTAAAAGAACAAGGAGTCTTCAAAATGATATTTAGTTTTGTCAGTTACCCAAACTGTCATTAATAAGACAAAATAACAGGACTATAAACGATAATTTTATTATTCCACATTTGATATCTAACATAAATAAAGTACAAAATGCTTAAATCTCGCTTCGATATAAGCAAAAGAGATCAAGAAGCTGAAGTAGAGGAAGAACAAGAAGAGCAAGAAGTGGTGAAGAGCGAACCGAGCGTGGCTGAAGAAATAAGACCAGAAAAACCAACGCTACCGCCGGTTGCAGAGAGAAAGCTGAACCGATCAGAAGTGAGCGTTCGTCTAGGCCAACTTGGAAAGACGGCGGAGGGTGACGGGTGAGTGGAATTCTAATCATTAATCAAGGAAATGTGACTATCATAAAAATAAGGAAGAAGCGGAATCACTACTTTGAGTTTTAATTTCGAATGCGTCAGGAAACACCGAAGACATTCACTTCAATGTAACAAGGTAATTTTAACATAAACACAAGATAAATAAATTATATCCATAATATACCCTTAAAAATCCTTCCAAAACTCTACCTCGAAAAGAGTTTATTTTTAGAGATTGAGACTCTTTCGCCAGTGGACACTACTCTGAACTTTCATATGGTGATAGCACATAGCAATGCTTTGCCGTGCAAGGTACCTTAATGAGTCAAATTATAAAAAACCTACCATTGACCAGACTTTATGCTTTACGGCTCTAGTATCGAACCATAGACATTTTTTTAACAAAGCAAGCGCTTACGCACAGTGCCAATGATGCGGTTAGAGCTACTTTTCCGATTGTTTTCAGGTACGCATTTCTGAAGGCGACGTGCACGGGCATGGGTTTAACAAACATTGGCGCTCTGGCGGCCTTCAAACATCTCCAATTTGTCGACGTATCGGAGAACTACTTGACAACGGCAGCAATGCAAGTAGTTTCAAAAATACCGTTCCTAGTTCTAATACATGCCGACAAGAATCGCATTGAATCCGCCTTTCTAAAGAAATCAAAGTATTTACAAGTCATAATCATGAACAACAACAGTATAACATCTGTGTATGACGTATACCATCCCGAGCTGTCCACACTGGAGGTGGGCTACAACGATGTCACGAAAATATCGTTTGCGAACCGCATGCCTACACTAAGATGTCTAGATTTTCGCTATAATCGTATAATGGATATATCAGACTTTAATTTCCCCAATTTGGATAGTCTTTATTTAGCAGGGAACAAGATAAAGAGTCTAGTTGGTTTAGAGAATCTGGTCAATTTGCGTATACTTCACGTGAGGAACAACCCGATTGCATTGCTGAACGGCTTCGATCCTAACCTTACGAAACTGCAGTATATTAATTTACGTAACTGCAAAGTGACGACAAAGAGGCAGGTTAAAAAGCTCCAGGTGAGATTCGACAATACTGTTCTATTGTTGTCTTCTTTCATGTCTGTTTGAGGTAAGTCTCTGGTGCCGGAAACTGTCCAAGTAGCTACCACCGCAGTACCTATTTCTGCCACCAAACAGCAGTGTACAAACAGTAGTGCAAAGATTTGACAGGTGTTGTAGCTAGTGAAATTACTTATGCAATGAGATATAACATATTGTGGTAATATGGTGTGATCACATGTGTGTGATGGTGTGATCACTTCGTCGAAAAATAAACAATATCTGTACATTGTCTTTGCATTTAAAATAATTACTTTGGAAGGTTTATTGATCATACAAAATAAGTTGATGAAGATGAAACACATTTTTGATTCATCTCTTCATGCTTATCTTATTAATTATTGGTAACTATGCTAAGATCAATTATTATACTACCATATTTTTATTGTATTTTTAGTGTTTAAAAGCATTAGAAGTCTTAGTGTTAAGGGGATGCCCCTTTATGGGTGGAAGCAGCGAGGAGGGCACTGATGCAGGCGAAGAAGATGATCCCGAACTGAGAATCGAAGTGCTGGCGGCATTGCCGCGTTTAAAAAGATTAAATAAAGGTGTCTTCACACCAGAGGAGAGGTATAATGCAATTTCAAAATATATCACCTATAATAAAAAAAAAAACTGTCTGCTATAGCTTTGTTCTTTTAAGAGTAAATAACTCTTATTCTTATACAACAGAGCCGAGGCAAAAGCTGTTATGATCCGCATACTGGAAGAAGGAGAAGATGAAGAAGAAATTGGTGAGGAAGTGCAAGAAGAAGATATTACTGAAAATTAATATTTTGTAGCACTGGATTAAAATTGGGTTTGAATTTAATTAATATGCAGAACCAGTCTTAAAACAATACTAACTGATGTATAAATAAATAGTATTTTAAGTAGTAAGCATGGGATAGGTTATATTAGTAAAATTATTAAAAATCTCATATGTATTTCAGAGTATTTGTGTTAAAGTAGTAAATTTAAAATAACATTTGAACACTTTTTTGCATATATATTTGAAGGTTTTAAATAATATAAGATATATTGCAAGCATTCTACACTAAGTATAAAATTAATCATCAGCTATATAATACATAAAAAAGATGATATTCTCAGAGAACAGGTTTTATTAGAGTTAGTGCACTTACCTCTGTATTTGCAACCTTTGTTACAAGTATAAAGCAGTTATTATTCAAGTGGCTTATAAGAGTTGGAGGTACCGAAGGACTATCAGCTAGCCTTGGTGGGCATCTATACCTAAGCCTCTCTAGCCTTGTACTTTGTGCCCTTTTGCTCATGCTCTCTTCAGCAAGGTATCTCATTCTCATCCGAAAATCATTAACCTCTGAACTTCTAAGACTGTCAAATTCATTTAAACCTAAAAATTTACAAAAAATTTTTAAATTTTTCCATTTTTGTCAATCACTATTAAAGTTACTACAGTTCAAGTATTATAATTTATTTTACTGGTGGTTGATTTCTTTTGCTGGGTACTCACTAGGTACTGACCATAACAACTTCATTTTTGCAATCAAACTATTGTGCATAAATATTACTGTTCTGGTTTGAAAGGTTTGTCGCTACTATAATAACTGGAGGTGACAAGACATCATCTCGAGTCTCGCAATGAGGATAATAATATGGAGCAGTTATATTAATCTGCCTAGTGTTCTATTATTTTAGGCGGGACTATCGCTTACCAGCTCATAACAGTGTAAAAAAAATTTAATATTTTTAAATATACATAGCTGAATATTCTTGATTCATAAAATTTATTTATTTCCAATAAGTAAAAACAGAACCCATATTTCAAATAAGTCAATTGTTCAATAAAAAAATTCATAGAAACTTAATTGAAAACAATTCTTAACATGTTAAATTGAAAATGTTATAAACAAACTTACCTTTTCCAATCAAATTACTGATGTGTGTATTTAAGAGGTGTTCACCAGGCCTCTGAATGGACCTTTCAATAATTACAAGTACTCCACATACTGGTTTAATATCTCGGAGACGCTTGTTTTCATCATCTACCTCTTCAGTAACTGCCAAGGAATTGATAAATTGGAAAACATATCCAGACATTTCATGAAGCATTCCAAACAGTGGAAACTTCCCTGCCAAATCCCATAATTCCTGAAATTGGAATAATAGATGTTATACAATGCACGAAGTTGAAATTCACACAATAATAATTTATAAAGCAAGAAATTTACTATTTGACAAACTAATAAATGTTAAGTTCTGCTATTATTTCAAAATGTACAAACTTGAGACATTTATAACTTGAGCTTGTTTGTTTGCTTTAAACGAGTGTGAACAAGATAATCTAAAGTAGTTAGACTTTGCACTTGCCTATATCACAATTAAGATGCTGAGATTTTACAGTTAATAAGTAATAAATGCCTTTAATAATTACAATGGAATTTTTCCATATAAAAACAATAGATTATTGAATTAAATTGTTTAAAATTATTTATTAATTGCATCAATTGTTTCAACAATGTCTTTGTTTACTGAAATTGTCTTTGAGATTGTTTGTTCATAATATTCATTTGGTTGAATGAGTAATGGTTTGGAAATTAATATTTGCTGATAGAAAAAAGTTTATGCTGTATATTCCTATAAATTTTTCATTTTTTTAGGGGACATAAGTGTTATTTAATTATTTTATGGACTACACATATCTTAAAATAAGTAAAAAAGTTTTGAAAATAACCTGTACTGTTGTTAACAAGTAATGATCAATAATGAACTAGTACATTATATTTAAAAAAAATATTGTAGACAATATTGTCTATCCAAATTTTGTTTTATTTTTTATGTATTTAATAGAATAATTCCTGCAAGATTTATAATGTGTATAATAGTAAAAGAATTTCTATTAATTTTTGGTACTAGATAAAAGTAAACCAATATTTAAATCACAGAAATTCACATATGTAAACAAAGTGATAGACTTTCTAAAAGTCAAAGTGACTTATCAATATGTTACACAATACAGTAACCTACTTCTAAA
Organism: Ornithoptera alexandrae; assembly: GCA_029030555.1. Classification (NCBI taxonomy): domain Eukaryota; kingdom Metazoa; phylum Arthropoda; class Insecta; order Lepidoptera; family Papilionidae; genus Ornithoptera; species Ornithoptera alexandrae. The sequence goes on along the minus strand of JARDVY010000037.1, from coordinate 2,345,893 downwards.
GTGCAAAGGAAACAATGTGTTGGTTAAACGCGTGACTCACGCTCGCTCGCAGGATACTCTTGTGAACTCAAAAACACTAACCTCCTTAACATCCTGCAAAGTCGCGTCCCAGCTAACTGTGAGTGGTATGTATACAGAATTGGGCATGAGACAAATCAGTTCGACATGGTCTGATGTCGAGGACGTCCAGTAGTCCCACGTATACGGGCAGCTGGGCGCGGGGACCATTGTTTTGATTGATCTCTTTCTTGACCACTCAAATTACCCCCACAACATTTTTATACCTTTCACTGAAAATCCACTAAGTAGCGACCGTGTCGCTAATGATCACTGAAAATATTATGTACTGCGTTACTAGATGTTATTGAAACTGTATTGTTGAATCATAGCATTTCCTGGTATTTTGATTGGGGGGCAAATCGCCATTCGAAAAGAAACTGTCAATGAAATTACACAAACAACATTGATACACAAATATAAAACATAAGTTATGAATGCAATTACCTCTGCAAGCACTTTACATAATTTATGTCGCAACAAAAAATTAAAAAATCATAAATATATTTTTTTTCTAAAATCGTAAATAAATGATAAAGATTACGTGCAACAATCTGCCGTAAGTACTTGCACAGTAAAAAATAAACCAATTGCCTATGGTAAAATCTTTTTTATTTGTTATGATGTCTATATTCTCTTCTCTATTGAATTACCATAAAGAATAGTTTATAGAATAAAAATATGTACGCAAAGTTTTATAAACCTATTAAGTATTAAACATGATACTTATAGTCAATTATTGTTATTTTCATTCAATATCATATTTATTGTATTTATGTAATTTGTCAAGAATTATATATCAAGATGCAGCTTAACAGTCGTTCCCGTTAAATGAATTAAAAATCTTATTGCAAAAATATGTTAAGAGTAAAGATAAATCCAAAATAATTTTAAAGTTGATACAATATAGTACCGTAATAATACTGGTCACAATTATGTTATTTATATCATTAGGGTTTTTATTTTCTTAAATTTGACCACATGAATAAACTTTAGCCTCGAAACAAATCATGAACGCTTTTTAACCTCAACATAAACATAGATCGGGTCTAAGTCTCGTGATAAAATTAAAGAATATTAATCAAGGTTAAATGATAAAACATTTTAATATCTTTCTGTACAAAGTATAATGTTTGAGCATTCTATTAAAGTTCCAAGACATTATAAAGTAGCAGCTAATATTTTAAAAAAAGTGTCGACGGAAGGCGGCAGCGTTAAAACATTATTGTACGACAATAAACTTCGTCATTTTGTAAGTTATATTCATTTGTTTTTATGTTATGTATTTGCCTATTTCATTTATTGAAATAAATCTATTTGCAGAGAACTAATGTATTGTTTGCACTAATAACAGAAACTATAAAACATGCTACACATATCGAAAAAATTTTTGAGAGTTCTGGTCTGCTTGAGAAAGAAGCACGATTAGATCCTTGGCTAGCAAAAATTTTGACAGCCGAATTACTGTTTGGCAAAAAAGCCTTACCTGGGAAAAGTAAACCAGAACAAACAATACTATCCTATAAAGAACATTTCCAAAAATATACAATTGAACACGAAGGTGAATTGAAGACTGAAGGTAACTTTTTTATTTTATTTTCAGATCAATTACACGGCATAAAATAACCAGAAATGGCTGATAATTCTGAGGGTCCAATCATACCAGCACATACAAAACGGATTGCTTTAGTTCTAGCAAATTTGTTTTTATATAGCATAGCAATGTTTACACTTCCGTTTGTTGCGTTTTTCGGCATACGACACGTACTTACTGATGTGTATCCTGTAAATAATTTCTCAAGAACAATATGGTCGGTTGCAGGAGCAGTTGTAGTAGTCAATGTAATAATTTTTGTTTATGCTTACAAGGCATACTATGAAAAAGAATATGATGAGCAAGGAAATGAAATTGACCAACATAGCTACACACCTCTTCCTATCAATGAAACTGAAAAGAGTTCTTTAAATTTGAAACAAGATTAATCTTTGAATATAATTTACTTAAGATTTGGACATTCCTAATTATTTTAGTACAGTATTATTGAATAATAAGCTTTTAACATAATATGATGTGACTTACCAATGTTTCTCTAGAAATAAATATGTAAAAAAATGTTTATTGTTTTTAAATTATTTTATTATATTAGATATCCTTTGAAAATGTTTATAATTTTAACAAGTAACAATGATTTAGAACAACCCTTTTTTCTTATATGTTTATGATAGACTATTTGATTATATTAATTAAATAGAACAATTTTAATATAACAGAATAAAACAATTTTAACATGAGTAGAAATTTTATTATAATTAACACAATACCATATTTTTTCATACCCTTTGTAGGTATCATTTTACTATTTTAATAACTTCTTAAAGTATGTATTAAAAAGTGAAACTCCACATGGCTAGAGTGATGAATAGATGAGCTCTTGTAAGACAATACCTGGGTTTTAGCTGTGGGACTATTTTTGGAGCTACGTATTATTATAGACATTCCATTGTTTACAATATACAAAGTAATATTAATTTTAACTAGAGAATATTATTACAGATTTGTTTTAAGGTTTTACATGTTATTAGTCAATATTAAGTCCTTAACTTTTTCTCTCTAAAATTAAATACATGAATGTCACAGAACCTAAATTTTTTCACTAATCGATTATTTTAAATTTTTTTGGTTAAATATGTATGTCTTTAATATTTTACCACAGTTGTCCGCAGACCTCGTTATGTGCGTATTAACACAAATCTCTTAACCACATCGGATGCAATACGCGCTTTTCAAGATGAGGGTTACTGCTTCATTAGATGTACCTCCAGCTCATATACTGACTACCTCAGTCAAATTCAAAGTCTCACAAAACATGATTTCACCCAGGATTACCATGTGAAGACCGTGTTTGTTTTCTCTCCTGGTACTAAATTACATGAACATGAATTGTATTTGGAAAACAAGATTATATTGCAGGACAAGGTATGTCATCTGTTTAAGTTTATACAATAAGCATTAGTTAATAAGCTTAGAATATTAATTACTGCAGAAAAGAAATAGAAATTGTTGATTCATGAAAGTTGAAATTATTACACTAGACTCAAGAATGTCCACTTTCAGGCAACAGCAATGGCGGTGCCTCTTTTGGCACCACCACCTGGTAGCACAGTACTGGACATGTGCGCTGCACCCGGTATGAAGACTACTCAGCTCGCTGCTTTTATGAAGAATGAGGTATGATAAAATCACAACTTATTTGTCATATATTAGTTAATATTAATTATGTTAATATATCACAGGGAAAGATCTATGCTGTAGAGAGAAATGAGCAACGTTACCAAACATTGTGTGAATTTGTTGAGAAAACCGGATCTCAATGTGTCGAAACATTACAAAAAGATTCCTTAGAAATAAAAAGAGGCGAGTACGATGATGTGGAGTATATTCTGCTAGATCCTAGCTGTTCTGGATCAGGTAATAATATTAAAAAAATATTGTTAGATATATTTTACGAATTTTTTTATTTTTGTCTTTCAACATTTTCAGGAATGGAACTTTGTGTCCACAACTATATCGAAGAGACCCGATTAGCTAAATTGACTTCATTGCAGGAAAAGTTTTTGAAGCATGCTATGAATTCGTTTCCTAAAGCCAAGAGAATAGTTTACAGTACATGCTCTCTGTACCCAGAGGAAAACGAAAGGGTTATCACGAACATAGTGAAAACATCCAGAGCTAAGTGGAGAGTTCAAGACGTTAAGGAACTGTTGAAAGGCCAATGGAATAATTTCGGCTCTGGAATGTACGGCAATATAGGTACGAGATGCTTATATGCCAAGCCCGATTCGGATTTTACCACTGGATTCTTTTTAGCAGTACTTGATAGGGATCGGAAACAGGTAGACAAAAAGGATAATCACGAAAATTTTACTATAAATGGGGATGAGAAGAAGAAAAATAAAGTAAAACATAATAACAATGGCCATCAATCAGAAAATAGCACCGTCGCAATGAAGTGTCAAAATAACGATGAAAATGGAAACTCCAATATTTCGAAAAAGAAGAAAAAGAAAAAAACATCAGATAACGATGCATATAAGATCGATAATCTAAGTAAAGACAAAAGTAAAGTAAAAAAGAAAGATAAAAAACTTAATGAGAATGAAGTCATAATTGCTAACAACTTAGTAGATGTACAGGAATGTATTCCAGATAATGGTGCCCCCTCTAAAGAGAAGAAAAAGAAGAAAGACAAAGCAGAAGAGAATTATGACATAGAAATTAACAGTCGCGTAGAACAAACTCAAATAACTGACAATAAAGAAAAGGTTTTAGGTAAAAAAAGAAAACGAGAACATAGTATGGACCAACAAGACCTTCCAATTGAAGAGACGATTACCACTGTCAAAATAAAGAACAAGAAAAAAAAGAAGAAATCCAAACATGTCGCGGAAACGGATGATGAAGTACTATGTAATAGTGAAAATGAAGCACCGAAAATAAGAAGAAAATAGAAACATCAAATGTAATATTATATTTTTTTTTTTAAACAGCCAATTTACGTTTAAAATATTGGGGCACAGGCCAACACTCAACATGAGGGCGATGGGTTTGGTGACTTCACACACAGCTTTAAAATAAATTTTAATTCATGTGCAGGTTTCCTCACGATGTTCTCCTTCACCGTTTGTATTTCGCTGTTGTTACTAAAGTTCACAAATGTACATAACTTAAATATTAAAGTCATCGGTACATGCCAATATTCGAACCCGCGACCTTCGGAATGAAAGCCACAATAACCATTAGGCCAGCGAGGTACTAATTATTAACATTTGGTTTAATATAAATTAACTTGTTTGGTTTGTGTATATCTATATCTAATTAAAGAGGGGCAACAGCCGTGCCTAGCACTCTTACTGTGCTATGGAAAATATAAGACCATTACGTATTTGTCGTCTAACTCGAGCTCGCTTATTGAGCTATAGGAACCCTCATAATGACCTTCAATCCCGAAGACTTTCTTCCCGACAATCGGAGAACGAAATACCACGAAAATACAACAAGCACTAGTAACCTTAAAAAAAATCGAAATTAAATAGATAATATCAAAACGCGACACCTTGTCTCAAGGTGACGAGCAAATTTTTTTAATCGACTAGATAGGCGAGGTGTTCACCATATAAGCATAGAGATTTAAAATATTGAGTCTTGTTACCCCTGTGATTTCACTAGCTACTTCAACACAGTAATGTTTACACATTACAGCTTGGCGGGAGAAATAGGAGCTGCAGAGGTACCTACCGAGACGGTCTGTGGCGACAGAGACCTATCATTAATACCTAGCTGGTGCTGGTTAGGATGATGTACACTGCACAGCACTATGAGATGTTAGGGACGTATGATGGTTAATAGGCTGCTGTGGTCTTCCCTAGTGTCCCATCCAAATTAAAGCATCCTTAGTTCGTAGTCTTCTAATAAACACTGGAGCAATACGGATTGTAACGTTATTTCTCACCGACTTCGACTCCCTGACTAGCTCCGCTCTTCCTTTCTTTTCTCGGCCTGTTAGAGCTAATTCCAAATTCAAAATCAACAACAGTCGTGGGGTGCGTTCGGAAATCGAACACCACTGCATCACCCACTACGGAGAGAGAAAGTTCAATCCGAGAACAAAAGGACGAGCGAATCTTACGCGTCTGCCCACCCGTGTGGTATAATTTGGAGGTGGAAGTGAAGAGTCGTGTGTAGATGTTGGTGTGTTTGTGGGAAATAATATTGGAATGTTTGTGGTGTCTGAAGTGTTACATTGAGAAGAGTGTTGTGTACGTGTGACGATAAATGCAGGTTTGATGCGATTCACACTTACGACTACTTCCTTGATTCTGATGATAATGGAGAAAGTCTTGTCACCCCGCTTCAAAACTGGATGTGGTCCCGAATAAGGAGATTCCAGAGGTGGTTATGCGCGGTCGACTTGCAAAAATACGTGCGAAGCTGTGGAGAGATCTTTAAAAAGAAATACTTGACGCTATGCCTTAAAGCAGGAACAGGTCTACGTTCCTACATGGATGTTCTGAGTCGCCTTATAAAGTCTAGTGGATCAACTGTTATTCGAGTTGAAGAAGGAACGATCATCTCGTCAGGGTAAAGGTTCCCCGTAAACTAGTTCCGCGGCGGAAGCTTTTAATCTTCCCTCAGCGCGGCACGCATACCTAGTAGTATGGTAGGTAAAGCTTTGATCCAATTATCGCCACGACATATCAGAGAGGTCATGAGCTGTCTAAAAAATGCAAGTCGTTGCGATTCTGTGCCTATACGCTGTTGTAAGCAAGCGCCTACCTGGACACTAGACGCATCCCTAAAGAGACCTAAAGGTGCGTCGGGCACAGGATGTGCCAGTAAGGTAGCTTGTGCAAGGCTGTCTTTGCAAGCGTGGAACGCACACTCATGCTCTAGTGTCCAAGGCACAGGTTTGGCACTTTTGAGTTTGGAATCGGCCAAGACATTTATCAACGGCGCCTGTAATTCAGCCGCGCGTGATAAGCAACGTCTGTAATAATTAATCATACCCAGGAACCTGAAGAGACTCTGGACGATTATAGGAAGGAGATATTCCTGTAGGGCGGTAATTCGTTCCGGCGGGGAACTAATACCGTCTTTTGATACACGATAGCCTAAAAAGGTGATTTCACTAACTCCTAACACAGCTGGATTTACGACCACGCCGTAATCAGCCAGTCTTTGAAAAAGAATGTGGAAATGCTGGACCTGCGCATCCTAATTTTTTAAGAATACTATTATGTCGTCCACGTAGGGAAAACAAAAGTCTAGGTCATGCAATCCATAAAGCACTGGAAGGTTTGTCCGACATTCCACAATCCGAAAGTCATATACGGGAATTCATAGAAACCAAAAGGTGTTGTGATCGCGGTTTTGCACACGTCTTCTTCATTGACTGGTATCTGTTGATAAGCCTTTACCAGGTCGCGGGTGCTGAAAACGGAAGAATCAGCGACTCTGTGGTTGAAATCATCGCTATGACGTAGCGGATAAGGATCTGGAATGGTTCGCGCGTCGAGTCCTTTTTAATCTCTTCATGGGCGTCATGTACAAAGTCCTTTTTAGACACCAGTTGCAATGGTGCGGCCAATAGGCTTTTGGATGGTCGTGCAGTGCCAGCTTTCAGCATTTAGTCAAATTTCCTTTTAGCGACCGCCAGATTATGCGATGCGAGACGACGGGGGCGCCAAGAAACCGGAGGACCCTCAGTAGTTTTTATGTAATGCACTGTGGAATGTTTAATCTCCTGTGCAAACCAGGTGGTCGAGTAATATATGGAAACTCAGCGAGGATATTGTGAAGTCGCGACACGTTATTGACCGAAATGCTTTTCACGCTAGCTGCAATACACCAAACAAACAACAATAAAAAAGAAAATAGTTGTAACAATAACCTCATTAGTGGTAACAAATTAAATTTAGTCCACTCGACGCATATAAAACAAAAATTCTTGGAAAGTCTTTCCGTCAATTTCACACAAGTACGATAAAACAACTTGAGCTAGTTATCGGCCAATCAGATCGATGCACGTCGATTCATGTGATGACTGCTCGTAATGGACGACGAGACGAATTAAGGAAAATATAACCTTGATGTTGCACTGACGATGCGACGAGGCGGAGATTGTTCCATACGAACTTAGAATGCTTGATTTTGCAGCCAACTCCATGCTTCGATCACGTCGGGGTCACCAATATGGGATGTTAGGGTTATAATGGTTAATAGGCTGTTGTAGTTATCCCTAGTGTCTCATCCAAATTAAAGCATTCTGAGTTCGTAGCCTTTTAATAATCACTCTTATGATACGGATTGTAACATTATGTCTCACCGACTTCGACTCCCTGACTAGAGCCGCTCTTCCTTTCTTTTCTCGCCCTGTTGATAGAGCTAATTCCAAAGTCAAAATTAAACTTCAGTCGTGGTTTGCGTTCGGAAATCGAACACCGCTACAGCACCTATACTGTGTTGTGTGCGTCATTCTAACTAGCGCCATTTTGTTATGGACAGGCATAGTACTAAACATCCGACCAACGTTTGGACATAAAACATGTATTAGCTCGAATTGTGGACAAACGCTATATTATAATATAAATGAAAAAAAATCAATAAATTTATTATTGTATTGTTTTATATACGAAGAAGCGATGAGACGAGCAAGACGTTCACCCAATGCCAAGTGATACTCTTGCCCATTACAATGCACAACATTACGCTCGTCGCCTTGAGACATGTCTCGTTACCTCAGTAATTACACTAAATACAACGCCTTTCAAACTGGAACATAGTAATGTTTGACTCTTTGACTGTAGAAATAGGCGCTGTGGTAGTACCTACTTTGACGGTCTCCTATAACAGAGACCCACCACCTGTAAACATTTACACAATCACCAAAAGCATCATTATACTCGGTTAAATAAAAAAATTACACAGCTAATCTAATCGTGTTAAGCTTGATCAAATTCAATAAATCCGTAGTAATTTAACTGGGGCAAGCATCATAAACGATGCTTATACCGTCTAGCCACTTTCCTTACAAATGAAACGGCGTATTTTTTTCTTTACACAGTATTATCATTTCATTATGAGCCGTATCTCTTTACCGTATAATTCAAATTTGATCGATGAAAGCCGGCTAAGCTGCATCCACACGCCAAAGTGTCACGAAAGCGTATCGTGCGTCCTTATTTTCAACGCTCACATACAAACTTAATACATATTCATATGAATACGTAATTGAATAATTGTTTCTTTGTTACTTATTCTTTAATAACGGATGCGAAATGTTGCTATGTAGGTCTACTTAATTTTTAGCCCTTATTAAGGATTTTATTCTTTTTATTAGATAAAAAAAGTCCTTAAAAATTAGGTATGCATTGCGGACATCTGTGAAGCGAAAATGTAACATACTTGGGAAATAATTTTTTTAATAATTACATCAACATGTAGGCATTAATCATTATCTTTAACTGAGAATTTTTTTATTCCACGAATCGATAAGACTAGACAGGCGTTCACGTAAATGTAAGTGATATGCTTACTCATAACAATGTGGTGCCAGTCAGGATAGGTATACACAGCGCTACATTGTGCTCGTCGCATTGAGACTTAAGATGTTAAATCTTGATAATCCAGTAACTTCACGAGCTACAGCGCCTTTTAAACCAGAACACAGTAATGTTTGCATACTACTGTTAGGCGGCAGAAATAGATGCTGCGGTGGTACCTACCTAGACGATCTCCGGCAAGAGAAACCTAACACCAGTAAAGTTGCAGATGTTTACTTTCCAGGATCTAAGATGGATTATGAAAACCAACACCTGGGTAACTGCAGTGATATAATGAAAATACACTGAACAATTTTTTTTAATTTCGGTCATGAAGGAATGTTGATGTGATATCTCTATAACTTAGCATTGCACTAAGTTACGTGATTACAAGTAAACAAAATTTGATTTTCAAAACGTTTATAGGTCACGCCGACCTTCAAGTTAATATGACTAATGGTTTTTTTCTTTCTCTCGTCCTTGAGCTAATTGGGAATTGTGTTGCGGGCCCCTTAAAATCATTTGTTACGCAAATGTCAAGAAATGTAAGTTTTGTATACATTAACCGTTTATGCGGAATGGTCGTGACCAATTCTATTATACGGTCTTATTGAAGTGGGTTCATGAGTACGAGTGGAACACCTCGCTGTTTAATATTGCGACATATTATTAAAATAATGACGACCTGTCTTGAATCAAGTTGAAATTAGTTCAAAGAAATAACTTGAACATTTTTCACTCTAATTGCTTTATTTAATATTGTTCTTTTATAATACAATGCAAAAATAATAACTTTTTTAATTGTTGTATGTATTTGAAGCTCAAGGTTTTTGAAGCTATCATTAACGAAAATTTTCTTCGATACTTCTTCAAAAAAAAAATATATAACGCTATGATTTGGTAGTACTGATTTTTCGTAATAATCATACAGAAATACAATAGTGAGAGTTTTATTTACAAAATCATTTCAATCTTTGAAATCTGATACATTAATCCAATTATACACGGAATGTTATGTTTTAACTAGTGACAACAGGAAATAATTCAAAAGTACTTGTAAAATAAAGTTATAAGTTACAAATTATTACATAGTTTTATTTATAAGCGATTTTCTCGCCTATAATATGTGCTCTAGATATCTCATAATTTCAATGTATATTAACTTTTTTTAACACGTTCATTTTCTCACCTGGTATCTTCAATATAATATATACTATAAGATAAAAGTATGTCATTGTCCAACGATAATTCTGTATTTATTTGTACAAAGAATATATTTCAGATTATTAACTAGTAATGAAAGAGTAGTAGTAAATGAGAACCTAACGAGTATATTTCGCTCAATATAACAAGTTTGTTGCTAAGCAACGTGAGTTCTCTCCTATAGGCGTGCCAGTTAGTAGGGCGGATCCTTTATCTTCGAACCTCACCCACGACCAATGAGCGACAGGAAACACAATATTATGACAATCGTATCACTCAAATACTGTCACTAACGATTAGGTATTGGCACGGTAATCAGAGTTCTGCATGAAAGCATTAAAGCATAAAATCGCTTGTTAAGTTAATCGTAAACGGACTTCCGTTATTGGCTGTCATTTGTAACAATTCTGAAAACATATACTTTAACTTTATGTATACCTTTTTATTGTCATTTTATAGTACTTATTAAGTAAAAAGTGTTATTTTTTCATTACATAAAATGAACTGGAATGAATATGTTAACTTTACACACTTATGTTTTAAAGTAATAAGGTTTATATAACATATTGCCATTGCTTAACGATTCGACTGCGTAGGACTTTATTGTTCAGCTTTACCAAACATAAATACATCTTATTAAACATTAGAAATAAATAAATGATTGCCTTGTATTACCGGCAATTCTTATCAAAAAATGAGGAAAGTTTTTTTTATTTATATAATAAAAAAAGCTTGTAACACGCACAAATCCCATTTATGTTAGAAAGCACAGAATCATGACGTCACTTATGATCGAAAGCGCTTAGGTTGCTTAGTCACTTTGATTGACCTATCACATCGTTCTTAGTTAACTAGGTTTTATTAACAAAACAGAACATAGTAGAAATAACTATAGTTATATTTTGTTTGTTATTTTTTTGTAATCAAATAAATAATTAAGCTTAGGCTACGTGTAATCATAGACGTGATAATGTGCTACGGGACGGTACCGGGTGCTACGGTAATGTAGCACGCTCGTAGCAAATAGCTACGACATCTACTAATATGGTACTAAATATCTCAGAGGTTCAACTGATAGTATATGATATATCCGCCCATAAAAACAGCTAATTAGGATGATATACACTGCAACAGTTTATGCTCGTTGCCGTGAGACAAGATGTTAATTTTTTACTGCAATAATTTCACTAGCTACATCGCTCTTCAAACCGGAACACAGTAATATCTGCACACTACTGTTTGTCGGCAGAGATATGCGCTGCTGTGGTACCTAACTAGACGGTCACCGGAAACAGAGATCTATCACCAATAAACATTGGACCTAGGTAACAACGACAACAATTTTAGATACCAATTGGTATAAATTCTAACAAGAGTTAAATTTATTGTAATGTTAACACGTAGTAATTATTATGTTGCTTTTTATAATATATTTAAGAAAACTTACAAAATATATATTTATTACGATATTCGAAGAATAATATTTTTACAATAAAATTTTATCGTTTTTATTACTCATATATGCACTCATGTACGTAGTAAATACATATACCAAGTCTATAGTTAAAGTCAAATGACGCATAATCGGTTTTAAGAAACATTAGAAATTTCCTGTTGCACGTTTACGTGGATTTTATAATTACGAGCAGTTTAGTTTTTGCAATAATCATACTTTTACAAAATGTTAAAATGAGTTAAGCTTTATGACTTCTTCGAGTAAAAAAAAATCAAATGTGTACGAAGTAAGCGAAACTACATAAAGCGGGTGGATTTTCATTGAGTATTATTTTCATGGAATACTTTTAAAGATAGAATTACTGTCTTTACTGTGTCGCTATAAGATGACGCTAGAATATATCAACTTTAACAAACGATTCCTAAAAATTTTTAATATATACATATATATATATATATATATATACTTAGTTACTTCTCTAACGCAGCAACCCAAAGTGACTGTTGGCCTCTGACACAAGAGAGTGCCAGCGTTGTCTATCTAGTACTGCCTGTTGCCAGTCCACTGTTTGAAGTCCGAGTAGGTCGTGCTCTACAGCATCCTTCCAGCGATAGTGGGACCGACCAATAGATCAGCGGCCAATTGGGGTTCCGAGAAACGCTTTTTTGACGCTACGATCGTCTCCCATCTTTATCAAGTAGCCCATCCAGCGAAGTCTGTAGGCTTTGGCTTCTCCTCTGATGTTCGGTTCGCGATGGCGATAGCCTCTCAATTTCAATATCGCGTCGGACTCGTCGCCTACTGTCCTTTCCCTGGGTCGGGTCGAATATTCTACGCATGATTTTTTTATATACATATCTTTTCTTAACGATATATATAGGAAATATCCAGAGATTCATTGACGCGTCACAAGATCTTCGCAACAATTAGATGTAAACACCCAAAATTTGATAAGATATATTGCTTCTGCCATTTAGAGGTCAGCTAAGAATGAATTTTACAAGATTCCTTCTCCATAATAAATTGCTGGTGAGTTTCAGCTAGCAAAGCGGGCGGGGAATAAGTATTTAAAAAACCTCTAGCTAAACATCATCAGCGCCGTGTACTAAACTAATATATATCCTTTTAAACAAATACTTTAGAACCTCTTTTTTTTTGTAGTTTACTCTCTTCTGCACTTTCATTTATCAACGACAGGTTTAATCATTAATAACTATGTTTACCTTATGTATTTTTATCAGTATACTAGATTTCTAAGTTATATGTTTACTTTTTACTTCAGTCCAATCCGAATTTAGATTATCTGCTAGTGCTATTTGGCTTTTGCTTTGCTTTATTTGCAAAATATTCCCTTAAAGTTTTTACAAAAAGGTGTGACTATATATATTCAACGCATAATACGTTATCGTAATTATGTAGCAAATTTCAAGAAAAAGCTCTGTTAAGTATTATAATTGATGGTAATAAACAGCACTTAACAGCCTTTGACCAGAGGCAGGGTGAAAAAGTATAAGCGAATTATATAAACACGCCAGCTATATGCCTTCTGCTGACCCAAACGAGCTGAATGTGCGCCTACCCGGCAACACTGACCAAATTTTTAAATAAACATTCAATATAATTTAACAAAATCATTATTAAAGTGTAAACACGGATACTTAATATTTTATAATGAATGCTTGTAATTAATTAGGTAGGGAATTAAAAACATCATTACAAAGAAAAGTGAAACAGAATTTGCTATAATTATAGTGTTATAACAATATATAACCTGTTCAATATAATAACTTTAAAACGTAAATTACCTATAAAAAAATAAAAGTATAAATTTTATATTATTCCTTTCCTTAGGGTTAGGTTAGTATAATTTGTATATGTCAAATTTCGTAATACACTAAATGTACTCTTTCGACAAAAAAATTGTAGGTATTTTATATGACTTAAAAAAGTATTAACACATCGGTTTGTTCCTGTGAACCTTCTCCTTTTAAGGTGGTCATACCGAGATAACACACGAGGGTGCGCTGGCCGAACCACCCCGCCACGCGGGCCGGCCATTCCGAACGGTCACTCGATTCCCTTCTCAAAACATAACCGGTCGGCTACGTCTACATATTCTTAACTAACAATCTAATTAACCGTTTACCTCATCCTTTTATCTTTGTACTTAAACTAATTACTTAAAGATTTGTTTATACGGTGTCATATTAGTACACTCGCGATAAGTTTATTACGATTTTAATAGAAAATACAATGTGAAAAAACAACTCAGTTGTGGATCAAAATAAGTGTAATGGCGAGCGAAGAAACACCGACTGCTGTGATTGCGGTAAGTCATATTATTATTTTTTTTTATTTAGTTAATAAAATACTTTGCAAATCAGTTTAAAATACTTCCTTTTTTTCATTTATAAGATTTATTATTATTTTTTTTTTACTTCTAAACTTACTACTTCTTATAAACAACATAGTTGTATATACGAAGTATTTACCTATTTTCATAGAAACAATAATTGGAGCTTTCAAGTAATTATCTTTTAACGAAAGAAAATAAATGTTTAAAGTATTTCGTGACCTCTATTACTTAGTCGCGCATCTAAGCCGTAACTTCAATACTTCTTCCATTATAATAAATTTTATTACTTTAACTTTATTTATGAAAATATATAATGTAAAAATTATGAAAATTTCCAGAAAATTTCAGAAATTTTTATGTTGATATATTCTTTGATTTAATTTGTGATGTAGTTTAAACTTTGTCATAAAAACTATGGCACTATAAACATATAACAATATTTATACATATAACAAAGTCGCTATCAGAGTATGAGATTATTTATAATAAATTATATAATAAATAAATTTGTTATACACCATCGGCATGAAGATTATCGGGTTATTCTATAATTTACATATTCTTTGTGTTAAGTCGTTATTGCTTAACTTACAGTAAGTATATGGTAAAAAAAGTTATTACATTATTTTCAAATTACGCTAATGTAGGAAAGCTGAGGGTGGCATGAATGAAATAATGCCTAATACGTTAGGCTATCAGTTGATTGAGAGCGCTGCGGGCGTGCGTCGTGCAGTCGCCGGCCAGGGCGTCGCGAGTCATGTCGCGTCGGCAGCCGGTTAGGCCGGCCAGGCCGGTCAGGCCGCGCCTACACTCACGTACCCGTCCACAGGCACCCGAGGCCGCGCCGGCGCCATCACCCGCACCCGACCCAGCCCCGGCGCGCGATCCTGAGCCGCAGGTGGCGTCAGATGATGAAAAAGAGTCAGAATGGCGACCGTCGCGCCCTCCTTCGCCTCCGCAACGCAACGAAGACATCTCCGAAGGCTCGGAGGCGACGGCGCGCCCAGCTCGACCTGAGCCTGCCAGCCGTTACGCCAACCTGAACTACTGGAGGGCGCGCCGCGTGACGTTCTACCGCAACGGCGACCCGTACCACCCTGGTGTGGAGTTCCGCTTCAAGCCGGGGCGAGATCTAGTCTCGATGGACGCGCTGCTGGATCGGCTGTCCGAGAGGCTGGAGCTGCCGCGAGGAGCGCGCTTCATCTTTGGCATGGACGGCGATAGGAAATACAGACTGGAGGAGCTAGAAGATGGAGCTTCGTACGTCGTATCATCATATAAAACTTTTAAGGTACCCACTCATACATATTATTCTTTGACAATTATTCTGTAAATAAAATATATATATTACTCACGATTCTTACAATCTTATGATGACAAATAATTAATAAGTAGAATAACGAAACATTTTCCTTTTCTTATGAAAATCGTATTTTAAATACACCAAATTTTGTGTGATAATATATATTTAAATTAACTTAAAGCACATTGATAAATTATCATAACATGCTTAAAGTTAACAGAAGACACATCTTCGGAATTATCTCAAATTAATATAATAATCGATTAGATAATTATATATAATAAAAGTATGTAATAATTCAATTGTCTTTAATAAAAACATTTAATTTTCACCAAATACTCAAAAAGGCTAACAAAATCATACAAAAGCCTGTACCGAAAAAATATTGCTTTAAATAAAAATCCGATGGAGCAGTTTAAGCTCTAAAAATATGCAAAATATGGTAAATTACACAAAACCACATGAATATATTCGTAAGTTTTAAACTATAATTTAACCTGGTGTAAGATATGAACTATATATAAGATTACATATACGTAAATTAATGATTTCTTTGTGCTTTGTGACGTTATTACGTGATTCAATAGCTCCATGGTAATACCTTTAATACTTGACGTGCTTAAAGCTTCATTTACGGCGAAAGCATAACGAAGCCTGTGATTAAGGCGGTTACACATTATACGGGTAAATAAATAAATATATATACATAATACGTAGTTAAAGAAGCGAATGATGTCTGAAGAGATATTAACATTTATCGATCTTTTTTCTCTAAATATTGTATGCTGTCTGAAATCCGTACGATGAATAAATAGGTCTCTGTGGCCGGAGACCGTCTAAGTAGATATCATCGTAGCGCTTAGTTCTGCCGCCAAACAGTAGTATGCAAACATTACTGTTCTTGTTTGAAAGGCGCTGTAGCTAGTAAAATTACTGAGATAATGAGACTTAATATCCTATGTCTCAAAGCAACGAGCGCAATGTCGTGCAGTGTATACGATCCTAATTAACGCCACATTGTTGTGGGCAGGTGTATCAATTATCATCAAGTGGGTTTCAATTTGTCATGACAGGGAACGACAGTTGCATCAAGAGGTATCTTTCCTTTGTCAGCACCAACCTCGATGGCCTATCTCATATTATTTTATTTTCTACACTACACAGCAGTGCGATAACGATATATGTGTGACGGTATTTGTGTTCAGGCCCTAATACATTAGCGTGTACCAACACCTCAGATGGTATTCGAGTCACAAAAAAAATTACAGGCGGGCCTCTGCAGACGAGGCCGCGGCCTTGCGAGATGTGGGTCGAAGGATAACAACCACGCACCTTCGGCGCTATTTGCATTTTGATTACAAATGGTCGAAATTTGTTTTTCTCGGACCCCAAGCTAATTGTAGACGAATTTCATCCAAACGTAATTACTGCCAGAAAAGGAAATCGTGGAAGCTATTATGGCGAAACGTAAATTGTTTATTTAACGAAAGTCGTTAGGTAGTTACGTAAATTATTTTCTTTGCGGTGATTTTTTCCTCGTCAATAAAATAGAAATTAATCATTAATCTTGATGAGATGATTGTTACTTGAGTAAATTATTATATATGTAAATACAAGATTTACACAACAATGTTTGTAATATGGCATTGAATTTAAGATAATTTTAGGAAAATATATCATTGTAACTATTCTTATGTTAGTAGAAGATATAAACTGTGTATTATGAGAATTTCTTTCATTGTTTACTATATATACTATTAAATTTATACAGTATATAAATTTAGGTAATCTGAAATTAATATTTGTTTCGCACTTTTTAGTAAGAAATATGTATACCGTTTCGCTTTACTACATTTCTAGTAAATCTTAAAATTGCTTGACAATTACGCTAAGGCGAGGGCAATGTACCACCTTGCACTTACACTGCACCAAGGCAATAGTACCAACGACCGCGTAACCTTTTGGCGCAGTCGTAGCAACAATTGAAATATACACTTGTAGAACTTGCTTAATAACATTAATTTAATAAAAATCAATTAATTTATGTTGTCAGAAATGTTAAATGTTTTACATAAATAATAACTTAGAGATTGCCTATAGTTTTCTCATTAGTCAAAAGGTTTGAAAATGGAACATTTAAGTTCCATAAATTAAGGAGTAGGAAAAACGCATCGTATTCAAAGACATTTAACGTTCACACTTAAAATAAATCAAATTTTATAAAACCAGCTGTCACCATACCAGCCATAGCAACCCTGTAACTCCCTCTGGAGATGGAATTTTGTAAAATCCATTCTTAGCTGACTTCTAAACAGCAGAAGCAATATCCCTACTCAATTTTGAGTGTTTACGTCTAATAGTTTAGGAGATGTCGTTCACCAGAGACTTCGCACCACACCTGATCGCCTTCTACAGTGGTTTAAATTAAGATATACGCTGTCAGCCTATATCTTTTGTTTTAAAAGATATAGCTTTGAATACCGGTTTACATCAATCCTTGATATATTTTTAAGTTACCATAAACTCTTTGCAATAACAAATGTTGGAATATTCAGATTTTTAATATATTCGAAATTTTATATCATATGCAGCCTATTAAAACTGAAAATTAATATTATGCAGATACTATCCACGATAAATACAGCAGCTCATGAAATTATTCATTCTATCTACGAGTATATAGAGATTGTGCTCTCGTTGACCACATTCATATACCTAGTCCAGCCATAAGTTCTGTTACAAATGAAAATGCACTTTTTTTAATGAAGTAATGTAATATTATTAAAATTTATACCTACATATTTATTAGTCTTCATTTCTCGAGCGATAACATTATTTGCTTTCTAATGGGGTTTCGACGAATTCTGGCTTTAACAGCATTAACCAGCCTTCGTAGTTCTAACAGCACGCGGCCACCCCGATCTTTTCTGGTCTTCGACAGAGGAAGTGTTGTTGTATCTGTTGATAGTACGATACACGAACATACGGCTGATACCAAGCTTGTGAAGTCTCTGGAATATGAGCGACGGCTCCATACCCACTCTGTGCAAGGCGATCACTGCAATCCTATTTTCTTTAACACCCCATTCCATATTGTAATTTGGTAATGAACACAAAAAAATTATGTGAAATGGCGCAATATCGAAAGAAGTTTTTAAAATAATATACTTGTCCAAATTCAAAATGATTAGAAAGTTGAAAAAAGAAAAGTTTTCATGTAACAGTATTTATGGCCAGACTAGTTATATATATATATTACAACTTAATCAACTGATAAGTAGCACCAAACGAAATAGCAACTTTACTGGTGGTAGGATTCTGTTCCCGGAGACTATGTAGACAGGTACTACCGCAGCTCCTGTTTCTGCCGATAAACAGTACTGTGCAAACATTACTTGTTTCGGGCACTGTAGCTAGTGTATTTACTGGGATAATGAGACTCCACACCTTATGGGTCAAAGCGACAAGCGCAAGTGTGATGCAGTGTATGACAACTATACCACCGTCACGGTATTATGGGCGGTCGTATCACTTACTATCGGGAAACCGTTCCACTGGTTTCGTCGCTAAATGGAATGAAAAAAACCAATAGTCGCAATAATATAAATTTCTATGTACCTTTCCTATTTATAAAATAAGTCATTAGATTTATAACTAATTGGAGAATAAGTATTGAATCGTTATTTCTTAACATAAAGCGAAGGCCCCGCTGAGGTAGCACGCGAATTCTTTACCTAGAATAAATATATTTCTTACTTGGTGATTAATTCTGAGGTTTAATATTGGAAAAATCATTTTGCATATATTTGTTTAATATTAGGAGAAATCTACTTATATGGCCAACCATATGGAAAAACGTCAGGGTTGTACGAAGATCATTACTTATTAAACTAAGACAACATATATAAATATTTCGCAAGACAACCGTGGATTTTATTACATGTTTTAATAGTCTCACCGCTTTTTTTTATTTAATTAACCTACGAGACGAGCGAGAGGTACACTTGATAGTAAATGATACGCCGGTCCATAACAACGTGGCGCTAGTTAGGATGATATACACAGCATTACATTACGCTCGTCGCCAATCGACAATTAATCTATAAAATAGTATTATATACTCGAGAGCACTGATTGCGAGTCACCTAAAGAAACCTGTACATCTTGGAAACTAAGAATAATAGCTTAACAAAATTAACGGTGTTTAATGGACAATATAAAACCCCTTAAATGAAAATAATAAAATTTATGAGTCACTACATTTTATTTATTAAAAATTATATAAAAAAAACTGCAGATCTCGCCTTAAAAACAAAAATATGAAACATGACATTTTTGTACAACAACATGATTTTCTTGAATTTTAATACTTTGTATTGGCTCCTCGTGCTTCCGCTTCCATTACTGCGTGTACGCGGTTTAGCACGGTTTGGCTGTACACCAAGTTTCTTATACGATTTTGATAAATATTTTCCCTTTCCTCCAACGAGAGCAATTTTGAGCTCACGAAGCGTCATTGGGCGAGAGTTTCGTTATTTTACGCATCACTAAAGCTCGTCGGTTGGTATCTGGGCTGCGTGTTGGCCACTCCATACGAGTAATGTTCAGCTCTTGTAGGTAGTCATTCACAAGGAAACCTGTATGAGGTCGGGCATTGTCATGCATAAAAATAGCATCCTCATCCAAATTGACCGTAAATGGCCCAACGCGTTCATTATAGATTTCTTTCACATATCTTACGCTAGTTAAAGCGCCATTTTCTATGAATACCAGTTCTGTGCGACTCAGATGAAATTCCATCCCACACAGCTACAGACCCACCACCGTAGGCTACTTTTTCTTCTATGCATGCTTGCTTGAATCTTTCCCCTGGTCTTTTATACACTCTGTGTCTTCCATCGTGCTTGTAGTAGCATAAATTTTGATCCGTCAGAGAACATAACTTTCAACCAATCTTCAATAGTCCAATTTAAATAGTTCTGGGCATATTTTAATCTTGAAATATGATCACCACCAGTTTAGAGTCATTTGCAGGTCTAAGTGGTTTGAAGTTAGCTTCAGCAAGTCGTCATCTACTGTCCATGTGCTTGGGTCCTCCGCGGCGTCCAAACTGATTTGTTAGTTCAGTTCCTGTGAGAAAGCGATTACGAAGCATGGTGTTCACGAAATATCGATCTTCTCGTGCTATGGTACACTTAGTTCTGCCTGTTCCTCTGATCTACGTAGGTAAGAGCCAGTTTTCTCGAAACGTCGGAGAATTCTTTGTTCTGTTGACAGTAACACACCGACAGTCCTGACTGTATCGCGCTGACTCCGACCGATTTCCGGCATTGTGAAGATTCTGGTGCATTCTTCAGTTGTAAGCGACATTATTACAGGTTGAATAATAAATATTAAACACTATCAATACGGTTTTTATAGCCACTTGAATGACAGATTAGAAAGAAAAGCAAAATGAAATGCAATAATTTCGTATTTCCGTCTCCGAAAGTCTCCCTTTTTCAAATTAGATTTTTTATGACATAACCTTGCAGTAACTAAGAAGTTTTAATACCTTAACTTAAAAAGTATTTAATTGTCTACTAAACACAGTTTATTTTATTAAACTGGCATCCTTTTTTTTCCTAGATTTATAGGTTTTTTTAAGTGACCCGGATTCATTTTAGTTTGAGTTCGAGTGTAGGTTAGTGATCTTATGCATACAAACGCCCTTTTAATACACAATATTTCATTATATTA
Source organism: Ornithoptera alexandrae (assembly GCA_029030555.1). Lineage (NCBI taxonomy): Eukaryota > Metazoa > Arthropoda > Insecta > Lepidoptera > Papilionidae > Ornithoptera > Ornithoptera alexandrae. Next base: position 2,324,680 of record JARDVY010000037.1, on the reverse strand, counting down.
TATTATACCAAAATAAAAAAGATAAATCGTCGCAACTCATTTTACTGAGTACTTGCAAGACATTTCAAAGCGTCTAAACATAACTTTGCAAGCTTAACTGAGTTCCGGTTTGAATAGTTCGTAGCAGCGAACTATGGAAATTACAAAGATAATGAAACATTACGCTTAAACGATGAGCTTAAGTACAGTTTTTCATCTACCTCAATTAATGTATCTATTTAATGTGTTACAAAAAAAAACGAATGAAAGATCATAAATAAAGCCTCAAATAAATGATACTTCCGCAGTCGTATGTTATTTCGTAACATATCTGTTGTGAAATAAAACAATTTAACAAACTATATAAATAACTTTTCAAAGGGTGTCGTTGTATCATTTTTTAAATATTATATAAAATAATTACAACACATATCTGTTAACTAAGACATTGATTTGTAGAGTAAATGCAATTTGACCTTCAGATGTTATTTAAGGTAAGTTATATTGGGCTGCTTGCCAATTCTACTATTCACAGTCAGTGTTTGTTCAATATAAAACGTAAAGAAAAAAATTATTAATGTAGTATTTTTGTATCCAGTAAAATTGTCATCATCATCATTATTATCAGCTAACAGACATCCACTGCTGGACATAGCCCACCACGCTGGCCCAGTGCGGGTTGGTAAGTTATCAGAGCCTTGTCTATTGTTCAGCAGGATGCACCGCGTGCACATGAGGTTGACTTGGGCTCCGTAAGATGTTGGGCGGAACCCCTTACTTAGTAAAATTATACTTGAAAAAGTAAACGATTTTTTATTTAGCAAAAAGCAAGGATATTGGGTCGGGTGGTAAATGACGTCCCGATGTCCTCTCCCCTAGGTTTATTCGTAAGCCATATGGTGACGAAACTAAATAAAGGAACTTATGTGAAAATATTTACTACAAAAAATTTGTTTAGGCGACTATTCTACGCCTCTGTATAAAGGTTTGATCATTGGGTAACTCAATCAATTTTAGCTATATACTTAAATAATAATAACCATAGCTATTTTAAGATGTAGCCTTTTTTGTTATTTTAAAAGAATACCTGAAGACTGAATAAGATGATTCAACCTGACTGTCAAATTTAATTTTGAAGAAGGTTCTTCATGATGAGAGATTTACAATCACGATCGATGTTACTTATAACATTGATTGTATCTCAGTGAAACTGCCGTCAAAATTGGCTTAGCCATTTTGGAGGTAAGTAAGATCAAATGGATTAATAAAATAAATTATCCGTCATTCATATGAACAACTTAATCAACTTTCATTATGATATCAACGGATATTTTTTTTTATTTACAATGACTATATGCATATACATAAACATCCAATTTAATGTTCCCTTTGTATGGATTTAGGGTTTGTCATAAGGAGAGTCAAGGTCGTTTATTTACTACGCTGACTATACATAAGAAATATTAATACTTGCGGTTTCTTAACGACTTGGGTGCGGTTTTGCGGAGCCACTATCGAAATTACCCGCAACGTAGTGATTTAGTAAAGAAACATCCGGTTATCATCATTGTATACCAGAAGCAATAAAACAATTTTTTTAGTACTACACTATGACTAAGAAACATCTATAATTTATAATGAAAATACTTTTTCTTAAAGCTACATAGCGTAGCAATTTCGATGAACAAGTTATATACAATTCTCTATTATATACATAGATATAATAATATGAAATACCCTCACAACGAATAAAGATACAGTTGAAGAATTGTTTATTGCCTATACTATTCACAAAAATAGAAATATATCAACAATAACTAACGGAGTGTAAAGTATATCCTTAGCTATGTTATAAATGTGGTGAAACTTAGCGTTATATGAATTGGAAGTAGCTACATAAGTTCGGTTTCTATTGAACTTAAGCTCCAAGTGTAAGAAACATTGTGAGGAAACCGAAATGTTCTAAAAACAATTGTCTGAGCACCCAAGACATCCATTTCATGACCTTGATTATGACCTTGATTCTCTACTTACGAGAGTCCAAGACCTAAGTTTCTTCTTAAGGAAACAGTCTTTATAATGGACGCCATAAAGAGTATACCCATATGTAGATACTTATTATTGGCTTTTATAATTAAGTTCACTATAATTACTCTTTTTCTTAAATATTTATACTTAAGTTATTTCGAATTACTTCTCTGTATTATTGGGCAAAAGAAATTTACCTATGCTATCGTGTCAATTCCCGCAGCGACAGATTATTTACACTTCCGCATTACTTAATGTTGACCGAAACTAAAGTGGATCAAGGTCCGCCATAACTTATCAACATTTGCCTAATATCCTTATGTAACGCATTATCCCTATTGCTTATATCAGTTCGCGTGTTCGCGTGATTGTGACCGGCGTTACTTGTAATATTAATACAAAAAAAAATATATAGAAATAATATACTGTATTAATTGCGCGCCAGTCTCGGGTCCGATGGGTATCAGCTTGTAGCAGTTGCGGGTTGGCAAGGGTCGCTCGGTTGCGTGGACTGGCTGTAACTGACCTTGGCGTTCGGACCGTTACCACCGCCGTGTGAATTTCACGAATAGTCGTCTAAACACAGCCGCCGTATGCGGAGACCATAGAACTTTCTAAACAGAACCTTATCACGGTGCATTAAATGCGATTATCGCTTAATTGTAACTCTACCCTAGTGCCGTTTCGATGAAGTTCTAAAGGGCTTTGTTTTGCTTGTTCGGAATCAGCTGTTGTTACATTAGGGCCTAGTGCTTCATTCGGTTCTTAGCTCAACGGACGTTAGTTTCAAGATCACAAATTAAATTCTGAGCAAAGAAGTGTTTTAGTATCAGAATAAAGAACATTCTCTTAAGCTCCTACAGTGTTGTTAACTTTAAAATATAAATCAGTGTTTTAGGAAAATAAATTGTGTTTAGTTTTATAGAGAGGTTTAATACTTGTTTTCTTTTTATAAACAACATTTAAAGAAAAGTTTTAAACATACCGTTACAGTTTATTGCTAGAATACCTTGTTTTTTGACTCCGTTTGTTACAGGAAACATTTTTAAGGTTTTAACAATATTATGCAGTTTATTGACTAAACTTTCTTAAGAATTTTTAAAAGAAAATTAATAAAACGATAAATATTTTGAAGTTTATCTATGATATTGTTAATTTATATTATTAATGTTTTATTTATATTAACCAAGTGTAGAAGGTTGTTTTAAGAGTGCGAAGTATACCGAAAGTTTCCTTAAAAGTAAATTAAGGTATAATTTGAATACTATAGTCTTCGATTAGAGCTAAATACAATGGACAAATTTCTAATTAATGTTTTTACTTCAATTTACTTGTCATTTTATAATTGATTATTAACTTAATAGAATAAAGCGATAATGAAACAACAGTCGCGTGATACATATCCGATCGTAGTTGACGCGTTAAGACTTATAAAGGGTTAACGCTGCACTCGCCTGTAAAAACTACATATCCGTTTCCCGCATACTTTACAGCGTATGTTCTCGCAGTGACTAATCAAGATTAATCCACCTATAATATAAAATCTCGAATATAAAATATCCTAAGCTTTTTAATTTAAACTAGGTAAGCTTCAGCGAACTCATTTTTTGTACTTGTAATTTTTATATAGTAAATTCAGTGAGGGATTATTTTTATAGCTTATAGATCTTAAAGATTGAACCTTTTATTGCATATATGGTTAAGCTTAAGATATTATTCCCTGTTAAACAATATATTCGCGAATTCTTACTCATATATAAATAATAGGTGATAGTGTATTAAGAAAAATAAATGTATAATTAACATTAAGAAGAGAATCCAAAGTTATTATTAATCTATTTGATAATCTAGTTTTCTTAGTTAATAAGATTTTCAAGGTGAAAACAATTCGTGAAAGCAATAAAAGAAAATTTATTTAGGAATGGTGTTTTCGAATCGTGGTCTCATAATATCCGGTCAGTTTAAAGTGGATTTAACGATACGAATCGGGCCATTAACACGCTATACAAGTATACGACAAGTAAACTAAAGTAATAAACTGTGCTTAAGGTATAGATCAAAGTACGACATGCGCTAAACATTATTTTGAAATCAATTAGGAGACTAAAGATTCATCACTTAAATTACGAGTATATCAAGGATGACGTCATTGATGTCAATGAAATGAACATAACCTGTTATATATAAGGAATAAAAAAAATATATGAATTATGTATTATTCAGTTATTATAGCCGAATGCTGGTGCCAGTTTAACAACTGCATTCTGATCAATTATCTATGAAGGATACTCGTTATACTCGTAAATATCATCAGGATACTTTCTAACATGGCGATAATTCTCACACATAGTACTCGTGTGCATACATTACTATATTTCGATCAGAAAGGATCTGTATGTAAGCCTAACTTAAATTACAGAAATCCTCGTTTTAATATCATTACGAATATAATATAAACAAGCTATATAGATTTCCTACAGCTGGGATTCGAAGCTTTCTCTTTCAATATGCAGTAAAGAACGATGACCAAGTGGTGGCCTGCGGATGTCGTATGACCTCGGAAAAGTTCTTGTTATATACCAGTTTCGGATACTTTTATTAAACTGAATTTCGAGCTAAACGAAGTTTCGATCTGCACATCTCCGAGTGTTCATTCGACCACACTTACAAGCTAAGCTATCATCACTTCAAGTTTATGTAAATGTATGTATGTCTGTGGCGATCGGTTGCGGACCGGACCCGCGTCATACTGCGCGATATGTAAACCACGATGCAGTGAACAAACTGCATGACCATACGGTACCATGAAAAAAAACCCTTCTTGTGTACTTGAACTTGAACAACTTTGTCACATTTAACAATCAGCATTTGGCAATGTTCCCATGTCACCCACGTACAGGCATTTTCATGCATTGTTTAAAGTTTTATCTCCCATAGCAATAGTACGGATGTCATACTTTAAACGTATAGGTTGGCGCAAAAGTAATCCTCCTATCAGAAATTGCTATAAATTTTGCCTTGATGTAAAAAAATTAAAAGACCAAATAATCCATAAGAAAAATCAAAGTTTTTCATATTTTTTTTTTTAAATTACAGCCAAAACATCAGAAGATTATTTTTGCGCCACCTTGTATACAAAGTATACAAGGTATACACGTAAAAGTAACTTGATGAGTAATTGATTTCAACTTATCCAAAAAAAATCCTTTTTATATATCTTGAATTATCAAAATGAGTAGAACGTTTACCTGATGGTATGCACGATAGTTATACATTTTAAAGATTTATGTTCCTACCGGGAAGTTTAATGTTTATGTATCTCTCATGTTTTCATTTCCAGTCGACATTTTTTCAGTAGGTTTTATGGTATTAAATCTTTCAGCCTTTTTGATGTCTACAGCTGAACATAGGCCTGCCCAAAAATTCTTTATTGGCTTGCGGGTCGGCGTTTGCAGTATGCTGATGACTATCGTAAGGACGGCGCTTTTCTTTCCTTCGATTTATTCTATTTTGTCAATTTGTAAGATAATTAGAAGATATAAAAACGTAAGAACTAAATACCGTAATCGAAACTTAATTGATGAATTTTTCAATGATTTTAATTTCAGTTAATTCAGTTTAAAATAAAACATTGTTAATAAAAGTGTTATTATATCGCTCACACGGAGCGCAATTTGGACGCGGACTGTAAAGTATATAGCGGCAAAGTGTGGCGACCGTCCCGCAGCCGCTGGCTACAGCTGGCCGAAGATTCAATGCTGGACAGCGACGAGGAATCCTTCACAATCATATCGCTTCCAGTATACACACCTGACCCACCTGTAAGTGAAAATGTTCTTTCATAATTTTCAACTATTTTAAAAATATTTGTGGTTGAAAATTAAAAAGGAAACAAAAACGAGAACGTCTTCATTTCATTGGAAAAGGGAAGAAAGTTATTAATTCTGGTTTAAAGTTCCTGCACAGTGTTTACTTTATGAATATTTATTTATTTTGCGTGCCTCTTACACATTACGAAGGCTTGGTGTACGAGCGAGTATTCTAATTTATAATATCCATTTCCACCCTCCTCATTAACGATAGACTCCGCTAAAGCTCCATTCAAAATTATCGCTTAACTACGATGTTATTTAATATATAAAAAAATTTACTCGAAAATGTTAAAACATATGTTAAAAGTACAATGTATGTGTTACATCTAATTATTTATTTCATAATTTTTAAACGTTACCATTAAAAAAGTTTCGCCAAATGTAACTGTTTATCTGCTGAGAGCTCTGTGATCGTTCGCCGAAGTAACACGAGCCTAACAAAACGCCGCAGTACACTTTCTATGCAGCAATTTGTATTTTGACCTCGTCGGCGTCACATTAAGCTTGCCTACACCTGTAAACTACGAAATATTATCAAGAAGCGTAAGTCAAACAAAAAATCACTATACAAGACGTTTAGAAGGCCGTAAGTGCGGTGTGATTGCACGCATAGAGAGACGGTTGCTGTCCTTGGATGGACATTGACGGCTCCTTTGCCCAAGGACACAGTAATTCGACAATAAGTTGGTCGGTTTGTTTACCACCGCCAGTGGTGGTTCAGTCGCCGGGCGTAGCACTAGGGTGCAAGATACCGCGTTTAAGGATAACGTATTACTCTCGAAGCGCCGAAGACCTAAGGATCACTGTTAGGGTAAGTTCTTAATATGATCTAATGAAGAATCAATTTATTATGTTTATAATTTACAGACTATAAAGAGATACCAATTCATTGAGAAAACAAAATTTGACATATATTTATGCCATTGTTATAAAAACCAAATATCAGTCAAAAATTAACTTTTCTCTCAATATAATATACTACTACTAATAAATATATCTATTAATATAGAAATCGATTAAAAACATTTGTGTAAAATACAAAAAAGTTTATATTACTCATCAAAAGTTTTATATTCAATTTGTTTTCATATTGTAAAGCTTCAGTTGTGGATATACTTGAAAATGTTACAATATTTGCTGTTAGCGAGTAACGTTTAACGTTAATCGTGAAGTACGTCATAAATAGTTTATTATAAATTAAAACACCTCAATATATGCAATTGCATTGGCATGTGTAAACTAGGTTAACAGTAAGAAAATTACGGAAAAAAATTGCTAACTTTTAACGGTCGGTACCGGGTGAATTCTTTCCTAAAGCTATAAAACTGCTCGCCTAAACGTAATATGAAATATTTATAAGTATAACATAACGACGTCTATTAGAAAAACACAATTTGCATTAGACTTCGAAACTACGAACTATTTTTTTAATATTAAATCATAACTTAATAATTATAAGGACATTGTATTAAATAGAGTTGTACTTTACATAACTATATTTCGAAATGTAAATGAAGAAACCAAACTATCTAATAAATATGAAACTATATGTACTTTATTTTAAATAATAATTAGACTGTAGTAATCTTTTCATAATATTAAATATAAATAAATAATATTTTACTATACTACATTATATTATATAGTTATAAATATTACAGAATACTTTTACCATGCATATTATAAAATAAGTTTGAATCTTAATACTATGTTCATCGTAATTTAACGAATAAGTTTTTACTAAACTGTTTAATATTATATCTTTTTAAAGAGAAGAGAATAACTATACTCATATACTAAAAGAATTTTTATAACGAAATCTAAAAACTGCAGCCGATAATGACTTCTTTATAAATTTAATGTTAAGTTAATATACATATAATATTAAAGATGGAACGTCAATAAAGGTTAACATAACAGGCAATAGACATATAACCTTATATGTTGTTGTATTGAAACATTTGTGTTTTGAAATTTTCTCATTGTTTGCACATTCATCACAAAAGCGAATTCGGTCAGGGACGTCGTGCACCGTACAGCCGTCTAATTCTTCCGATTCATAAACAACATACACTATTATACTGAACCCTGAACTGTGTATCTATACATTTTTAAATTATAGATACAGAGGGAATATGAATTTGTCCAGAAATCTCCGATGTTATTTGGGCGAGTTCCTAGAACACTCTTCTAGTCCTATGTTGAAAATCGAAATACAGAAGAGGTGCGAAGGAAGTAGACTTGCAATCGGATTTGGAAAATATTACAAGACAAAGTACATAACCTATGACTCCGGAATTGAACCAAAAACCGCAAGCGTTACCCATAGTACCATGAAAACAGTTATCTCTTGCTAGACTGAACAGTATCAAAGATCTGTTCATAACATGATATCAAGTCGAAAATACATTTAGTAACTAAATGTATTTTCTTTTAAATCTAATACAAGTTTTAGTGTAATCGAATTTAGAAGAAAAATGATTAAACAATACTTGGTTTTAATATAATATATATACTTAATATTCTGAACGTAAATTTTGTGGTATTTTTAATGGTACTAAATTTTACTAATATAATTTACAAAGCTATAGTATAGAGCCGTAAAATCTTTGCTAGTTTCAAACTGACATTATGACAGTTTTTCCACCTGTCACAATGTTTTAATATTTATTATTCTGTAGGTTTTTATTAATACATTCATAGTATCTACAGTTTTGTGCTTAAAATCATGCTTTTCCGTGTGAGCAATATTTTTCCTAAAATACTAGGACAGTAGGTCAAACGCAATAAACTATACCCACGCTACTCGAAATTCGTCACGATATATCCGATTTTATAGCAAAGTATAAAGGCGCATAGTTAATATTAATGATAATAAATTAAATTAATAAACCAAAAGCGTCGCATGAATGTTACTAAAAGGATGGAAACATGTAATGTAATATTATTAAAAAAATTATAAAATAACCGCCATAGACGAGTAAAGGGAAGAGCGCTTGGAAATACTGATTTACTGTGTCCAGTCAAGCTATTATACTAATAGGTTGAGACATATAATGTATTTGTTGGTGTACCACAGGCTGCCAGTTACGGTAAGAAGAACGGAATGTGGTACGGAGGCACCTCCACCGGAACAAGCGGGTGGGCGCGCGCGAGCGTCCGCAAGCAGTCGGTCGCCGAATCGGATGCGCCGCCACCTGGTGGTGGAAAGCCGCCGAGTGGCCGCGTCATCCGCATCATCAACAATATGGACCACTCCATACAGGTTAACTATGTACCGACATTTATATAAAAATTATGAAACAGAAATACTACAAACAAACTTTTACTGATGGTAGGTCTCTCTTGCAAGAGATCGTGGTAAGTGGGTGCCTATGCAGCGCCTATTTCCGGCACCAAACAGTAGTGTGGAAACATTACCGTGCTCCGGTTTGAAGGGCGCTATAGCTAGTGTAATTACTTGGTTGACTTATTTCTTGGTAGTAAACGTATATATAGATAAATTATTATACGTAAGACTATTAATCAGAATTTCCGTAACTTGATTGCAGCTTAACTTAAGCGAGCCGTTTTCAATGAAAATTCCTTGAGACTAAAACTCAATTATTACCGAGGGTTCCAATTCTCGAAGTAAGGTCACACGGTTGTTACCTAAACCCCTAAAATTTCATTCAGCTTGATTATATCGCATAAATGTAACATCGTTTAAATTGTAAAGTGTATATCATACTATGGAACAACGGCCATTTTATTTAAATAATTACAGTTGTTATTTATTTGATTTTAAGTACTTCAGTATTGAAGTAGGTTACACGAATAAGACCTAGATTCTAATCTACTTTATTATTTTTGAAATATACACAACCATAATTTTTTATGGTGTTTTTGTAATCCTTTTTTAAACCCAATTTCTTTCAGGAAGGTTTGAATTGGATTTTATGAAACGAAAACCTATGATAATAGACTACTATTATGTAAATGTATTTATAGACTTTAGGTTACGAGAGAATAAGATGAAAGGTGTTTTATCTTTTAAATCTTATAATTATGGTTGTTATATTATAAGCATATGCATTTGACACTGAAAAGTCTACTGTTCGTCATACCATACGTTAATTAAAAATAACAATTCAACAATTAAACATTGACAATTACTTTAAAGTGTTAAATGTTTGCAAGCTTATAACAGTTCAAATAAAACAACTTTGTATAATCAATTTGAATCATAAAACAATCGTTACAGTGTCGTGTTTTGCTTAATCTCCGAACAACACAACCTTTCGAAGAGGTGTTGGAAGATCTGGGACAAGTGTTGAAAATGAGCGGCGCCAAAAGGATGTACACAATCACGGGACAAGAGGTAAACTTTACATTAAAATCTGAAATAAATACACCTTCACATTGCAACGAAATAATGTAAATAAAACAAATTAAATGTTAAGTTATTGATATACAAAGTGCAGCGAATTTGGCGATCACGTCATTGGAAAAATACGCCAGCTCATAAAAGTGTCGCTAATTAGAATATTTACACAGCGCCTCATTATGCTTCACCTTGGGACATAAGACAGTGATTTTCTTTGCCCAAGTAATTTTATTAACTACACTTACAACTAACTACACTACTACTTGGTGGTTGTAATAGGGGTTGATTTAGGCCGCCTTAAAGAGAAGAAACCAAAACATGTTGTTTTTAGCATAAACTCCAAACAATAAGATACATTCAAGTACCTGATTATTTATCCGATTGTAGGCTGATGTTGCGAGAGAATTATTTGAATAATACTACTTATAGAAGTTTTTATATACTATTATATAAATATAAACAAGTATATTTAATCTTTGGTGCAGGTGAGAAGTTTCTCCCAACTGCGCAATGAGTTCGCAGACGTGGAGACATTCTACCTCGGCACTGTGATGGTGCCACCGGCGCTCAGCCCAGGTGTGAGCGCCCCGCTGCCGATCGAGTCTCCTATTAGAAGGTTAATTACATTGATAACAATATAATAATTGTAAAATTATCACTTTACATTCTGGTCTTACAAAACTCACCCTTTTTCATTATGTTCAGCAACAATGTCATCGAACATGACGAAGTGCTCCCGCCAAAAAAACTCTAGCTCTTGTATGTTAAAAGCCGAAACATTGCAATGGTGTTATGGTGAAAGATTTACATTACATTGATTCTAGTACACATTTAAAAAAGCTAAATCAATTTTCCCTATTTTTCTAATATTTTGGGTTAATAGTTAATGGGCTTAACAAAAAGTAATATCAAAACCGCGAGTAAATGTATTAAGTTATATATAAAAATGAATCTCTTGCTTGTTTATCTTAACTAACATATTACGATATACTTAGGTGAAGATTTAGTAAAATCTATAACGGTTAATAACTAGTCAGTTTCAAGGCTTTTTCTTAACATTGATTGCATGGTTTAATAAATTTCTTTTCTATATAATTTAGTCGCATCAGTGAGACTGCTTCAGCACAAACACGACCCTCGATCATGAAGTACATGAAAGCGAAGCGAATAATATAGTACACGTGTATAAAATATGCAATATTATCAACACAATTCTATTGTTTGAATCTTTATTTTGTTATATACTTTTAATTAGATCCCGTTCAAGAGCAACGGTGGCTTCAATACCAATTTCAGAAGATAATAGAGGGCGACGCGCGCGCAGCAAGAGCAGGCCGAGAGTTCTTTACGCCCCCGAGGGTGAAATTATACGTAATTCAGGTAATATTATAAACATGAACATATTTTGAAGCTATAACATATGCCTATGACCACAAAATACTGAAAATTTAATTTTAGTCATCAATATCTACGTTGGTTGATTGCAAGTATAAACGTTTGTAATTATTAAGATTTATATGAAGAATATCTTTTTTGTCTCTCAATATTTGTGTACATTGCTATTTTTTCTCATACAGACTACACGTTACTCGAAGTATTAAAAGAAGAACCTATGCGCTTGACAATCCGCGGTCTTCGGCGCACCTTCTATCCACCTATACACCACCCGCCCATCGATAACTCTCCGCCTGAGAAGAAACTGCAACTGGACTGGGTGTAAGTTACTTTAGAACATTATTTCTGATAGAAGCCAATGGCACCTTTGAAATCAGAAAAAGTGTTAATTATTTATACAATTTATGGTTAATTACTACTCAGTGTTAAACCTTAAAGTAAACTGTTTGTTATAGTTACGGCTACAGAGGAGTGGACAGCCGCCGCAATCTCTGGGTGCTACCTACTGGGGAACTGCTGTACTACATTGCCGCTGTGGCCATCATGTATGACAGGGATGAGGAGTCTCAGAGACATTACACAGGCCACACGGAAGATATTCAATGGTGAGAAGTTTCTTTTTTTTTGTTTAATGTGGGGGAAATGCCTGCGCATACTCGTCCTCGCGGGGGCAAGGACAGGTTATGTCGGACTTGCACCAACTAAAACTCCTACGATGTTCCGCCTCGTCACTTTATGGTAGGGTCACGGGAACACTCTCGCACACATCCGCGACCCCGCCAGCGCTGGCCGCACAACGCAGCCCCACCTCGGGAGTAAGGGAAAAACCCCCTTTCCACTCCTGTAGGGGTACGCCGAAAAACACAGCGTGCTCCCACCTCAGCCTCTTGCAATCACCTGGGCAACGGATTCCCCCGAATTTGTCACCATGAAGCCATGGGAGCCAAGAAAGAAAACTCTCCCGACTCTCAGCGGCGGATCCGATCTTGGGTCCGCCGCCACCCATTACACATCCGCGAAGGATAGGGAGAACGGCGAAACGTAATACCGACCACTCCTCTTCGCCCACGGCTTCACCTCGGGTACAAAGGGCAGCATAAAGCTGCCTCTGCAGCCCACGGGTACGCATCCGAGGTAAGCTCACGGAACTCCGGAGCTCCAACTTGGAGCGGCCGCCTCAAGCCGGCCTTACACCTCGAGCCGGCCGGGTAGATTACTCTTCGCTTCACAGTGGGGAACCACGCCATGGTTACTGAGCCTCTCCGCCACGACAAGGCGGGAACCTGTTGGGGGAATAGTTTAACTGTAAGCAGTCTAGCAGTTATTGATCAATTTTAGTATTATTTTCAAAGTTTAGATCTTCCATTATATTAAAATTTCTTTTTGTGTATTTGTCGTACTTCACAAATTACAGCACTTATGACTACATTATTTGTTTACTGAAAATCTTAGGACTTACTGCTTATGGGCATTCTTCTCTTATTAACCTAGGACGTGGGGAGATGTAGTAATGCGAATTTCCTATTAAACATTGTAAAATTACAATAAAAAATACCACTGACATATGTATTAATAATCATTATTTTGTTTAGTAATAAAATATTATGAATTTTCTTTTTCCCTTTTTATTTTCAAAAACTTATATCATGGGTTTTTTTCTGTTCATGATGAAAAAACAGAACTTCCCGCTACGTTTACTTGATAATTACATAGCTGTACTTAATAGCATGGAACGCTTCATGTAACCAAGACTTTAATGATAATTTTTTGCTCCACCTGGTAGTATGGAACTACATCCTTCACGCGAGCTGGTAGCCAGCGGGCAGCGAGCAGGGCGCGGGCGTAGAGCGCAGGCACATGTAAGAATCTGGAGTGCGGACACACTTCAGACTCTACACGTCTTCGGTATGGCCGAATTCGAGGCAGGAATATCCGCTGTCGCCTTCTCACAATTGGTAAATTTAAATTTTGCTAATCAGACATCTGATTTTTATATATATAACCCTGGTCGATTCTTTAACATCATTCTGGGCATCTTCTCCTTAATCTTATTTCGCTATAAGGCACTTTTTTCTTACAAGAGACGATCTTAATAATCATCACAGCACTTTTTTTTATCAAGCAGTAGAGAGCTTTTGCTGGTTAAGTTACTAATAATAAATAAATAAGTCAACACATCATGATGTTCTAAGCGTATTACAGAACGGGGGCAGTTACGTATTGGCCGTGGACGCAGGGCGCGAGAGCATCCTCTCCGTGTGGCAGTGGCAGTGGGGACATCTGCTAGGAAAAGTTGCTGTAAGTTTGCATTAACTTCTGCGAAGCGCCTTTCCTTAAAGTTTCTATTTCTATCTTTCTTCATTGTGGTTAATCTATATAGGTGCAGTGACTAAGCGTTTACCTTAAAACAAGGGCTTCGGTAGTAGCCTTCTGTTAAACCCGCGTTGCTACCCTACCACCCTAATATTATAAATTTACTGTTTTTTTTTTACATAAAATTGTTGTGTAATTCTAAGAATTATATTATTTAAAATTTTAGGTGGAAATTTTCATAACAATTATCGTTATAAATTCATACACACCAAATCATATTACAGAGAATATACACGCAAGAATAAGAATTTCTTTTAAATTCAAGCAAACAGCACATTATATCGTGTGCCCCGTCTTTCACCGCGACTGTTTTAATCAAATACTTGATCAAATCTGAAAAAAAACTCTTACCATTGACGTGACAGCCCGAAGGTCTCGGTATATTGTCAAGATTGTCTACGATGGCACCAACACGATACTACGTCGCGCCACTTTTTATGAGCGTTGATTTAAGCGACTTCACCCACGAATATGGAAAGTGAGGTCGCTGGCCGAAGGACAAGGGTGTTGTTGTCCACTTGGCAATCAAAACGTGTTGCATATCTAAATACACTGTAGACGCCCTTCCATTATACAAAGGATAAGAGTTCATTTAATAAAACTATAAATTTATTTAAGAATGAATAAAGTTTTCCAAACAGGCTTGAACGAATGATTCTATTTGAGTGCGAATTAAATATACTTCAAATATTTTAAGCATTTAAATTTATGTGATAGAAATGAACAAACGCCAAAAATAAACTCTAAAAAAATCTTACCTCTCTACAAAATATTCATATTTTTTTCCATTTTTCATAAAACTTCCACTTAAACATTTATTTCAAAGAATTCCAATTTTCTTCACAGATCCCTTGTATGTTATACACTTGTTTATAATTTCTGATAAACTTAAACCAAATTTAAACTTAACTTGTTGTTAATAGATATAAGAAAAGATATAAATAGATTTTTTTTTATTCTATTTTAGACGCTGCAAGAAGAGCTGACCGGTGCAGCTTTCCATCCGCTCGACGACAACCTTCTCATCACACACGGAAAAGGACATTTAGCTTTCTGGAATCGTAGGAAGGATGGATTTTTCGAACGCACCGATATTATTAAACCAGTATGTTTATTTTTGATATTTTAAAATATTTATTACATTTGATTGGTTAATTATTTACTTAACTATTTTTAATGATAGTGGGTTTCCCGTGCTTCGCAGATACGAAAGTGTCCATAGTCTTTGATCCAAAAAGAACAAATTCTAACGTTCAATAAATAGAACTAAGAAATGTGACCTCAATTTTAAAATTTTGATATGTTCTTCAGCAAACAATCTTTCTTTGCAGCCATCCCGCACATATGTCACAGCGCTGCAGTTCGAACAGGATGGTGACGTGGTGACGGCCGACAGTGATGGTTTTATAACCGTCTACAGTGTCGACAGTGATGGTGCTTACTTTGTTCGCATGGAATTTGAGGTGCTCATGTTTCCACAATTTCTTTTACATAGATTTATTTAATATAGACCAGTGCTTGACTACAGTACTATTGTAATCTAGATAATAAATTGCACTAGTCTAAAAGAATCCTATTCAGTTTTTCCTTGAAGACTCCAAATTTATCTGATTGGAATACAAAGAGTATTATTAGCGATTTTCGATCTGTTGCGTAAGAAATTTACGCATATCAATATAATCAAATCGTTAAATGATGATTTTATCAATATAATAAAACAGTTATCGATTTTCTTGTTTGTTGCTTTCTAGGCACACATAAAAGGAATAAGTTCTCTTGTGATGCTATCTGAGGGTACGTTGATATCCGGAGGAGATAAAGACAGAAAGATAGCGGCCTGGGATTCCATACAAAACTACAAACGGATTACTGAAACGAAGGCATGTTGCAATTTTTACACATTTATTTAAATAATATATGAAATGATGTTTATAACTTTTTTACTCATTAGTTGCCTGAATCGGCTGGCGGCGTCCGGAGTATCTATCCTCAAAGACCTGGCCGTAATGATGGAAATTTATATATTGGTACCACAAAAAACAATATTATGGAAGGCTCGCTCCAACGAAGATTTAACCAGGTAAATCTAATATTCTAGGTTATAAAGATGATCACGGAATTATAAATCTATAAATAATAGTAAATCTCTCTCAAATCGCATGAAATCCAATTCATAAACGTACTATGTCTAGAAAAGAGGCAAAATGTAGGTGAATTCTTTTGCACACTAACGTTTCTTTTCAATTACAGATAGTGTTCGGGCACCACAAACAACTCATGGGGCTAGCAGTTCACCCCGACGACGAAATGTTCGCAACAGCCGGAAACGACAAGAACATAGCGCTGTGGAAGGGGCACAAGCTTATATTTGCAACACAGGTAAGCAATGTTACAGATAAAAAAAATTCTGCTCTTTTCAAATATAACTTATTACAAATTACATCGAAAATAATATGTGTATTCCATATACCATTAGTATATCTTCTCGTTTCATTTTTTATTTTTAAAGAAATAAATTTTCTGAAGCCGTGTCGAAAAGGCAAACCATATACTTACTCATTATTCATCTGATAACGTAGAACATTTTGAAAGATATCTTGAATTTATGTTTAAACAAAGCATGTTAGTAACAGAGCTAATATTACTAAAACCCGCAATCCTTTTAGTTTCACACGGTCAGTAAATCAATGAGATTAATTACTCGATTTTGGGTAGATTATGTGACTCGTGTTATTTCAATTATCAGGTTGGGTACGAGTGCGTGTCACTAGCGTGGCACCCAGTCGGTGGTGCGCTCGCTGCCGGCAGCACTGAAGGTCACCTGGTAGTAGTGAACGCTGACGCCGGAGCTCATGTCGCTACCTTGAGAGTTTGTGGCTCCCCCCTTAACTGCTTACAGTATAATACAGGTATAAAAGTTAAAATAAACACATCATTAATTCTTACGTGCCATACTTTTACACTAGGAACTCTATCTCTGCACGCTACTAATACATCATCATCATATACCAGACCACCAGCAGTGGTCTAGCGCTGAATAAGGTTTATATGTGTCGCTGCTTTCCAATTTTAGACGCATTGACTCCTTAAGATAAACCATTAAATACACTATTCCCAGCCGGCTAACCAAGTTCTTGCACCAACAGAATCCTACAAAATTTTTGATGTATATGATGTTCGTACTTTCGTTCACAATTTTCTATCCATTACTCAGAAGACAACAGAAGCTATGTTGATAACCCTTGATATACGTAGAGGAGCTATTTCATTATGTTTATAGATGTAAAATGTTTCTATTATCAATTTTTACACAATTTCAGCTGGAGATATTATAGCAATTGGATCGCAAAATGGCAGCATATATCTGTACCGTGTATCGCGCGATGGATTCTCGTATAAGAAGTCTAATAAGATACGCGGCGCCCAACCACTGGTCCAGCTCGATTGGAGCCTCGACGGGAATTACCTGCAAACGGTCACGGCCGATTATGACCTTTCATTCTGTAAGTATCTGTTAGTCACTATTTGGCATGTATTACCAAAAATTAATTAGACAATAACTTTATAACGGCCTGGACCTGTTTCAAAACATTCTTCCTACTAAAAGGATGTTGTCTCTTGCTGTACTTTCTTAAAAGAAGAAATCAAATTGAAAAATTTGACTGTGGAATTGTGGTATAATAAAAAATTTTTAATCATTTTTTTTGCAGGGGATATCAAAGCGTTATCACCAGAGAAAAGTCCAATAGCGATGAAAGATGTTAAATGGTCAACGTTCAATTCCACTGTCGGTTTCCTTGTTTCCGGTATGTAATTTTTTTTACTCTTTGGCTCTGCCGTTGTAAGTGAATTAAACATTTTTATTTAAATTTTTAGGCATGTGGAACAATCGTTTCTATCCTATGACGTCACTGATAACTACCGCAAGCCGGTCCTCTGCTCACGATCTACTCATCAGCGGTGACTCCGATGGATACTTGCGTATATTCAGGTGAAATAATTACCTCTACTTTTATTTCTCTTTCGCATTTTGTCTAATAATTTGAATATATTCCAATTTGAGGACTGGAGTAGCTAATGTAATTACTTGGATAAAGAAATTTAACATCTTATTTCCTAAATCATCGAGTGTAGTATGGTGATCTGTAATCTAATAATTACCACTTCGTTATACTCAAACTTGTAATTACCATCAGCTGAACATCCTACTCGACTAGTCACTTCGTCATATAAAAAATTCACTTTTGTATGTAGAAACAAAATAATAGTCCTTTTGAAAGCAACATTCACTTTTATCTACAATGTCCTTAAACAACGTTGATTATTGTATTAATAAAAAAGCAGGTCGTGAATCAGTATTTAAGATAGGTTAGCATGCATTTTTTACGTATAACTTGGGACTTATTTTCGGTTCAAACCCTCTTAAAAAATAAGTAAGTGTGTACAAAATTATATTCTTCATAATCCTAGATATCCTTGCGCGAATCAAAAGGCGGAATACAACGAGGTCAAAGTGTACTCTGGCTCAGTACATAATGCTCGCTTCCTATTCAACGACCGGTGCCTGGTCAGCACCGGTGGTGTCGATGCCGCGCTCATGTTGTGGGAGTTGGTGGATGACTAGCAGGAGGCTGCGCGGGTGCCGCGCCCACCCGCTGTGGTGGTGGCCCCGCCGACGCCGTCGCCGCGTCACATTGCCCCACGCAACCCGAACTTCCGGGTTCTAGACTTCGAGGAGCTCGATTGAACGAATATTTGCCGTTGGATCACGTGATATGTCTGATATCTCAAATTGTTTGAGATTACCTTGATACAAGATCGGATTACTACGCGAGTTACCGGTTTCAAGGTTTTTAATCAGTATTGAATCGATAAAGAGAGTTTTCGAGTTAACTGTTTTAGAAGTACTCATATTGTGTACTTACATAAAACCTTATGTAATATTTTTTATTATGAAAAATATCATATAAAAGTACAACCCAGGATCCAGTTGGTCTCCAAAAGATCCTCTAAATAAGTATAGTCATTTTATAGGAATATCCATAGTACACAACCATGAGCACTTCTAATGTTAAGCGAGAGCGAAGTCTGTGTGTGATCAGAAACACTGACGCGGACTAGAAATCTTTTAACTTTGGTAATAAATTGGATCCATTTCTCATATGGGTTAAATGACATGGCTTTATTGTTTGCAGGTGGTATGGTAAAAAATTTCGAATTTTTTTGAAGATTGTATTTAAAACTATTAAAGATAAAAAAAATTGCGTTTACATATAACCGACACTATGTGCGGTGTGCATGTGCATAAGAAAATGAAGAGAACATTGCTAGACATAGATTTGATGCATATAAACATTCTTAAACTTCTTCACTTTTGTAAATTAAGATAAAGTGGCTCATACTAAAATAAATACATAATAATAACATGGACGATGAAATCACTGCCATTTCAAACATTGTAAGATTATATAATACTTATATAATGCCACATTTTCTTTTTTTTAATACAATGAAGAAATACTATCAGAAAATTTCATGCGAAGAGAATTCTCTTGTATAGGACGATGTTTTTACTTTAAAAAAAAATTACCAAAAATATCTACTCTTCAAAGTTATATTAATATTTCTTATACTAAAGTGACATCACATACATCTGATGCGCTCATCCATATGCATGACGACAGGCATTATTATGAAAAAAAATATTTCTATATAAAAACCATAAGGAAAATAAGTTTGAGATACAATTGGATACAACCGTTTATTACACATTACAAAATTTTTTCTAAGAAGCGGACTTTTTCGCATTTTTAGTATTAGTATGGATTGTCGGACAAGTGCACTGAAAAACACTTGATATGAAAAGGAAGCCCACGGCCACATTTTATCTTAGTATTCTTCGCAATTGGGAGAATATTCAACCTTACAATCTCAAGCGCTGTGATCGCGTACGGTCTAGTTCAATAGATATTTCTTTCCAAGAACAAGTTTGCTGGAGAGGTTTTTTCTTAGGCGGAACCAAGATATAAAATTCTTTAAACTAAGGGATATCCTGAGGTTTTGTGTTTACAGGCTACGGTGACCCTTCAACATCAGACGCCCGTGCCTTTTTACGAACTTGTACGACGACGAAAATGTATTTGATTTTATTGATAAAATAACTTTTCCCTTTCGTTATAGAATTCATTGAGATATCAAATAATTGGCAAAAAAAATTAAACATATAAGCTATTAAATGCAACTAATGTAGGAAGGCTTTAGATTTATAATATAATCCACTATTTGTTGTAAGGACTTTCTTGTGGCAGGCCACTAGACTGTTTTGTATTATATTACGACCTCTTCACCAATAATTGGTCACCAAGTAAAAGTTTTCTTGTAATTCTTAAACACATAAATTATTGCATTGAAAAAGTTTTGTAATTTTTGTCGTAAATTAGAGTAATTTAATTACATTTTTATAAAACTGTAAGTAAAAAAAATGTTTGACACAGTAAAAATAAATATAAATAACAATATGAACGTATTTTTAGCCTTTAAAAAACTATTTATTATTATTTCGGTAGCGTATATTTAATAAAATAACATTTTATGAAGCTTATTCACGTTTTTATTTAATATTTAAGTTTAATTTAAACCTAAATTGCTTTATTTTTTTATTACACTTTAGCCGTTTTAATATATGATGAAAAATCTTATCAAATAAATATACTTCGGACTATATTATTAATTTTGTATTTATACTACTGTAACGCAACTATCAAGTTACAGTAGACATGATGACCTCTAAAGGATAATATGACTAGTGTATATTTGATCACAAAAACAATTTTGAGTTTTAATTATTCCCCACAAAAATTTGAATATTAATATTTGTATTTTCAGAACGTCTGAGTTTCCTTCACATTTTTGTTATATTATGAATATGAATCGTTCTTCCAATACACTTAGTTTATAAACAATTTTTGGCTTTTTATACCTATATTTTCCCAACTTTAAATTACAAAACACGAAGTATGCATGCACTTAATATCGCGATGAATAAAACAATCAGATTATTTATACATTTAAAATTTGTTAAAAAATGTTCCATAAAATAAAAACTTAAAAAATTAAATGTCTGTTTATTCGATGTTTTTATTACCTAATTAAAATAGAGCAAATCTCTGATTATTATACTTTTAAAACTGATAAAGTTTTCTTTACAATATTTTAGTTAAATAAGATAGATTATAAAAACCCGCTTGGATAATTTTAGTTTATTGAAAAGGTTTCAAGTTTTGTCCTCATAAATAATATTATAATTTATAATAATATTTAATACAATGATATATTTTTTCGGTTTTGTTTTATATGCTGTTATGCTTTTATACATTAATTTAATAAACAAAATAAATTAATAAACAGATTTGTTGATTTGTTTATTGCTAATTTAATAAACAGATAGTGTTGCTATCGCAACAATCTTTGATATATTTCTTTTAAATAAACTTGCTCTAAAATCGCATTAACTTATCACATTATCTATTAACTATCATATGCCATTTAAAGGAGATATATAAAATAAGAATAATATTTATAATGACTAACATAAATTTCGTACTCTCTAATTAAAGAAACAAACGCTTCGTGTCCACAGCATAGTCCTTGCAATTGACAGTTCTTGTCAATTTGACATTATCGTTGACACGACCTTAGTAAATATTAAACAAATTTTAAATATTTAATATACAGTGGTTATATTTATTTGTCGAAATGAAACCTCGTCCCTGTGGCTGCAAAGGATGTAGAACATGTTTAACATGCGAAACTCTTTACGGTGCCGATAACCTAAAACTTTCTTTACAACTTGACAAAGAAAAGGGTTATGTGTTTTGCCCCTTTTGTAACAAAGCGTGGCCAGGTTGGGACTTAAATATGTATAAGCAACATCCTAATCATATCGGTAAAGCTATCAATTATCCCGGTATATTTATTAAAACAAACTTTATATCAGAAGCTGAGGAGAATGAGCTTATGAAACATATAGATGAAATGGAATGGGATGTATCACAGAGCGGCCGGCGAAAACAGAATTTTGGTCCTAAAACTAATTTTAAAAAGCGAAAAATTGTACCTGGAAAATTTAATGGCTTTCCACAATTTTCCAGGTTTTTACAAGATAGATTTCACGCAATAGATTTATTAAAGGGGTATCAAGTTATTGAACAGTGTTCATTAGAATATGACCCAAGTAAAGGTGCCTCAATAGATCCCCACATTGATGATTGCTGGATATGGGGAGAAAGAGTGGTTACAGTTAACTGTTTGTCAGATTCTGTGCTCACCATGACAATTTTTAAAGGAGAAACTAAAAAATATAATCTATGTTGTGCTAATGACTACTATCCTGTTGTTACACCAGAGGGAGATATTGATTTAAATTTAATGAAAAAAGATAAAGTTATGTTAGACGCTTGTAAGCCTAAAGAAGATATAGATGCTATCATAAGAATTCCATTAATAAGGTAAGCGATATAAACATCTCTATTTTTTAAATTTCTTATTATGACTTAATTTTTTTATTTTTATTATACATTTAATGCTGTTAATTATTTTTTAACACTACTAAAAAGTAGAAATAATATCTACTCAATTTAACACTGTTCAATCACAATGAGCAAGATGATGCTGAAGCATGCTCTCCTTGTATACATTGTATTTGAAATATTTATGGCTGTACACCATAATGATTTATAACGATCTACTATTTAAAGGTGTTACCTAGTGTGGTAATTGTGTAACCCCTACCATCATCTATGTATCTCCCTCTGAAATGAACTATGGTGCTTCATAATAAAAAACAACACAACAACTGCTTCACTATGTATCTTTTTAAAATAATTTTTATTAACATGCTGCCTTTTAAAATAGCTCTAACACAACGCATATACATAATGTATTATAAATACATAGAATACTTTAAAAAAATGATTTATAGCTCTACTTTTTTAAATAATTAATTGTTTTAATATTTTTGTTTTTATTTTAGAAGATCATTAACTGTTATGTATGGAGAAGCGAGGTATCATTGGGAGCATTGTATACTTCGTGAAGACATTACTTCTAGAAGAGTGTGCATAGCATATAGAGAGTTTACACCACCATATCTGAAAAATGGGCCTCATCAAGACATAGGAGATGAAATTATTAGGAGAGCTAAGCAGTTTTGGAATCATAAATCAAATTATGAAAATAGTAGTAATGAAATAAGGGAACAGACTTAATTACTTTTTAAAGAAGTAATTAAAATAAAATAATGCTACAAAGTTCTATGGTTTTATTAATGTATTCAGTTATTACAAGGGTATATTATATTTAAATTAATTTTAACATTGTAATAAGTAAATATAACAATTATAAAGTTTTTTTAAAAAATTACAGAAATTATACACATATAGAATAGGACACATCTATCTACTTAAATATTCAACCAGTTACTATTTTAAAATATTATAATTGTGGTAAATGTTTGAAAAATTTAGTTAATTGAATATGTTAGGCTGGACACTTAACAAATTACACTAGTTACAGTAGCCTTTATACTGGAAAACAGTAACATTTGCACACTATGAAACAGCATAAATAAGGTAGATGGTGTCCAATAATAAAATCTACCAAGAGTTAAAAAGGAGTCTGGGAAAGATTATGAAAAATCGAGAAGAAATTCACACTCATGTGAGTGACTGTTAAGAAAGTAGCTATATCTATGGTGCCAACATAAGATAAATAGGAATAGGATAAAGCTCTAAGCGACGCTTGAATCAGGATGAGCTATATACACAGAATCTTCTTTGTTTTCGCTAGCTTGCCGTGCTAGAATAATTTGTTCTTTCACCCTCCATGCAATAAGCGCTTTCTCGCTCTTCAACTTGCGGATGCAGCGAGCCAGTAGTAATGCAAATATAACTCCTAACAGCTGCAGCAAAAAACCAACTTAAGTAAATACCTTCAAACATTTTATATATTTTAATAATATGAATTTATGTTAAAAAAGTTTAAAACTGGAAGCATTCATCAATTAACAAGTTTATTTATTTGACGGAGTTTAGGACATACATCTAATCAGTAAATGGCTGACAACAATGTGATGCTAGTTAAGACGATAAACACGGCACCAAATGGTCTTAATCCACTTGACTTACATGGTGTTAAGTCTCGCTATCCCATTTTACTAAGCTGAACGCCCTTGAAATAAAAACACATTAATATTTGCACACCAGTAGGGCTTTTTTTCTTGTTATGTAAATCCTGAACACACCATTCGTATGTTAAAACTAATGCTACAATTTAATTATATGACTGGAAACATTATGAGGCGACGTTTTTGATCTAGGGGGTGTAAGGCGACCCGCATAACAACTCACGGGAGCCAAGCCAACTACACCTGCTCGTTGTGCACCTTGCTAATCAACAAACGAGCCTCCCCCACCAATCCGTGTTGGACGAGCGTGGTGGGAAATGGCCCAAATCCCCTACAAACGTAGAAATCTTTAGGGGAGACCTATGTCCAGCAGTAGACATCTATCAGTATCAGTGTTATTAATTACAATTAAAAAATAATCAGTTGTAAAAACTGGTTTCAAAATCTTAGTTTTAATACGAATTACCTGTATAAACATCACCGAAACACCGAGAACACCTAAAATGCTAGAATTCTGCAGGAACACATCGACCAATGCCTCCTTGCAACCAGTAATCCTCAGCCTCGTGCAGTACACGTCGGAATTGGAAACGCAGCAAGACTTTGGTAAAACTACAGTTATCTGGTCACCGTCAACGACATTGGACACTACCACCGTTGAATGGTTGCTTGTGAAATCCATGCCCACGTAATCCAAGTAAGAGTTGCTCCCACAACAATTCAACTAAATCAAATAAAAATATTTTAATACTCCTTAAACTGTAACACACAATAGACTAATTCAAACTTTTGTATTTTCTACCAGTCAACATATTTTATTAAAAAAAAAAAAACGAAATTATTATTATTATTTATTGGATAAATTGATGCATATTTACCTCATAAGTAAGTATAATAAATTAAATGTTCACTTTTCTTAAACTTATTAGATAATAATACTATAAGACATATTTTTAGCAAAGCTATAAGCTACTTCATCCTTTTATTTCCTGAATTTGATCAATTATAGATCTTCATATTTGTATTAAACTTGCAAATATTAAAGAACATGAATAAGATTGACTCTCTTCTTGCTCCAAAGAAGTCTCCGATCTCACTAATAGGAACAATAAGAGGACTGTTCACCATATCATATATGTTTATCCTTAAACTGTAAAACTTACCGAAACTTGCAATCGGTCAATTTCTGCTTCAATCTCCGGATCGTACGTGTAGTCCCAAATCGGTACGTATAGGTAACTCATAATTGTATCTGCCCCCATAGTGAAGGTCAGTATTACCACAACCAGTTTGACGATCAGAATTAGAGTCAGCATGAAGGCATACTAAACATGCATATGGAAAATTAATAGCCTTATTTAGTTAGACCATGACAATGAAAATTTAAAAGAGCTCCTGATTTCTTGTCTAATAGGAAACGGGCAATTCATTGATCAAAATTTAATATAATATATTGCTGACTTACATAATTATTACAAATCGATTTAATCACTTCATAATTTTTTTTTACACAATGAAGCGACGAGATAAGCGGAACGTTCGCTTGATGGTAAGTGATACAACCGCCCATAACAATGTGGCGCTAGTGAGGATGGTATACACTGTACCACAGTGCGATCGTAGCCTTGAGACATAAGATGTCTCATTACCCCAGTAAATTCACTAGCTATAACTCCTTTCAATCCGGAACACAGTAATGTTTGCACACTACTGTTTGGCGCCAGAAATAGGAGCTGCAATGGTACTTACCTAGACGGCCTCCGGCAACTAAGACCTAACACCAGAAAAATTATGTAACTAATTATTGCTTACTTGCTTACAGGTTGCAGACATACTATAAATATGATAAATTTCTTACCAAGTTAACCATGCATGTACTCTGTTTAAAGCTGCCGAAGAATCCGAATAGTGTAACCACTAAAAGAACCAGCCCCAGAAGGGCACTGAGTATCGATGGTGTGAAAAATCTTCCATTTTTGGCGCTCTCATAGAAAAATGCGAAGTTGTGGTAGTGGGAGTAGACCGATATTCCGAGGACGATCATTAGACCTGAAATTAACTGAAAAACACTGCTGTTAATAACTAGTAAAAATGCATTAGAATGTAAGCTAGTCCTAGGTAAAGAAACTAAATATTAAAATACTCAGTATGCCATATGTATTACTATTTGCAAAGTAATGCATTTTACGAATCATTCACCTAGGCTTGTCAGCCCTATAGTCTCGGGCTATTAAGAATAGGACTAAGGTATTCCCTGCCTGTCGTACAAGGCGACTAAAAAGGTCTTCGGTTTCATCGGCTTTAATGATGGGGGCCCTCATATATAATAAGCGAGCCTTAGGACGACAGCAAATGCATGGTGGTATTGTATTTGCCGTAGCACAGCGTGGGTGCTAAGGAGGGCTTTGCCCTACCGTGGGATGTTTTAGCCAGAATGCAGAGGGGCACTGGTGCCTTCCGTAGAATCTCCCGGAGCCTGTCCTAATATACTGAGATCACCGCGGGGGTTTTAGTGGGTAGAAGGTGAACACACACATAATGAATTAACAACATAGTCATGGATCTGACTTGCACCGACTACAACTCCCACAATGTTAGTTTCTCGTCTCTTTGGATGGCAGAGCCTATCGTTCTTTGCCTCCACTACTAGCACGAAGCTAAAGCATGCTTTTTAAATTAACTAGGAATGCGCCAATTTCGACCCTCGATTGACCAATGAAGAAGACTTTACACTTTGCTTTACTAAGGGTGACATTTGATTAAAACAACAAAATTTCTACATCATTGTTTTTATCGACGAACTTTCAGATGTAATAAACAATCATTGTTTATGACACAACGTCTGCCTTCACAATAGTAAGATCAAGAAAGGTTTTTGGTCAGTATACCTCTTACTACCAATCTATATACATCTCCGAGATCATCATCAGCCGATAGACGTCCACTGCTGGACATAGGCTTCCTCCAAAGATCTGCACATCGATCGATCTCCAAGATCGCTACTATACAAATTAAACTTTATTTTAATGTGATTAGTACTTTTCTCTATATTAACATTTTTATGAAAACTGAAGTATTTCACATAAGAAATACATAATTTACTAAAATAAAAGCTGGTGCCAGTTAAAAGAAACATCCTAACTATCCGGCTGTTAGATCAATATAATGAAGTCGTCGCCGGTATTAATTGCATTTTACACCATTCATTGAGGTCAATTTAGGGTTACAGCTCATCTGGAAGAATACGAACACTTATTTCTAATCGTTTGTAGCTGTTATAATTCTAAAGTGACTTGAATGCAATAATTGACAAAATTAATGTACTTCATCGATTTGTTATACCGTTCCAACTGGAACATAAAAGGGATTTAATACTACAAGTATTATACACCCCCATACAATAATTAAACACATCCCAAGAACCCGCATCGGGCCAGCGTGATGGGAATTGGCCCAAATGTCCCCATATGAACAATCGACGACCCCTAATGCTCGGCTGTACCAAAGGCCATGCTGAATGTGACCGACGATCTGATGAAGGTTGTGGGAAGCCGCTGGATACGGACGGCGAGTGACCAATCGATGTGGAGATCTTTGGGAAAGCTTATTTCCAGCAGTGGACATCTATCGGATGATGATGATGATGTAACTAAACACATACAGATACATATACGTGTTATTGTTACTCTATTTTAATAATTTCTCAGTACTGACAAGAAGATGAGACATCTATGATTCCTCGGTGATATCTCCTTCATATATTCTTACTGATCTCCGCCTTAAGTTATTACAGTATAGACTACAAATACTACGTATTAATTAAAAAAAAAACACTGTTACTCTTAGAAAATTTCTATGCATACTTTTGTCATTAAATTTAATGAACGAGCTGTAATTAGTACTAAATAAATTGTAGATAAAGTATAGTTCAAGTTAAAGGAACAAATTTTCTGTTTCCACAATAATTATCTATTAGTCAATAGTAAAATACATCTCTATTTAGTACTCCTGAGTGTATAAGTAAAACAAAACATCACGTTGCTTTGTTTAGCTAATAGTAAGTAATAAACATTCATATCATAGAAGCATCGCGAAATGTTTCTGCTGTTATATTTCATACGTATATGTAAGTACATATCATATAATTTATCAGCGCCAGCGTGGCGAGATCTCTCTCAAATCATCATTATCAGCCGACAGACGTTCACTGCTGGACAGGCTTACCTCAATGATCTCCACATACAGCCAGCATGGCCCCTGACACCGCTGGGCACTAGAGGCTGTCGTATGTAGGGGTCATATGCGGGTTAACGAAAGCCATAACCTCGTTTGTTGATTAGCAGTCGCGTGAGTTATTCTGCGGTACCCCTTACACCCTCTTTCAAATATGGATATTGAATGTTGGAGGATATTAAACACATATTTATTATATCATGCTATTAAAGAACCCGACAGCATATTTTAAGTGGCAATCAGTAATGTTCAAAACTACCTATTCGACGTATTTACTAACTGCTGGTAGGTCTCTGTTTCCAGAGACCTTATAGGTAGGTACCAAGGACACACCTTATCAAGGCCTCTCGCTGTCAGAACCACAGTTGTGTGTGAAAGCGTTCCCGTGGTTCCGGCCAAATGCGATGAATGAGAAACCGTGAGGTTTCAGCCGGTAAGAGTCCGTTATAACTCTTTAGTTGCCCCGACAGCAGAAAGGTAGCCAATGAAGGATTTACCCACGAAAAAAAAAAGGTAGGTACCACCGCATCGTCTATTTCTACCGCCAAACAGTAGTGTACAAACATTATTTCGTTCCGGATTGAAGTGCGTTGTAGCTAGTCTAATTACTGAGGTAACGCGATGCATCTTATGTCTCAGATGACGAGCACAATATAGTGCATTATATACCATCCTAACTAGCACACCGTTATAATGGACGGGCGTATCACTTACCATCATAAAAAAGTTCCGATTGTCTCTTATCTGTATAAGACATAACGTTTTATCACAAAGTAAATATAATGGTGCCCTTAAGACAACTCCTGACTGCCGTTTTATGGACAACATATCACCATTAAACGCATTTCATATTTCAAATGTATAATTAATGACAATGAATAGAAAGCTTATAATGTAACATGGATCGAAAAGTATATATTTTAACACTTACAGCGATACTTAATATAACATATGTATACTTTAATTACTATGATTACTTGCTATTATATCTGATAACAAAGCAATAATTGTATGTTATTCTGTACGCACAATAAGGAAGGGTTATCGAATAAGGGGAAGACTAACTAGTAAACTACAAAATAAAATTATGATTTATCCCCTTCTTTATAATGAGACGTTATTTATTTAATTACAAAAGAAAACTATGGGTGATATTAAAAACAAAGCAGATCACATGGAGGTCGTCGTGGTATAACCGAATTTGTAAATGTTATAACACTACAAAAGTTTAATCAATATTTGGATGATTTGTCATTCGTTTCATATGTGGATTAATAAGCTTGAAGCTGAAACTAATGCTCATACTAAACTACTAACTAAAATATTGTGCGCATTAATTTTAAAATAACGTTGATAAACGCGATAACGTTTTCCATAAAGTTTATATCGTTTCATTATGGCTGTGTTCGTATTTTAATTATAATCATCAGCTCTATTGTGACATTATTATTAATCGATGGACAATATACATGTTCTAATTATAGTGTTGCAAACATTTAAACAATGTTCTCAGCGACACTATACATACATAAAATTGATTATGTGCGAGATTAATTTTGAAAGTTTAACTATAAAATTATCGTATATAAATAGATTAAAATCACTTACTATGAACATGGTGGTGATTGTCAACAAGAGAAATCTTATAGATTTCATGTTATACTCCGTTTCCGTTTTGTTGAATTGAATTTTTTGATTGTTTTCATTGTTCGCCGTCATTTTGTCAGTCGGCTCGCTATTGTCTCAGCTAATTCCCTTCGTGTCGCTTATCGCCGCTGATAACTCCGATGTTAACTGATAATGGCACCTTTCAGTACGTTGTGTTAATGTATGCGCTTTCCAACTACGTTATATGTGAAGAGCGAGCGCTACGAACATACGTTACGCCGGCACGAACGCTACTAACACTGGCTTCCGTCACCTGTCGTGCCGTCCGCTGGCGAACGCTCAATAATCATTAATCTTTAAAAATTAACCAGGTCATCGTGTAGAACCTTCATATCGCACTACTGTTACATATTAAAATGAATCTGTTACAAATTATAAGGAAATAAACGCTTTTTAACTTATAATGGACGGGTTTTGCTTTCACTTTGAAATTGAGACATTGCAAATAAATAACTTTTGTTTGAGAGTAAAGCAGTTTGTAGGATGTTATTATTTTTATAATACTTATATGCTTTGCTTAATAAGTACCCATTGGTGGTAAGTCTTTGTCTAAGTTGCAACAACCGCTGAACAATATAAGCATTACTGTATTCTAGTTTAGAGGGTGTTGCAATTGTTGTACTGAGGTAATGAGACTTAACATCTTAATCTCAAGGTGACGAACACAATTTTGTGAAATGTTTATTATCTTAGTTACAGTTACGTTTTTAAGGGTGGACGTAACACCACAATCTACTAGGACTTCTTGCTTGCTTAGAATTGAACAGTATGCAAAATAATTGAAAAATTGATACAAACAAGTCGCAATCAATCTGAATGGAACAAAGTTTAGATAAATTTGTTATCCTGTTATCGATAAAATATTAAAATGTTTAATATATAGATTAATTTACGTAGAAACCTTTAAAGTAATACTTGCAGAGAATATAATAGGTATGCGTCTCTCTTTGATACATTTTTTTATGTAATTAAGCGACGAGACGAACGGCATATTCACCTGATGGTAAGTGATACGCCCGCCCCTAACATATATATATATATATATTCACAAAGTTTTATAGTATCACATAAAAGCTTTTTCATTCTTTATTATTAGCATTATTAAATAATTTTAGAATATACAATACAGTGCACTTAACAAAAAAAAATTAAATAATATAAGAAAATGATACATTTTGAGATGATATTTTCATTATGCTAGTCATAATCATCACCCAATAGACGTCTACTGCTGAACATAGGCTAAAGATCTCCACATTAATCGGTCCTGCGCTGCCCACATCCGGCTACCTCTCGCGACCTACAGTCAGCCTAGCCTCCGGTACCGCCGGGCACTAGGAGCCGTCGTTTGTACGGGTTCATATAGGAGGTTTGGGTCATTTCCCACCACGCTGACCCAATGCGGGTTGGTGGGAGCCAGAGCCTCGTTTGTTGTTTAGCAAGGTGCATCACGAGCTGGTGAGAATGACTGTCGCGTGAGTTGTTGTGCCAGTAGTAGTTTAAACTAATTTCAAAGCTTGCCAAATGTAGAACTCAGACCTGAATCAGATTTTAAAAAGGGGCGATAGTCTTTAATAAGCTTGAAAGATTATTCAAAATCTGGTTTCCTCTTTAATAAAATTACGTATGTATTATATATTTAAATGTTAAAACATATAACACTTTTCGCGACGGAGGTTAAATAGAAATAAAATTAAATAGTTGCTTTGCACAGTCATTTATTTTTACTGCCTTAATTTTTATTATTTTCGTGTACATGTGGACAATTTTATGCATCATATGCAAACATGCAACAATCAGTACACTAATGGCCTAGTTATTAAGCGTATAGTCAGCGAATTTGATGGTTATAATAAGAAAAGCGATATTCGAATATATATATAGCCGGAAGATGAACAAGAACGTTTAACGAACATCTTTGCAACGGAGGTACCAACCTAATAGACTAGTGGTAGGTCTCTGTTGCCGGAGACCGTCTAGGTGGGTACCACCGCAGCGCCTATTTCTGCCGCCATATGTTCGGGTTTGAAGGGCGTTGTAGTATTACTATGGTAATGAGACTCAACATCTCATGTCTCAGGCGACGAGCGCAATGTGGTGAGTATACGAGTATATCATCCTGACTAGCGCCACGTTGTTATGGGCAGGCGTATGTATCACTTACCATCAGATGAACATCCCTCTCGTTTCGTCGCTTCATATATATGTATATATATATTTGTTGGCGATAAAGTGACGGTTTCATAAATTTAATTTTTGTTAAGTTAGAAACTTTATTTTCTTTAAAAACTATGTACAAAGGCGCATTCATGTAAAGTATGATATAAATCTTTTGTTTTATTATCGAGTTTTTCTACCTCTTCCGTCTACTTGAAGAATAAGTAGACAATTCTAAGGAGTTACTTTATTTTAAATGAATAAGATACTAAATTTACTAGAACTTTAATCTAGAATAGAAAAGATACTTTTATAGCATCAGGCGGGCCGTAAATATATTTTCAAGCTCACGTGTTGGCAAGTGGGTCTCGGTAGTGTTGTTAGAGCGACAGATTTACAACATGAGGGTAGTAGCTCACCAGGCGGATTAAAATCCTTTTACCAATCAAACTTGAAAACATATTGCACCTAAATCGAACCAGAGACCTTTGTATTACAAGACACGCCACTAGTCATTGAATAACGTACAAAAAAGTGTCTTTTATGTGGTTATATGTAGAATATGTACTTTAAAAAAGATCAATTAATTTCCAAATACATACTTCTGTACAATAGACAAGACAGGTTATAGAACTTGGACGAGGTAACTTCAAAAAAGAGATCGATAGACGCATTTGACTCGTTTGGGCAGCGTTTGGGAAACTCCTCCACATCCTCACCTCGCAAATACCCCAATGTCTCAAGGCGAAAGTTCTCCCCACCCTTACTTACGACGCAGAGATAGCACTGACCATTGGGCTAGTCCATCGATTCAAAGTAGCACAGCAAACGATGGAAAAAGCTATTCTTGGCATTTCTCTAAGGGACAAAATACGGAACGAAGAAATTCGACAGAGAACTAAGTTGTCGACGTAGCTCTCAAAATCTGCAAGCTGAAGTGGACTGGCAATGAGCCGGTTGTATCAGTCAGTGACAGCCGATAGAGAAGAAACGTCTTGGAGTGGAGGCCGCGTGCAGGTCGCAGAAGTGTGGGACGCCGTCCCTCCAGATGGTCCGACGACAACATCAGGACAGTCGGAAGTGGGTGGATGCGAGAAACTGAGGATCGCATTTAATGGAAGACATTCAGGGAGGCCTATATCCAGCAGTGGATAAACAAAGGCTGATAACGATAATAATGACGTACAATAATATGCTTTTTGTAATAACATCTATTGTTCAATATATTTTATATCGACATTTATTGATTCTTCTATGATTACGCCGTTTAGTAAATTGTTTTAGACACTAGTACAAATAAAATAACAATTAGCAGTAATCTTGCACGGTACACGTCAGAGGTGACCACGCCACTTTTTACTAAGTTGTTTATCACGGCTTTGTTTTAGTCGATTTTAGCCGTTGCGTGATATCTAGGACACTGCGTTGATACTGTTTATCGGTATCAGCCTTATCTCCATGTCTTTGTTGTTGGTAAATTCCCGTACAAACAAAATTATAACGTCTACTATAAAATGTGAAACTATTGTTCTGCAGCTTTACTTTAGGACCGTAATATTGTCTTTGGAACTTTAGAAGGTCAGATCATTAAAATAAGGAATATAAATATATTTAATCTGTATGTTATCTTCGATCTGCTAGTGTTTATGTAGTTGTGAAGTAAGATTGTGTATGAAATGAATTAAAATTAAAAAGTGACTTATAAGATTAAATTTATTTAAATAAAATTTGTCGTTACAAGTTATTTATATACTTACATATTTAACATTATATTTAAACAGTGTACTTATTACATTCTTATTATCATGTAAGTTTAGTGAACACTAATTAAATCTGCTACAGTTTTGAAACTATGTTTATATTAGTAAAAGAAATCTTTGTTTCGTGCTATCATTACTTCTCATGTGTATATTTAATACTGAGGTGATATATAGTATATAATAATGAATTTTATCTATATAAGAATTATGATTACATTATCACCTTCCACTCTTACAAATATAAAATGATGTCGGTGCAGACAATGCAAACAATAATAACTTTTGATCTGTTTATGTTTAATATGTATTCTTTGTTTACTAAACAGTCAAAGCTCTTAGGCGGTGTTTTGTCCGTGGAAAGGGACATAGACAATCGGTGCCGCTTTCTCTTTGTCGGGATTAAGTGATGTGTAAGCATTGATCATCCGCTCCTGGATCTCCCAGCGTCTGCGTTCGCGTTCAGTTTTCGCTCTGCGGATTGAATTGGCGAGCGAGAACGAGAAAATAATGCCGATTATCTGTAAAAATTTAACGTCCTGATTAATATCTAATTAGCTTAGCTTACTGTTGTTTATTGGTGGTAGGTCTCTGTAGCAGGAGACCGACTAGGTAGATATCACTGCAACGACTATTTCTGCCGCCAAACAGTAGTGTGCAAACATTACCGTGTTCCAGTTTGAAGGGCGCTATACCTAGTGTAATTACTGGGGTAACGAGACTCAACATCTCATATGTCAGGCGATAAGCGCAATGTGGCACAGCGTATATCATCCTGACTAGCGCGACGTTGTTATGGACAGGTTATCACTTACCATCAGGTGAACGTTCCGCTCGTCTAGTCGTTTAATAAAATTAAAAAAAATTAGGTTTTATTAAATTTTAGTAAGAACTGCGTTTTATTACTACTTTGTAATCCATCATCGAGAACAACCAACATTTTTTCAAGAAGAAATGTTTCCGTTTATATTATCTCATTTAATAAAAAAATATCAAGTTATATTAACCCTACCTGGATAAACGCAATCGTCATAGCACCAGCGCCCAATAGACCTGCACTCTGGTACACCAGGTAAATAACTCTTGGGAGGCATCCGTTCGCATATAACCTGGTGCATTCAGCGACCTCTACATTTTCGATGACTGTATACCGAGACTGCGCACAGCAGGAATTGGGCACTGTGATGTTGGCGACAGAGATCCCTGATACACCAGCGGGGATTTGGACCTCGCCCCAGTCGAGGTAGCTGTCCACACCACAGCAGTTCAACTGGAACATATTAAAATTATAAGCATGTATTTAACAGATTTTTATTACTTAATAACTAATTACTAAACACATTCTGTACCGGGCTATTTTCAAAAGACTTGCAGTCATTGCGTGGAGACCTATTAGATCTCGTAAACGTCCATACAAATTTAATCCAACTGAAAGCAGGGAGCATATTTATCTTTGGCAAACACATAAAGATATTGAAATTATGACCTCTCGCATAAAAGGAGAGAATGTGACTTTTGTCACAGCACCTGCTGAAAAACTCTAGGAGATTCTTCAGATCTCATAATGCATTAAACGTAAAAAATACACGAAATAAGTTTATTACAAACACATTAAGCCTGATGAAGACAATTTATAAAAAAATTTAGAAAACCTTCGTCACTTTCATTGTCTTGTATATATTTATCACGTCCTGTATATGTCGTTTTTTATCTTCTGCTTAATGCCAATGTAACCTTGTTTAAAAATGTTTAACTGTTATAAGTAATTGAAAACATTTATTTAACAATGCATTTTGGTCAAGTGCATTAAAACAAATTGCTTAGCTACATTTATACAGCCATTATTCATAAACATTAAGTAAATATACATCTTACTGTCAATAAACAAATAATGGAGTTTAATTCGTCAATTTTTACTTAGGCCACAGCTTAGATATTTGTTTTAAACACAATCTATTCATTTGTGAAACAATCTGCATACATATATCTTGAAACAAGAAGAATATTCTTAATATATATTCTTACTATTATATGATTATAAAAGACATTCGCAATAGACACGAATATTTGTCAAGGATGGAATTACTTTACTGGTCGTTGATCTCTGTTGCCGGAGATCGTGTAGGTACCACCGCATGCCCTGTAGTCTCAGGCTATTAAAAACAGGATTAAGGTAAGCCCTGCTTGTGATGAAGGCGACTAAAAGGGTTTTCGGGTTCGTGGGCTTTGAACGTGGCGGCCCTCATTGTCCACTAAGAATTACAAATACGAGGTGGTTTAGTGTAAAAGCGAGGCTGCAGAGGAGTACTACAGCCTTCCCTGGGACGTGCTGTTGACATAGTGCCGAGATGCACCGGTGCGTTCCATAGGAGATCCGGGGTTTTAATGGGTAAAAATCCCAGAAAACCAAGTTTTCCCACCAAGCGCGGTATCTTTTTAAATTATATATTCGTTTTAAAAGATTTCTTGACGATAAAAAAAGGTAGGCACCGTAGCAACCCCTATGTATACCGCCTAACAGTAGCGTGGAAAAATTACTGTGATCCGACTTGAAGGGAGCTGCAGCTAATAAAATTACTGGAGTATTGAGACTTTACATCTTTTGTCTCAAGGCGACGAACGCAATGTGAAGCAGTATACATATATTATCAGGTGAGCGTGTCGCTAATCACGTCGCTTCTTAGAATAAAAAAAATAATACGAACAATACACAATTCTAAGACTTAACAAACTTTAACTTCTTTTGAGAAGTTTCCAAGCAGTAATAAAAATTTTGACATACCCTACTTTGAACGAAGTCATATGCGTCCTGGATCTCGGGTTTCTGGTAGTAGAAAGGCAGCGTGGCTCTGAGGTTTTCGTCGAGCATCTTCGACACTTGCGCGCGCATTGCATAAGCTGTGACAGCGGCAGCTAACTCCAGTACCAGCACCACGCTCAGAATCACCGCGAACTGAAAGATATAGACAATACATATTGATGAAAACGCATTACGAGGTTGCTCGAGATACGAGGTACTTATTTATGTGCTTTATACGTATTTTTTTTAAATAAAATTTTATTTTAAGATTAAATAAAAATGTAAGTATGACGCCTTATTTTTTACTGTCACCACTTTCAAAGTACCTAATTTAAAAGTTTTAGCCTCTAAGTGATGATTGCTAATTTAATTTAATAAAACAATGATTAAACAACAATTATTACATTAAAATTTGTGTAGAAATAAGTAAGAAATAAAATCATCCAATTTTTTTCTAGAAAATCGGGAATTTTTTAAAAATATTTAAAAAATTATTAAATCCAGAAGTATTGTCTTTGTATGGGGTATTCCATACATAGATAGATAGGATACGACCTATACTTTAGTACCTCCAAATCTTTTACATCTATTACCTTTCATCCTGTATATACATAAATTTGACGCATCTACGTCTACTTTGAATAACTTAACAAATAGCAACAGCTACTACACCGACTAATATAAACGTTAAAAAAAAAACTTACAATGTTAACTAAACAAGTGCTCTCCTTCAGAGCACCAATGCAGCCGAACAACGACACGAAGAGCATGATAACACCAATAACGATGATGAAGGTCGCCGGCGAGAACAACTGATCGTCCAGGAAGTAGGAGACATCGTGGTATATTGCGTAAATTGTCGTCCCCACTGAGATTATAAGCGCTGATGTCAGCTGTAAGAAAAAGAAATATTAATCAAAGAATCCTATAATGCAATAAAAAGTTTTTATCTATATTATAAGATAACGAATCCATCCATCCATCATGTTTAAACATGTTTTACTTAGGTAATCGCAGAATTGTTTGAAATTAAATAATGAAAGAAATAGTAATAAAACTTATTAAGTAGATGATGAAAACTATAAATCTGTTTGTGTACTAGCTGTTACCCACCCCCTTTACTGGCCGTAACAACCCTGCAACTCGCTTTGAGGAAGGAAATTTGGAAAATACATTCTTACCTGAACTCTAAATGACAAAAGGAATATCTGTACCATATTCTGAGAGTTTTACGTCTAATTGTTTCGGAGACCTAGTGATGAGTCAATGAATCTCCTGATATCTCCTATATATAAAGACACCGACTTCGCAATTCTTCGGTGGACTGTTATGATACCTGATTACCAATATTCAAACGTGTAAGTGGTCCCCCACAACAACTCACAAGACCCATACCAACCTCAACTGCGTGTGGTACACACTGCTAATCAACAAACGAGGCTCTGGCTCTCACCAACCTGCATTGGGACAGCGTGGTGGGATATGGCCCATGTCCACTCATATGAACCCATACAAACAACGGCCCGTAATGCCAAGCCGACTGGTGAAGGTCGCGGCAACACAGGACCGATCGATGTGGAGATCATTGATGAAGGCCTATGTCCAGCAGTGGATGTCTATCGGCTGATGTTGGTGAATATTCAAATAGCATACTTACAAGCAAAGTTTATAAATAATAAGGTTTAATGTTTAAAAAGATTGCAGTAGACAAATAAAAATTTATGAAAGCTAGTAGATAATATTATTGATGTCGAAGATGTTTGTAGTAAAATTAATATTATCTGATTGTAGGAAGATAACAAACTCTAGTGACAATAGACTGGTAACAAAGAATAGGCTTCTGGGATCGATATATATATTATTATAGTATACCATAACACAATTCTGTTACTGTCTTTGCGTGTTGTGGGAACTAACACTAACAATAGATTTAAAAGTCCACAAAAACAAATATATTAAGAATATCATATTTCTTTAAATTAATCATCGCGTGGAAGGTATACGTCAAATGAACTTTTTTTTATACTAAGAAGCAACAAGACTAGCGAGAAGTCCGTTCACCTGGTAGTAAGTGATACGCCCGCCCATAATAACGTAGCTAGTTAGGACATTATACACAGCACCACATCGCGCTCGTCGCTTTTAGATAGAAGGTGTTGAGTCTCGTTACCCCAGTATTTGGTCTTCGGCAACAGAGACCTACCACCAGCGACTTTCTTTTCTATCGGATGATAAAGATGATGTCAATGACAAAGCCTTTAAGCCAATGTTTTAATAATAACTAAGGATTTCCCGAATCTTTCTTTCTTACAAAAAATCGGACTTGAGAGAGCGTAATTAAGGTTTTACCATTTTTATGAGATTACAAACTATGACTACATCTAGTAATATGTTTTTCTCAACTTAACACTCCATTGTTAAAATGTGTTCTCGCTAATGTGCTGCATAAAACCGTGTAATCACTATACCTAATGGCGTTATATAAACGAACATTACACAAGAATAACGTTAGAGTAAGTTCAGTGAATTTCGCAAAGAATATGAAAATTTTGAAAATTTATTCATATCAAAGCGCAGCAATATGATATTGATAATTTTAGTATTCCTAAAAGTTACAATTCCTCCAGTCGATTCTAATTTTCAGCCATCATTTCATTCTATCTAATAGCAAAAGATCTTCAATGCCTTGCTTAATGGACAAGCTCCAAAACTTTATGGACCGTTTTTATGTTCATTATGATGTCAAAATCAAGTAATATTTGAGTAGATAGTAAGACGAGACGAGGTGGACTTTCTTCTGATGGTAAACGATACGCCTGCCCATAACAACGTGGCGCTAGTTAGGATAGTATATATTACTACCAGATTGCGTTCCACGCCTTGAGACATACGATGTTAAGTCTTTTTACCCGAGTAATTTAACTAACTAAAACTCCCATCAAACCGGAACACAGTAAAGCTTGCACAGTACTGTTCATTGGCAGTAATCGACCCTGTGGTAACGGAGACCTACTAATAGTAATTAATTTTAGATTACATTATTAAACCGGACTTTTCTACTTAAATAGAAATAGGTCACACGGTGGCTTCACTATACGACAAAAGAAAAAATTGTTTCATGAGATCTTAGTAATGTTATAATCTTTTTGATAACTGTAGGAAATAGTTATTGTTGTGTATATCAATAATGAATAAATTAACTGACACGACTAAAAGTTGTATGAACATACTATATTTCTTTGAATGTCAACTGTGTACTTTTTAGTCTGCATTTAATATTTAACCAAATAATTTGTATCCTCACAATTGTCAATTACATTTTTCTAATTTTACTATATTTTTATAACTGATATTACACAATGTATGTATTGTGCTGACGAAGAGGTCGTTTTAAGGCAATAATAGTAAGGTAGCATGAAAAATCAATAGTATTAAGGTATGACCGCACGACCGCACGACCGCACGACCTTGCCGCCTGCCCCAAGGTCGAAGCTGAACTGGGACCTGATCACACGGTAAGTAGTTAGTGTGTAAAATTTAAATATCAATTGTTTATTAAAACTTTAGTATCTTAAAACACTTTATATTAGTCAAAGAAAATAATTTTCTTCATCACAAATATTAATTTCAATTAGAAGGCATTATTTGACTTATATATGACATGAACATCCGAATTTTTTTTCTGCTGGAACTGATAAAAGTCGGTCTCATAATCCAAAGCGTTGGCTGGACAAGATGCTTACGAGCAGACGAATAAAGTTCAGGTAACAAAATCGTATAACAGTTATCTGAATGAAAAAAACTATAGTGTAGAATTCAATTTTACCAATAATTGTTATTTTTAAAATACGATGCATCAAACTTTTAAGACTTTATTTTTACATTGCTGAATACCAGAAGCTGACAATAATAATACTAAGGGAACAACAACTTGTATAGAGGTAATGTTTATAGGAAAAGATGACAAAATTATTTTAGTACATAA
Source organism: Ornithoptera alexandrae (assembly GCA_029030555.1). Taxonomy (NCBI): domain Eukaryota; kingdom Metazoa; phylum Arthropoda; class Insecta; order Lepidoptera; family Papilionidae; genus Ornithoptera; species Ornithoptera alexandrae. The sequence goes on along the minus strand of JARDVY010000037.1, from coordinate 2,283,884 downwards.
AATTGATGATACTAAGGCCCTCGTTTGTATCCTTAGCTTAAAGTGTTGCATAGTCTTGCTTTAAAATTTAAGGAATTCTGGAATATATAGAGCATTATTGTTTAGTAATCGTTCCGTCAATTAGCACAAAGTAACGCCAAAGTTTTGCGATGAAAAATATCTGAGATGTTGCCAAGGTTCACTTCATTTCAAGTACTGACTTTGTGGCATAGCATCTAACCGCTTACTTTTTAACAGAAAGCCTTGGTTGGATTCCGAGGCCGTATTAGTAATGGAGTTTAAACATTGATTAGAATTTTTCAAACCCTATTAGTTACTACCCTTATACTTTATATTATACAGGACATTCAGTGACGGCTGGAAACACTGAACTCATGGCTGTGAGGTTAGAGAAGTCTTATAACGATAAGGTATACTCAATTGTTTAGCAGCAGAAATAGACGACAACAAAGATCTATCTCCAGCCACATTAGCATAGTATTCTAAACGAGTATTCTTCACCACCTTCGACCTAGTAGTAACTTAACATCATGTCAAATTAGGGTCGAATGTTAACCCGTTGTTGATTAAAAGAAGACATGCTACGGTTATAGTTTTATATTTGTTCATATGTATAAAATATCTTTGTTATATACATAAAAAGCTATAATATATCACTGACTATCTAATCGGTTATGACGTGAAACAAATTGGATCATATTTAACAGTATTGAGTAACGGTTTTAAAGGTCTAAATGAATATTAATTACAATTAATTGATCTAGACATTAATATCGAACTAACAACGGCCATGTTACTATATGGTTTTATTGCACGTGTATAAAGAAAAAAACATGCCAAATCAACAATAAAACTTAATTATTAACACCTAAACAAATACGAGATAAATTGATAGCTGCTTTGATTATTATCAATATCCGACCAGAATGTAGCGTGTGACTTTTCTACATTTCTTTTATCAACGATAGGCTAATATTTGTCCTCGATTTCATAAGTAGACGGGGAAGCATGCTCACCCAGAATACTCAAGCTCTTATTTGTTGACAACCGAAACACAGCAATGCTATAATGGCGTCAGATTTAGAATACAATATGAAGGTGGTTGTTAGCTTCGAGGGTTCGAAAAATACCTACCAAAATCCAAACTGCGCAACATGTAGCCACGGAATCGAACCAGTCATCGACTTACAAGGCAAATGCTTATCAACTGATGCCGTAGCAGTTAAAGGATCAACTATAAAACTATAAAGAACCTTACTCAATATTTAATGAAGCATGTGTGAAATGCAATATTTTAGTACAAGTTCATATTTCGTGGTAGTGGAGGGAGTGACTCGAGTTCCGTGTGATATCAGTATTATATGTTGATCATTACGTGCCAATAGATAAAGGAATACATGTTCGTCGTATTGCCTGTGCAAATAAAAAGGTGTATGAAATATATATGTAAAAAAAAACTTTTAAAGAAATACGCCAATCCGCATTGCGGAATGCACTATTATCTCTTTAAGGGGAAGGCCAGCGTCCAATTGTTTAACGAATATGGGATGTTACTGATGACGCACCTTTCTTGAGGAATATTAAACTTCAAGGAATATGTTTAACATGAAATAAATTTAACGTTATAATAGGTTTTTTTAATTCCTAACTTATTACTTTAAAATATAATATAATAGGAATGGCAATAACAAAGCAACAAGAATTTGAATTTGTTGTGTTGTTTAATAAATCTACTTCAAAATTAAACATGAATGTGCCACGTTAATGAATTCTGGCAACATTTCCTACTGCGACATTGTCTTCGATATCATATAAGGTAATTCAAACGTTACATACTCTTGTTATCCTAATAATGTCAAGTCTTATATAGAAAGGTGACGTCATCAGCACTACATACATAATGGAATTTTATATACCATCGCAAATCAAAAGAAATGAATAACCCTCAATGCCAACAAGTGTGACAAGGTAATAACTACGCGTTTAATATTAAAATTGCTTTTAAATAACAGATAAACATTAAGACAGTACTTCGAATACTGATAAGCAAAGAGTTGTGGTGACGCAGGAGGAAAACATGGAAAACTAAATATGAAAAACTACTCACCACGAATATAGCTGTCACACACAATAGCATATATTTAATGCACCTCATTCCCACTTCAAGGTTATTTTGCGCCATTTTTCCACTATAATTCGCTTCGTGTATGTATTCTTCGTCAGACGTGAAACAATACTAAAGTACAAAAGCGATTTTTCAGGGTAAAAACTTGTTATCAGCTGTGATAAGGTATCGCCCGTACCGCTCCCGCAGTCAGACTACTCGATGCCATGAAAACTATTTTTCTTTAGCCAATTAAAGCAACGCGAGCGTATTATTGTAAATACGTAGAGTTGATTTGCGTACGCTTTAGGAATTGTACGCTGCTTTACCGCCTGAGAAACTATATTTAGTTAATACGTTTAATGTAAACGACGAAATACTCATTCAATGTAACGGTTGTTAAATCGTTTATTATTATACTGTCTTATGCAACGAATGTTTATTCCTGAAAGTAATACGGTCGCTTTTTGCATAACGATTGGTAATTACTGAACATCCCTTTTAAAATGTATACTAACGATCTGAGACTTATTAATGTAGGGCATTAGTTTTATGCTTATTTTTTATATAATTAAGCGAATGGACTGACCAGACATTCACCTGATGGTAAGTATTACGCCTGTCCATAACAATGTGGCGCTAGTAAAGATGGTGTACACAACACCACAATGCGCTCGTCGACTGAGACATAATATATTGGGTCTTGTTACTTCAGTAATTATACTAGCAACAAGGCTTTTCTTACCGGAACGCAGTGATGTTTGCACACTACTGTTTGGCGGACTTACGTAGACGGTATCCGGAAACAGCGACCTACCGCCAGTAGTATCGTGGCACGTCTTAAATTATAAACTTAATCTTTTAGCATGAATAGTACATTCTTGTTCATAGATTACCATATCAATGAACACTTGGAAAATGTCCGCTTCTCTACACCATAAACAAAGAGGTATTCAAGAACAATTTAGTTATTTAAAATGACCTTTTTAGTAGACATAGGTTTATTGCTAAAATTGTAAAAAACTGACCAATACCAATAACTTCCTTAGTATTTAATATGTAGTTGCCAAGACATTTTCTCAATTGTAGGTAATTAGTTAACATAATTATTTTTGGCTGTTACTAGAAATATCCTTTCAAAATGATAAATAATAATAAAAAATATTCCCATAAAGGAATCATGAAATATTAAATTATGCATTAACCTTTCAAATTATTTATAAATATTTTATTGAACTAAAACATAAACGATAAATGTAGGCCGTTGTCGTACATACTTCTTCAATTATCCTCATTCTTATCCTTAATTAAAGGCTAAAACTTACTTAAATTTTGTTTATGCTTATAATTGTGTCTTGTTCGGCAAGTAATTTTAAAACTTAAGTGCTTTTAAATCTATCTGTTCCAAGTTGTTCATCGGTTAAAATGATGATGATATGAATTGACGGCACAAACACACCGCTTTGAAAAACACGGTGAATGATGATATCGAAGTAGTTTTAAACTAAGTAGTGCTAAGCACCAGATAATTTTTACTGAATTAAAACAGATCAAAGAGCATGACAATGAGACATAAGATGTTACTTAGTAACGTCCTCTAGTCCTATATAAACTTAACCATATTTAATTTATGGTAGATACCTGTAACGATTTTTAAAGAGGATTACAGGAGCTTATCTTCCATGAAGGAAATACTTACGTGGAAGCACCTACATGTATTGATGTTGAGACGTGTGACCTTATACAGAATTTATCTGTTCATGTCGTGAAAAGATTTTTTAACTTTGCCTTTCAGACGGTTTAATCCGTCATGAGTCAGACTAACCAGAAGAAATTTCTCAACTTATGTTAATTTCATAAATTGTATTTTAATAACTTTTTTTAATTTGTACACAACAAATATGTAGTCTAGATCGCGGGAAGCTGGTATATGTGAACAACTCATGACCCTAGGTGACTTTTGAGAGTGCCTTCTGCTCAGTGGTGAGCATCATTCGGATGATAATGGTGATCTGCTAAATAAATTTCTAATAAATAGTTAATCGCTTTAAATATAATACAATCAATATAAAATTATTACAAACAAACAGTGAGATCGTAGATTTAATTAGTAAAAGTTTGTGACAAATCACATTCGTGTTTCAGCTCGCGGATTCGATATTCGCGAGTCTGAAGTTTGAATAAGCTGTAAAAGGCAACAATAGGAGTAACAGCATAAATATCACATCTTTGTCACCAGAGAATGTGTGATTTTACAGTACATGGAAATAGATCTGCGAAGCCCTAAGTATTATATAGTCTTTTGCGGCGCTCCTCCTTCATCATCAGCTAACATTTGACCAATCCTAATTACATCTGTCTATTAGTCGACACTACTGAATATTTTTTAATAATCTTATTCCCACCTTTAGATTGTCGCTTTATCTAGTCTGATGGTCTTAATCTATATTTACGTTTCCGCGGAACCAATAAACCTATTGACCCCAACCGTTACCGATACTAGCACATGGACTGACCCTATGAGTTAAATTGTTGACTCGATTGGTTGACCTTGCTACAGGATCCTTTAGAGTTTAAAAACTAGATCGATGCTTTAAGTTCATTACAGTGAAATGAATAGGAATTTTGTGTTTCATTTCACTTCTTTGTATTACACTTGTGCTATCAAAAAGTGACTGACTGTAACGAAATAACAGAAATACCAATTTTATCAGTAAATCTTATCAGTCGATACGGATGTGTTGCACAATGGCCGATCAATTGCATCCAACAGAATATTTATTAATACGACTTTTTTTAATTTTATAAAGTAGAAAGTAAAATGTAGCTTTACTTGCCGCATTCCTCTGTAACCGTAGTTAATACAGGTGTTTATTTCTGTCATTCACACATTCAAACATTACTGTGTTCCGAATTGATATGTGAAGTAGGTAGACGAATAAATGCAATAATAAATAATATAGCAAGGAGTTTAGTCTACTGTAAAGATTCTAACTGAAGATTAATTACTGACAAACTAGTGAACGTTCTGCAATTTTCGTCCGCTCGTTATACTGGATGTTAGGAAATCCGATTCCGAAAATGAAGATAGACGATAGTACTAATGACACCTTTGATGATGGGATGGAAAAAAAAACAATCTTGATTAAAAAAAAAACATATTTATAAAACGTTTTATTAGCATTATTTACGCTCCATCATGTTAGTACAGCTAAATGAAACAATAGTTTCATAAAAAATACATTACTTTACCAAAAAAAGAACCAGCAATGAAACACAAAATCAAAAACAGCTGATGCTTGGATCAACGCACGCCCGGACTCATAATCTAAATGCTCCGTGGCCCTATGGCATAAGGTACAAATTAAAACTAAACACATCTCGAGTTCCCGCCGCGCCCGTGCGTTCGTTGATCCAAACATCAGCTGTTTTTGATTTTGTGTTTCATTGCTGGTTCTTTTTTTGGTAAAGTAATGTATTTTTTATGAAACTATTGTTTCATTTAGCTGTACTAACATGATGGAGCGTAAATAATGCTAATAAAACGTTTAAAATTATTTTTTTTTCAATCAGGATCGATTTCTTTTCCGTCCCATCGTCAAAAGTGCCATTAGTACTATCGTCGGTCTTCGTTTTCGAAAGCGATCTCCTAACACCCAGTTTACAAATAAAAATTAGTGTCCTCATTGCATATACATATAATTATTATTATCACTGAGCGATAACATGCACGTTGGCGTCCTTCGTACATACTTTATGAAATTGCTTTAACGCAGAAGTTGAGACTCATGTAGTTACGTTACATGTTCCACCATATTTACTGCATTATCACAAATCCTCTACAGATAATGACATTCGCCCAACAAGAACAAATAAACACTTTTGTTTTATTATAACATGACAATCGATTTTAATATTGTTAGTAACTATTTTTACTAAAGATAAAACTGGAATCTAATAATTGAATCATATCATCATCATCATTGTGGACATCCTCTGTTGGATATAAACTACTTTTTAGAGATCTGCTCGCCGATCAGACCTACGCTTCCCGTATCGAATGGATTTCTGCAACCTTTACCAGATCCTTACTCCATCTTATGAACAGACTTCCGGCATTGCGTCTACCGGCACTAGTGGATCCCATTACACCATCGACCGACAGTCCTTTGAGTATTGTTCTTTGCTCATTAATATAAACCTAGAAATTTGGATTTTTAGTAAAGATTTTGAAACTACGTCGTCGTCATTAAGCCTTTCACGAATCTCATTTTTGAACCGATAACACAAAATTAGGCGTTGTTACAATACAAAACATATTTAAATTACATATTTATTGAGCAAATAGATATGAGTAATTAATGTTGTATTTATTTTACTTGATAAATGCATTAGTGAAATACGATAATGACAATCTTGATGACGTGAATATATAGTTACAATTTTTGTCATAGTGTTCAGGATAAATATAACAAAAGTATTATCTGTTACATTTTTAATAAAACATTTAAGTGAACATTTGAACAATAAATTAACAACCACATATCCATTGTTTGGATTAAGAATGTATGTTTCAATAATTTCTATGTAACCTAATTAAATTAGACTTGCTATATAATACACTAGTCTCAAGGGAACGCGTGCTCCTTCCTTGATATATTCGCTAACCACACCGCCCCTGCCACCGCCAAAGCCTGGAATAGATTAAAATTTTATAACCACTTATTATGAATACTAATAGTCAAGTTTTTATTTGCAATCAAAAGTTACAAATATATCAATACAACAAAGAGACGCATGAAAGTTGTGCGAATCCAAAATAAATCTTTTTATTAAGAATTTCATAAGACTTTTAAAGAATTCTAAATGAAGTTAGCAATATTTATTTTCGTGTTGAAAGGATGTTATAATTAATAACAATCAAGCTACATATTTTTGTGAAGTTCACCAAAATTTCTTTTCTTCATTTAATTTTGGGACTTAATTCAAATCATGACATTACCGTTGGCGTACCATAACATAATTACAATTTATAAAATGTTGTTGTCCCCAAGACTTAATAAAATATTTGGACTAAATTAAACAGTGCTCTAGCTTTCTCCGAGAACGGAGAAGTCAGAACCCTGTCATATGTACTGATCTCTAATTGATTTATAATAAGGTTGTCTGTGAGTGTTTTTCTACTGTTCCCGTTCCGGACACATTCTTGTAGTATATGATGCAGATCTTCAGTTTTATTAAACACCTCACAATAGTGTGAGGGAGGGTACCTTTTTCATCGAAAATTTGAATTTACTTAAAGAAATGTGCCTCGAACGAATTCTTTGTGCTATTTTAATTATGCTTTTTGTAATGTCCGCCTGCTCAAATCATGGTATGTGCGGCGGTTCATTTACTAGTGTTTTGTACCAAACTCTCTTCTCCCTTGACCTTTTATCATAGTAAGTCTTCCAGATACCATGACATTTTTTCAATATTTAATGAGAAAATTACTAATATTTGGACGCACATGAATTGTCACACCGTCTAAAATTGCACTTTTGACTAAATGGTCCGCTTCTTCATTGCCGGTCACACCAACATGAGATGGGACCGATACTCCAAAAATTGGAAAGGTCTGTGTTCAGCAGTAGGCATCAAAAGTCTGTAATTATGTCAACCAAATATAAATGTTTATACGTGTAGTTAGGTCTTTATGGCTGTACATCTTCTTGAAGAGATATAACAGTAATAATCTATATGTCTTCTCTTATTTTGCGTTAAGGGATAACAATGAATACAAAACTTCACCGCCATTATCAAAAGTTTTCAGAAAATGATAATGAACAAGTTTAAACACAGTTTGATATATTTAAAATATTATGTCGTACCTGTATCAAAACCATGAACACTCCAGTGATGCCGATCGCGCCCGCGTGCGATTGCACCCAGGAGCCGAAAGCTTCCGTGCAGCCGGTGCTGTAAGCGACGGTGACGTTGCAAGTAAAGATCTGAACGGTGCCGTAGATGTGGTCGCAGCAGCTGACCGGCACACCCTGGGTCGCCACAGTGTTGAGCGGGACCAGCCAGTCGCTCGCGTTTACCACACCACAACAAGAGAACTGCAAATATGTACGTATAAAAAGTTCATTACTATGTTTCTACAATTTTGAGACAAGTTGGAGGTGAAACGATGATGGTAAATTATATGTTTTTCGAGAACTTTGTTTTTACCGAACACAAACAAAGTACTATCTGTGTTAATTGTTTTGATGGTAAATAAATAAGTAAAATGGTAATAACGTCAGTGATTTCACTGAATTTAATTTGAAACACAGAATATAAAGTTTTAAAACTACAATTTAAGCTTTAGTGTGCAAACACTACGGAATTCTAGGTTTGAGATGGCAGTTACATAAATGATTGTAGCTCTTAAAAAAGAGGCAATAACGACGGCCCATGGCATTTACAACACGACTTCACAGCAACGCTTATATACTACTAAGCAACAATGGTACACCCTTTGAAGATTCCCATTTTAATCGAAAAGCTTGTTAGTCCAAAAATCTACTCTAGATCATAAAGAGTCCGTACACATTTATTTAAGAATTTTTGAAGACGTTCTTCATATAAACATTTTTACTATTTAATTCCATGCTTATGTAACTAGGTTGAAGTAAAAATACTCACATCTTCTTGGACTTCATCCCACAACTTAGTAACTTCGAAGTTTTTGTCAGCGCCATACAATTCCATGGTGCTCATCAACGACTGCTGCACCAGCGCGACCGTGTTTCCTTTCAAGGCATAGCCAGCAATGCATGCTGACAGTTGGAATATGAACATAAGGATCATTGACCCGGCAAACTGAAAATAAATAATATAAATTACTACTATGTAATGAAACTCTACATAAAAAAATTGAGCTAAAAAAGTGTTACTATAGTTATTCTCTGAACCAGGGATTGCTGAACGTCATCTATACAAATTCATAATATAAACTAGATAACCAGAGATTCATTGACTCATCACGAGATCTCTGAATCTATTAAACGTAAACATTCAAAATTTAGTAAAGACATTACTTGTAATATTTAGAGGTAAGCTAAGAATAGATTTTATTAAAATTTCTTACTCAAAGGGAAATGGGGGATGTTAATAACAGTAAAGGGCCTGGGAAGCGGCGAGTTATCGCCGGGCGGGAACATTTCTGACAAATGTTAAGTTTAATTTCAAATCTAATTACAACCAGCAAAACAGGAGAAGAACAGTTAGTGTTATATATAATTATTTAAATTAAGTATGACACACAAAATTCGTCAAAATTTAAAAACTAATTTAGTACATTTTTTATTCTCAATATAGGTTTATCTACATGTGTATGTATGGCTTTTATTTCCCTATCTTCCCGTTTTTGTTTCTTGACCTATATCCCTCATATTCATCTCAATCCTACAATAGATCGGAGAATGTTAATCATTAAATCATCTTAGAAATATTGTGCTTTAATAAATATTAATTAATATTAACTATTTCACGAACTGTTATCAAGTTTTGCTTAAAACACGAAGGCTTGTTATAAAGAACTGTTGTACAAGCAAAATAATAATAGTTTTGAAACGCTCATTGTCGATTAAGGCGAATAAATTGCCCTGCACAACGAAAACTGATAAGAAGTAATGAATAACATTTAAATAATTAAGTATAGTATTAACCGTACACTTTAGTAACTAGAAAACAAAGGTGTGATGTTAATCACTTTTGTATATACATTATTTATCACAAATAAGTACATAGATATTACAAAAAAAAACCTAACGATGAATTATACTATATAGCAATGAATTTAAATCTACTGAAATACGGATCGTATGCATAGTATTATTTAGAAAATTATTTAAAAACGTAACGTTTGAAAATGAATTGTTTTTTTTTATACAAACACCGTGTTATTTTACATTTGAAGTACTATTACAAAAAAGACAAATCTCTTAGGTTTAAAAGTCATTGTACAAATCTAATATAGCAAAGAATTTTCAAGTTACTAGAGCTGTTATTATAGATATATAAGAATATTTATTCAACTGAGAACATTCCCCTAAATACTATTGGCATAAAGTTTCTCAATGACTACACTCGATGTCAAAAATACAATGTTTATACCAACAGTAAATATCAAAAACGAAACATGGAAGTAATACGCGAAAAATTGTTATAGTACATACGTTCAGCGTGCTAAACGTGTTATTATAACGTTAATTATAAGCACAAACACTTCAAGCCTTCGTTAATTACTTATATAGAGTACCATACAGTAACCACTTCAATACATTATATTGATTATAACAATAGTTTTAAATATATTCGCACTAGAATAATTTTCGTGATATAACAGGTTTAGAAGATAAAATAAAATCTATAAAAAATTTGTGTACTATCTATTTTATGTAAATATGTGAAACAGAATCGCTTCATCTTGTCGAATTTCATTACATTAATCAGTCTATCATATTACTATTATGAGAGAAGATATTTATGGTTCATTGACTCATCACGGGATCTCTGAAACTATTAGACGTAAACATTCAAAATTTTGGTCGAGTTATGGCAGAAGTCATTTAGAGATCAGCTAAGAATGTATTTTGACAAAATTTCTTTCCCAAAGTTAGTTACGAGGATGTTAATAACGAGAAAGGGCTCGGAGGAGCCGGGTTGCCGCAGAGTAGGAATATTTTATACAAATTTCAAATTCTATATTCCGAGCAGCAAAAAGAGCGGGGAACAGCTAGTTTATATATATAGAGGAGTAAGGGATCCCGCACAACAACTCACGGGAGACAGGCCAACTTCACCTGCTCGTGGTGCACTCTACTAATCAAAAAACGAGTTTCTGGCTCTCACCAATCTGCATGGAATTAGTGTGATAAGAAGTGATTTAAATCCCCCCCACATAAATCCCTGTTAGATCAATTTGGAGAACTTTGGAAGAGGCCTACGTCCGGCAGTGGACGTCTATCAGCTAATAAACAATATCGGTAATAAATCGAGGTAAGTTATTACACTAAATTGCAGAAAATTTAAAATTATATCAACCATTTCGTTTCCAACAATTGGAAGTTTAAGAAGACGCAATTGCTTTGTTATTAGTGTGTTTTACTAGTGAAATTACTGGATATATTTGAGATTAATATATCAACTATACGACCGCTCAGTTATTAGGTAGATACATCATAAAAGAAACTGCTGAAGACAAACCATATTTCCTATCGTCGGTCACACACAATTATTGCAGAATATTTATTTAGCTACTTATCAATTAATACAACGATTCGGCATATCTCCTTAGTAGGTACCTAAGGTTGTGTGGCCTGTTATCAAATACTTTTGTTATTTTTCAATTTTTAAGAATGTTAATACGTTACACTATATCCTCGACCGTTCCATCAAACAATTGCTTGCATCAATACATGGTCCTTTTTTATTCCCCAAAACACCAAAAAATAATGGCAAATGATACGCCTGCTGCAGTTAGAATAATTTACACCACACATTACAATTGTTGCCTTGAGACATAAGATATTGAGTATCGTTAACCCAGTAATTTCACTGGCCACAGCTCCTTTAAAACCGGAACACACTAACCTTACTGTTAGACAGCATCAATCAAACCGTCTCCTGCAACGGAGGCTACCAAGGAATCCATTTAATCACAGACATAGCGATCAATGGTTATGGATACTCGGATCGTCATGGTTGATGGCGCGATTGCACTTTTAATAGGAATAAATGGCAGTAGAAATACTAGCACTCTTATCCTACTCTCCTTTCTGTACACTCAGTAGTCCCTAATTATAACTTCATTAAGGTTCCAAACTATACATCTAACAGAATAAAAAAAAATGTTTAAAGATATTACTTTTGCCTTAAATCACTACAAAAATGCCATATTCGTCTTATAACCAAAACTAATACAAGTTTTCAGAGCATAGCAACCATTATTTTAATGAATTTATAACTCAACGAGCCATTCGCAAGGCTTACCAGACTGAGGCCATGGCCTGCGAAAATATGCGGGCGGGTTGTACCCCATCACTTAGGGATCGCTCACTGGTCCTTAATCAAGAAGTTACCTTCAAAGCTTAATGACGGTGTGGTTATACCTACGTATTTCTCATCCTACGTCAGCATACATATTTAGGGCAATATTTAAAATTTTATTTATCGATCGTACTATAGACCATCACAATCAAACAGGTTCCGCATAACTTACAACTAGTTTTCGTGTTAATTTCAACGTGATACTTTACGTCATTACTAAATAAACAGTTTACGTGAACCAGTATTTAAACTTTAAATATTATAAATTAATTAAATGACGTGAACGTTAATCATTATTTTATTATAAAACCCAATGTAAGATATACAAAATGGGGGCTCAAGAAACCCGAATTCTCTATTAGATGTGATGTGATAGACATCCTAACAAAAGACAAACATATAAAAAATAATACAAAACATGTATAATCATATAATATACGAAATATAACTATCTAAATCAGAGAGTCCAATGCTACAAAAAAAAGTGAAATTTGTAGACAGAAAATAATATGTTTACACAAACACAAATACTTAACAGTTACACAAAATTTTAAAACTTTAAATGAAACCGTAAAATTATTAACTGGTGATTGAATACTAGTAAATCCTTTTTCTTACCGTAAACTCCTATATAATAAACAACAGTTAAACTTAACTAGCGATAAGCAAACTGTCTTGTCATTTATACATAGTATGAGGTACTGTCATATAGTTTGACTGAAATAAATCTCCAGAGATCTAGTAAACACAGTGTTATACATAAAATTACATAAATTGCAGGCTGATTAAAAAAATCTACATACCGCCATATTCATGTAATAGTTCTCCATAAAAGCGCCATAGAAGCCGAAGAAGGCGATTATGAAGATGATGACACCCGTTGCGATGCAGAAAGCTGGTAGAGAGAAGAACCTCTCCGAGAGGAATTCATGGTAACCATTGTAGGCTGATTGCACTGAACTACCCACAGATAATATAACAATACCCGTTATCTGAAATCATAAATCACTTTCAATATCACTACACATATTTTAGCGAACTATAACGTCACTGCCTCTTTACGACTTACCAAGAAAAGAAAGTTCACCGTTACCAGCGTGTACTTAACGGTTGTGAAAACTTTAGACCACATTTTGTTTTTCAAATATATATATTTCACGGAGCAATCGCTCGACACGTTCTCGTGACGAGTTAACGTCGTGTAGTTGTAGTTCGGATATTTTTATCACAGCTGTAATCTTGATAAGGAAAACAAGCGGATTTATCTCGCAGCTCGCTTCACCTACCGCCGTGTCGATTGTGTTTCCACTATTACTATCATGTTTACCGCGACCAAATGCTCCCTCGGAACATTTCTATTAATTTGAACAATTATATGATACATGAACAATCCCAACATTTAATCTATGTGACATGTCTTCAGTAATAACAATTTTAACCTAATTAGTTAAGAAAGGAAAAGAATACATTTAAACCTTTAATATCAAACAATCACATGAAATTACTTACAGGTAGATATAACCATTGAAATACTTAATGATATCAACTGATAATTGCTATTAACGTTTTAACGATAAATATTTTATCAATTAAATTCTAATTACGCTTTTAATCGTCCCGATATTTAATAGCTACGCGTTATTCAACAAAAAACTATAATTTTTTTGTTTATAGCAAAATCCGAATAAATTAATCAAAATTCGTTTTGACCTTCAGAACAAGAATATTGCACTTACCCAAATTACAATTCAGAAACAGTGACATAAGTTCTCTAAAGAATTTTTGAATTTTTGATCACAGCAGTATACAATAATGAAAACGATCACCATATATTTGCAGCACAGTCTATTATGCAATGAAAAGAAAATACTCCTTCAGCACACAAAAAAGAGTAATTTACATAGTTATCGAGCAGTTTTTATTACATCAATTAGTTACCACATTTGAACTCGATTGCAATTGTCCTTATTTAGCATTGCTGAACACAAACACAGGCAATTTATAACTTCTCTAGTGTGTATCGTATGCACATAAATTCGAATTACTTTGTTATAAATGGACGAGCCTTACAATCATACAATTAAAGAAAATTTTTCCAAATTCAGTACAGCCTGTGATGCTTCTGATATAATATACAGACGTACGTAGGTTACGGTATCTGCTAACCATCAGGCAGGCCGTGTGCTTAAGTACCACCATAGTGGTATAAAAAAAAAGATATGTGTGAAAATAAGAATATACTATATTTATTATTAAATCCAAAAACTTGTGAAGGTAATTTCGTATTTTTCTATTTATTGACGTATCCGCCAACGTTTACTTGGCTAATGTGGTGGATTATAACTTTAACTATTTCGGTGACAGAAGGTCACCATTTCTAAAAATTGCTATCTACTTTTAGTAAAAGGAAAAATAAAAGAGATTAACTTCTACTACGACACTTTATTAAACCAGGAAAATGTTGAATCGATGTTAAAATTCCGAAAGAACACAAAATCATTTTTTATGGAATAAATTATTATATTCATTTATAAAAAGACAAAAAAAAATATTGACAATGTGTTTACCCATTTAACAAATGATACACCACAGTAAATTAAAAACGACGACAAAAGGGAATTCTGTTCAATTTCATATTTATTTAATGTCAAAATGTACTAGGAACAACAATTACTTAAAATTTCATTTTTATGTCAAGTCATTTAATAATTATACTTCTAAATAGCTATTAATTTTAAAACTTCTAAAAGAAGAAAAATGAAGGTAGGAGTTCTTGTGTTTAACTACGATTCCAATTCCACTTCTTCGTATTTTGATCTCCATGCCAACCATCCCGCCACTGCGGTGAGCAAACCCTTTTGAAACAAATATTAAAAATATATATTAAAACAATAATTACAACATTATATTTGAACAATATTTATAACATTGCTTTTGGTCGTAACGTATTAATTTTGGATTATTGAATCAAACCACAAATTTTTTTAAATTTTGTATATACACTTATACAATAATTTTTAGTACAAAACATGCATTATCAAAATTCTTTAAAAAACCTAAACAAATTATATTAAATAGATTATTTAAAGTGGAGTTAAGTATCATACTTCATAAGAAATAAATAAAAAGAGAGACAAATACGATACCATTTCCTTGAGGATGAACAACTGTAATATTCTTCGTATCGTTTATCGAAATTGAATTGTAGGAATAAAGCTTCCGAGTTTTGGACATAGAAGAAGGATATTTAAAGACTAATTATGATTAAATAACCTGCAAACAAGTGACCATAGCCGCAACAATGCCTATGAGGTAGGCGTAGTAACTCAGCCACTCTCCGAGGGCGTTCGCGCAGCCCACGGCGTACGCGTTGCCTGTATTACAAACAAACTGTGCTACCGTTCCGTAGTCGATGTGACAACAGCTGATTGGTATGCGGTTCGCTATCCAGTCATTTCGACCGGCGACACCGCAACATTCGAACTAAAAACGACAAAAATTTTTAAAATTTTATTTGTTAATTAATTTTCATTTAGTTCCTAATGTTATATAATCATCGTCATCATAGTTACCAGCCGCTGAATCTTTCAACAATCAGTCCTGCGCTACCCGCATCCAGCGGCTTCCATCCTTCACTAGAATATCAGACCACTTTAAAGGGAGCATGACAATGCAGCGTTTACAGTTACACTACAGCCATTCGAATATCATAGAGATCAATCAACCGTCGTCAGTCCTCTGAGCAAAATTTTTCTTTAGAAATCCCTATTTCCAATTTGATGTTGCAAAGAAACCTCGAACATAACCCTTTCGATTTCGTTTTGTGTGACTTTGAGCCTTTCTTTAAGACCCACTGCAAGCGACTACATCTTGGTTCCACATATCCTCATATGTAACATTCACAGATTAAAAACTTTAACGTTGAGACATTTCACTGACTGGGAGAAGCTGCATTGCTTTGCGAATGGTTCTTCACCTAAGGAGATTTAGACGATTGACCTCTTTTCGGAAGTTGCACCATCCAAGCTGTACTGTCTGTCTCAGATAAACATGTGTCAAGAAGTACCAATTTGGTGTCTCTGACTTTTAGATGGGTGAATACTATAAAGGATATCTCTTATAATTGGGAAAAATGTAGGAAGTTTTCTAAAAGTCATAATAATCTGTAATGTTCAAGTTATAAGTGATATATTTATTTCTCAAACAAAATAAAATTAAGCAGATTTCTATAAATAACACTTCGGCACTATTGTTTTCAGATTTATGCTAATATCTTGAAACCAAATTAGCTCAATATTCCAATATCAATTTTTGTCATTAAAGTAAAAACATGCTTAATGCTCATACTTTAAGCGGATGATCGTAAACATCGTTAATTTAATTAAAAAATCTAAATATAATCTTTCAATTATGTGATCAAAAGTGAAATAATTAATCATGGAACATCACTTGTATGATTAATGATGAAAGTGCTTGCCTTAGATCAAAGCTTATTACAACGACATCTATTGTGTGTTTCAGGCAATATTATGATATAAAAATAAATTCATTTTTAAACCGCGATAAAGAGGTAAGAAAATTTAAAGTTTCCAGTTTTTAATAACGTACTTTTATTGGTAAGAGCTGCTGCTACAAAGTTGATAACATATTAATTTGATTAAAAAAAAACTTTTACAACTTCACTTTTCAGTCTTTGACGTCTCTCCAAAGCCATAATCCTTACACAAGCATGTACACGTAAATTCCTAAGCCTCATACTTTAGTTATACAAACTTTAAAGTAATATTCACTCGAACCAATAGAACCGTTAAATTCCTAGGTTTTTAGCAACTTTTAATGATTGCATAAAAAGAACTTTTAATATACTCGTTGAAGTTTATAAAAGACTATAATATATAATTTTTTTTACACATACAAATTTATTGTTTTATTTAAATTATAAACATTTAATTTATATTTACCGCCATTTGCAGGTCATCCCATAATTTAGCAATGTCAAGTCTTGATTCATAAAGCTGCAGACTCCGTATCATCGGTGACCGGATCTCGGAGACTGCCTCTTTCTCCAATACAAATGCCACAATTGTCATCGATATTTCAAAAACTAATGTTATTAATAAAAGAATTACATACTGAAATAGACAACATATTGAATGAATAACAAACACATTTTTTAATTAATAATAACCATAGTTTATTTTTATTACTTCCGTAAACTAAATAGAGATGCAAGCATCGAAACAGTTTCATTATCTGATGATATAGATTACAAAGTATTACTTACGCCAGCTATGAAGTAGAAGTTTTCAGATAACGCCCCATAAAATCCTAAAATTGATGTGAGTATAATTATCACACCAGTTGCTATAACGAATCCCGGCAAAGTGAAGAATCGTTTCGTTATCAAATCTTCGTAATATGAATACTCTGCAATTGCTATTACTCCAATTATCAAAAGTAAAAGGCCTGTAATCTAAAAAAGCATATACATGTTTGAGAAAATATTACTTAGATATAATAAGATTTATCCATGACAACAATTATGAGTTGTATTAATATGAGTCATTCCATACGAAACACCAGTAACAACTACAATAAAACAAACTCCAATCATCATCATTGTCATCATTAGCCGATAGACGTCCACTGAACATAGGCCTCCCCTAAAGATTCCCACATCGATCAAGTTGAGATTCGTATAGAGGAATTGAGGCCATTTCCCACAACGCTGACCCAATGCGGGTTGGTGGGAGACTCCCAATCTGGTAGATCCATTTAAGACGATTTATGACTAATTATACATAAACATCTATTTTCACCTTCTATGTATAAAAGGTGCACAAGTTATGTTACATTAGCGCGCGTAAACTATTAAATTCATATTGTACTATACTAACTACTATTGTACTATACTACTATCGCACTTAAAAAGTATACATTATAAAACTTAGGATATGATTTAATCTCGTCAACCAAAGAGAAGTTAGATTAAATACCTCCCATTTCATTGATATTCTTTTCATAAAATATCATTAAAGTAATATTTTACACAAGTATTAAACGATGTTTTCGTTGTTAATATATGCCTTACCGAATATATAGTATTAACTCCGGCTAAGGTATACCTCACTGACTTTAAAATTTTTGGGATCTTCATTGTTTTGGAAGAAAACATTAAAATTTTCGTTTAATATATGATAGCCGTTTACTTGCAAAGAACAAGAAAATAAACTGACCCGCTATTGAAATGGCTTTAATCAAGCTGAGAATCATCAATATCTTAGTTATCTCGACATATTCTCATTTTATCTAAAAAGATATACAAATATTTTCGACCGTTTTACGAACATTCAGAAATTCAGAAAAAAAACCGACTACATCATAAAAAAAACACAAAAAAGGAAAAGTTTTACCAAAAGCGTAGTAGTAGTAATTAATATTATTTAAAGTTATTATATAATTTAATATTAGGGAAATTTTAGAGACATTGTAGTTAAAAAATACTATTTTTGTTTTTTCATATGGTAATACGAAGTACAATAGGTAGTTTCAGATTTGGTATAGCAACACAGACACTCAATATTTTGGTTCGATTAGAGGACGTGTGTCGCTGGCGCTTGTCGTTATTGGTGGTCGCAGTGTGTTATTAATCGATATATTTCGGTAAAATACTATATTATTAAGCTGAGGCTTGTTAATACTTAATTAATTAAAAATTTAAACCAATTTTAAGCTTTAGAATAAATAAACTTTGCAAACAATATTTAAAAGCTTTTGTGTCAACAACGCAAAACGTAAATCAATGTTTTACCTTCGATGTAAAGCGAAGATACAAGGTTTTTACATTCTCTTAATAATTTTTATCTTTTGTTTCAGATTGCAATTTTTATAATAAAAACAACATCGAAAATCTATTAAAATGGCTATTGGGGCAGGAATGTCATGTGTGAAATACCTACTCTTTTGCTTTAATCTTTTGTTCGCGGTAAGTGTTTTTCTAGAAAAGTTGTTATACAGGTAGTAGTAACTTAGTCAACTTGTTGTGGAGATAATTTTAAATACTGATCTATAACCAAGAATATTTTTACTTTTACAATCATTACCTAAATCGATTCACCTTAACAATGAATGTTATTTTATGACTCATAAAAAGGATTGCACAACAAAATTTGTCGTCGATTTAATTGTTACTTATATTTATACCGACGTAATAATTATCTTAAATTAAGGTAAACAAAATGTGTAAATTATATTTTGGTGGAGGTGGTCAAAATAATCGACGTTTTAAACATTTGCACGTAATATTATCGTCATAGTGTTCATATTTACTCACGTAACACTAACATAGCAAAATGTATATCAAACATTGTAATATTTTATAAACAGTCTCTGATGTTGTAAATTGAAAATAAGAATGGAGTATAACAATGTTTTTAAAGCAATTATACATAATGATACTATATATACATAAGTTGGTATTTCATGACAATCATTTTGAATTTATCTAAAATTTAATTGATTTAGTAAAAGGTCTTGTGGTGTTCCACATAAGCACATTCCATTCATTTATATCTTTATTTATTTATTTATATTTTTAATAATAATATTTTTTGTTTTATCCAAGTTAAATAAATAATTTTTTTTCAGATAACTGGTCTGATCATTCTGATAGTTGGTATATGGGTCCAAGCTAGCTCTCACCCATACATTGACTTGACGGATGAGAACTTCTACACATCTGCTCCAATTGTTCTTATCATTGTTGGTATCATTGTGTTTGTGGTTGCATTCTTCGGTTGCTGTGGTGCTGTGAAGGAGAACCATTGCATGATAGTAACGGTAAGAAATTTTAGTTTATCTAAAACCTTGGAACAAAACATGTCTTTAAGTGCCATTACTTTTTTTTTATAGCTTTAATCTGAATAACATATAGGTTTAAAATCTTTGCTGGTTTGATGACAATGATTCATTTGTCATTATTAGAAAATATGTCACTTTTTATGTAATTGCTTTGAAAAATTGAAGGTACTTAGACAATTCCTTAACAAAATGTGAATTATTCTTATAATAACCATAAAAAAAAGTATAACTCATACATTTTGTTGTCTTTGTTTATTACACTTAAAATGGAATATTATCTATTTTTATTGCATTAATAATTACAACATTATAACAAACAACCATTATACAAACACAATATCATATTTTTGCAATGTGTTGGTGAAATGAATCGGCTTATTGTTCACGATACAGTGGGATCAAAGTGTCAATATATTGATAAATGAGTAATAGACCTCTTCTCATATATTCTATAAGCATCATTTTAATATTAATTGTTAAAAGTATTTTTTGCCATAATTTAAATATTATGATTGTAATAAGAAGCACACAGGGGTTGTGCTTGCTTTATTAAGTGAAAGTCCCGATGTTCTAGGGCCGCTTGGGTTAAAGTTTAGGGGGTAGAATGATTTCTTCAAGTTTGCGATTCTTTCATCTATTGCCATAACAGCTTTACTATTATGACCATCAATATATGTTGTGTATATAAATCATAGGTATTATTTGCTTTATCAAAAAATATTTATTTTGATTTACTTATGCATTGTCATCAATATACTTGATTTATTTGAGGAGGAGGTCAGAGAGATGGAGGCTGTAAAGACTCTCAGATATGAAGAATATGATTTAATGGTGATTGAAGTATATATTTATTTGTCATCATATTACATAGGAATACATATTTTTTTGTAACATAAATACTCCCCCAATATATTTTATATTTCAAGTATCACAATAAAAAATGTCATGCATTTCGCAGGCTGAATGTTTTAAAAACTTAGTCATTGTATTATGCTGTACGTTTTCCGGTATTTCCCTTAAACGGCGTTACAGATTGAACAGGATAAAAATGTTAAAAAATACTTTGATTTTGTGACCTTGTAATTTTAATTTTAACTTTAATACTTTTTTATATATATATATAAATAAAGAGATATCCAGAGGTCCATTTACACATCACGAAATCTCCGAAACTATTAGACGTAAACACTCAAAATTTTGTAGAGATATTGGTTCTGCCGTTTAGAGGTCAACTGGATTTTACAAAATTCCATCTCCAAACAGAGTTGTGGGGGTTTACGGTCAGCGGAGGCGGGGAACAGCTAGTTTATTAATGAACTCACAGCTATTCTAGAAAACATTGTTTCATATCTTAGAACGAAATCATGTGCCATTAATGAGTTATCAGCAGTAGATAGTGATATTAATAACATCACAATCGATGAACACTAACCGAAGACATACAAGGTGTTTTAATTATGGCCATGTTGTTATGAGCAGTGATGTCATTTACCACCAGATGATCGTTCTGCTCGATTGATCGGATTTTTTCTGAAAATAGTAACATTCTCATGAGCCGATTGAGTATAATAAAGTCGGTCAATCTGTCAGGCCAATTGGTCTCGAGACCGTGCCCGCGACCTCTGACACGCGCCGTCTACTCGCGCTAAACGGGCACTTCCTTTTCCACTTAGATCCTTAAACTGGCGTTCTTTGGACAATCCCATATACTCCTCTGAACAATATTAAAATGACGAATAGGTAATAATTATGGCTTTTCCTGTCTTTTTATCCTGTTAAATAGTCATCACTTTCCGGTCGTATATAGTCCTTTCACTTTTGTGTAACTACCAGTCTAAACAATCGTTAATGGGGTATATTAATGTGTTCCGGTTTGTGGGGCGTTGTAGCTAATAAAATTATTGAATAACGAGATACAACATCTTGTGTATCAAGACGTCGATCATAATATGGTGACGTGTCGTGACACTATCACGTGAACGTCTCGCTTGTCTTGTTTAGTCGAAAAAATTGGGACATTACATAACATTATTAGTAAAGTTTATTCAATTTATATGGACGAAGTAATATATACATATATATATATATATATAGCCGCATACAAATGTTGTTATTAAATTTCAATTGTAAATTAATACTTTTTAAACACAAAACTTGATATACATAATATTTATAGTTTATATAAATAAACTATTTCAATACATATTTTAAGTATGAATAATAATGTGCTATGAAAAACATTTGATAACATGTCCAATACAATTTTACTTAAGATTAAAAATTAAATGATAATCGTAGTATTAAATCAGATCAAAGAAAATTGAGAAGTATATATCATCATCATCATCATCAGCCGATAGACGTCCACTGCTGGACATAGGCCTCCCCCCAAAGATCTACACATCGATCGGAAGTATATATATATACTCAAATTTATTTTCTGCTACATGTGAAGTTAAGGCTAATTTTTTTTTTGTCATTTTATACTTAATTTTTTTTATCTACTATAGACTAACACCTGACCATATATTTATATGGTATTAATTTTTTTTATTCCACGAAGCAACGAAACGATAAGAATGGTCACCTGGTGGTAACTGATACGCCAGCTCATAACAACGTGGCGCTAGTTAGGATGTTATACACTGCACCATATTACGCTCGTCACCTTGAGGCATAAGAAGTTAAGTCCCGATACCCCAGTAATTACACTAGCTACAGCGCCTTTCAAACCGGAACACAGCAATGTTTTCACAGTACTGTTTGACGGTAGAAATAGGCTGCGGTGGTACCTACCTAAATTAAAATAACGCCGTGGTATGTGAAGCGTACTCAACCAGAATTTTCTGGTTAATGTATTGACAACCGAGTATAAAGCGATGCTATGGCACCGAGGAGAGGTAGCTATTAAGCGACTTGTGAGCCAGGAAAAGATTGAGGGTACCAACCTACGAGGAACAACGTCTGGATGGACTGGCCAGATAAAGACGGCAGTAAATGGCTTATCATCGTTACCACTATATGAATACATTATGAAGGTGGCTATCAGAGAGGAATGGCGACGTGTTGTTAAGCTTGCGACCAACACCTAAAGTGATCACCACGACCACTCTGTCAAGAGTGATACCGACGAAGAAGAAAATGGCGGCAACATTGCAATATGAGGATAACTAGTCAAGGTCTCGTCGAAAAATCTCTTCCTACCTACCAAAACCGCCCAAGAAATTGCTTGCAGACTCAAATCGGGAGCCCTCCAAGTTTCTAGGCAAGAAGCCACGTTTACTAGTGGTAGATATCTGGTACCAGAGACCGTATAAGTACCACCGCAGGTATTTCTGTTTCGAAGCAGTAGTGTGCAAACATAAATGTGTTCCGGTTTGGAAGGCGTTGTAGCTAATGAAATCGCTAAGATAACGAGACTCTTCATCTTATGTCTCATGGCAATGAGCATAATGTTGTGTATATCATTCTAATCAGCGCCAGGTTGTTATACGCAGGCGTATCTCTTACCATCAGTTTAACAGCCCCGAAATGCTGTTGGTAGAATTAAAAAAAGGCAGTTAAATTTATTTAATTATCTACAATGTATATTAATACTGAATAGTGCAATGGTGACCTTCTGGAGAAGGGTGAAAACTAGTATTGTCCCTATGGGGGTATGTGCACTGAATCTAGGCCTTTTGCAGCACTGTATATTACTTAAATAATGATCTCAAATATAACAATTAGGATATGTAACCCTACTTTATGCCTATTGTTGTACCATTATAAGTCATCATCATCAACCGATAGGCGTTCCGATCACTGCTGGACATAGGCCTCACCCTAAGATCTCCACATCGATCGGTCCTTTGTTGCTTGCATCCAGCGGCTTCCCACGACCTTACAGTCAGCATGGCCTCCAGTCCCATCGGGCACCAAGTGCCGTCGTTGGTAGGGGTTCATATGAGAAGATTTGGACCATTTCTCACCACGCTAGCCCAATGCGTGTTGGTGGGAGGCAGTGCCTCGTTTGTCGATTAGCAGGGTGCACCACGAGCAGGTGAGGTTGGCTTCGATCCCTTGAGTTGTTGTGGGGGACCAATGCTCCTACACACCCCATCGCCGTTACAAATATTCGATTTATGTTAATGTTAAATTTGCAAAGAAAGTAAAAAGTGTATATTAGTACTTTTTGTGTAAGTTAGTATACAATAAACACTTTTCTATTTTATTATACGTTAAACAAACTGAACACGATTAAATTGTTACAAAAAAAAAATTCATAAAACGAGTTAAACAAGATATTCCTCATTTCATTCGGTGCATCTATTTTTAACACTATCTAGAATGTTTAGAATATATTCATAATCACCATCCGTCCCTTTCACACTGACAGGAAATGATAAAGAAAACTATTGAAGCAGACACTGTTGTGAAACTGTCCACGTTATCGTCCATGTTGTGATTCACTTCGCAATAAATATCGTATCGGTCACGTGTCGTGTGTAGTAAAGGATTGCGTAGGCGCTCTCAAACCAGTGAGTCGGTAAATGCGAGAACACTACGCAACGTAGCGGGAGTGATAAAGAGGGCTATACTCTTCCTTGGGACGTGATTAGCTTGAGTGCAGAGGTCTCCGATGCGTTCGTAAGATTCAGATGAAATATAGAAGTATTTTTTTTTATTTAAGGGACAAGATGAGATGAACGTTCATCTGATGGTAAGCGATACGGCCTGCCCATTACAATGTAGCGCTACTTAGGATCTTATACACAGTAAAACATGGTGCTCGTCGTTTTAAAACATAAGATGTTAAGCATCGTTACATCAGTAATTTTACTAGCCGCAGCACCCTTCAAACCGGAACAAAGTAATGTTTGCATGCTATTTGGCGCCAGAAATAGCAGCAGCGATGGTTCTTACCTAGACGGTCTCCGGCACAATAGATCTATACCTCTCAAATATTAGATGCTGTTCGAAGTTATTTTTTTTGGAGAGTTGACAACCCTAACGTCATTGTACGAAACCCGCCTACTCCGTACACGCAGGGGCGACTGGCAGGCGCCGTAATGGAAACTGCCCAGACGTTTCAGATCAATAACACGCCGGGTGGGAGGTTACAAATGCGCCGTGAGATAACTTTAACCTACAACAGGAAAAGATGAGTGTTATAGAGTAATTACTGCATGTGTCTGTGATGTGGTAGGGTAATTATTATTAGAATATAATTGAAGTAGACGCTGGATGGTGAACCGTGCTAACCCAGAATACCTCAGCTTTTATAAGTCCACAGCTATACTATTATAATGAACTGATGTTGGGTCTCTGTTGGTAGACACCGTCTAGGTACCACCGCAGCACCTATTTCTGCTGTCAAACAGCACTGTGCATTACTGCGTTCCGGTTTGAAGGGAGCTGTAGCTAATGAAATTATTGAGGTAACGGAATTTAATCTTAAATCTCAACAAGAGTAGTGCGGCGCAGTGTATATCATCCTAACTAGCGCCACGTTGTTATGGACTGACTTATCACTTAGTATTAGGTGAACGACACGATACATAAATACATATACATCACGCCTCGTTCACAGTGGGGTATGCAGAGACCACCTCTCTCCACTTGGCACGGTCCTGGCACAACTTTCACGCTTCCTCTACTTTCATGAGCGTCTTCATGCATGTTCGTCGGTTGCGAGTATTCTTGACCCGGCCTTCCTTTAGGATATCTTCAATTTGATCTAGGTCGACCTGCACCGATTTTTCCAATCATTCTTACCTTGTATACCTCTTTCGTTAATCTTCTTTCATCCATTCTTTCTACATGACCGAACCATCTAAGCATCCCTTTCTCTATCTCTGTCACTACATCTTCAACCACGCCAATAACCGAATATATAGCAATATATATGCTAAAGAGTCTTTAAAGATGGAGTAACTTTTTCTCTAATATAATTTTTTTCTTGTGTTTTTGGACATTCAAAAGTCCTGTTCTCCAAGTTTAAAATACTTGAATATCAAACGCTCATGAAAGCGGAGGAAGCGAGGGAGGTGTGCCAGGATCATAGCAAGTGGCGAGAGGCCTCTGCCTACTCCACTGAGAACAAGGCGTGATATGTATGTATGTATGAATATCAAACTTGAAAGTACCGGAAATCATCACAACTCTAATATAAAGATAGTTATGAAAGCTATGTTAATATGTAACACATACATGTTGAAACTGCATTATGTAATATGTATATGTATATTATATTAAACGTATTGCAATTGACATACAGAATATTGTGAAACTTTTGAAAACAAGTTACTGTCAAGCTTTCAATGACTTACAAGTGATTTCATTTCACCATCATCAGCCAATACACGTCCATCGCAAGACATAGGCCTCCCCCAAAGATCTCCGCGTCTGTAGGGGTTCATATGGGGGGATAAGGGCAATTTCCTACCACGCTGGCCCACAGCCTCGTTTGTTGATTAGCAGGGTGCACCACGAGCAGGTGAGGCTGACTTGGGTCACATTTTATATACGAGAAAATATTTTCTCGATAATAGTGTATGCAAATGCAAAATGTGCATGTGGCGTAGCGCTCGTTAAGATGATATACACTGCACCACATTGTGCTCGTCATCTTGACACGTAAGATGTTAAATCTCTATAGTTTCACTACCTACAGCGCTATTCAAACCGGAACACAGCAATGTTTGCACACTACTGTTTGGCCGTAGAAATAGCAGTTACACTGGTACCAACCTAAACGGTCTCCAGCAAAAGAGAGTTGGTAATACTATAAAAACAAAAAACCCAACTTCCAAACTCAATAACACGTGATCGAGAATAGAACTAGGTACCTCCGTGATATAAGGCAAGCGGTTAATCGCTGCACCATCGAAGCAGTAATACCGATAACTGGAATGTCACATCGTTACTGCGCATGTCGATATTAGTCATCGATTGATTTTTATCTTACCGGGATAGAAAATTTGTACACATGACGCAAGAGGTTGTTAATGACTAATTACCCTAGTTACCAACACTCATTATTGATTAAAAAACAAACAACTTACTGCTGGTAGGTTTATATTATCCCTGTAGTCTCGGGCTAGTAAGAATAGGACTAAGGTAAACCTTGCCTGCCGTAGAAGGCGACTAAAAGGGTCTAGGAGTTTCGCGAGCCTTGAGGGTCGGGGCCCCTTATCACTCAACAAGCGAACCTTCGTGGGACAGCGTATGACTCGGCGATGGTGCTTAGGATCCTCCTCAGAGACGTGTTAACGCAAAATGTAGATGGGAATCGATACATTCTATAAGAGATCCCGGAGCTTCTCCGAATGCACTGATGCGGAACACCAAGGGAGTTTTAGTGAGTAAAAATCTCACATAACCCTGATTTCTCCCTAGAAGCAGGGTATCTCTCGATATTCCGCTCGAAAACAAAAAAAAAAAGTCTGTTGACGGAGACCATCTATGTACCACCTCAGTTCCTATTTCTGCGGACAAACAGTAGTGTGCAAACATTACTGTTACAATTTAAAGGTTTCTGTAAGCTAGTGAAATTATTGGTGTAATGAGATTCGACATCTTATGTCTCAGGCGACGAGCACAACGTGGTGCTATGGATATCATCCTAACTACTGGAGTATCACCTGTCTTTTCGATCTTTGGAAAAAATATTTAATGTACCATAACAACATAACTTTCCACTCTGTACAATATATCAATATACTAAATGTTCATCCCTGCAAGTGCCTTTGGGTGAAGGAATTTAGTGAAATCCATTCTTAGCTGACCTCCTCTAAGTGATAGAAGGAATATATCTAGCAAATTTTGAGTGTTCACGACTAATAGTTTCGGAGATCTTGTGATGAGTGAGTGAACCTCTTCTTCTTGTGCCACTCCAACTAATGAAGATTGGACACCAGTTCTGCGAATCCCTTCCTGTTGTGCGCTAGATGGATCAACTGCGCGGCGTCTAAGAGATCTTGATCCACTTCTTAATGTCGTCCAATCATGCCTTCTTTCTGGCACCGATCTTTATCTTTCCAGCTACATTCCACATTATTTCCATCTGTGGAAGACTGTATTCAGCATTTCGATCTACATGCCCTAGATATGCTGTCCTCTGCTGTATGATGGTTAGGAAAAACTGCCGTTCCACTTTAACTAGCCGCAGAACTTCCTCATTAGTCACCTTCTGTACCCAGCTGAGGAGCATGACCCATAAATAGCAGCGTAAGAGACGGATGCGCAAAGTGAAGGTCAAGTTGCTGCTGCGTAATACCTTTTCCAGGCTTTTGAACTTGGAGCAGGCTAATGAACCTATATATATACATATATATTACTAATAAAGTTTGAATAGTGGTTAAAATTAACACGGATGCTGGTAGTGTAACCATTAACCATGGTATTGAATGCCAGTTAGTTGCGCATCGCTGAATTTATATGTTTTAATAAACCTTTGTTCTTATGAGCAGATGACAGACAACGAGCTATTTATATCTTCATAAAGTGCCTCTCCATCTAGTGAAGGTTGGCGATCAGCGTGGTACAGCCCTTTCTGTCTCTGGTTATTGTTGTTATTACTTATATATATATAAATATAGTAAACCCATAAACAAAGAACATACGTACCTGACTTGACTAATAGACGAGAGAGACGTTCACCTAATGATAAGTGATACGCCTGCCCATAACAACGTGGTGCTAGTCAGGATACAAAGCACTACTGCGCTCGTCACCTAAGACATACTTGTTGAGTCTCGTTACTTTAGGAATTACACTAGCTACAGCGCCCTTGAAACCAGAACACACTAACGCTACTGTTGGACGACAGGAATTGGAGCTATGATGGTATCTACCCAGACGACGGTATACTCACAGATATAGCAGACAATTGTTATGGATATTCAGGTCGTCACGGTTGATGGCGTGATAGCACTTTTAGTAGGGATAAAAGGTAGTAGAAATACTAGCACTGGTATCCTGCCTCTTTCCATTCTCTCAGTAGTCTCGTTAGCCTAGTAATTACACTAGCTGCAACGCTCTTCAAACTGGAACAAAGTAATTTTTGCACACTGCTGTTTGGCAACAAAACAGGAGCTACCCCATCTTTTTTTATCGCGGGGGAAATCTTTAAAAATACCTAGCTTCTGGGGGGAGGGGAAGGTTATGTAGGGGCTTCTAACTACTAAAACTCCCTCAGTGCATTGGGAGGGGCTATGGGATTTATCTAACACACCGGTGCCCCTTCACTCTGGCTAAAACATCCCACGGAAGGGCAAAGCCCTACTTAGCACCCACGCTGAGCTACGGCAAATAAAAGACCACCATGCATTTGCCGTCCTCCTAAGGCTCGCTTATTGAGTTTTGAGGGCCCCCACTCTCTAGGCTCACGAACACGAGCACCCTTTTATTCGCCTTGTACGACAAGCAGGGAATATCTAAGTCCTATTTTTAATAACCCGAGACTACAGGGCTGCCGATGGACAGTCTAACGCCACTCTCCCCAACTGTACTTCCTAAAGATTTTAGCTCTCAAATGTTACACTCATTTTTACGTGTAGTGCTACGTAACACGGTTTGTGGACAACAATAGAATAACGTTAATAGATCCGTTCAACGATTTCGTATATTTATAAAACGTTATAACATTCACTGCCGGCTACGACCTCGCTAAATGACTCACAGATAACGTATATACTGTAAAAACTTCAACAGGGAAAAAAATCTTCATTATTTCATTAACAAAGGTATAATTAATAATTATTTAGTGAAGTGAAATTTGCTAGACGTTTACTTTATGGTAAGATGTGGCGCTAGTTAGGATGACATACAACACGCTTTTCGCCTCGATACATTAGGCGTTATATTCATTACGTTAGTAATTTCCTTAGTTACAGCGCCTTTCAAACCGGAACACAGTAGTGACTGTATACTACTGTTCGGCAAAAATAGGAGCTGAGTTGATACGTGGACTGCCGCCAGTAATTCTACCACGAGTAATAACTTAATATATGACAGCATTACAGTACACAAAAAAAAATTCAAACAATTTCCTTAACTCGCACAACTGAAGGGACCCAAGCCAACCTCACCTGGTCATGATGCACCTTGCTAATCAACAAACGAAGCTCTTGATTCCCACCAACTCGCATTGGGTCAGCGTCATGGGAAATGGCCGA
Organism: Ornithoptera alexandrae; assembly: GCA_029030555.1. Classification (NCBI taxonomy): domain Eukaryota; kingdom Metazoa; phylum Arthropoda; class Insecta; order Lepidoptera; family Papilionidae; genus Ornithoptera; species Ornithoptera alexandrae. The sequence goes on along the minus strand of JARDVY010000037.1, from coordinate 2,253,683 downwards.
AATCTCTCCAAATGGACCTCTACATACGACAGCTTCTAGTGCCCAGCAGTACCGAAGGCAATGCTGACTGTATGTGGAAATCTTCGGGAGAGGCCTATGTCCAGCAGTGGACATCTATCAGCTGATGATATATATACACCCACATATATTGGAAGCATCCAAAATATCTTATTATGTAGATGTAGAATGAGAAAAATACCTTTCCGGGACATCCCCAACAACGAAGTATAACAACCTCATCAATCAAAGACATTAAACTCTACTTAAAGTACTGCGCAATATACTGTACACTAGTAATCTACTGGCGTTTGTAATATTGATCCATGTTTATACACTGCATCATTATTATTCCTTATCGCACATCCGGGGTATAATCTAAACGAGCCTGCTTGGGTGAACGCATCCGGTATTATGATATATCCTAACCAAATATTTTACAAGCAGTTCATTCGTATATATTTTTTTTCTTCACACTATTGCTGTCTCTTGCTGAACATGGACATTCCTGATTAAAGTATTACTACCGTATTGGTAGCAGGTCTCCTGCTGGTGACCGTCAAGGTAGGTATCAGCGCAAGTCCTATTTCTGCCGCAAAATAGTAGTGTGCAAATATTACTGTGTTCCGGTTTGGAGGGCGCTGCAGCTAGTGTAATTACTAGAGTAACCAGTAACCATTAAAGAGACCAGCGCAATGTGGTACAATGGATACTATCTAACTAACACCACGTTATGGGCGGGCGTAGCACCTACCATCAGAGGATCGTGCAGCTAGTCTCGTCGCTTAATTACAATGATCGTCGCATTGATGTTACTGAGGTAACAGAGTACCATTTCATGGCTTATCGAAAGAAACCAATGCGATGTTGTGTATATCATCCTAACTAGCGCCGAGTTGTTAAGGATATGGTATCACCATTAACTGATTATTATCAAGCGAGAGCTCTGTACGATAGAAGCGAGAAGGAAGCTCTCCCTATGATCATCCCCTCTTAGTCTCCTAAGGCAGTCGTGAGGATATTCTAACCTGTCTCCTAAAACATGGATCGAACTGGTACTTATCGTTGGTTTTATCTAACAAAAGATAACCCAGTGGCAGGTTATTGGCACTTGTTAAGTGAATGCACCGTGTTTATGTCGGAAGAAGGTTATGACTCATACATCATCAGAAAATCGATGAAATGCTGGTGGACATAATTAGTTGAAGATATGGCAATGTGATACAGTGTTGTCAACCTATGCAGCATCAGCGTCACATTGTTATCGACAAGTGTGGAAAATTTTTTTTTACTCTGCTTCTAGGGGGAAATCAGAGATATGTGAGATTATTACTCACTAAAACCCCCTCCGTGGTCTGCATCAGAGCGCAAAGCGTTCGAAAAGGCTCCGGAATCTGTTACAGACCGCACCATTGCCTCTCTACGCTTTGTGTTACACGTCTCTGAGGAGGAACCTAACCCTCCTAGGCACCATCGCTGAGCCATACGCTGTCCCACGCAGGTTCGCTTGTTGAGCGATAAGTACCCGCCACTATCACAGCCAGCGAAACTCCCAGACCCTTTTAGTCGCCTTCTAAGACAGACAGGACTGAGGCATTGAACCTACCATCAAGACTTCTATCAAGAATTTCCTAAATCTACCCTCCTTTTATACCATCACCTCGGTATAGTTAAGACATCACTGATGCAAGTGCCTCTATTGCTAGAGACCGTCTAGGTAGGTACCACCACAGCGCCTATTTCTCCCGCAACATAGGCAGTACTGTTCTGGTTTGAAGGACACTGTATCTAGCGTAATTACAAGGGTAACGATACTCAACATCGTATGTCGCAGGCGACGAGCTGAATTTAATGTAGTATATATCATCTTAACCAAGCCACGTTGTTATAGGCAAGCGATCACTTACCATCAGGTGAACGTCTTGCTAGTGTCGTCGCTTCGTCGTGACCGCTCCCACTGAATAGCCGCAGCACTGACCAGGGTATGGTGGCGTTCACTTTGGGTATAACTGATGGTAAACATGCATCAATAAGTTCGTTCTATCGAATAAAACAACACCAAAGAATATGTCGGAAAATGTTAATAATGTAAAATTTTGTAAAGAAATCAACCCTTACATAAGAGGAAGTAACAGATGGCTTCTTCATTATGAGTCATACATTACTCACAAATTTACTGTGGGTTGGTCCAAACCCAACGATACAACATTTTATTTAACTTGATGGTAACTAATACGGTTGTTTATTACGACGTGCGCTGGTTAGGATGTTATACACAGCAACATAAGCTCCGACGAGTTTGATGTATGTATTCCGGATTGAAGTGCGCTATAGCTAATGAAATTACAACAGTAACAAGACAACATAATGCCTTTAAACGACGTTTAAGGACGATGTTTTGTTGCCCGTGTAATTTCACTAGCTACAGTGCCCTTCAATCCGGAATACAGAAATATTAGCACACTACTGTTCGGCGGCCGAAATAGAAGCTGCTGTGGTACCTAAACAATCTCCTGCGTCAGAGACAAATTTATATTATTATTAGTAAAATATATTATGGCTTAATTGCTTTGCAGTTCTCCGTATTCCTGCTAATCATCTTCATCGCTGAGCTGGCGGTCGGAATCGCTGGCTACGTGAAGCACCAGGACCTGGAGACCTCCATCGTTCGACACCTAAACGAAACCATCAAGGACTACCCAACGGACAAGGACATTAAGAACACCTTCGACATCCTCCAAACTGACGTGAGTGGACACCAGCCTTTATTACCATATAGCTGATATAGTGAACCTTATGCACGTTCTCCAAACTATTTTGTAATTTATTTAAATAATGGGGAGGAGAGTGGTGAGATGGGAGGGGTGTTATTTCGTAAAAAAATATAATCACCCTTTTTTCAGATAGTGGTCAAAATTATACAAAGATTTTTTTTATTAATCAACGAAGCGACGAGAGTAGCGGGGCGGTGCACCTGGTAGTAAGTGCTACGTATACCCGTAACAACGTGGCGCTAATCAGGATGATATACACTGTTCCGCATTGGGCTCGTCGCCCTAAGACCTAAGTGGTCGAGACACTTTTCCCCAGTAATTACACCAGCTACACTCACCACACACACTCTTCAAACCGGAACACGGTAATATTTCCACAGTACTGTTTATCGGCAGATATAGGAGCTGCTGTGCCATCTAGCCGGTCTTTAGCCTCGGAGACATATTACTAGTTTATCCACTACAATCCTCCGCTGGTCATACTCAACGTTTGTACAGGTCACCGTATATCCGTTCAACACAAACGCAGTCATACAGTAAATTTATTTTTGAACGACATATGTATGTTATAAATAAAATTGGAATTGATAACAACAAAACGCGTATCGTATAATTAAGTATTGTGTAATTCGTGATGCTGTCGGGAGCTGAAGTCTTGTGGGCAGATGCGACACGCGCACGCCATAAATAAATCTATTTATATCAACCAACAACTACCCCTGTGGCACAGTGGCAGAATGTTATATATCGCGGAGGTCCTCTATTCTATTCCAGTATTGCTGTAGGTCTCTATTGCCGGATACCGTCTAGGTAAGTACCTTCGCTGCCCCTACTATTACTGCCAAACAGTAGTGTACAAAGATTCGTGTTCCGGTTTCAAGGCCACTGTAACTAGTGATATTACTATAGTCATATGACTTAAAATATATATGTTGCGTATCATCCGTCGTCGAATAGAAAAGTATATAATCTCTTTATCAGTTAAAATGCTGTGGAATCTACGGCCCCGGCGACTGGAAGAATAACTCCCTGCCGATCCCGGATACCTGCTGCGAGGGCCAGGAGATCAAGAACGGCTCCGCTGCGGCGTGCACTCCTGACTCCCCCGGATTCCACAGCGTCGGCTGCATCAAGAAACTCGTGCCGTTCTTCAGCGACATGGCATTGCTGCTCGGTGGCGTCGGCCTAGGAATAGCTATAGTACAGGTAAGTGGATACGCAATTTGATTTGTGTGGCTGTGGTAACGGTGAGAACTTGGAGGCTCACGTCTGAGGACGCTTTGTCACATACATGTATGCAATAAATATACGGAACTGACCATGAAAAGTCCTTTCTTCTTTTCCAATAGAATTAGCTGATGGTAAGTCGCTGTACTGATGATAATTCTCTGTACTGATGGTATTTCTCTGTACTGATGGTAGGCCTCTGTACTGATGATAGGTGTTACGGGTAGCAGTATCATTTAACATCGAGTGACCATCCCGCGGGTTTCGTGGCTTTGTTGCATTAAAAAAAAATCCATTTAAATGAACAATATGACAAAGATAAAGATTTCTCTTAAATCTAGGCCAGTGCATCTCTAATGATGTCACAATGTGCCAACACCTCTCCTCCGATCCCTTTATTATAGTCAGCAACTGGGTCGCCAGCTTCACTCCACTCTTGACTCGGTTACGCTGACCCACTTGAATGGATTGATGCATAATGAACATTACAGAGCAAGCCAATAGCGGGCTCATAAACATTTTTTTTTTATTCAATTAAGCGACGAGACGAGCTGCTGGACGTTCACTTGTAAGAGTTCCCGTAAGTGATACGCTTGTCCATAACAATGTGGCGCTAGTTAGGATGATACACAGCACCACATTGCGTCTGTCGCCTTATGGTGGTGGTAGGTCTCTGTCGCCGGAGACCGACTAGATAGCTACCACCACCACAACGCCTATTTCTGCCGCCGAACAACTAGTGTGCAAACATTACTGTATTCCGGTTTCAAGGGTGCTGTAGCTAGTGTGGTTACTGGGGTAAAGAGACTCAACATCTTAAACGACGAGCGCAATGTGGTGTATTGTGTATCACCTTAACAAGCGCTACTTTATTGGTGGTAAACATATCATTTACTATTAGTTCTTCTTATTAGACCTTGTCCCATCTCCACTTGGGGTCGGTCCTCCTAGTCAATCTAAATCAGTTACTATCAGTTCATTAAATAAAAAAAAAACTTAGCTTCGAAATTTAATATTTCGACTAATTTTATACATTTAATTTCCTTAATCCTGGCATAACAATTGTGTCAAAAGAACTAATAGAAATTCAAAGATGGCTGCTACTTAGCAAATTAAAATTTCCATTATAAAAAAAAACTACGCTGACTTTGCGTAGTTTCATTTTAATCTACATTAGACTAACACTTGATTATAACATCACCTGTTATTGCGTGTTGAGACTCCCTGATATTACAGCGACATTTAAAATATGAGAGTGGTAGTTAGGTACGATAAAACTAACTTCTCGTGTCCCGGGAATTGAACCAGGAACTGTTATAAGGAAAGACGTTAGCAACTAAGTCATAGAGGTAGTTTTTTTTTTAATAACAAGTATCCTTTTGTTTCAGCTACTCGGTGTGATATTCGCCTGCTGTCTCGCCCGTTCGATCCGCAGCCAGTACGAGACTGTATAGGCCACGCGTCGCCTTTAATCTCATACTATCAGTGTTTCGGTATATTTCAATCTCTATATATATATATGTTTGATTTGTGATTTAAGATTAAGTATGTATGTCCGTACACTAAGTTACATCTTTAATTCATGATTTTGTTTTTTTTTATGTATTTATTACAGTTCTATAAAAAGCGGATATCTTGAGTAATTTAAAGGTATCGATTAGATTTTCATTACTGATTATAATGCGCAGAAAATTTAATGATATATACAAATGACATATATTTAATATTATTTACTTGAATAACATTTGTAGTTTATTAAATCGGTGCAATAAAATATTACCGTTACAGGACGCACGATCAAATAATTGTTTTTCAACAAACTGTAAAAAAAAACTTCTTCAGCTATTTAGATTTCCGTTGTTTATGCATTTAGTTTGATTAGAAAGTTCTGGATGATATATATTCGCATTCGATGAGGTGCGCCCAGTGGTAGAGAAGACTGATTTTCGAATAGAAACGGTAAATTCGCCAAATTTTTATCACATACCCCCCCTTTTAGTATTTTCAACCTAAGAGCTGTTATTTCGTCGTCGTGAAAGTGTAACTCTTCGTCTTAGTGGTCGTAGTGTGCTGCACATTTTTCTAATAATATATACCGTGTGATTTTGTTTGGATACAAAATGTTTTTTTTTTCCTTTTGTATAAAAAAAAAACAGTTTCTTGTATCACACCAAAATCACTATATGATCTGTAGCATTTATATTTATAAAGCGTTTCAAGGTAATCATATGTATATTTATAATAAAATGTGTATTCAACATTCATCGATTTTTTTATTCACAAGGTGTCTCCCGAATACAATGAAACAGCAATTAGTGTCCTAATTACACACATTTTTATTTCCCTATTTTTTTTTTGTTATCGCGATATAAACTTTTAACAAAACATGGCTTACAAGGGAGAGGTGGAGAGTTTACGATTATCGGGTTTTTAAGGAACATCAGTCGAGTTGAATACAATTACAGCGGTCGTCTCGCAAGCAACACGTCGAGTCGTAATAAAAAAAAAAAGAAATAAGATAACCGCATCCAACACAGTACAAGTCGGACGGGAAGTCCGCTCACCGGTTTGCGTGTCGCAGGCATCTGAAGCTCACAGCACCAGTTTCACTAACAAGGTCCACTTACACCGTCCCAAACTCCCCCCACCGGCGGCATCGCCGAAACATTCATATGCGAGCGACACACAAAACATCGCCGCTAAACATATTACACAGCTACAACTATATTTCAAATTTAAGGTTAAGACATACATTATACATAACCTAGACAATAACTTACAACTATTAACTGTTAACATTCTAAACGGAATATTTTAGTGAGAGACAGGTCAGACGGCTTAGGTCGGGTCGTGCGGGCAGTGCCTAACTATTTGGCACAGGAGTAGTGCAGACATCAATCCCGCGGCCGCGGCGCGCGCCACCTACGCGAGCCTTGATATGTTATTATTTCGAATATAAAAATAATAGCATTTCATAATGCGACAAAGCCGCAAGCACGACATGCAGACAGAACCATGTTTTGCAGCGGTAGGGATGTAGGGGCATAATACACTCAAGGTTATAAGCATCCGCAACAGATCCACCAATATTCACAATGTGGTGCAGCGTGAGACTCAGTCTTACATAAATTAATTTATAATAATTTGTGTTTGTCTATTTTATTTGCCCTAAAAATGATTTTATTTATTTATCCATTTGATCAATTACTTTTATATATTCATAAAAAATTAACAACAAATTTTATTTTAAAACTCTTAACGTACCTATCTGATTGAGATTTTTTTTTTCCTAAACACATTACAGGATTTTCACGCTTTACTAATATTACTAATAATCAAGAATTAACAACTGAACAACCCTTCTTTCTCCGTCAGGATACAAAATGTATAATTCGACCACGCTTTATCTGTACACCATGAACAGAAATTTTAAATGCGACGCTCTCCAACAACCGATTCGACCCATCAATGAAAAACAATAGTGTAAAAAAAAATTTACTAAAAAAAAAACTAATTTTATAAATGAATGTATAATATTTACATCAAAACCGTGACAATTGCCCGGACGATGTTACAAGCGGGGAATACGTTAGGGCGCACAGAATGGAGTACCAGCGAACCATTGGCAACATGAACGTACCCGCATTGAAACAAGCAGGATGATTGCTTCCAAAATCAAAATAATAGTCTCATTAATAAGAACTATTTATTAAACGTAGACCGACCTACAATTTGACATAGGCTTAAGTAGTAACAGTTCCAGGAGTGCTTGAGATCAACGCGTCATTGCGGCAAAAAAAAAAACTAATTTGACTCAATTTCACCGATTACATTCTAAAATACACAAGCAATTAGTCGAACTTATGACTGCAGTTACAGTACAGTCGTGTAGTTATAATACAGGCCTACCAGACATTAACGCTGAACCGTCCAATTCATAAAACTAAACCGAGTATCATCAGACTACGGTTGTACAGTTCAGACCCATTCGAAGCACGGTTAAATCACATTCATTGCAACTAAATATCGTTAAGCAATATACAAGAGACACTTCGCGGCATATTCGTTAAGTCGGGGGGCCCCCTGGTGGGGAGCGTGAATATGTCGCAAACGGTGCACAGTTCAATAATTGTAAGCTTATATTTACGTGAAGAGGATGGACTGAGAACAGAATGATTTTGAGTAAGACAGATGTTGTCCCGCGGCAGTGCAATCATGTCGCGTAGCGCTTGGTCCAGAGGCGGGCGATGCGGTCGTGCTCCTCTCTGTTCTGTAAATACTGAGTTGCGATGCTGCCCACCAGTGGATCCGCTGAAATCATTATGTTACTCTAAAATTTTACATTTATTACTTCCACTCTAATTTAGTAATACTGATGGCGTTTTTGTTGTTGGTGACTGTCAAGGTACCTAACCATCGTGATGCCTATTTCTACCGCCAAACATGAAATATTACTGTGTTACAGATTTAAAGCTTATAGCTAGTGAAATAACTGGAGTAACGTAACTTAACGTGTTACGTCTCAACACTGCCATATATATGTATATATTCTCTAAGAGCAAACACCAACGCAAGAGTATCTTCAATGGTCATAGCATCAATAAATGAAAAAATGTAAGAACATCACTATCAAGATCTCTTAAAGAAACCACCTGACTCCTTCCACCTAAGGATGTTCCAAGGAAAAGTGTAATCCTTTTTAGAATCCTCACTATCCACTTCCATTATATTTTGATATGGTATACCTACATCAATCGGTGGATGTTTATCTGCTGATAATGATGATAAAAGTACAATTATGTAATCTACAAAAAAAATTTTACAGGCTTACCTGGATTACAGTCAGTTAGTAAGGAGCATATCGAGAGGAGGACTTTAGATATGGTAAGCGCTGGTGACCAGTTATCCTTGAGTATATCTAGGCATATCACACCCTGGCTGTTGATATTACAATGGTATATCCTGGTGCGGAAAGTAACCTGCAATTAAACAATATACATTTAAAATATTTCCTTGTTAAACCATCAACACATATATATATGATCACAATGTTTTATTAGTAAAACAATGTACTTATAACAGGTTATTTTTTTTTCACTAATAGTATTTTAGACGTGAATTCATCTCATAGAAATACAAATTTTGGGTTTCAACTCAAACTATCGCTATATAAAAATTGTCTTTATACTTAATAAAACTAAAATCAAAGGGAATAAAATGAATAGATATATAAATAAATGGTAACCCATGAATTAAAACTAAACTATTCTAACATCTGTTAGTAACTTACAAATAAATTCTTTTGATTATTAAAATGAATTTTTATAAAATATTTAAACCAAAAAGATAATTAATTTTTTTTTTATCTGATACCTTTTTTATCATCTATGGTTATCTATGAAATGCATGTGACAAATATAGACCCCTTGTAATTATAAACATTAATTAGGGTGACCTAGAACAACTAATTTTAATTTGATTCTATCAGTTTCACTTATTTGAATTTGTCTAGAAACACTGTAACTGTTTGAATTTTTATCAATAATATAAATATAAACTCACTATTTTAGGGAGGATCAAATGGTGAAATAGAGTAACCATGATAAGGTAATATAAAATAGAAGAAATAAATATTGCAGTGAACATTAAATAATAGCCTATATACATTTGTAAGAAATATGAAATAGAAATCCTATCTATGTCACAAGTTTAATAAAACATTTTTCACATCTCTATTGTTTTGAATATAACTAGTGAGCTATTCATTTATTTAATTTAAAACTGATTATTTAAAATTATAAATTTGTACAATAAACAAAAATACATTTAGTATTAATTATTTAAATATACAATAACTCATAACAAAAGTAATACATAAATTGGTAAAACAGTAATTCTTATATATCAAATAACATTTATCCAGTTGTAGATGTTCATGTTAAAGTGTCAGTGTATGATCAACTATGCCTTTATTATTCTTAAAATAAACTACTTAGATATTAAGACTATGTAAAAATGAAACTGTACCTTAGGTGGTTTAAAAGGATATTCAGGAGAGAAGTGAATATCAAGAAAGAAGACTCCCCCTTCATATACTGAACCAGGGGGTCCAAGAATTGTCGAAACCCATTCATAAAGGTTATCTCCTTTAGGCCCTGCACTGCAGTTTGGCGGTGGATCTAGTGTGATCTCAGCCAACTCCTTCTGAATTCTCTTGGCTGATGTGCCGAGTGCCTTTGACATCTTTGGATTTGATTTGTTCTCTTTAGATTCTGGTTTATTTTCTGAGACTGCTCCACTGGAGCTAGAGCCCCCACGTCCGCGTCCTGTGCCTCCTGATGAACCAGACGCACCAGACATTATCTAAAAGAATCAAATAAATCTTGCCACAAAACAACAAAAAGCAACTTGTTAAAAAGCTTGAAAGCTTATAACAATGTTCATTTTGGTAGTGGTTTTATAGATATTTCAATAATAAAATCAATAATAAAAATTATATTGTTTACCTAAATTACATAGAGGTAAATAATAAGGAGAAAAAATGTTACATTTATTACTTAGTTGCACTATACTTAGAAAAGTAAAATGAAGAAAATTTACATAAATTTGTTGTAATAGTTAAAGAAGCTCTTTTCAACGAATAAAAAAAAACATGCAAGAACGTAATAGCAAGCAATATTGTATTACAAGAACAAAGACATTCTCTCGAACTACCTTAGCAGCAATACAGGGCAAAATTATACTAATATAAAGATACGTTCGTAAGTGCACACTTATTCAAGAAACGAATAATTATCCTATGTGATAAATACAAGGGAAAAAGGTTTATTTTGTACCTTACGAATAACAGTCGGCCATCTTGTGGGCTAGCGTTATCCGATAATTTACAATTTGCTTGACCAGGAACCCGAAAACCAATAGATAAACGTCTCGGAATAAATAAGAGATGAGACAAATAGAAATGCAGCCCAGTTTAAGACAAATCCTGTGTTATTCAACGAACAAGTTGTTTCTAGTTAAATGCTCCACACTGCAAAGCGCAAACAAGCAGCCTGTTACTTTCTCATGAGTTGACACAAAACATAATAGCAAAATAAAATAAAATTATAGCATTATATACCTATATAGTAATGATATTTTCTATTTGAAAATATCAAATTTTTAATTAACGTCTCGATCCCAATTTATCACTTCTCTTCCATTTGTACATCTCACTAAGAACAAAACAGCCACTGAAATTAACCGATACCACACACAATGAAATAAACACAGGTAGATCAAAAGTAATCTACTATTTTTATTGATGGTACTTACAGATAATAAATTTAAATAAATTATGATAGCTTCATGAAGTGAATATTTGGATTAAAACAATTCACACTGTACAACCACTTTCCGACATGTTTATAAAAAAACCGGCGTGTTACCATTACAAACTTCTAATTTTTATTTATAAAAAAATAGATTAATTGAAACTTTTTGTTTACCTTTTTAATTCATTAATAACGCGATATAATAAACACAGCAATTATTTAATATTTAAATACTTTAAAAGATGTTATGTGATTACCAATTTTTATCCGACCTTGATATCAAAAATCCAAATAGACAAGAATGATTACAATATATAAAGCTTTTTACATCTAAAAATGCAATATGTATATTGTAATAATCAATATTTTAGACTTTGACTAAACTATATTATAATGTCTCTGTATTGGAAAAGGTTAGGTATTACCGTTACTGAAAATACTGGTTATTTATTACTGCAATCTGTGGGCCTATGCAAATGTCATTGTCAAATTTTCCAGTTTGTACGTTGACATATAAATACTAGTTTTTTACAGAAGCATATAAATATTGACTGGAACAATATAATTTCTTTTAAAGATTAAGTAATTATACAATTACTTGAAATTAGAGAATTCATTAACAGTTATCTGATTCAAAATGGGGAAAAGGCAACATCAAAAGGATAAAATGTAAGTTTATTTTACTAACGTTGCTGTTTTTATTTATTTATGTAACTGATTACTAATAAAAAAATATTGTATTTTATAGGTACCTAACATATACAGAATGGACAACTCTGTATGGAGGTAAAAGATCTGGTACATCAAAGGAAGAAGATACAAGTTTCAAAAGACTTCCTTTTGATCACTGTTGTTTATGTTTACAACCATTCGATGATCCAGTTTGTGATGGTGAAGGAAATGTATTTGAGTTTGAAGCTATCGCTGCATTTATTAAGAAATTTAAAGTTAACCCTGTTACTGGAAAGGTATGTTTTCACCTTTTGTGTTCATGTAAGAGAAAACTATAACCCTAATGTTTCTACTAAAATGTAACTGTATATTAATATCCTTATTTTCAGAAATTCGACGTAAAGACATTAATCAAACTGAAGTTTTTTAAGAATGCACAAGATGATTATCACTGTCCAGTTCTGTTTAAGATGTTCACTAAAAACTCACATATTGTGGCAATACGGACAACTGGCAATGTTTACTCGCATGAAGCTGTGGAGCAGTTGAATATTAAAGGAAAAAATTGGAAGGATCTTATTAATGATACACCATTTACTAGAAATGATATTATAACTATTCAAGATCCAAACAATCTGAATAAATTCAACATTTCCAATTTCCATCATATTAAAAACAATTTGAGAGTTGAAACAGAAGGTAAAATATAATTTTTTGACTTTTAAACTAAAAAAACATGCTATTATTAGTCAAGTCAAGGAATTTATAGATTATTGAAATAAAATATTTACACCTCAACAACAACAACAACACTAATCTACAATTGGAACTTTCTTTCAATTACCTATTTATCTCAATAATCAGTGCCTATTATTGGTCTCTATAATATCTTATTTACCAATAATTTATGTTTACTTAGTCTATCATATAATCATAACAATTTTTTTACAATACATAAAGCAACAAAATTTCTCTTTATTCTGTTTTAATGGTTACCTTTTTATTGAATTTAATTGTATACAGAGGAAATTGCTATGAGAAAAGATCCCCATGCAAGATTGAAAACTGTGTCTGCTGAGACAAAAGATATTTTACAAGAACTTGAAAGAGAGTACAAAGCACCGGAAGTTAAGGAAAAAAAGAAGGAGGCAAGTATATTATATTTACTGAGTGCAGATCTCTCTTAGCATAGAATTTGTAAGTACATATTACTGTAAAATCTATTTTTCAAATGTTGCTGTATTCTACTCTAGAGGGCTTTATTACTAGTTAATATACAAACATATTTCTCAAAATGAAAGGCAGAATATAGTGTTTAAAACTGAAAAGAAAATTTAGTTAAGGACATCTAACACTGCTGTCCTCCAGTGACCATGGTTACTACAAAGTATTCTTAGCCCTAGGGTAATATACAATTAAATGCATTAAAAACAAATATTGCTTTTGAAATAAAAGAGAGTTTTAGAAATTACTACAGCAGCTCAACTTGTGTGCTTGCGAATACATGTGATATCCTCCAACCTGCACATGACCAGCCTGGGAGACTTTGGCATCAACTCTTGTGAGAGAATTAAGTTATATAAATTTTAAAATGGTATTTAAATTATCCAGGTTGCTGACAAGTTTAACGCTGCTCACTACTCTACTGGTATGGTGGCAGCAAGCTTCACCTCCACGGCGATGGTACCTGAGACCGTACATGAGGCTGCCATTGTCTGTGAAGATGACGTCAAATATCAGAGAGTGAAAAAGAAAGGTAGTGTATTCTTTATACATTCTAATTAGTATAATGTAACAACACTTTTAATTCAGTTATTTTATATTCATATGTACCATCAATAAACAAGTGCATGTCGACAGGTTACGTTAGACTACTTACAAGTCTGGGACCATTGAATTTAGAATTATATTGTGATGTTACACCAAAAGCCTGCGATAACTTCATCAAACACTGTTACAATGGGTATTACAATGGAACTAAGTTTCACAGATCTATAAGGAACTTTATGGTAAGGATTCTTTTTTTGTATTTGCAATTGGGTTTGAGACAATATTGCCTTGATGGTAAATATTATTGTAGTAATAATAACTAGTTACTTAGCATGTTTCCCTAGCAACTTGTAGTGTTGTAAAATGGAAACACAATAATGTTTACAATCTTGTTAGGAAAAAAAAAAAGATACTTCAGTGGTACAAGCACATATGATCACCAGCAAAGAAAATGATTTACTTTCAATAATAGCAATAAAAACTATGCTAATTAACATATCTTAATAGATATTTTATCAAGTATTAAAATATTCAAAAAGGCTATGTTAAACCATTTCTTAATATTATTGTACCTCTATCACCATCAATTGGTTGAAGTCACCTGCACAACGTAACTCCCATTAATCTCCACACCTATTGATCCTGTACTGCCTGTAACCTTTGTCATATAGTTTGGTAAATTATTTTAAGGCCTAGAAAAATAAAACTTTCTGTCTAACAGATTCAAGGTGGTGATCCAACTGGAACAGGTCTGGGAGGTGAGTCAATTTGGAAAAAACCATTTGAGGATGAAATCAGACCTAATTTGCATCACACAGGCCGTGGAGTATTGTCTATGGCTAATTCTGGGCCCAATACAAATGGATCGCAATTGTAAGTTGCTATCAATTTTGTTTTATTTGTCTATTCATAACGATGCTAGTTAGGATGTTTACACAGCACACAAAATAATGTCTTCATACTCCAGTAATATTCCTTATAACAGCTTCATTGAAACATTGGAATATCTGCACACTACTACTGAAAGGTGATGGCATAAATGCGCTGTAGTGGTAAACACACGGTGTACAGCAAAAGTAACCTAAAAATAAAAAGTGCCTACTCTTTTTTCTATTTACAGTTCCCAAAAGAATACAGGTTTACTTGAGAAGGAACTTTTGGACGTAGTAACAATGGTAACATCATTACTAGATACAGCATTCCTTTGAAGACTCTAATTGTTACCGGTACTCATGCATTGAGAAGTCCTCTATATTTATACAACCAGTAATTGGAAAATTAATTTAAAATAATGTTTCTTTATCTATTTTCAGTTTCATTACATTTCGTTCTTGCAAACAGTTAGATAGTAAACATACCATATTTGGCAAACTGGTTGGTGGTATGGAAACATTGAATGCAATGGAGCAAATCGAAGTTGATAATAAAGATATGCCGATACAGGATATCATTATTGAAGCTGGACAAGTATTTGTGGACCCGTTTTTGGAAGCAGAAGAGCAGGTAAATGCAATAGTTACTGTATTTTCGCGTCCATAAAATATTTACAATTTTTCTCTGTAATATCATGTACCATTACGAACAGAATAATGATTAATCATCATCAGTCAATATTCAGTATCTGCTGTACAAAGGCCACCACTAAAGATTGAAACAATAATTGAATTAAATTAATATTAAATAAATAACCTTGATTAATTTTTTCAGTTGGCGGCTGAAAGAGCAGAAGAATTGAAAAGGCAAGCTGAAGCCGAAGGGCCTGGTGTAAAACCAAAAAAGGTGTTGAAGCAGCCTCTTAAAGTGTTCAGGGAGGGTGTAGGGAAGTACTTGAACCTACAAGATACATCTAATAGCAATAAAAGTAATAAGTCACAGGAGGTACCCAGTAAAAAGATGAAGAAAAAAAGTAATTATAATTTTGGAAGTTTTGATTCATGGTAATGATCTGGTGGCAGATCTCTGTTGCCAGATGCCATATAAGTAGATACCACTGCAGCTCTAATTTCTGCTGCCAAACAATAGTGTGCAAACATATTATCTTCCTATATGTAGGGTGCTGTTGCTTATGAAATTACTGGGGAAAGGAGACCTAATACCTCATGGCTCAAAGTAATTAGCATAAAAAGGTAGTAATTGTTCATTCTTACTGGTGCGACATTTTTAAGGGCATGTGTGAATATCTTTTCACTTTATGGAATGAAAACCAACTTTAATCAATGTAAATAGTTTGTAAAATAAAAAATTTAAATAAAACAAAGTATGTCTTATCTGCTATTACTTCCTGCTAACTTTAGTTGCATCCCCAATGAAAGCAATAATATTACAAGATTCTGTTGTCAGTGACTATCTGGATGAAGTACCACTAAAACATATTTCTGCCACCAAGCAATAGTTTTTAAACATTACTGTTTCCCAGTTTAAAAGATACTGTAGTCTCATTACCATTTCACTACCCCCTTATCACATTCATTAGCTTCTGAAATTGGGGTAATAGGACTTAACACCTGAAACACAATGTGGAGTAATTATATATCTTCAAATGAACATTCTGCTTATGTCACTACTTCATTAAATAAAAAAAATAGCTTTTGCAAAAGACTAAAATTGGTGCCAAGTAGAAATCAAACATTGTGTAATACATATTTTTTTATTTACAAACAAGAACATTACATTAAGTGGAATTTAAATAATTCACGATATATTGTGCATTTTATATCTTTGAACCGATCATGAGAAGTAAAGCCCAGGAACCTACTGACAACTTATGATTTAAAAAAAATTGTTAAATAATGTGTGTATTACTAATATCTACAGAAATGATTCAACATATACACTTAAGTACATAAATCACATGGAGAATGTTTATATATTTATTCTCATAGAGTTCTATATCTACTTAGCAACACTAGCCAAAATTCTTTTTTGACAAAGGATTAAAATTTGACAGATTGCTCAATATGTTACATGTCAATGAGGCCAAAAAATTTAAAGTGTACTCCAAACAACATGTTTCTCATATATTGATAGCAGGAAAATGACAATATTGTAATTATTCCAATTTTGGTTTACTTTTGATAACCATAGATTTATATTTGTTACTAATAATGAAGTTTTATGAAATTTGTAGACAATTGCTTTAAATGATTATTGTATCAAATTAATTTCAATGAAAATTATAAGGTGGTAAATAGATAGATTTATTTTATTAATATAATATTATACTGGAGTATTTTAACAAAGGCACTATGTAGAAGTAAGAGCTTAGAAAGAGATATTTTTTACTTTTCAATAATACTGTGATACAACAAAGTTCAGAGTTGAAACTTCGTCTTTAATAGAATATAAAACATTTTATAGCAGAGATTACACATTCAAGAACATGTAACCTACATTTTAAACAATAAAAGGTATAAGTAATAACAGACATAAATTATTATATTAGTTGGTTATATTTTCAATTGTAGTTCTGGCGTCTTCTACCAGTCCTTTGCTTATCAAATCTCATTTCCATTTCTTCTAAAACTTTAGGAGTGTAACGGACAACAAGTTTGACAGAACCAACTGCTTGTTTCAATAGCTCTACAGCCTTTTCGTGATTTTCGCCTTCAACTGACACACCATTAACTGATAGTAATTGGTCACCTCTCTTCAGTCCTCCATGTCGATCTGCTACACCACCAGGAATGATCCGAGATATATATATCGGTGAGTTTTGTTCCTTACCACCCATAACATTGAAACCTAAACCTTCTTCCGTCTTTGGAAGTTCCACTACGCGGGGATGCGCGTGGCCTTCTGCTGCGGCGAAAGCTGCCACCGTTGCCTTAGCAGTTGCCGATGCTCGTATGTCAGCTGAACCTTGAATATCTACAGTTTCATAAACATGCTCGTACACCTCTCTAACAGCATTTAAAAAATCACTTTGAAGCACTTTCTGCAAAGCTGCTAATTTCGTAGCAGGTACTTCACCACTTTGTTGTAGCTTTTCGAGTAATTCTACAGCTCTTTTTATATCTCGGGCTAAAGTTAACTGTTCACCCGTGCTACTCATTTTGATGATAATTGTCTAACAAAAATAAGAAAGTCAGGGCGTGTATACGTTGTAAACAGAAATATGGAATAAGTGTTCTATAATCGATATCAACATCAACTGACTGTCAAAACGTTTAGAAATAAAGGACTGTGTTTTTTCGTTTTTTTCTGATATGTCTAAACAAATTAATAAACATAACATACAGAAATTGAGTAAAATTTATTTCTTGCCAGATGAGCTCATTTTGTTATTGTAAAGATTTATGACTCATTTAGTTACTGAAATGTTTCTAGCTACATCTCTAGAAATTTAATATGTTATATTTGTTTTTGAACGAAAATACAATTTAAAATGACAGCAAATTGACAGTTGCTCAATTGTGCCAATTCAATAAATTCATGTTAGTTTTGCCAAAATTGTAATTCGGAGATATTTTATAATTGAATGAATGTTTTGTGAAATAAAGCGTGTGAGAAACGTACTCAAGTTGCTTAAGTGAAAGTGTTATTAAGTAATACATTGGGTGCTTTTTATCTAACTTCTATCAAATTCACTATGGATGACTTGGGTAAGTTGGGTGTTATCATTTCAACCTGTTTGACTTGCTTCGTATCTGTGTGACGTGTTGTACATAAAATCTTTTCAACATTCACTTTAATGTGAACCGTTGTTGAAATAACATAAGTGATATGTTTTTGACCTGTTTGCTTAAACACCTATTTATATTTGATGACTTCATAGCAACAGAACTAATGTTTATCGTTAAGGCATTAATTTTCTGAGCTGTTAACAACTTTATTCTATTTTGGATTTAGCCAGCCTTAAGCATTGTCTAGAGATATAAAGTGATTTAAGTATTATATATTTATTTTTATAAGTATGCATACATAATATATATTTGATTATGTATAATTTATCATGATTTTTATTGTTATATTGATACATTCCTGCACTATTATCAGTACACATGCTTATAAGTTTTCCTAAAAAAATTAAACTTCTTCTTTAGTTACTACTTTCGGTTACCATGAATACCATCTTTTAATATTAAGCTATACTATAGCTACAACAACAGCCATTTAGAATTAATTTTATATTTACCTCACTGGTGGTAGGTCTCAGTTGCCAGAAACAATCTAGGTAAATTTCACTGCAGTCATTACTCTAGTTCGGCTGCCAAACAGTACTATGCAAACATTACTGTTCTTCCTGATTAAAAGATGTTATAATAAGGTGAAATTACTGGGGTAATGAGATTTATCATCTTATATCTCAGGGTGGCAAGCACAATGTGCTGGAGTGTATACCATACTTACTAATGCCACATTGTTATTGGAGAGTGTATCACTTACAATACAAGCCTAAATATGAATTTAGAATTCCTTTCTAAACACCAGACTATATGATATCACAGTGATCGGTTTGCCAATACATGAACATCATAGGAGAGGACCTAATATAATATTAAAATCAAAATTTTAAAATGTCCGTAATATAGACATGCATTTAATGTATTATTTAAATATATTGTAACTGAAAATAATGAAGCCTATCGCCTTAAAACAACTAAAATTTTTTTTTTCATTATAACTAATGAAATTCTTAATCTCTTCAACCAATTTAATTCTAAGTCTATGTATTGTTGAATGTGGTTCTTGGAACTGTCTTTTTCAATCCACCTAGCTTGTTATCTCCCTTATATTGAAAATAAGAACATTTCTGTGTTCTATTTATAAATATACAAGAACCATGGTAGAGTAATGACAATTCATCACCTATGGTCTTCTTGTTACATAATATCATTAGAAATTGAGATTAGGCATCAGCTCATAGTAGATAAAAAAAAAAACATTACTTATTGGCAACCATAATTAGATCAAAGTCAAAAATGCATAGGTACCAAAAATTTATAATGACCTTCCTTTTTTTTCACCAGTCCAAATGAACTTTCTGATTACACTTGTGATTAAAGATTGATATTAAGTACACTGTAAATTTTACGCTGATATTAATTTATTAGCCATCTAGCAGCTATATATTTCAGCACACAAAAAAATAATCCTTATATTATTAATGTTTTATCCACTTTACTCCACAGTGCATATTACTTAAAACACGTTATAGAAATGAGGACGGTGGTAGAATGAATGATGACTTTTCTGTCGGATACCCCACCTTGCAATCTAATGAAAAGCTATCGTTATCGCTCAAGGATATCACGGCGAAACAACAAAAGCCATTTGTCAAACATTTTCAATAGCAATTTGACGTACAAAAATGTTTACTTAAAATATTACTGATCAATAAACAAGAAACTTCAATAACGTAACGATACCTTTAGTTACAATAGAAATTAATATACAAAGGAAATTTATTTTGGACCAATTTTGTAGTAACAAAAAAAGTCCATCAAAATCGCTTAAAAGCTACGCGTCATCATCAATGAAATAAATAAATAAATAAATATGAGTCGAACTGAGAACCTTCTAGTTAAAGAAGATGAGAAAAATAAAATCTCAAACATGGTTCTTTGTAACATATCTTCTAACGTTAAAATTAGTGCACTTGAAGTCATTTTGAATTCTCTATGCTTTTCTTTTTTTATTCGATCAAGCGACGAGTCGAGCAGTACTTTCACCTGATCGTAAGTAATACACCTGTCCCTAACAACGTGGCGCTAGTTAGGATGATATACAAAGCACCACATTGCGCTCGTCGTCTGAGACATAAGATGTCGAGTCTCGTTACCCCAGTAATTACACTAGCTACAACGCTCTTCAAACCGGAACACAGTAACGTTTGCACAGTACTGTTTAGCGGCAGGAATGCGAGCTTCGGTGGTACTTACCTTTTTTTTTCTACCAAGAGTGTCTCCGGCAACAGAGACCTATCACCAGTGAGTCATTCCTTCGAGATTCGTAGAGACGTGTTCGTTATACGTAAACACTTTAATTGATAACGTGGATGCTAGTTGCTTGGTCGAAGTTCATTGCTCCGAAGTGTCGTGCAGTATACAAACTAACCTTTACTTCGAAGTCGTTCATACATATACATAATTACCATATCATGGCGACACGAACTTGATATTTGTTACCCCATAAAAAGACTTTGAGTTTTCACTTAAAAATAGAAAGGAACGTATCCTTTAAGTAACAAAATATCCAATTTTATATTTTGTGCACTAGTCTCATTTTCATTTTAGCGAGGAACCGACGAGACGCGTGGAACGGTAATCTGATGGTAAGTGTTAGCACTCCCCCAAACGTATTAGGATGACGTACAGAGCACCGCAATGTCTTAAGCCATAAGATCATAAGTCTCATCACTCATAATTTCACTAGCTACCAGGCTTTTACAACTGGAACTTAGCAATATCCGCATACCTACTTCGGTCTCCGGTAACAGGGAGCTACCATCATCTTAATTCATCATCATCATCATTACAGTTGAGAGAAAAAAGTTTCCGGACGAACACAGTACTCGTAAATTGATAAAGTTCACAGGTGAAGCTGTGGCTATTTTTGTGGAATTATACCACTCCAGTCCTTTTTTTTTGGATATGGTAGGAGTACAGTAACGAAGGGTGTATCCTAGACGGTTTTCCATGCGGAGTGGAACTTCATAACTTTTCATGGAATTATTCTGGTAATATTTATGACCGTCAGATAGTTTAGATTATATATACTGTTGACTACCGCAGAACCTATTTCTACCGCGAAACAGTAGTGCGTAAACTTCAGTGTTCCGGTATGAAGGGCGTTGTAGCCTATGAAATTATTGGAGTATCGTAAAACGACGAGTACAAACTGGTGCTATATATCATATTTATTAGAGCCATATTTTAATAAGCAGGCGTACCACTTACTATCAGGTGAACGTCTTACTCGTCTCATCATATCGTTCTGTTAAAACGCTATGGACATAGTTATTTTAACTATTCCACTAAATACGACCGTTGTTCCCTGTTACTATGGAAACCACTGTTGGAATGCAGTTGAAACGTTTTGGAAAACTTTCTGTTCAAGAATGAAGATGGTAATTCTAAGAAAATTTAACCTTGATTAGTTTATAGGATGTGTTTCGGTTTGTCGCCAATCACGTGAAAATTAGTGAACGTATCGACATGGAAACATGACCATTCGACGCGGCCTGATTTGTAGATGGTTCTAGGCTATTTATTTGTCGATTTTCATAGATCCTTCAGCATTTTATTACGAATTAACTTTTATAAACATTTCCATTTCGTATTATATATGCGGTTGCTATGGTAACGGTTGGTATAGAAAGTCATTTGCGGTTGCGGTTAGCTCTCTAGGGATATTTCAAACAAATTTCTAACCTAAATCTATATTACAGCCAGCAAAGCAGCCGGGGAACAGGTAATATATATATATACCATTCTGGTGAACTTAATTTGATAAGAATTAAGTGATATACAGCATTTATCAATAATGTCATCATTATCATCAGCCGATAAATGTCCACTGCTGGACATAGCCCTCCCTCGAAGATCTCCATTTGTAAGGGTTCATTTGGGGGGATTTAGGTCATTTTCCACCACGCTGATCCAATGCGGCTTGGTTAGTTAAACTATTATTGAGACACCTTTGTAACCCGATAATAGTGACAGTATTAATTCAATTAGTTTTTATATGGACCACCTTTGACCTTTGACTGGAAGAAATGTCGTCTGTTAGTAACATGTGAATCCTTCAAACAAAATATTTCAATCCGCATTCTCTCAGGTATCTTCATTTAAAATCTAGCAAATCTTTAATAACAATAGTTTTTTTGTTTCAAGGGGGGGGGGGGATCTTAGAAAGATACCCTACTTCTGGGAGGAAGTCGAGGTTATGTGAGATTCTTACTCACTAAAACCCCCTTGGTGATCTGCATCAATGCATTCGCAGCGGCTCCGGGATATCTTATAGAACGTACCGGTGCCCCTCTACACTGTGTGTTACACGTCTCTGACGAGGATCCTAACCCTCCTAGGTACCTTCGCTGAACCATACACTTTCCCACGCAGGTTCGCTTGTTCAGCTATAAAGGACCCCCAGGATACAGGGCTGAAATAGCCCTGTAGTCTTATATATATATAGAAAATAATAACAATAGCCTACAAAAGAATTTATTGTATATGGTGGTGAAGAACAGTCACTAGCAATAATCTCATTAATACTTTCAAGAAACTACTCTTGAAAGATAATTAATGTAATATTTTTCACATTATGTCCTGGATTATGGAGCATGCTAGTTTGAAGTCTAGACTAGCACAAATACAGCACTTTTTGCCCGTGACTAAGTACTGGTAGAGTTTATTTCTGCCATCAAACAACCTCTGTTTTCTGAAAATGTTCAGCGGTTGAAAGTCATATTGACTTTTACAGCTCATCTCATACTGGGTTCGTGGACCCGGATCCATGACCTGTTTTTTTTTTAAAAAAAAAGTGTACTACTCTGACTGTAGTTATCTGACGGCGGATATTCGTATTATGTGTCTGGATTTTTTATTTCTGGCGAATCTAATTGGTCGTATAAGACCAACTCGGGTCCCTTCTCCGACCACCTTGGACTGTATCGATGAGAACCGCCTCTGATCACAGGTGTAGCTGTAGCGCCGCGTTCTAAAACAAGAGCGTTGTGATGTCGAAATTCGGAGTGTGTTGGTCGTGTCCGAAGAGTGCGTGGCGACGTGGGTGTTGTTTGTGACGGTTTGATTGTGCGTGGTGTGCGGGAGCCGTGGGGATGTCGGAATTAACGCATGCTGTGATCTGCGCTTATTGGTCTTGGGATTCGGCAGCGGCTCGTAGTCGATCGCCTTGGCTACCAGGGGTTTGGGGACTAAACAACCTGTGTACAATTCTGTTTCGGTTTGAAGAAAATTCTAATGAAATTATCAGAAAAAATTCTGATTATTAATACTAGGTTTTAACTAAGACTCCCACCTGATGATTATCGACGATGTAGTCTAGAATAAGGTTATGATCTTTTCTTACTGGACTAATGAGAATTTTATAAAACCCTAAAGCGATGAGCGAGTCATGATCCTTAACAATACCACGAACCCCGATTCATACAATTTATAGACAAAACTGAATGGCGGTTTCGCTTTTCGAAGATATATTTACCCTTGTCTGTATCCATTGTGTCACACCTTCATTCGCGTGTTGAAAACGTTTCCGTCATTAGGGTCTCTAATGTCCATTTATCCAGTCCATTCTTCGGTGAGGGTTCCGTTATTATGCAACTTCATTCCCCCATGTGGCTTAATTGAGTTCCTTTCGTGTGTCAGGGCCCATTTGTGGTCGGTGGACCATCTGTGCGCACCTTCTATGGAGTACATTTAAAACATTGTTTAATATGAATTCTTTTGTTTAGATCAAAATTTATCGATGAAAATAAAATCGATTATATTCATATCTTTGTTGATAATACTTTAGATACGTTATTTTTGTGTTTTATTCAGTCTCTAGTATTTTTAATGATTTATCTAAATTACCTAATTACGTGGTAAAAATGTTGGAACTAAATGAATTTTACTTCTTACTACTATGAAGAAAACGATAATAGGTAAAGGATAAGAGCGTATATTGTATTTATGGTAACACAAAAGTGTTACCATAAATACAATATAGACTAGAAAGTTAGGATGACCTAACTAGAAAGTTAGGATGATATACACAGTAACCACATTATGCTGATCGCCTCGAGTCATAAGATTGAACGTTTCTTAACCCCAGTAATTTCACTAGCAAAAATACGCCCTTCAAACCGGAACGCAATGACATTTGCATACTACTGTTTACTGGAAGGAGTAGAAGCTGTGGTGGTACCGACCTAGACACCTACGGAGACCTACCATCAGTTGGTGTATATTATCCTTAGTAATAAAGAGACCGATGTTACTATATACTGCGGTTAAACAGCATTCCAACTTTATATCCGTCAAGTTGACCAGTGTAAGCATTAGAACAGTTAAAACTGCTGCTTCAGTTGGTTAATTAATCATCAGAAACATATTAAAGCGTCAAGGTTACGAATTTCGGTTATAGTAATTTCGATCATCGCAATCGGAGCAAGCCAGTCTATTTCCGTTGATAATCTCCAACATTTGGACATGCGGAGACACGACACGACACATTTTTTTTATGATGACGTTTACGCTGATAATTTTATTGACGACTATTGCACCTTCATCGGACTCGGGGCTCGCGGATCTGGTATAAAGAAAATAAAATAAAAATAAAACAATTTATAACTAAACTAAAACTTTAAACAAACACAAAAACCAAAATACACAAAACTAAATATATACATATATATGTAGATTTTTATAAATGGAGGAGAAACGCGAGATAATATTGGATGGGTAAGGGTTGAAGAGGTGAATAGTGCTATAGGGAGAGATATAAGGAGGGTATAAATTAATATATACCTACATATGTAGGAGACACGATTTTTTTTATGTAGAAGTTTGCGCCGCAAGTTTTATTGACAACTATTGCAGCTTCATCGGACTCGGAGCTTGCGGATCAGGTATCCGCGAGCTGAAATAATAAAAATAAAAATATAATAGAATTAAAGGATACACGATAAGGAGATTAGTAAATATAAGGTCTATGACGATATAGTGTACGTCATCGTGAACATAAACCAGTCACAGAGCCTCGGTGAGCTCACGGAGCGTTTTTCCATGAGCTGCGTACAATCGTCCGACAGTCGGCTCCGCAGAACCTCGCGACGCGTTCCGCTCCCGTGTTCAAATTATCACATTAAATAATAAGCTGCAGTGTAAATATACCACAAATCTAATAATCTATAAATAGAAAAAAAAATATTTAAAAAAATATATACGTTCAACGAAAAAATCTTTATTTACAATAACGTTTTATGTTCGCTTTTTATGATCGGTTTTATTGTACGATTCTTTTATCTAATTTTTTTTTAACTTTATTTTGTTTATTTTTTTAATATCAGTTTATACGTAGAGCTCCAATTTGTACGGTTTATGGACTAGTGTTTGTTCATCCTTGGCAATTTGCTTGTGGCTCTTGGCAGTATTTCAAAGATCGTACGCTCTCTTGTTAATACTAGTTCTGCGGCATTTAAACCATTGATTAGACTAATAATTAAATATTTGGTTATGATAAATCTGGATGCGGAAGAAATTGTTTTCATTGTGCATATATTTTCTTAGAAGATTATTAGTAATTTTGTATTATATCACCGTTTGAAGCTTCTGATTGTTGGTGCAGTTCCATTAGATTGCATAGGTCTAGCGTTTTTAGAATGTTAGTCAAATAGTCAGTTGGCAATGTCTCTAAAATACTTAAAAATATTTCAAGTGTCATTAAACTTAGAAAAGAATTTTTCTTGATTTTTTTTTTCATAGAAAGATAAGCAGGCTGTATTAAAAGCATCTAATGTTTACTCTGTTTTGATTCCATGTTGTGATCATGTAACTACATTCGCTACTCTGTCAAGTGTTTTCAAGCGAATGCCAAGGACTGTCATCTCGGTATCTCTGTATATCTTCGCCTTTCACCATACATTCTATCTTCAGCCATATTTGCTCTTGGCAAATAGGTCAGTTTTATATGCAAGTGGGATAGTTAAATTAATACTTCATACAGGGTTGACAATTTAGAAGTTTTAGTGTTTTTCAATTCTTAGTTCTTCTATGTATATAATAGTTTTTTTTATTTATATGATTTATATTCTTATATAAATTATTACTTAGGTTTTTGCAAATAGTAAACGTACTATCATTCTACTTTGTTTAATGCTATAGTTATATTTGTAACATGACGTACCGTTTTATCTTTCCTTATATTATTTATATATTGATATATATAAGTTCTGAGACTGCAGACATGTGTTTACTTTTTTACTAAATAATAATTAATAATTTACTAGGCACGTCGTGATATTTGTTTGTATGTATTTAACAACTCACAAGAAATTTATTTGTCATCGTTTATCAAATTTGTGACAAGGAAATCCTATATAAATTTAAATTTTGCAGTATTTCTTTCAATTTCCTATATAAGTTTACAATCGACGTCGTACATGCTCATAAATCGTTGGCTAGCCTTTATTTTTTCGTATTCATTATCATCATCAGCCGATTGACGTCCACTGCTGGACATAGACCTCCCCAAAAGATCTCCACATCGACTATTATTTATTTTACCGTAGTATTTTTTTTATATTTTTTCAAAATCAATTGCACCTCTTTGACAATTCTTAAACCACCTAAAACACTAATTTAGCTGACCCCTCTCTGTCATCTACTAGTGTCCGGTGTTCAGCCCTGGCCCCACCAGGTTAAATATTTACTTCCTTATTAGACCCTCTCGGCGCGTCGGGAACAATGAAACGGTTACGTGCGCCGTAAACGCTCACCTCGTAAATGTCAATCTCTTGTTTTAATTAGCACCAGGGAGATGTGGAATGCCGCCTTACGACCTCTGGACAACACAACCGCTCGTCTCCTCATGGGTGGCATTTCAGAAATTGTCTCCGTTAATTCGAAACGCCAATCGCACGATTAGTTACGCCGTGCTCATCGTTCGGATATTAAATATTAGTTCGTCGCGAGAAATGGTAAGAAATAATGAACGCTTGTGAAAGAGCTCTATGGAGCTATACATCAAAGGAGCCCTGCTGTCCCTCCTAATGATCGTCGTAAAGCTCGGCGTGACCGTGTGGGTGTGATGAGAGTACATCTTTTGAGAATAGACACTAGTCACCGGATGCGGTTGGGCGCGGTAAAATTTGGCGGTAACAGCGAACTAAATTAGAATTTACCGGTGGGGGACGCGTGATGGATGGGCCCAGTCTTCCGTCAACTCGCTATCTCGATAGAATGTGAAAGATTCCTTTTCTTTAACGTCTGCTTTATATACCTTTTGATCCGTCCGTCGCTATCGGGTTCGCTTTGACAGGTGATTTAGTTAGCGATCGTGCTCGGCTAATATATCGACTGTAAAATCGAGAAGAACTAACTTTGCTTAAGTAGTAATTTTTACGTAATAAATCTGTACTATGAACAATAGTATGCTTGAGGAGTACACCTGATTTTGAACAGGATCCCGTGAATGTAATCTCTCAGCTGGGGACGGTGCGCGTCGGCGCCGGCGCAGGCATTCGTCACACCGCTTTAGTTGTGACTGGGACTCTGCTGTTGACGGCTGCTCAACTCCCACTAGTTCGGCCTCGTCTCCGTGACATTGCGTTATCACTTATCGATAACAGATTGAACGCCGATATAGATATGCGTCGAGGCGCGCGCAGTGCAGCGCCGCCCTTGAGTTAGGTCACACTTGTCGCGAGCCGGCTTAAGGATCAAAAATGTATTAATTACGCAGTAGTATTACGTAGGTTGTGTTTATGGTGCGCTGATCGTGGTGTCGCCTCCGTGGGTGTTTTATTGTGGTATTAGCAGCTCACCGATTGGAGGATGGATCGGACAATGTATGGCAAGGTGCTGCCAGGCACTTACTATCCGTTCCGCTGCGCTATGAAGGAGAACGGTATATCGCCGGGCTGTGAGTATTGTTTTATTGATTTCTTAATTAATTTAAATATTTCTATTATATATAAAAATATAATATCACTAATTACTTAATCGATTCTAATATTATTGTGTCAGTGATCGGTTTATAGCTAAAAAGTGTGAATTTTAACTACTTATATAAATTTACAGAAACTTTGACTATTCTTTGTAAAGTGCCTCTAACTAGTGAAGGTTGGTGATCAGCGTCATACAGTCCATTCTGTCTCTGGTTCAGCGGAACAATTCAGACGCCCCAGATGTGACAGTCCATTCCCTGATATTCCTCAACCATGACTGACTATTAGGATAATATCTTGTAAATACAACTAATTTCTATATGAACATCGATCTTGACAGTGTTTTTTTACAGGTAAAGATTATATCATACAAGTGTTACCATATAGTAAAGTTTGTTTACTACCGGATCGTACCGTGCGTGTTTAGATTACACAAGTAGTTATATACTTACGATTTCATTTGTCCATCCGGTCTGTTTACTTTTGTGCATAAAGGCTACGTCCATGTCTACTGTGTCATTACTGTGCAATCGTTTGATGTAACTGTGGTCCTTTATAGATTGAAGTATTTAATAATATGTGCGGTGGAAACCTTCAATATGAAATATGCGTGTTTTATTCTACAATGCTCTGTTCTTATGATACCGGTTTAAAGGGTGCTGTATATAATGACATTACTGCTAAGAAAACTTGACATCTTATGTATGAAAGCGACGAGTGTATTTTGATGTGATAAAAACTCTGGTATAAATGATACGCCTGGCTCTCACCAGGCTTTATCGTCACCTTAAATCTGTGTAAAAAAAAGCTGAATAATACTTATGTTGATACAATTAAATTATTAATTGGCGCTAAATAAAATGTTAGACATTATTGAGGCAATGGCATCACCGTGCCGTGTGGTGAAGTCATTGTAATTGTTGATATCCAGGTCGATTTAGATTCATTAGATTCGTTAGTGGTTTTCGCGTTTCTGTTTAGTGTTATATATGTACTAATTTCCTCACATGGATATGTTTTTTTTTTATTCAACGAAATGACGAGACGAACTGGATGTTCACCTGATGGTAAGCGATACGCCTGCCCATAACAACGTGGAGCTAGTTGGGCGGTACACAGCACCATGTTGCACTCGTCGCCTTGAGACAAGATGTTGAGTCTCGTTACCCCAGTAATTAACTACAGCACCTTTCAAACCGGAACACGGATGCTTGCACTGTTTGGCAGCAAAAATAAGAGACGGTGTCCGTCACACTAGGCGGATAGGTCATCTTAACACCAAGCGGTAATTTTAAATTATGTTATGTGATAATAAGATCTCTCACCAACCCGCATTGGGTCAGCGGAGTGGGCAAATCCCACCATAGGATCCTCTACAAACGACAGACCCTAGTGCGCAGCGGTACCGTAGGCCATGCTAACTGTTCATGGTCGCGGGAAGCCGCTAGATGCAAACAGCGCGGGACCGATCGACATGAAGATCTTTGTGGGAAGCCTATGTCCAGCAGTGGACGTCTAACGGCTGATGACGACAATAAGTTTAAAGACAGTGATACTTTATCTTTAGCTCGTTTATGTTGACAGCTGAATCATGACATCGCTGCTATAGCGAAAATTTGGTGATAAGAGGGTGATAGCTTAGTTTGGTAATAACTCTTCTGCATGTAACCCCTGAATCACTTCCTCCATCACCCCAATTTATTATAAATGTTAAATAAACTAAGTATAGCGTTTTCGGAGTTTTAAGTTTCCGCTACACGATGATTCCGTAATGTTTGTGTTAAATGACAAATAACTCCACCGAGGGTGGTCTGAAAATAGGGTTATAAAATTTTCATTGTTGCAACGTTAAATCGGTTTGACCTTAACGTGGTGTATTTCATGGGATTATTTATTACCCTTAAACTTTACACACGGCATTTAATTTATATTTAGGATTAATAGATACTTAAATATAAAAAGATGTAAGGGGTCCCGCACAACAACTAATGGGACCCAAGCCAACCTCACCTGCTCCTAGTTCTCCCTCCTAATCAACAAACGAGGCACTGGCTTCCACGAAGCCGCATTGGGCCAACGTGGTGGGTATAACCCCAATCAAACCAAATGAACCCTTACGACGGCCCTTAGTGCCTGGCGGTAGCGTAGGTCATGCTGACTGTAGAAGTTTGGGTAAGGTCCATGTCCAGCAGTAGACGTCTATCGGTTGATGATGAAACATAAAAATACTTAACATTACATGTCTGGTGTTTTAAGTAACATAGTATTTAAGCACCATATTGTTACTAACCTTTACAAATAGGCTGTGGATCCGGGTCCACGTGTCCAGTATTAGATGAGCTGTAAGAAACGACTTGCAAGCGCATAACATCGTCAGAAAATAGAAAGTAACCCGTACTATTTCTTACTTAAATGGACTTCCGGGTCTGAAATAAAGTTTATTAATTTTTTTTTTATTTTATATGTTCGTAAAAAATTTTATCTTTTTGTTTTTACGACCAATAATAAATTGGAAAAATCCACATTTATGGTGGTAGGACTGTTGACGGAGATCCTCTAGCTACCACAGCAGCGCTGATTTCTGTCGCCAAATATTACTGTGTTCCTGTATGAAGGGCGCTGCAGCTAATGTAATTACTGGGGTAACAAGACTCAACATCTTATGTCTCAAAGCGACGAGCGCAACGTAGTCCAGTGTATAACATCCTAACTAGCGCTACCTTGTTATGGGCAGGTGTATCACTTAACATTCGGTGAATCGGTATACCGCTAGTCTACGCCTCGTCGAGTAAAAGAAAAATGTCCGACATTAGTTCAACTGTTCCCTATGATTTTCCTCCTACCCTTCTCCCATCTATGTGGGGTCTGCACAATATGTACTTCTCTTCCGTATCCTTATATCAGCCGTCATATCTGAATTCACACTCTTCTTGCACACAATCCATCCACACTTTCCTCGGTCTTCCTCTACCCTTATAACCAACCATCCACGTTCATTCTCATTACTTTCTTTGTTATGTCCTTCATCTCTCCGCATAACATGCCAATACCACGCTAACCTCTTGCTCCGCAATTTCTCTGTCACTGGAGCAACTACTCCCTATGATCATAGATTATAAATTACTTTCCATAAATTCTAAGGATTAATTAATACGTTGATTGTATCTAAAAAAAGAGGGAAGGTACATACGTGATCCGTGTAAAAGCACACGCTATATGTAGTGTTACTTACGCGACAAATGCTAATAGATTGTTTTAATGTAACTAACACTGTTGGTGTCCAGTTTTGGTCCTGCGGTTGTTTCGAAGTGCGTGTTAAATCACTGCTGGTCAGCTCGTCCTTCTGTCTCGTCTGTCATACAGGTCTGACGCCATTTTGTTTAATATAATCGTTTGTCGACATTTGATTCATACTATACAATAATCTTTTCGCTCTGTTCGAATGGAGATAGATTTAAGTCCTTCACTCTGCTTGTTGGAGAAGACCAAGAGTACAACGCTAAGGAGTCCTCTTTTATTGTGTTTAGACAAATATAAATATATATATAATAACTGTAATTTAAAAATTCAATAAATTAGTTATTAATCAGTACTACAGTTTGATTATAAAAATCGGTTACTATCCACTTTTTTACTACCTGATGGTAAGTGATACGCCCGCCTATAACAACGTGGCGCTAGTTGGAATGGTATACGCAGCATCACACTGTGCTCGTCGCCTTGAGGCAAGGTGTTGTCTCGATACCCCAGTAATAACTGATAGGTAGCTGCAGCGACCTTCAAACCGGTACTCAGTAATGGTTGCACACTACTGTTTGCTATCGTGGTAGCTACCTAGACGGTCGCCGGCAAGAGGGACTTATCACCAGACATTTTAATATAACTTTATCATTTGGGGCGTTAGAGATATTTTTCTCGGATGATTATGTAGTGTTTCTACTACTAAATTCTTCGGTTATCATTCTCAGGACGTCCAGCGGGGATCCCGGATCTCTTATGGAACGTAATATTGCTACAATATACTCAACACCAGTTCGTAGTAGCCGTCTTCTTCGGGCTTGCTTATTATGCGATGAGGGCAGAGGCTCATAAAAAAAGTCTTCAGGTTCGTGAGTTTTGAAGATACAGATCTCTAAACCCACGAACGCTAAGATTTTTTATGTAATCTGAGACCACAGGGCTACGCTTGGGTAACCTCTGGTCATTATCATGGTGAGAAATTGTGAACTCTTGTTTTAAACGTTTATAATAATTATATTCGGTTTATGATGACCAACATATATTGACTCATTGTGGTTAGTTGCGAGAAGCGGTTCATCTTTTATTCCAGGAAAAGTCTCGCACGTTTAAGGTTAACATTGTAATTTATCTTCAATACGCTACTGATTTACCTCAATGGAGCATTGAAACTAACAAGCATAAATAACATGGATGATGATGACCATTGCATTGGCACCATAGTAAGCATAGAGTTTTAAGGAATTGAAGTACTTCTGCTTAAGGATTTCGACGGCAATACTTTGTAACTGGATAGAGCTGTAGCTATAACTGGATTAATCATTTCATATGACTTTACTATAAAAAAAAATCTGTACCATTTTGGTGACTTATTGGAGACTTAACCATAATATATTCAAAAGGCACAGTACATGAAAGATTGATGCCATGTTTGGGCGTGCTCTTCGTCAGCCGGCCTCGCAAATGTCAGCCTTTTGCGAAACTGAGTCAATGTTACTCACTTTAATCAATGAAAACCAGTTTGTCCCATACATATGTGGACAGAGCGGATTCTTTTTAACGGACGGAGGGTCCCATAGGCCCGATGTTGCATCATCACAGCGACCAATGTCGTACCTTTCATTATTTTTATTTGTACAACCATTTACGTATTTGTGGTGTTAATTACGGCTCTACATTTCATATGGTTGCAGTGTATTATGTATACGACTTTAAGGTTAAATGTTTAAATAGTAGCGGCTGTAACCACCCCATCCCTTACGGCGCAGAAACATGGCACCTGACCATCGGGCTGCTCTGCCCATTCAAAGTAGCACAGCGAGCGATGGAGAGAGCTATGCTTGGCATTTCTCTAAGCGACAAAATCCGGAACGTTGGAATTCCACGGTGAGCTAAAGTTGTCGACGTAGCTCTCAAAGTCAACAAGCTGATGTACCAGTGAGTCGGCCATAGCTCTCGTGTCAATGACGGCCGATAGAGGAGAAAAGTCTTGGGAGTGTAGGCCGCGTACAGGTCGCAAAAGTGTAGGACGCTCTCTCTCCAAATGGACCGACGATATCTTCAGGACAGTCGGAAGTGGGTGGATGCGAGAAGCTGGGGATAGTAGATTTTTAGTATCGCGGGAAGAATGAATCTACAGGAAATTACCATGCCTTCTGTTCAAGTCAGCTTTTAGAGTGATTGTTAGATTTTAAATCTCTCAACCCTTTCGCGGGTGCTTTTATGATAAGTCAAGGCCAGGTCCAGCCATTGTCCTCTTAATCTTTATAAGGGTTACAAACGACATCTTAGACTGGCGTGTTGTTGGTTTAATTAATAATAGATTTTATACATTAATCTGTACTTTGATAAGTTCAGTTAGGATATTTATACGGATCGGAGTCGTCAGATGCATGTCAAATTAAATACCAGCCGATAAGGTACGACATGATGAGTCTTCCTGTTTATTTAAATAGATTGTCAAGTATAGTATATCCGCTAACGTTGCTAATACGTTGCTTAATCCAGGTGAATAGAGACCTTAATATATAAAGATTTTTTTGGATTTATATAAAAGTGTAATCATACGTAATGGGACCGACATATCTAGTACATAAAATTTGGTTATATATAAGACAAATCTAAATATAACTCCATTTTATAAAATAAGTAACTTTGTTATTTTTAAATGTCAATGGTACATATTACAACAAGTGTCTCAAATTTAACAATAAACCCTTTTTTCTTTACGTGGGGAATAATGCTTTCTCATGATGTTCTCCCTTCGTCGCTTTACGGCAGGGCCACGGGAATGCTTTCGCACACCTCTGCTACCCCGCTAACACAGGCTGCAACATATAGCCACATCTCGGGGGAGAAAATCTCCTCATCCCTTAGCCACCTTGGTAAGGGCGAGCCGGAACATACAGCGCGCCCTCCTCTTGGCCTCTTGTAGTCATTTGGGTAACGGATCCTTTCGAATCCGTCACCCAGCGGCCATGGGAACCAAGAGAGAAAACTCTCCCGACTCCCTGCGACGAGTCTGGTCTTCGGTTTTGCCATCTACCGTTACACGGCCGCGGAGGACAGGAACAGCGGCGAAACGCAATACCGACACTACTTTTCTCTAGAGGCCCCACCGATACACATACGAGATGAAACCACGGAGCTCACCTGGAGCGGCTACCTCGGGCCGGCCAGGTAGGTTCTTCATGGCTTCACCGTGGGTAAACAAGCAATGACTACTGAGCCCCACCGCCACGAGAAGGCGAGAACCTGTTCAGGGCAATATTGAACCCCGCTTTATGCCTATTTTTGACCATTATAAGTATTCGATTTATATTAATGTTAAACTTGCAAAAAGTGTATATAAATAATTTTTGTGTAATTTAATATTAACAAACTATTTTTATTCTATTCTATTCTATATTGGGTGTTAGGAGACCGCTTCCGAAAACGAAGACGGACGATAGTACTAATGACACCTTTGATAATGGGACGGAAAAAAAATCGATCCCGATTAAAAAAAAAATATTTTTAAAACGTTTAATAGCATTATTGATGCTCCATCCTGTTAGTACAGCAAAATGAAACGATAGTTTCATGAAAAATACATTACCAAAAAAATGAACCAGCAATGAAATACAAAATCAAAAACAGCTGATGTTCGGATCAACGAACGCGCAGACGAGGCGGGAACTCGAGATGTATTTGGTTTCAATTTGAATCTTATTTTATAGGGCCATGGAGCATTTAGATTGTGCGCCCGGGTGTTCGCTGATCCGAGCATCAGCTGTTTTTGATTTTGTGTTTCATTGCTGGTTTTTTTTAGTAATGTAATCAGGATAGATTTTGTTTTCCGTCCCATTATCAAAGGTGCCATTAGTACTATCGTCTATCTTCGTTTTCGGAAGTGGTTTCCTAACACCCAGTATAATGAAGGCATTTAAAAGAATTAATATGATGAAATCTTCATCGATGTGAACATCTACCGGTGAAGCAAACGGTTAATGGGTAGAAATGACGTAACGTTGTTAAAGTTGCCGACGTAACCCAGTTCTAGAAACGCCGACGGGCCAGACAATCCAATGCACAACAAAACCACGGACTAGACTTTCAATTGACACTAATGAGCATTCAACTGGCGATGTTCCAATACAAGGTGATGATACCACTTTCAGAATAATTATAAAGCCGTTACCCTCACGACGAAGCCTAAATAAATGTTATAAGTAATGTCAGTGTTAAAAAAAAATTAAACATCAATTTAATTACTCAATTCCTTTCTTGTTCTTATGAAGAACGAGGAGCTGAATATACTAGGTATGTTCATAACATGAGAATGCTGACTCTGTTTGGATCTGGTCGTCTGGCGGTGAAATTTATCTGAAATATTCCTCGAGCACAATCGCAACCGCAAATGACTTTCTATACCAAACGTTACCATAGCAACCACATAAATAATACGAAATGAAAATGTTTCGGATCTATTCAACAGTTGAATAGTCTGCTCATGTTCCCATGTCGTTACGTTCTTTTTCTATACTATGAAGCGACGAGATGAACAGGACGTTCACCCGATGGTAACTTATACGCCTGCCCATAACAACGTGTCGCTAGTTAGGATGACATACACTACATCATATTACACTCGTCGCCTTAAGACATAAGATGTTAAGTCTCTTTACGCCAGTAATAACACTAGCTACAGTGCTCTTCAAACCGGAACCTAAAAGTAGGCGCTGCGGTGGTACCTACTTCGACAGTCTCCGGCGACTGAGCTCTACCACCAGTGAAAAAGGGATGGGGAGGAATTATATCATGTAATTCTATCGCACACTCTTACCGGTAGTTAGGTCTTTGTCACCGGAGACCGTCTGGATAGGTAGCACCGCAGCGCTTATTTTTGCCGGCTAAACAGTGGTGCCCGAACATTTTTGATCCGGATTGTAGGTAGTTAGAGTACCTATTACTGGGTTAACGAGATTCAACATCCTATGCCTCAAGGCGACGAGCGCAATATGGTGCGGTGTAGAACATCCTAACTAGCGCCACGTTGTACGAGCGGGCGCGTCACTTACTATCAGGTGAACGTCCCGCTCATCTCGCCGCTTCAATAACTAAAATAAAAAAAAAACACTCCGAAACGTAATAAATCCCATAGAACACCGTATACACATAAACTATAAATAGTTTTAAAGAATGATATACTTCACTTCAAATCCCGTGACCCAAATATTAGAATAGTTGTGATGTCAGTTCAGACGGGGAAAAGTTGAAGGCATACAATTAGTTCCGATGACCGCGGTATAGAAATAGATACCTAAGTATATATACACTACTACATCATAAATAAAAACTCATACGAATTATTGAAATTATTGGGGTAGGTAGACTTAGCATCTGTTAGGGGTTTCAAGCCAACCTAACCTGCTCGTGGTGCACCCTGCTAATCGCCAAACGAGGCTCTGGCTCCCATCAATCCGCATTGAGCCATCGTGATGGGAAATCGCCCAAACCCCCCATAAGAATCCTTACCCGATCGATGTGGGAATCTTTTGGTAAGGCCTATGTTAAGCTGTGAACGTCTATCCGCTGATGGTGGTGGTGGACTTAACATCTTAGGCTTCACGGAGACGAGCACAATGTGATGGGTATGTCATCTAAATTAGCACCACTTTATCATGGACAGGTGCATCACTTACCATCAGGTGAACATATCGCTGGTCTTCTAGCTTCCTATATCAAAAACCAAAAGCTAAAGAAATTTTGAACTAACGAGTTTGACGTCTTCTCTAGTTAAGTTTTACTACTACTAGTAGTATGTCTCTGCTGCCGGAAATCATCCAGATAACTACCAGAGCTGCGCCCATTTCTGCCGCCTAACAGTAGTGTGCAAACATTACTGTGTTCCGGTTTGAAGGGCGTTGTAGCTAGTGTAATTATTGGAGTAAGGAGACTCATCATCTTATGTGTATAACGTCGTAATTAGCGCTATATTGTTATAGGTGGCGTATCACTTACAATCAAGTGAACATCCCCCTCGTCTCGTAGCTTAATTAAAAAAAATATATATATTTTTTAGCCTTTGATCTAGTAGGTACGATGTAGAGTAAATAGTATAATTAACGCTACATTTGTTATGACCATATCACTTCTCTCATATGAACCCCTACAAACTTGGAGATCTTTGGGTGAGGCCTATGTCCAGCAGTGGACGTCTATCGGCTGATGATGATATCACTTGCCAAGTTAACGCTCTGTTCTTGTTCTTAGTAAAATTTTGTTCAGCTATATACTAAAGATAACATTTACATCTGCTGTTTAAAGCGACTGTAACATCAGTGGTTTATAACCGAAGAGTATAAATGCAAAAAATAATAATTCCGCGTAAATTTTGCGATAGCACGGCATACAGACTGTATTATAGTTTCGCAATCATCAGTTAGTGTCACACCCTTGGCCTCCCAAGTGGCTGTAAATAACAAGTTATTTATATTACTGATGTCAACACTTAAATTGTACACGGTATTGTCACGAACGAACCTATTTACATGTTACTAAGCAAGGCCACTTGTATATAAATTAATTATACTATATGCATTAAGTAGCTGTAATTCTATATCAATTAGATTAGAAATATACCCGCCCGAGGGCAACCCGCTCAGGCCCCGGGCCTCTTCCTGTTATTAACACCCCCTAAAAGCATGAGTTAAGTTATGTTGGTTAGGATTCAAACCTTATAAAGAAGTTCAAAGTCACCCAAAGGCGATGGAGAAAACTATGCTCGGAGTTTTCCTTCCCGATCGAATCAGAAATGAGGAGATCCGTAGAAGAACTAAAGTCACCGACTTTGGGATATGTAAAATATTTCTAGAATTACAACTAGGGCTAGGCACATTGTTTGATAGTGCTGGAGAAGCCTTACTTAAAGTGAACTAACAATCTGGTTAACGTCGCGGGAAACCGCTGGATGCGAGCAAGGCAGGAACAATCGTGAAACTTTATAAAGGAGGCTTATATCCTGCAGTGCAGTGTACAGGTTGATGATGATCATGATAAGTTCTTCAAGAAGAAATCTCTTGAAAAACTTCTACACAAATAATAAATAACATCTACTAATATCTCTTTCACAAACAAATCCCGGTGAATGTCCTCATTAATTTGTGACCACTTGCCAAGTTTTTACACACTTCAATTTTATTTCTGTCGACATATATTGTTAACAATTTCAAAAGTATCACTTAATCATATCATCATCATCAACCAATAGACGTCCACTGCTGGACATAGTCCTCCTCCAAAGATTCTCAATTCAAGAAGGGATTCATATGGAGGGATTTAGGTCATCTCCCACCATGCTGGCCCAATGAGGGTTGGGGGAGCCAGAGCCTCGTTTGTTGATTAGCAGAGTGCACCACGAGCAGGCGAGGTTGGCTTGGATCCTGCGAGTTGATGTGCGGAACCCCTTACATCTCAATCAAACAAAACAAAAACATCTCAATCATGATATACAAAAGTATCTAACCTAACCTAACCTACGTTTTGTTAATTTTGCAATATTTTAACCGTTTTCTCAAGCTTTATTGAATTTAACAAGGTTTTCTTAAGTTATAGTGGTTATATTGCCATTCATAGCTTTTTGTTTGCTTTTAGAGTTTAATTAAACAAAAGTGGTTTTAGAGATTTATGTATGTTCTGCATTGATAAAATTTTTTTGTAATAAATAGCACCACGTGCGTTTTTATTCAAACGCCGCTCCAGAAGTATGTGAAGTACTAGTACAAACATTTTTCGATTTTCTATTTATGTTTCCCAAAAATTAATGGATCGAGTTATATCCACCGTGTTTTAAGAAACCATTTTACATATTATCTGTGTAAACAATAACAGCGCCATCTCCATTTTATCTCGAAAGCTTCATAGTATCAGTAACGTTCATAAGTATTACTACTTTCATTGTTTTAAAGGTTTTTCGCGTGATGGCGTTGTATTCAACAGCCAATTCTTTGCTCCTTTGAAACAAATTCGAAAATATCCTTAGTATTATTATATTTCGCATTAAATCAATCTTTTTTTTAATAACAGATTTCATAATGTTATTCGTATCCAACTAAAATTTTTCTATAATTGTGTTGGGTAGTTTTCAAGATCGAATAGCAGTTAAGGCAACGGTTATCGATCGTTATTACTGTAATGCATACCGTGACGTCACGGGGGTAATAACCGCACCCTGGATAAATGAAAAAAAAAAGTGCAAGGTAACTTGCGCATCTTGAGCCTTGAACCCTCCCAGTCTGTGACGTCGCGAGTGAACCTTCTACTGTCGTCTCCGAATATGATGATTTAAAAAATATTGCGAGGAGTGCAAGAGTTTTTAATATAGTTATAGTCGACTTCGTACAAACGTCAACGAGTTAGATCTGTTTGTACAAATCGTATGTGTGTATACATGAAATTCTATAAATATTTACAATCTCCGATCGGTGCAGTTTGAAGTGTGCGTTGCATCGAATTTTCTAGACTTCTGTAAACTTGTTCAGCAGAAACAGCATTAACAGCTGTCGCTCAATTATTTCGACTTTCAATTAGGAAACAGGTTATAGTGCATTTCTAGTGATCTGTTAAAATAGTGTAAATAAGTCGGTGCTTTTGCTGGTTGGCTCCGTAAAATGACGGGTATGTTGATCATACTTATTAAAAGAATTTATTGTATTTACTGGAAGTAGCCGCGATTTGATCGAAGCGTGGTTGATGATTGTATCAGCCCACTGTCTCTCCAATTACGGCCCTAAGTGGGCAGCAAGTATGCGGGAAATCTCGACCGGGCCTTAAATTACAACATACCTTAGCGGCGGTTTTTCCGACTTTTGTTGCTTAATGTACTTAACAAAGTAACTTTTCATAACGTTCTAATCATACTTTATAACCCGTATTTTCCTGTTATTGCAAATTTGGACCTTTAACTTAAAGGAGACCACATAGAGAAGTTCGAGGATACGTATCACACATCAACAAACGCTGTGCTTCTTGGAACATGACAGCTTCTTCATGATGTTTTCCTTCACCAAAAGCTCAAGGTGTGAATACTCGTACAATTGCTTATAAACTGATCTATCACGCCTCCTTATTCGAGTATATACAAATTTTTTATATAGTTCGATTGAGATAACTTTTACGATTATCATATACATTTCTTTCTTATGAAAATACTTCATTAAGCGGTTTCTACAATTTTTCTATATAAAAGAAATATGTGATATTTATATAAAAAGATAAATATTATACTTGTAAATTGTACATTTAGCATATTCGGTGAAATTATTGCCATGCTTTAGTATTTGTTTATATAGGTCTTAAATTGAAAATATTATAAATTATTAATTCGGTACTGGTGGCAAGTCTCTGTTACCGAGGATCGTCTACGTAGGTAAAAAAACTGTTACTGCATATAATATTACCATGTTCAGGTATGAAAGGCATTGTGCTAGTGAAATTACTGTGTTTTTGAAGATAAGTTGCTACATCACTTCTCTGATATTTCATGCTTATTTATTGAATGTGGTTT
Organism: Ornithoptera alexandrae; assembly: GCA_029030555.1. NCBI lineage: Eukaryota > Metazoa > Arthropoda > Insecta > Lepidoptera > Papilionidae > Ornithoptera > Ornithoptera alexandrae. The sequence continues at coordinate 2,212,535 of JARDVY010000037.1, read as the reverse complement.
CTGCGAGATGTCACTGTGTTGAATGTACACACTATGCTATACTTTACTGTTGATTGTTTGAAAACTGATATTTGTTCAAAATTCAATTGTATATTTTAACTAATTGTAGACTATAATTTACTTTTTTCACTTTGATGTTTTTAAGTCCAAACTATGGCCAAAGCTGTGTGCGCCTATAATAGGCATACATATTTAATATTGTACACTATACCTAGAACGTAAGATAGTATATAGTTGGTGTATCAGTAAATAAATAAGTTAACGAGATTTATCATCTTAAGCTTTAAAGCGACGAGCACAATCTTCCGCAATATATATCATCCTAACTAGCGCCACGTTATTAGAGGCAGGCGTGTTTACCATCTGGTGAACATCTCGCTTCGTCGAGTCATCATTATCAGCCTTTGTTTATCCACTATACATATACGACATAGACCTTCCCTAATGTTTTCCACCAAATACGATTCTCAGCTTCCAGCATCCACTCACTTCCGACCTCTCTGATGAGTCGTCTGACTATCGAGTGAAGAAAAAAGAATATTAAGTTAAATACAGACTGTATTTCAATGTCAATATTTTTTGTTAACCGCGTTGTAACAACTTCTCACCGGTCAAGTTCCACGGTTGGATAGTAAATAGACGAGTCGATTCATCTCGTTTGTGGTGTCTCAGAGATGTCGTTAACGTTCCATCTACACGGATGGGTGGTCACGGGAGCGGCACCGACCGTCTCATTCGCCACGCTTTGTTCTTCTTCCCACTCGTTAGTGTCGTTTGTCAAGCGGCGCCTTTTACCAATACTTAAAATCTGCTTCACCAGACGTACCGGATTCGGAATTCAGGACGTTGCCTTGTTGACGCGTGCAATTTTTTCCGCATCGGTTTTTTTTGCACAATCCGTTCGCAGTATTAAGAACTTGTGTTGCACAAATGCGGCATTACTGCGCGAAGCGTTTTTTTTTTCGCACGTAACTAGGAAGCGAACGTCGCGAATGGTAACATTCCCGGTGCCCCTCCGGCCGCGTCCCGGTTTCCCATTCGCGTCGGCTTCCGAGAACGGGCGCGCCGAGATCCGCTACGCGAGCCTGCGACCTTCCACGGACACTCGTTACCGCGTGTGTTCATCGCCTACACGGCCCCATTACGCCGCGGTCACAATGAACCGAAGATCATTAGGTGCCGTCCCATAGAATGCTGCAAGTGGATAAGCCGTCAGTTGCCGCGGCGACATCCATCGGACAACGCCGTCGTAAGCTTGCGCCCAATCAACTTTCGGACAGTGCTTTTGAAATTTTTTTAAATCATTACATCGGTCATCAGTGAGTGATCATTCGATTCTTTAATCCGATAATCGATTAAACCTAGTTTACTTAGTTTCGTGACGGCTACGGTGATTTGTGGTTCGTTTTGTTTCTAACTGGCATCTGTTGACGAATTGACCAAACTTTCGGTAAACTAATCTAAAGTGTAAAAAAAATTAACTACGTTTTTAGGGGTAGGCAGTAAACATATTAATGTCATCACACTGAATCTAAATTTATATTTCTTTAATTACTTAGATAATAAAATTTTTTAATATACTTCGTATTTTAGCTCACATTTAAACGTTTGCAGAGTTAGTAATAAAATTGAATCTGTTACAACTCGAATCATTGAGACAACGGTATATAGAATTTTAAATGGCATAAAACCTATATAAATTAAATTATTTATTTAACTTATTGCATTTATTTAACATCAACTTTTTCAAAGATTAATGAGGACAAGTTCTTAATTTTTTTTTCTTTTTAATACAACTACAAAATAAGAATATAGAAAGATATGATTCGTAATAAATAATTTAAAAAAATTGTAAAGCAAGACTATCTATCCCTAATTATATGGAAAAACCATAAATAACGGTAGGTTCTTTTGAATGTTTCGATTTAACCACGCAAATGATAAGGAAAATTTTTTGTTGTAACTGTACTATTTAGTACTTTAATAATAAAGTTTTTTAGTTAACTAACTTTGACTATTTGTAACAGTCGAGTTTAAAATGGAATATTGATACCGAGAAATCAATTTCTGCGCCAAATCTGACTACCAAGTAACTTGTGGTCAGTTCTCGTGCCATTTACAGAAAATTTGCAATACAACGGCCACAGCTTCTTGTTTATGGTTTGAAATTTTGACGCGCATGTCAACCGATTTAACACGGCATCCATTATTCATACAACACAACACGTCCTACATGTTTGTCTGTGAGTTTATAACATTTGCTAACACACAGACTGCCGTGAATGTCTTGTATCTCGGCACGAATATCTGCTTTGTCCTACTCTGCGAATAGATAAGTCTCATTAAAAATATATCTTGCATTTTTATAAAAAAAATCGTCATCATCTCAACCGTTGGAAACCATTACTATATATAGATCAGATCGTTTAAAATAAATATTATTAATTGTGCTTTTTGTCTGCTTTCTTGGCCGCAATACCCCCGGCAACTCTTTGTGAAAGGAATTTTATAGGATCCATTCTTACCTGATCTCTAAATGGCAGAAGCAATATCTTTACCAAATTTTAAGTGTATACGTATAATAGTTTCAGAGATCTCATGATGAGTCAATGAATCTCCGGATATCTCCTATATACATACATTACAAATTATGAATATCATCATCATCTCAATCGATGGTCGTCTATTGCTGGACATAGGTCAATAGGGTCATTCTTAATGAATTTTACTGTTGGTAAGTCTGTTAGCGGAGACTGTCTAGGTAGATACCACTGCAGCTCCCTATTTCTGCCACTAAACCGCAGTGTGATAACATTAATGTATTCCTGTTTGAAGGGCTCTATGACTAGTGAAGATAGATTCGAATTTAGCGCAAACATTGTGAATGAGACAATCTGGCGATACCAAGTTTAATTCCATCAATAAGTATGAAGGCTGGAGGTCGAGATTCGAATAAAGTTTTAGCGACATCTTATTATGATTACCGGACGCATTCCACTGAGCTGTTGGGACAAAAACATTTTTGGAGACGATCAATCACACGTCTGTCACCTAGAGACGATGAATTCTTAATAATGTTATAATATTAACATTACATCGGGTAATATAATATTGATTTAGACAGAATCTTACCAGACCTAGGAGTTCTAATATTAGCAATTTCTTTTTTGGAGAACTTGTGCATATTCACCATTGTTCGTCTATCGATGTGAACTCGATTCTATCGAACAGAATGTTGTAAATCTGCTTCACCGCCTTTTCCAATATCTTTTTTTCCAATACTTTGAAATATTTTATGATGGGCAGCGCAGGAGTGATCGGTGCGGATTTTGGGGAAGACCTATGTCCAGCTGTGGATATCTACGAGCTATACATATGATGATAATTTTATTAAACTTCCTGAGAGTATAATTCTTATTCACAAATCGGAATTATGAAAGATGTATGACTTCGTAAACAATTGGGTAAAAAAGAAGAAATAGAGAGAGAGAAATTGTCCAAGAATGGATATAGTAAAAGAGCAGAATTATACTAAATGCATAACTATCTAAGATTGGCTATAAATACAAGATTTACGTAATGAAAATAATTTAAAAGGCAGTAGTCGACTCAGCCAAAGTGCACTGGTTGTAGATCTCTCTGTTGCCGGAGACCGTCTTTAAGTAGTGTGCAGACATTACCGTGTTCTGCTTTGTTTGTCCTTATTGTCGAAAATAAAAAAAGGGAAAAAAGTGTTGGTTATTCCAAATTTAGATATTTATAATTTTTTAATCAACTTCCTGCTTATTGGCAAACGTATCTATAGTTTAAGAATTGTTAATGTTTGCCGCGACCTTTGATAGACTTCCGCCCACTCTCATAGGCGCCGCCTACAGTATCAGAAATGAATACAGCAAATTTAGACCTTGAATTAGTGGCGCCATACATTATCTATATCAGCATATTTATTTGGATTAACTGTACTAACTACACTGACTACTTTGGTCATGTGAGCATTAAGATTATTTGATTTCTTATCGCCGAACAGTAACATTGTAGCGATCGAAATGGTATCATCATCATCAGCCGATAGAAGTCGACTGCTGAATATAGGCCTCCCCCAAAGATCTCCACATCGATCTGTCCCGCGTTGCTCGCATCCAGTGGGTTCCCGCGATTCTCACCAGATCGTCGGTCTACTTTGTGGGAGGCCTCCCAATGCTATGTCTACCAGTACGCGGGCGCAACTCCAGGATCTTACTGCCCCATTAGCCGTCGGTCCTTGAAATGGTAGTAGCATTATAATATTAACAAATGCTGTTCCACCGTTTTTTTAACAACAAAGCAAAATTCTAATATTCTGTTATATATAACTCTTTACTGTTGTAGTTAATCCTGTAGTAAAATTGATGTGATAAATTGTTCCTTTGCCAATGTTTCATCATCAACAACATTAGGTGTTCTCAATCTGATCGCCTAACTTCTCAGATTTTACTGTACATCTAACACCAATTCTTACATAGATCTTTATAAAAATCTAAATTTTACAGTTTTTAAACAGTACCTCAAATATTATTATAGTTATTGTTTAACTTAAATGCTGTTTTTAGTTATAATGACGCTTTTTATTTTCGCGTAGCATTGGAGCATAAAATAGCTTTATTAGTTATATCCGGGGATCGCTATCAAAAGAACAAGACCTTCAACAGTTGACTAACTCCGTCGGATGAATAATTGTATAAATAACATTCCCTGATTCAAATCCGAATTGACATGTATTTTTGGAATCTACATGGATCATCATCATCATCCGATAGACGTCCACTGCTGGACATAGGCCTCGCCTAAAGATCTCCACATCGATCGGTCCTGCCTTGCTGCGTCGTCTGCATAGATACTTCCTCATAAACTATCTGTTTTGTTCTGGTACAAATAAATCTTACTTCTCTCAATAGCACAGCTGTTCAAAGACTATTTAAAACTTTGTTTTCCACTATTCACAATAATTTTTTAATAAAAAGTGGTTTAGCCTTACATTGACAAAGTATTGAATAACGACTTTCTTGTCCTATGATTGTGTGAATATCTCGATTGGATAAGTTGGTATCGTTATAAATGAAGATTTCCTCTTATTCCTAAAATGGAATTAAAACACAGATAATGTTTATAATAGTTATCGTCGCGACCCAGTCTAAGAGCTATATTAGTTTCGAAACAGTGTTGTCTTTATTTTAAGTGAAAATAGGTTAATGGTGTTTGTCTACAAGCACATGAGTGCACCCGATGTGGTGTGAGTTGACGCCCACAGAGACAAACAGTTTCTTTCACTTGTGTACCGCATAAACTGCCATTGGTTTCGAAAGAATACAGTTTACCAATGTAACTGGTCTGTTCATCAGTAGCATCTCAAAGATATATTATAATTTATCTCGTTATTTACCTCTTATCTCACATTAATTACAGAAGCATTCTATATAAAGATAAATCTCAACGCCGTTAAGGAATGAATCTATTATTAAGTTCATCAGCGAATTCTTTAGATACCTAGGAATTAAAATTAAATATTTATCCAAAAACTTAAAGATTTATCTACCTTTCTAATTCCATATGGCTTTTTTTTTGTTTAACGTGGGGGAAATGCCTGCGCATACCTGTCCTCGCGGGGGCAAAAACAGGTTATGTCGGACTTGCACAGACTAAAATTCCCACGATTTTTCTCCTCGTTGCCTCATGGCGGAGTTACGAGAACGTTTTCGCACCATCCGCAACCCCGCCGGCGTTGGCCGCTTACGCAGCCCCACTTCGGGAGGGAAGGAAGAACCCTCCCTTTCCACCTCCGTTGGGGTACGCCGGAACATGCTGCGCGCCCTCTCCTCAGCCTCTTGCTGTTGCGCTGGCAACGGATTCCCCGAACTCGTCACTCAGAGGCCATGGGAGCCAAGAGAGAAAACTCTCCTGGCTTCCTGCGGTGGATCTGATGTTGGGTCCGCCGCAACCCGTTATACGGCCGCAGAGGATAAGGAAAACGGCGCATCGCAATACCGACACTCCTCTTCCCCCGCGGGCCCACTGCTGCCGCATCAGCGGTGTGGCACCGCTTAGTCGCAGAGGGCGCGACTCCATTTCGACTGCAAGGGGCAGCATAAAGCCGCCCCTGCAGCAGTTTTATCCGGCCCTTTGCAAGGCAGGATAAAACTACTCCTAAGGCTCACCAACCGAATTCTTGGTGAGCTCGCGGTTTAAAATCGGTGCTCTAACCTGGAGCGGCCGCCTCTTCGCTTAACTGTGGGCGACCCAGCCACGGCCACTAAGCCCCTCCGCCACTATAAGGCGGGAACCTGTTGGAAGGAATTCGATATGGTTAGCGCTTGACTACGATCCCACCTGATGTTAATTGGTGATGTGATTTGCTGTGGTGAGCAGCACTAACCTAGTAACAAATTATTCACTTTACTCTCGAAGATACCTGCGTCGTATTTGCACGGGAACACCGACGCCGGCAAGTTGATCCTCCCCCTTTGTTTCTCTTGTGAAGAACGAGTTGGACCTGAATTTCTAAGATTGCTTCTGTGTATTTTTTATATCGTTTTTTCTTATACTATTAACATCATTACCAGTCATACGTCTTTTGTTTTATTCTTGCCTTTTAGTTAACGATCTTACATGCAGTATGGTTGTGTAGGATATTTAGTCAAATTGTCAACACAGGCCAGTTCGCGTATTATGAAATATCAGCGGAAGTCACCACCTGACGGGAATAGCCCGTAGCTCTCGCTACACATCAGCAGTGCGACCGCGCTATCATTCATCGACGGGCGCCTGTACCAAAATAACCAGTCTACTCCCAGCCGCAGTCCTACCACGACTGCCCCACGATCTGATCAATCGCGGCTTTTATACCACGAATTAGGGATGGCGTCCGTGCGCACGCGCTCTGCATCCCCAAAATCCGTCTCTTTCTCCCCCGTTCTCGAAAGGAAATACACCGTCGAATGTGGACCCTCGATCCCGCCGGAGCTGAGCTGCTCGGATTGGAGGCGGTACTTCAATGATTTCAGTTCTTATTTAGGTGAGTATAATATAATAGTGTTTTTCTCGTGATTCAGGGCGCGTTTTTAATTTGACCTTGTTCTATTTCGATTTCGTGTCAGTGACGCGACCGATCGAGTACGAACTTCGCGTAATCTTGGAAAATAGGTTATATTTTATCCTATCACGAACTCTGAATAGCTCTGGGTATATTTCTCGAACCTTTCAATCATAAATTATAAATATAGCTACCAGAACTGCTCTAAATACTATAGTGGTATAGTTACTTTAAACACATATGGGTCAGATTTCATATCAACAATATTTACTGCTTCAACAATTTTGCGTTTTTAAAAATCTCCTGAGATTTTTTATCCTGAATACTTTTTGAATCTTCCATTAGACAAGTGGGTCATGGCACTCTTCGAGAATTGCTTAGGCGAATGCAAAGTAACATCCGCGCGTTTCTTAGATTTCGAGGTTCGTCATTATGCACTGATCACCGAGGAGTTTTAATCGACATAAATTCTAAATAACCCTGACTTAGTATATAGTAACTTTCAAAGAGTTTTCCCAAAAAAAAAAAGATAAGTATTTTATAAGTTAGTTAATAGAGAAATAACCAGAAATTTGTTTTTGGAAAAAATCTATTTTTTATATGATTTACTAATAATCATTAAAATATTTTTTAAAAGCAATTCTATATGCAATAATATATTAATATTATTAAAAAAAAATTTGCTTTACATTTACAAAAAAATCTTGATTTTAATATGATAAACAATACATCATCATCAGCCGATAGACGTCAACTACTGGACATAGGCCTCCCCCGAAGATTACCGCATCGATCGAGTAGGGGTTCATATAGAGGGTTTTGGGCCATTTCCCACCACGCTGGCTCAATGCGGGTTGGTGGGAGCCACTCTTTTGTTGATTAGCATGCTGCACCACGAGCAGGTGAGGTTAGCTTGGATCCCGTGAGTTGCTGCGCGGGACCCCTTACAACCCAATAATATAATATTGGGATGTAAGGGTGTATAAATAATATAATAAAACAAATTTAGATATTACATGAAACATTTTACTAGTTAGTTAATATAAGGATTTTACCGACTGGTGGTAAGTGTATGTTGCCGGAGACCGTCTAGGTACCACCGCAGCTTCTATTTCTGCCGCCAAACCGTAGTGTGAAAACATTAATATGTTCCGGTTTGAACGTAGTTGTAGCTAGTGAAATTACGGGGCTAATGAGACTAAACATCTTGTCTCAAGGTGGCCACCGCAATATAGTGCAAGGCATACAATTTTAACTAGCACAACGTTGTTATGGGTGGGTGTATCCGTTACCATCAGATGAACATCTCGATCGTCCGATTGCTTAATTGTATAAAAAAAATATGCGGAGGTGGCACTTGTCCTACAAAAAAAATGCTTCTGGAGTTATCAATTTTTTTAATATTTTTCAAAAAATTTCCGATTGTCTAGGAAAAAATTAGATGACTTTATTCCTTACTTATTTCTACACAAAGTTTTATGTATTCATTATTGTTTAATCATTGTTTTATTAAATTAAATTAATAATTATCACTTAGAGGCTAAAACTTTTAAATTAGATTTTTTTAAAGTGGTGACAGTAAAAAATAAGGCGTCATACTTACATTTTTATTTAATCTTAAAATAAAATGTTATTGATAAGAAATAAATATAAAGCACATAAATAAGTACCTGGCTTCGATACTTATCCGACAAGGTATAAGAAAGTACATAAAGTTTCTAAAATTTAGAAAGAAAAAGCACTTTAGGTAGTCAGTGCGATAGTTACTTTATTTACTTTGCAGTACTTTCTTATACTTTGTCAGATAGGTACTGAAGACAGGTACTTATTTATGTGCTTTATACGTATTCTTTATAAATAAAATTTTATTTTAAGAATAAATAAAAATGTAAGTATGACGCCTTATTTTTTACTGTCACCACTTTCAAAGAACCTAATCTAAAAGTTTTAGCCTCCAGAAGCATTGCTTTTGTATGGGGTATTCCATACATAGATAAATAGGATACGATATATACTTTAGCACCTAAAGAGCTTTTACAACTATTACCTTACACCCTGTATAATCCTCTAGTGTTTAATTTAGAGTTATCTCTTCCAAGTTTTTCCTGTATTGAGAACAACTAGCGCTTGCGTCACATGAGCATTTGCTATATTTATTTTGCTAGGCGCTTGATTTTATATTGTCATTGTTTTTCCCATGTATCCGTTATACAAATTTCACCCCAGTTATAGTACTCGTATAGACCCGATATATATTAATAATGAAAAAAAAATTCATGCAGTATACTTAAAAAGTATAGTTGTCTCTCAATAGCTACAACGCCCTTTACCCTATTGTTTGGCGGCGGTAATAGTCGCTGCGGTGGTAGCCACTTGGTCTCCGGCAACAGAGACCTACCACCAGTTAGAGAAAGGGCTACGATTCCCTGTAATGAGATAACTGTGTCTAAATTTAAACTTTTCAAATCATACATCACTATCGGTACGTTCACCTGATGGTAATCGATACGCCATTTCGTAACAACCTGTAACTAGTTAAGACGATATATCACCACATTGCGCTCAGTGGCATTGACACATAAGTCAGCGACTCCAGAAGTTAAGTTATGGTCGAGTTTTTTGAACAAGAGTTGTATTCAAATGATACTCATTATCAAGTCGCGGCCATTTTAAACATTACTTAACAATTAAGTGACAATATTATTCTTAGTATTTTACATTTCAATCGAATGAAGCTCAAAGCATGCGTTAAAGTGTAAGCGAGACGAATTCCGCTGGATGCGCGTCATCCCACAACGGACAGTCTTCATTGTCGGAGCGGCGTCTACATGCATATAGTGGTGTTGTACCTTAAAGCGCTTTAAGTGCTGTGCTTTATTGACACAAAATATAATTACATTTTAATCTATTGCGACATTTATAATACAATTAAAAAATTCATTATATTGCCTGTTATAAAATACATGTAATAAATTTTTTATAGATTATATTAAAATTGTTATATACAGTATTTGTTTAAACGGAATGTTTAAGTTTAGTAAAATAATTACAAAGAACTATAATATACTCTAATAGATATATTTCATAATATCTGTTTTTTTTCTCCACATGATCTTTGAGCATGATAAATTATTGACATTTATTTTTTTTATTTTAGCCTGTTCTCATGCGTTATCTTTTATCGGTTTACATAACACAGAACTATTACTCAAACGATTTTAATATTAACTTTTTTCTCATACAATAGTCTGTAAGGACAACCATTCAGTGTCATACGGTTATCGGTGCTGTAAAATTAATTATATTTAGAATAAAACGTTAAGTAAATAAAATATACGTCAACAATGTGAGAAGCGATTTTCGCGGCCGGCGCTTGACTCGAGGTGAATCAGTATAACATTAGTCCATAACAGAGTCGCTCGCGCCTCCTTGCCGGCTAAGGGCAAAGGAGATATTTAAATTTAGAATCCTTCGCCCTTTACATTTTTTTTTTCATAAAGTGCTTTTGCGCGAATTAGTTTCGGCCAGTGCAGTGCTAAAATATTGTGTGTGAGGGTGTGTTCGAATTTTGATTTTAAAAATGTCCAAAGGTTATTACACAGTGAACGATGACGTTTATGGGGTAATATTAAAAACGAAAACAAACGCGGACGCGGATTATGCAGAAGTGTTTGAAGCCGTTGAAGGTTTAGGTATTTCGTGCATTATTTAATAATTAAAAATATTAAAATTATATTCAACATTGTTGTCTATTGTTTATGAATGTTTTTTTTTTTAAGCATCAACGATACGAACGGAGCGTTCACGTGATGTTAAATGATATGCCTACCCATATCAACGTGGCCCTAGTTATACACTACCACATTGTGCTCGTCGATTTCAGACATGAGATATTAAGTGCTGTTGTTAATTACAGTAGCATCAACACCCTTCAATCCGGAACAAAGTAATATTTGCACATTTCTGTTTGGCGGCAGAAATAGGCGCTGCGGTGATAACTATCTATAGTCTCCTGTAACAGAGATTTACGGCCAGCAATTATTAACATGGAAAAACTAGTATGATGGTACCGTTTTAAAGATTTTTTTTAGTACATTATTATTAATATATTTGTATCAGGGATATTCTATAATATAAAATACTTTAGGCCACAGACTCGAGGTCCTCAATTCTAATATCGTACAAACGACTGACAGTGTTCAACACCATCAGAGAATATAATTATAGAATTCGATGCTGTAAGGGTCATAAGACACTGTGAATTATATAAATTGTTTTATTCATGAAATTTAAACAATTTAAATGTCTTTTCAGTCTCGTTGATCGTTACATAAAGTTTTTTTATGGTGGACGTTAAACAGGACTTCATTATTTATTTTGATTGCTGATTCGTATTTAATACTAATATACGTGTCTGTATCTTATCTCCTGTTATTATAAACACCGTGTGTTAAAACTGAAACATCCACTTTTAAACCTTTCACTAAACGATCAGTGAAACGGTTAACTAATGTTTTAGCAATATATATAATCTGACCTGATTTACTATTGCTGATTATAGGGAGCTTAAAACAATATTTTTTATACTTATTTTTACGCATACTTTATACAGCTTCTGTTCATCCGTGTTAAAAAAAAATTAGAAGCTCATTATTTAATATACATGAGATCTAAACAGAGACGAGATCAAATACAATTATAGTAAATTAAGTTTAGTAAAGTCGTGGGACGTCAGCTTGTGTAAAATTTTGCCTCGGCCTGGACCTGCAGGCGTAAGGAGACCAATGAACTCGTCCAAACGGAAACTAGTTTTCGAAGCGCACGACGCGAAATAAGGGAAACTTTGGCAATGTAAACACGACGTACTCATACCGCTGGACATTTTAACCAGGTGAAAGATATTTCGAAAGTGAAGTAACTGGACGACCATTAACATATAAAATTAATTGGTGAACGATTATTCTCTTTATCGATTTCACAGCTTCCAATACACACTTCATCGCTCTCGTAATTTGTATGTTATAAACATATTTTGAAATGTACCTAATAATTCTAAACAAAAATTTGACGACTCCCTTAGGTACGCTAGAAGAGATTTTCAGTTGGCTTTCTATACATCGTACTCTAATAAGCATAACGAAGGAATGATTTTAAAATTACATGATGGTTCAATCGAAAAAACAATAGTATTGTATACCTTTGTAATCTATGAGTAATTATTTCTGTGGTCATGTGATATGGTCGTATGGCCACTGGCGCCAATTAAACGCCATTCAGTTTACTCCGACATCATGACATCACTTGTTAAATGATTTACTTCGTTGTTATCTATTTGTACCGTTTGGTCAAATGCCACCCCGAAAATAGTATCTTCCGTTTATATGTGGTCGTTTGCTTTCTATATATATATATATATATATAACATAAGTTAATTTTTTATTCATTTTATTACAAGGAATATTAGATATCTGTTCATCATCCATGTATCATTTAAAAGTATTTAGTGAATCGAATTCATTTTAAAAATTTATACTGTGCTGTACTACAGCAGATTTACAATATGCAAGTGATAAGATAGGTGGTAAGTGATCGTGGTAAGATACCGACGATATAGTGAGATTCGCGGGTAACAACTGGATGCGAGTAACACGGGACCGATCGATGTGGAGATTTGTGGGGGAGGCCTATATCCAGCTGTGGACGTCTATTGGTTGATGATGATGATGAAGTTAGGTGGCGGGTTTGAAAAAAATACACCATCATCTAATGGATAATAAGATAGGTATAAGTAAAAGCATAAATATAAAAAATTTGAGATCATACGTAAGTAGTGTAAATTAGTCAGGAGAAAAGCAAGAACAAGACCAAGACTTGGATAATATTGGTCTTGATCTTGCTTAAATACTTCTAATCTTGGTCTTACTCTTGCGTATTCAGTCGTACAATTTATTAAATATCTGGTTTCCAGGAGAAAAGCATATGTTCAAGTTGTGATAAATATTTTAAAGGCATGTGTATTTTTTCGTTTAGTCTTCCACATTTGGCCTTGATCTTCTATAATAGGTCTATCTCCGTTTTAGCCTTGGTCTTGTTCATATAACAGTGGGCTTGGTCTTGATCTTGCTTTTTCGAAAGACCAAGACCAATTTTACTCAACATGTTATAAGTTAAAGGGTTAGATTGGCTGCACCACGATGGCAGTAAATGTGACTAATTATTAATAATGCGATGTATGATAATGTGTAAGGGGTAAAATTTTAATTGCATTCATTGATGCGGTTTCAAGTTTTGGTCTTCTGTAGCATCTAATTTTGACGCTAAATATTACTCTGTTCAAAAAGCACAATATCTAATGGATTATCGGCATTATTTTGACACACCATCACATATGTTATATCGAGGAGAGCATCGTGATGGAAGCCTTCAAAACATCCACGTACTGGTGATAGGTCTCTGTTACCGGAGACCGTCTAGGTAGGTACCACCGCAGCTCCTCTTTCTGCCGCCAATCAGTTATGTGCAGACATCACTGTGGTCCGGTCTGAAGAAGGCTGTGCTAGCTAGTGTGATTACTGCGCCAAAATGGTTTCATATCTTATGTCTCGGAAGATAAGCGCATTGAGGCTGTTTATATATCATGCTAACTAGCGATATTTGTTGTGAGCAGGAGTATTACTTACCATGAGGTGAACTTCATGCTCGTCTCGTCGCTTTAAAAATAAACTAAATTGATCATTTTACCCATTTCGTTAATTTAAAAGCGGAACTGTTCACCAGTCTGCCCTTCTACTGCTCTTGATGGAAACCATAAGTATCGTTTCAAATGTAATCGTTTATTTACGTTTCAGTTAAATTAATAGACGGTTAAAAATACATCTTATACACTGAATGTTTGTTTTTTTTTTCTAAAAATAAATACCTTCGAAAATTGGAATCTGTCCGTAGCAGTCCGAAGCACATCTTAATTTAGATATTTAGTTAAATAGTAAAACTAAGTTACGACGAAGACGTAAAAAACGGTATAAAAGTATCCTTGAAGTCGGAAAAATCTTCATCTTTCAACATACATCGAATATTGTTAAGTTATGATATCAGTGATAGTATTATGTTAATATTTATTTCTCTTACTTTCCAGACGCCCTTCTCGCCGACCTTCAAAACTCTATAAACCCCGGACGGGTGGCGAGTCCCAGCGCTAGAACAGGATCGCCTGGTGCTAGGACTACCTCACCAGGAAGAACAGTTTCACCCATCGGCCGGGGTGGTTCGCCGGGACGCCTCAGCTCTCCCGGTGGCAGCCTTAGTTCCCCAACATCTACCGGCTACGGTTCCATAAACGGCTCTAGGAATATCTCATCGGAGTACAATAAACCCAGCTCCGTAAGTTTTTATCTTTTATACAAATTATTTAGCCATCATCTATTCATAGGAGTGAAATCTGGTGATGTGTGGATTTACCCACTGTCGAGACGTTCACCTTATGATATGTATCTCCTTGGACTTGAGACAATATGTTAAGTCTCCTTACTCCAACAAATTTCACTAGCTACAACGCCCTTCAACCAGTTTAATATTTGCACACTCCTGTTTTGGCGACAGAAATAGGGAAATACGGTGGTACCCACCTGGATAATCTCCGGCAGCAAAGACCTACCATCAGTATTATTTCCCTCTGTGGTCGATATTAAAGTTATTACCAAGAAACTATTTAACTATATGATTTGATTCCGCTCTCGCCCTTCTACCAACGGACGTACAGAGACACCACAGGCATTTATCCCTACGTTGTCGAGATCCCACGCAATAGGATGAAGCCTTTGCTTCGACCTTCTTAATGTGAACAGCGAAGCAGTGGAACAGTCCGGTGGCGTCAGTCTTTCCGTCCAGGTAAGACGTGGGGATCTTTAAGAGAAGAGTGAATAGGCTACTTCTAGACTAGTGCGCTTTGCCACTAAAGACTACATCGCCGCTTACCATGAGGTGGGACCGTAGTCCAACGCTAGTCTATACAATAAAAAAAATAAGGAAGCTTCCTTTTCTGATTTGTGTATATCCCGGTGACAGACAGACGTTTATCTAAGAGCAACAACCTATAGATACAAGTTTAATGTGAACTTGTAACGTTATCAGAAATGTTGTATCTATACATGTAATTTTAAAATATATATATATATATGTCTGTGTGTATATATATACATCTCCAAACACTAAGATCTTGCGATCACTAAGGTGTATCTTAAAAGTTGCTATCACAGAAAAATATTTTTTACCAATTGTTCTAAATGAGAAAAATTTTGTAAATTATGCTCATCTCATCGCTTTCTTTCTTCATGATCAGAAGTCATAATCAATCTTGTTCATGTGATGCGATACAGCAGGTCACGAGCACAGCATTTATCTCCGACTTACCATATCAGATGATACACGGTTACGGTTACGGTTACCATTGGAAATATAGTTTACACTTACTGAAACCACGAGTTACAATGTGCGAAGCGCGACCGCAAACGAAGTGGTATCCGTTTACTTTTTCAGAGTTAAAAATAAACTGTATATATTAAAATATTTTATAATATAAGAAATCATGTTAAAAAGTAGTGTGCAAATATTACCGTGCTCCGGTTTGAAGAGCGCTGTAGCTAGTGTAATCACTCGGGTAACGCGACACAACATCTTATGTCTCAGGCGACGAGCGCAATGTAGTTCAATGCATACTTTTATGGGCGAGCGTATCACTTACCATCAGCTGAACGTGCCGCTCGTCTCGTCGCTTAATTACATAAAAAAAATAACAAGATTCAACATCTTATGTCCCAGTTGACGAGCGCAATGTGGTTCAATGGATACCATCTTAACTAGCGCCATGTTATGGGCGAGCGTATCACTTACCATCAGCTGAACGTGCCGCTCGTCTCGTCGCTTAATTATATAAAAAAAAAAAACAAGATTCAACATATTATGTCCCAGTTGACGAGCGCAATGTGGTTCAATGGATACCATCTTAACTAGCGCCATGTTATGGGCGAGCGTATCACTTACCATCAGCTGAACGTGCCGCTCGTCTCGTCGCTTAATTATATAAAAAAAATAACAAGATTCAACATATTATGTCCCAGTTGACGAGCGCAATGTGGTTCAATGGATACCATCTTAACTAGCGCCATGTTATGGGCGAGCGTATCACTTACCATCAGCTGAATGTGGCGCTCGTCTCGTCGCTTAATTACATAAAAAAAAATAAGATTCAACATCTTATGTCCCAGTTGACGAGCGCAATGTGGTTCAATGGATACCATCTTAACTAGCGCCATGTTATGGGCGAGCGTATCACTTACCATCAGCTGAACGTGCCGCTCGTCTCGTCGCTTAATTATATAAAAAAAAAACAAGATTCAACATATTATGTCCCAGTTGACGAGCGCAATGTGGTTCAATGGATACCATCTTAACTAGCGCCATGTTATGGGCGAGCGTATCACTTACCATCAGCTGAACGTGCCGCTCGTCTCGTCGCTTAATTATATAAAAAAAATAACAAGATTCAACATATTATGTCCCAGTTGACGAGCGCAATGTGGTTCAATGGATACCATCTTAACTAGCGCCATGTTATGGGCGAGCGTATCACTTACCATCAGCTGAACGTGCCGCTCGTCTCGTCGCTTAATTATATAAAAAAAATAACAAGATTCAACATATTATGTCCCAGTTGACAAGCGCAATGTGGTTCAATGGATACCATCTTAACTAGCGCCATGTTATGGGCGAGCGTATCACTTACCATCAGCTGAATGTGGCGCTCGTCTCGTCGCTTAATTACATAAAAAAAATAACAAGATTCAACATCTTATGTCCCAGTTGACGAGCGCAATGTGGTTCAATGGATACCATCTTAACTAGCGCCATGTTATGGGCGAGCGTATCACTTATCATCAGCTGAATGTGGCGCTCGTCTGGTCGCTTAATTACATAAAAAAATAACAAGATTCAACATCTTATGTCCCAGTTGACGAACGCAATGTGGTTCAATGCATACCATCTTAACTAGCGCCATGTTATGGGCGAGCGTATCACTTACCATCAGCTGAATGTGGCGCTCGTCTCGTCGCCTAATTACATAAAAAAAAATAAGATTCAACATCTTATGTCCCAGTTGACGAGCGCAATGTGGTTCAATGGATACCATCTTAACTAGCGCCATGTTATGGGCGAGCGTATCACTTACCATCAGCTGAATGTGGCGCTCATCTCGTCGCTTAATTACATAAAAAAAATAACAAGATTCAACATCTTATGTCCCAGTTGACGAGCGCAATGTGGTTCAATGGATACCATCTTAACTAGCGCCATGTTATGGGCGAGCGTATCACTTACCATCAGCTGAATGTGGCGCTCGTCTCGTCGCTTAATTACATAAAAAAAATAACAAGATTCAACATCTTATGTCCCAGTTGACGAGCGCAATGTGGTTCAATGGATACCATCTTAACTAGCGCCATGTTATGGGCGAGCGTATCACTTACCATCAGCTGAATGTGGCGCTCGTCTCGTCGCTTAATTACATAAAAAAAATAACAAGATTCAACATATTATGTCCCAGTTGACGAGCGCAATGTGGTTCAATGGATACCATCTTAACTAGCGCCATGTTATGGGCGAGCGTATCACTAACCATTAGCTGAATGTGGCGCTCTTCTCGTCGCTTAATTATATAAAAAAAACGGTTTACATCAACTGGTCCACTTCTTTGCTAAATTCTGAAGACGAGCAGAAGGTTCACCTGATGACGACTGACACGCTCGTTGACTACAATGCGGAGCCAGAACAATATACACTACACCCTGTGCTCTTCGCTATGAGGAACAATTAAATCTTCTCACTCAAGTAATATTAGATAAATGGGAGGTAGTTTTTATTAATGATGACATTTGATACAAGAATTTGAAAAGCTTTCCTTTGACGTGAGAACACGTCATCGCATGCGCAAGCGCTTTGTCATAGTATCGATGGCCTTTTTGTCTTTGAAACGTGTTTTAGTGATAAACGACTTCTTCTTTTTACTTTGAATATATGATAGGGACCTTATGTATTTTTATTTTTCCGCCTCTATACATAATACTTAATTATAACAATTTTATGTATCTATTATATATCAATAATGATGACCGATCGATGTGGACATCTTTGGGGGAGTCCAATGTCCAGCAGTGGCCGTCTATCGGCTGATGATGATGATGAATCACGAATTAAAAATTAATTCCTTCTCTCTCTCTAATCGTGCTATAATAAAGCTCTAAAGCCTACTAGTGGGCGATACCGGCTCCGTTGGAAATCTAAGCACTAGACCAGGGTTCCTTAAAAGGTAACTTCTAGATATTCGCCATTGGACTGAAGGTGATTCGCAACAAGATTTACATAATCATGGCTGGGTGTGTAACCTATGTGGTCGCGAACGAGAGCATAAATGCGAGTCGGAGTATTAAGCAACAGGAGTGATGATCAGAAATATCCTTAGATAAAATTCTACAAGTCGATTTCAAAGGATGTCTTTGATAGATTTCTGGGCTGCTATACAGGAAGAACCCTTGCCGTCATATTGATAGTAGGCCTGTGCCCCAACAGGGGAGACATAAATAGGCTGCTGAATTTCCTTTTACCCTTTTATGACATGTAAGAGTGAGCTTTTACACCCCATCATGATAAAAACGAAATTCAGAAGTCGACTTGGTACCAAGTCAGAATTAGTTAAAATTGTCCAAAATTACTCCTAAAATAGAGTCAATTTGCGATAAAAAACAAGCCTACCCATCCAGCATATTAATGTTATTAGAAAAAGATTTTTTTTTTGGCAGTGTTTATTAACTTTTATTTAAATAAAAACCTTATTTTTTTCAACAACCAATTTCATTATTTTCTTGGGCGAGGAGGAGGATTCAATTAGTTAAGGACTAGGTTTATGATTATTATACAGGTGGCGCAAAAGTAATCCTCCTATCAGAAAATGCTATAAATTTTGCGATTGGCCCCTAATGTCAGTTCTGTTTTGACATTTGTGTAGTAAACACATGCGAAATACACGTTAATAAACAAAAAAAAAATTAAAAGACCAAATAAAAATAATCCACAAGAAGAATCAAAGTTTTTAATTTTTTTTTTAAATTACAGCCAAAAAACATCGGAAGGTTATTTTTGCGCCACCTTGTACTTCAGATGTGTGTGCTAGAGTTACATGATATAATACCTGTATCTATTTTCACTAGTGGTAGAGTAGGGCTCTGTTACCGGAGACGATCTAGGTACCACCGTAGCGCCTATTTCTGCCGCCAAACAGTAGTGTGCAAACGTGGTGTTCAGAGAGAGAAATAAGAACTGCTTGCTGCTGAGCTGATAAAAGATACCTATTACCAGTACAATGAAAATTGGTAGATCTCCGTTGTCTTAGACCGCGTAGGTAGCACAGCAGCTCCTATTTCTGCCGCCAAACAGTAGTGTGCAAACATTACTGTGGTCCAGTTTGACCGCTGCAGCTAGTGTAATTACTGCGGTAATGAAACTGAACATGTCGACGTCTTAGGCGACGAGCGCAATATGAAGCAGTATTCATCCTAACTAGTGCCACATTGTTATTGCGTATGCACATTACTTACCATCAGGTGAACGTCACACTTGTCTCATTGCTTGATTGAATAAAAAAAATAATAAATAAAAATCTTTCCGTATATACATACGTTATACAATGGAGATTATTTTTGACTATATCCTGACCTCGGCATAACTATAGGTCGAATCGTTGTGAATCAACTGTTTTATATTCATCGCCTATTTAACCTTTAAAAATTTCAGCGTCATCGCTTTGAAATGTAGATTACTTAGCGTACGATATACTGGCCATATAATTCTAAATAATATAGCATGCAATAGCAATGCCACATACCTAAGCTTCTTGTCTATTCAAATAAATCTCATACGAGACATTGTTCCCAGTTAACTTAGTACCAGACGAGCGAATCATTCACTCACTGTTCCTCATCGATTTCGTTGTTTTTAAACATAAGATATTAAGGCTCCTTAACCCATGTAATTTCACTAGTAACAACGCCCTTCGTACCGGAATACAGAAATGTTTACACATTACTGCATGGCGGTAGAAATAGACGCTGGGTTAGTACCCACCTAGACTGTCTCCGGCAACAGATACCTACCATCAATCTGCTTAACTCTACTTAGACTGATATACACTAAAAATTGCGAGAAATGAGAGTTTATATTTCTACCGTCAATTACTGTGTTTCGGTTTGAAGGGCGCTGTACCTAGTATAATTACTGGTGTAACGAGAGTAAACATTTTATGTCAAACGCAATGTGATGCGGTGAATATCATCCTAACTAGCGCCACGTTGTTATGGGCAGGTGTAATCATTCATCAGGTGTACGTCACACTCGATAAGTCGCATAATTTATTTAAAAAAAAAGAGTCATTTAACCAAGTACAGTAAATAAATAATAACTGGAAGTTATTATTATTATTTGCTTAAAACAGTTAAAATTGGTAATATTGCGTTAATGTAATGACTCACTAACCTTTATACGAGTATCTCGTTTTGTGTGAACAAGTGTTAATTTAATGATCATTATGATACTTGTACCCATTGTATTTACAATGAATCACTTTAAAATGCGTATATATAAAAAAAATATTTCGAACAATGCTATTCGTCTGTGCCTTTAACAGTAACGTTATAAACAAAGAATAATAACTTTTATTCCTCACTTAGAAGGCAAACTATTACGTAAATACTTAAGACTATATATGGCTCTTTATGTATATTATATATATAATCAGTTTATCTCTCTCTCTCTAGGGTCGTTCCCTCATGTCTAAGGATAGTGGTCATTGTTAGGGTTACTGTCTGAAGCGGACGATCTGCTTCCACCGGTCGGTTTATACATATATATATTTATATACATCTATGTAATTTTTTTCTCATCGATTGTACAATTTTTTATTGGTGGTAGGTCTCTGTTGTCGGAGACCGTCTGATTACCACTGCAGCTCCTATTCCTGCCGCCAAACAGTACTGTGCAAACATTAGTGTGTTCCGGTTTTAATGGCGTTGTAGCTATTGAAAATACTTGGGTAACTAGACTTAATATGTCTAATGCGAGCGCAATGCGGTGTTGTGTATACCACCTTAACTAGCGAGCGCCAAGTCTTTATTGGCGGGCGTATCATTTACCATCAGGTGACATAAAAAAATATATCGCCTCACATAACTCAGCAATGAGAGATGAACATCCATAGTTGACGGGAATGGATATAGGCGTTACACTCGGCTGTTGTAACATGATTCTTGGGTGTTATAGTAAAGGTTTAATAAAAGGGCATTTTTAAATCAACGCCATCTAGTTCTAGGTCTTATTACTCTCTTACTGCTATATAGTAATACTATTTAGAATTGGATAACTTCCAACTATATTCATGTTCATGCAATAGATGTCACTATTTTGTAACTACATTCTATCGCAATAACTTCGCTGAAGATCATTTCTGTAATCCTTAAAAAAAAACTAAATCCTATTGTTATCATATTATATGTAGAACTGTAGTATTTAGATTTCTTTAATATAGTTAAGTATAGATTACAATTTATTTATAATAATAATATGGATAATGGCTCGGCCGCGTGGTACTGTTTGTATACCATCGCATTCTCACATGTTGAAGTAATTGAGCTTCAAACTTCTGGGTTATTAAGAAAATAGGTTTCAAGATCTCCACATGACCAGAAATAATCACAGAGTCATATATCTTAGAAGGTGCCGTTTCGTGGCGATATATACTAAACTAAATGTTCACTGCCTGCTTTAATTAGTGTAACACTCCTACCTCTACCTCTGGAGAAGAAATATTATAAAACCGATGATCTGTATTCGGTAAAAGGAATATTCCTACCAAATTTTAAGTCTCCAGGTCATATAGTTCTAGAGATATCGTGATCAGTCTCTACATAGGTGGAAATCTCTCTATATATATATAAGTATAACCCAAGCCAGCGTTACCTGCCTATCAACAAATGAGGCTTTGGTTTCCACTAACCCGCTTTGGGACAGCGTGATGGAAATGTCCCAACTTCCACCTCCCCGTATGAGACCACCTACAAACGACTGTCCCTGCTGCCCGGTGACGCGGGCAGCGCAAGACCGATCGGTATTGGGATCTTTAGGAAAGGCCTATGTCTAGCAGTAGACGTCTATTGGCTGATGATATATATATATATTTATTATATTTCCATCACGCTGTCCCAAAGCGGGTTAGTGGAAACCAAAGCCTCATTTGTTGATAAGCAGGTAAGGCTGGTTTGGGTTATACTTATATATACATATAGAGATTTCCACCTATGTAGAGACTGATCACGATATCTCTGGAACTATATGACCTGGAGACTTAAAATTTGGTAGGAATATTCCTTTTACCGAATATAGATCATCGGTTTTACAATATTTCTTCTTGAGGTAGTGGCGGGAGTGTTATATATAAAATAAATAAAATATATATATATATATAATCGTTTTTGTTCTAACTTCTGGATATATCCAAAAAAAAACTTTCTTCCGAACGAATAGTTCAACCAAGAAATCCTCAACTGCACTAAAATTAAGTCCTAAAATTGTGAAGCCACTTCTGACAACTATTTCGACTTCCCGTCATCTCCACGTGGTGCGCCCAGAGGAAATCCGTTATTATCATATCTCTAATTACGGTACCATCTAACATGCTCCTAGTATTTATTTTGGTACTTAAGTATTGATTAGTGTGAGATGGTAAACACATGTGAATAGCACTCTCTACATTCTCACGCCGACTTGATAAAAAATTTAGAGGTTAACGTGTTATCGATTTATAAGTCACTGGTGGTAGGTCTCTGGTCTCCGGCAAAGACCATCTAGGTAGGTACCACCGCAGCGCTTACTGCACCTGACAAATAGTAATGTGCAAACATTACCGTGAAATTCAGTTGAATAGCCTATAACCATTTGCAAATAATTCCGCGTCGAATGCTCATGTTCCCATGTCGTTCTTATTTTATACTACAAAGCGACGAGATGAACAGGACCTTCGTCAGATGATAAGTGATACCGCCCGCCCATAACAACGTGACGCTAGTTAGGATGATATGCACTACACAATATTCCAATCGCCGCCCGAAGACATAAGATGTTATGTTTTCTTACCCCAGTAATTACACTAGCTACATCGTCCTTCAAACCGGAAGTCAGTAACGTTTGCACACTACTGTCTTCCGGTTGTAGAAAAGGCGCTGCGGTGGTACCTACCTAGACGGTCTCCGGCAACAGACCGGCCCTACCACCAGTAAAAAAGGGATGAGGGAATTATTTCATGTAATTCCAGCGCAAACTCCTACTGGTGGTAGGTCTGTACCAACGCAACTTATATTTCAGCCGCCAAACAGTACTGTGCAAACATTATTGTGTTCCGGTTAGAAGGATGCTGTAGCTAATGTAATTACTGCAGTAACGAGACTCAACATCTTTAGTCTCGTGGCGACGAGCGCAATGTGGTGCAGTGTATACCATTCTGACAAGCGCCACGTTGTTTGGGCAGACGTATCACTTACCATTAGGTGAACGTCCCGTACGTCTCGTCACCAAAAAAAAATTAACTACCTACACCTACTACGTATCCTAACTACCTTACTTTGTGACATTTTCGCAAATAAATTGATTTAATTTAGACGGTCTCTGACTTCACCACCTCCACCAGTTAAAATATCTCATAAACATAAAATATGATGAGGTACTGTTAAATAGTTTTATTCATACTACAAAATGAAATCTAACGTTTGCTCTCGTTACCCTAGTAATTAGACTATATATAGCCTCTAAAACCTTATGCCAATGTGTCTCCACGTTACTATTTGACAGCATAAATAAACGTTGCAACGGTTATTCATAATCACTGGTAACACAAACCTACCACCACTGGTGGTAGGTCACCACTGTACTAGTGGTAGGTAGGTCACTAGATATTTACTACGTAGACGGTAGTACCTGTTTAGGTACTGCCGCAGCGCTTATTTCTAATGCTAAACAGTAGCGTGTAAACATTATTGTGTTCCGGTTTGAAGGGCGTTGTAGCTAATGAAATTACTGGGGTACCGATATTTAACTACTATGTCTCAAGGCCAGCTGTATGATGCGGCGCCATGTTGTTATGGGAAAAGATATCACTTATCATCAGGTGATAGACGTCCACTGCTGAATATAGGCTTTTTTCCAAAGGTACCCACACTATCTGCAAGGTAGGAGGTCATATAGGAGGATTTGGCTCATTTCCCACCACGCTGACACAATGCGAGTCGGTGGGAGCCAGAGCCTCGTTTGTTGATTAGCAGGACGCGCCACGAACAGGTGAGGTTGGCTTGGATCCCGTGAGCTGTTGTGCGGGAACCCTTACAACCCTCGTCGCTTAATTGAACAAAAAAAAATTTAAATTAAAAATTTTTGTACTTGTTACAGCCTACATACCAGAACACGTCGACCATTCACGAGAAGGTCGTACCATCGAAGTACACAACAACTCAGACAAGTTACGCCAGCCATTCGCCAGGGTATGCCACCAGTCAGACCACTGGTTACGGCAGAACCACCGGCGGCAGAGGAAACCTGTCAGAGCTGGACACATTACTAGATGACCTGAGTAACGCTCGGTACGGGAACTACGTGGAGAGGAGCACCTTTAATGAAAGGAATGGTAAGTGTAATTTTTTTTTTAATCTTTAAGTAGAAGTTAAGTAGGTAACTTATTTTCATATGATAAATTCATTATCCTATTTTTACTCCAAAGATACTCTCGTTTCAGTTATTATACCAATTAAAAATACAGTATATCTTTTTTGTGATCATCGTCATCATCACCAGCCGATAGACGGACATAGACCTTCCTTAAATATGTCCACATTCATTGGCTTCCTGCGACTGTCACCAAATCGCCGCTCCACCTTGTGGGGAGTCTCCCAACACTACGTCTGCTGCTGCGCGGTTACACACTCGAAATCTTACTGCCTCATCGGCCGTCAGTCATATCGTTTTTTATGATAATACGCAGTAAAGTTTTTAGTTAAAATACTACAATTCCTAATCTCTTTATTTTTGGTAATGATTTATAGTTCAATAGTGAAAATAGTAAACGATGATTCAGTTAACAAAATAATTCATTCAAGCCCATAGTAATACACTTGAAATAATATATCAAAAAAATAAATAATAATAATACATTTTTACGTATTTTTGGTAACCTTTAGAAATACTACCCCATTAATATACTATATTAGCTGTTCCCCATATTCTATGAGTTTTATAAAGTCCTCTGTTAGTTGACCTATACTCGGCGGAAGGAACACTCCTACCATTTTTCAAATGTCCAGACCTTATGCTTCTAGGGATATCGTGATGTGTCTCTACATTGGTGGAAATTGCTTATATGTATTCTATATATATAGGGTGGCGAAAAAGTAATCCTCCTATCTGAAAATGCTATAAATTTTGCCTTGATGTAAAAAAATTAAAAGACCAAATAAAAATAATCCACAAGAAGAATCAAAGTTTTTCATATTTTTTTTTTAAATTACGACCAAAAAACATCGGAAGGTTATTTTTGCGCCACCAATTTATAGCATTTTCTGATAGGAGGATTACTTTTGCGCCACCCTATATATATAATGAAATTGGGTTTTGTTAGTTCACCTATCACCTGAAACTTAGTGAACGTAGTGACACGGGAACATTAGCATTCGACGCGGAATGATTTGTAGATGATTACAGGTTATTGATTTTTTTAATTTCATAGATCCTTCATCGTTTTGTTTCTAATTAACTTTTGTCTTTTAGTATTATTTATGCAGTTGCTATAGTAACGGTTGCTACAGAAATAATTTTATATTACGGCTAGCGGAGCGAGCGGGGAACAGCTAGTATATATATAGAGAGACGGAAACAGGAAATTTACGGAAACCGTATAGCTAATTCCAGATATTTCTAATTATATTGTTGCTATTGTTTCTTTATGGAATTAAAAACTACGTAACTTGTGAAAATGTTACCACAAGTGTCTGTCCATCGATTGGTGTGATAACATACTTTGGTAAACTATACGATAAGAGACTGATATCTCTCTTCCTAACATTTCGCTCATGGATTTTGTGACCGCGAATTTGAGTCCGATGAAGCTGGAGAGTCTTCACAACTAACATCATTAAAGGCTTGCTTTCCTGCCGCTCTTCGATGCGCCATATAAAATATCACTCGCACAAGAAAAGTAAGAACGTTATCGTCTGAGATACAAACAACAAATGGCGAAATAATTTAGATTTCATTTCCGTCAAAATAATCGATTAATTTCACAAATAATAAACTCTACATCCTACATTCCTGTATTTACATGATGTGCAGCTTGAACCTTCAGTTTCGCAAACAGCATAGTCCAGAGCTTTGCCATAAGCCGAAAGCCGAAAGCTGTTGCGGAAATGTTGACTTTGGCACGGGCAACACTACGCGTCCAGCCGAAATAGATATCGGCTGTGTTTTGTGGCGGATTGTGTTTAGCTTTTGAATTAATAGCTTACCGTTCATTATTTTTACTTTGAAGATTTTATTTGCCTCTTAAAAACGTCTGCTTGTGAACAGATACTAAAGTGCTCTATATCCGCCATAGACTGAGATAAAAAAAATTGTATAAATTAGGCCTAATACATCATCACTAAAATTAGAATTAAAAAAATTTGTTAAAATTTATATTACCAAAGAAAATTCGCAATTCTTAATTTAATTTTAAAATTTGTTTAATTAAACTTTAACCGATTATTGGTTGAACCAATGTATAATTATATTCTCATTTACAATCTTTGGATGAGATGATGATGTAATCTGGTGGGAATCGCGAGAACCCGTCGATGTGGAGATGTTTGGGGGAGGCCTATGTCCAGCTGTGGACATCTATCGGCTGATGATGATGATGATTACAATTTATATATGAATAAAGGAGATCCTTTATCCTTATATATATTGCAAAGAAGAATCGATCCAGAGATTCATTGAGTCATCACGAGATCTCCGAAACTATTAGATGTAAACACTCAAAAATTGGTACATATTATCCGTTTAAATTTTTTATATTTAATAATCTACATAACGTATTATTTATTATTAAAAACAATTTAAAATTTTTTTGTTTGAATTCTTCGAGTTGATGTAGACAGATCGTTTATGTGACTGGCAGATAATAGACTTAATCACTCTTGTTCACAAAATAATTAGTGTTTACTAAGAAAAAATTATATTTAAAATAATTATAAAAAAAGTCCATGATTAATTTTAATGGCAAAATGTATGAGAAACATGTTTACTATGACTCTAATAATAATTATCATCAGTCGATAGACGTCCGCTGTTGGACATAGGCCTTCCCCAAAGATCAGCATGACTTCCGGTACCACTGGGCACCCTGGGAGGCCGTCATTTGTAGGGATTCATGCGGGGGATTTGGGCTATCTCCACCATCTTGGCCCAATGCGGGTTAGTGGAAATAATAATATCTATGACATGAACATATTTTCGAGCCACATTGGTTTTTGTATTGTGTTTTGTGTATCATCATCATTATCGATTGAGAGACGTTCACTGCTGGACATAGGTCTCCCTCAAAGATCTCCACATCGATCGATCTTACACTGTCCACATCCAGCTGTGTGCATCTTTGGGTATATACAAAGCAATAATGTATATAAATTGGTATAGCAATATAACGTTAGCCGGGTTCTAGTAGTTAGTAAATATCTTCATACAGTTGCTGCACAGTTCGTCCTTTCTTTTTAAATATCTACCACATGCACTCTGATATATAACGTGAAGAAGGCCAAGTGGTATTTTGATTAATATTGACATTGTATATGATATTTTGGACTCTAACGACTTTCTGGCACCGCTGTGCAATTAAAACGCATTATACCTCGCCCTCGTTTACGCATCCGTCGTGGATATAATTGAAATGGCCGTGAAGCCTGGACACGACCGCTGAGTCGATGATTTCAGGTTTCATTTTAGACTTTCCATGATGTCGCCCAACGTCTATTTATCTTATGGTGAAAACCACAAAAGAACAGCAGCACTGGACGCGAACAGCGCAGGTCGATGTTTTTGTGGAATCTGTTACAAGAGAACGATGCTCAGTAGCAGATGTCTAAGCAGGTCAAGATCATGATGACATATCCTCTTAATCTAAAACTATATTCTAACAAATTAAATCTAGTTTATAAAAAATTAAGATTGCACTACTGTGAATTTTTTTACATATAACTTAAGGAGGATTCAGTTATTTACGATTTTCTTCATTAGAAGAGCTGAAAAAATGATTACTGCATTTTTCATTTTAAGTTCATATGAATTAGTAACGGTTTTCATAGATAGAAAAAGTTATCTATTCTTCTGAAAAATTTTTGTGTTTATTGTTGTGTATATGATAAGACGTTAATAGAAGAGTAACCTAAAAATCTCTAACATCACAATTTGATTGTGTCGACAGTTGTTTTTTATAAATCAAGTCCTGCTCGTGTTAAAGTCATATAGTTTTAGTGATATAATATATTGTGGAAATGATTAGTCTTTAGCGTGATGAGTTATAACAAAATGACTATGTCAGTTATTAATTTAGAGCTTGGCAAACCCGAGAGTCTAAATAAAACGTGGTACATGTCGCACAACGGACAATAATCTCCAGCAATGATCGATCACTGGGTAAGTCGACGCCAAGATTTAAGAAAAAATCATCTTAATAATATTTATATATATATATATATATATCTTGAAACATTATAATGTTGGTAGGTCTCTGTTGCTGGAGACTGTTCAAATAGAGATTCCACAGCAGCTCCGAAACTGCAGACATAACTATGTTGCAGTTTGAAGAGTATTATAAGTAGTGGAGTTACTGGCGTAATGATGTTAAACAACTTATGTGTCAATACGATGATTATAATATGGTACTGTGTCATCCTAACAACGTTGTTATGGACAGGTATAACACTCGTCGTGCTGTCGCTACGTAAAACGCAAAAAAAATATTTGGTGATCTTCTTTTCTATTCATCATGACGTGATTGTATATGATATATTATAGACGGAGATGGTGATGTTAAAAATCGAAACGTATCAATGGGGTTATGGCGGCTGATATAGAATATGAGGGGGATAAGATGGGCAGATAAGTCCGAAAAACTGTGCCACCATCCTTACTCCACAAAAGTTACCATGGAATAGAACCAGCGACTGCATTCGTTAGCCGCAACCGTTAATGTTCTCATACAGTTATAACTTTTACTTCTGCCAGCGTGCTCTTTTATAAAATTTTCATGTTTTTACACTACTGTTTTGAAACTGAAATTTCTTCTGTTCAATCCTTAATCATAATCATTATCATCAGCCGATAGACGTCCAATGCTGGATATAGACCCGCCCCAAAGATCTCCACATCGATCGGTCCCGCGTACAATTCTTAATACTTTACATACATATAAATCACGCCTCGTTCCCAGTGGGGTAGGCAGAAGCCACCTCTCTCCACTTACTACGATCCTGGCACACCTCTCTCGCTTCCTCTACTTTCATGATCGTCTTCATGCATGCTTGTCGGTTGCGAGTACTCTTGACCTGGCCTTTATTTAGGACATCTTCGATTTGATGGGAATATGTCCGCCTAGGTCGACATGCACCGATTTTCCCAATCATTCTTACCTTGTATACCTCTTTCGTTAATCTTCTTTCATCCATATTTTCGACATGACCGAACCATATAAGCATCTTTGTCTCTATCTTTGTTACTACATCTTCAACCACGCCGCACCGCTCCCTTATCACACTGTTCCTCACTTTGTCCATCAGCTTCTCATCTCTACAGCATTAATCCTACTTTCATATTTCCTTTCCCATACCCAACATTCACTACCATACATCAGTGTGGGGATCAACACGCCTCTATGCACAGCCAGTCGTGCTCTTTGTGATACGTTCCGGCTATTCATAAAGTTATGAACTGCCCCATTCACTTAATTCCCTTTCAACACTCTTCATTCTTAATACATTACTATTTTAAAACCTGTTCTCAACATTATTTCTTATCCAACTATTCTTTAATCACCAATTTTAAATTTTGGCAGCGAACACAAACGTCCGGTACCACCTGTCTCCGGTATTTACCGTTGGAGAGTAACCGATTTGTTTTGTCTTGGCACAATAGATAATGTTTTTACATAAACATGTCTAAAGTAGACAACGTTTAAGTATCATTAGATAAATTCCAAAAAGTGTTTTGGTGACGTTGATGGGACGAGTTACGATTTCGAACAGATATGCAATTTTATTTTTACTTTTTTATGATATGGTCAAATACGATAAACCGAATCGAAAGACTAATACACAATTTTTAAAAAAAGAAGAGAAATAGTACTCGTGTAATTTTGTTTTATGGTAAAGTTGAAATCACTCTTTCAATTTTATTTACATTAACTTACTTATAGGAGGCGGATTCTAGGTCTACAAGCTCAGTATCCAAGGAACTGATAAGTCGGTCAAATGAGTAGCACAGCACCATTGAACATCATCGGAGAATGTATTAATTAACGTACTCATGTCCTCATTCTTATAAATTTGTATGTTTTGTTTTTAATATAATGTACCTAGTCTGCCATAAGTTCTGTTACAAATGAAAATGTATTTTTTTTTAATGAAGTAATATAATGTTATTAAAATTTATACCTATATATTTATTAGTCTCAGCAAAAAATAAAAAAATCATCATCATCATTATTATCATCTGTTTGGCTGCGTACCACGAATCTATGGATTTACGCACTGTTTCCAAGGGAAATTTCCACCACCGCTACTGCTTGCTCCAAAGCCGTGTCGTTTAGAGCAGACTTATATTTAGACTTTTATTTCAGCTCTTATAAAGTCCAGAACGTTGGTTTCAAGCCAGGCTTGGGTAGTTCGTGCCTTGTGATCAGGTCCAGAGTCCTGCTGGAAAGTTCCACGGTATATTTTTAAAAAGTGTATTGCTAAGAGGTTTGCACAACATGATCCAAACCTGTATCTTCATACACTGGCTGAATTTTTCACTCCTTTTTCACAAAAATGTAGTTTTGTGAAAAAGGAGTGAAAACTTCAGCTTGATAAGATACGCCTCACCAAATCATAACTGAAGTAGGATGATGACCATGACCATGTTGTACCTTTCCGACAACTTGAGCAGCTTCTTTAGAACTGTGAGGGTACACTTTATCATTTTGCTTATTGCAATGTTCTTCAATCGTGAAAACTTGCATCGGTAAAGAAGATATTTCTATGTCTTTCACCTGCGTATCGCGACAGAAGGTGTTTTGATCGATCCACTCTCTTTAATTGTAAATATTGATTTAGAGCAAGTCCTCTATATCGAAGATAAGCGCCGAGCTCTGAGTTTCAGGTCTTGTTTTATAATACACGATACGCGGCGGAGCCCTAGCGGGAATCTTCATTTCTCGCGATAAGATTTTTTGATTTGTCAAAGTCAGAATTCGTCGAAACGAATTCTGACTTTAACAGCATTACCAGCCTTTATAGTTCTAACAGCACACGGCTGCCCCGATCGTTTCTGGTCTTCGACAGAAGAAGTGTTGTTGTATCTGTTGATAGTACGATACACGAACATACGGCTGATACCAAGCTTGTGAAGTCTCTGGAATATGAGCGACGGCTCCATACCCACTCTGTGCAAGGCGATCACTGCAATCCTATTTTCTTTAACACCCTATTCCATATTGTAATTTGATAATGAACACGAAAAAATATGTGAAATGGCGTAAAGTCAAAAGAAGTTTTTAAAATAATATACGTATTCCAAATTTAAAATAATTAAAAAGTTGAAAAAAAGAAAAGTTTTTATGACCAGACTAGTTATATGTATCATATTAAGTGCAAGCGCGATGTGGGTATAGCCACCTAGTGGACAACTTTTTGAAAATCGTAAGGAATCGTTGGATGCAGTTGAAATCAGACCATTAGATTGGAGAGCCCTGTTTTCTAGTGACATAAAAACCTAAATGGATAATGGTAATCTACGTCTTACATAAAAAAAAACAAATTCGTATATAACAATACGACTGCGGAGAGTTACATCTTAGCCAATAATGCTACATTGTATACAAACGATAGGAAAACGACAACCGAATGAATAGCATAATAAATTGATATGTTATATATTGATAGGTGATAGAACATCAGCGTCTTGCGTGATCTTCAGAGATAATGTTGTCACATTGTAACTCACTCCTTCAAGATTATTCGACAACAATAATTGTACTAACCGGACATTTGCTTTGTTTATCTGCTTCTTCTTAAAGTGCCATCTTCTTTCGAAGGTCGGCGACCACGAAGGCACCAATCAGAACATTCTAAAAAGCGAACGAGTGCTTTTTCCAAACTAGAGGCCTGTGTTCTTTAACCAGGATCGTCTTCATTGGCCCACTCTTAGCATTCTTTGAATCTTCTCCTGTACGTTGATCTACTGTTCTTATTATTTCCCTCATAATTTAGCCTTGGTATACTAGCTTTTTTTTCTTTTGAGACTTCATTATATAATTATTAATAATAACATTTATATATCTTCCCCTTCGATATATATTTCTGTATGTGATGTAATCACGTATAATTATTAATAACTATGTTGACAAGCGTGTTATTGATGGCAGATCATTCGGAGCATCGATCAGCTGAATGTTTATATACTGTGTTTGCTCTTACATTACTATTTTTAAATCAATCTTTTTTTTCTCTGCAATGTTCTAACACTTAACCTCCATTTCGCATAGTATAAAGTGATGAGGCCGTGGATGGTGAAATGTGCTCGCAGAATACTGACTCTCGTGTATTGATAGGGAATCGGGCTGATTCAAAAAACACTACCTAGTCCTGGATTCAAATCAGAATCCTTGTTAAAAATTCTGTTGTCCAATGTACAATGGAAATAGTTTGGTGGAAGAATTAGGGATGAATTAATTATTAAAGTGTAAATCAAAAATAATATTTTGTATTATATTTTTTTTTTGTACAGAGAGCTATTCAAGAGCCAACGGTGCTACAAGCCCGACGTCCTCCCGGCCTACCGTCGACTCTCTCCTCGATCAGCTCAGCACTGATGTCCCCAATGGGTAAGTTCTACATTAAAAATTATGTCTTATCCATCCTTCATTACGTTTTGATCTTTTTATGTCAGATAGTTTTAGCATATGTCCTAAATCCGAGAAAAAACGTTAACAGCATCTATATCGTTGGAAAAGTCGCATTAGATTTTAAAATATCATTCGTCAATTTTCATCTTTTCCCTACGTTTCTTTCATATGTGTAACTTTAATTTTTATATACATTTATATAAATTTCTTAGATTAATTATATTTGATGTAATGAACATCTAGCGAATTGTTAATGTGGCACAAACTCATAGACGACCCATTGAATAAAATTAACTACAAGCCAGTCTATTTGTAGATCGTAAACAACAGTTACAAAACCCTCCAGCTGGAGTACATCTTAAACTGTATGTATAACCCGAATATGAGTTTCTTAACTCGAGTAAATTAGATAAAACGGTATCTAGGTTGACGTGCGTTACAGCTATCACAAATTAAAATTCCACCATGGACTGTTCAGATCGAGGTCTGCGATTCGATTCTGAAATAACTTGTTGTGGAATTTGGTTGGTAGTGGTATTTTTAAAACTCGTCCGGTTTCTCGCTGTTATATCATCGTTGCTACATTAATGAATGGAGCGACGAGATGAACGGGACGTTCACCCTATGGTACTCATAAGCCTGCCCATAACAACGTCACGCTGGTTAGGACACACATCACGTAGTTCTCGTAGACTTGAAATAGAAGATGTTCAGTCTCACTACTTCAGTAATTTACTAGCTACGACGTCTATTAAACCCGAACACTATAATTATTGCACACTATTGTTTGGCGCCAGAAATAGGACCTGCGGTGGTACGTGAACTATTTCAGGCAACGAAGACCTACCAGCAAAGGATTCTACATATTCATCCTTATTATAACTTAACACCATGAAACTCAAGTCAAGGGTAGACATCGGTGTTTAAATAAAAAAAAACTAGTTGAAACGTTATTGTGATGGTCCATGAAGATATTTTGGCTACCGTACGGCCGACGACTGCGGGCCGTGTGAAAATCGACGGATATTTCTGCGGGTAGACGGAAATAGAGACGCGATACGTCACACGCACACTACGCAGGCGCAGTTGTTGTTAATGTTCGCCTACGGTTGCTGTATTATATTGCAAATACGATTTATTGATCCATAAATTTCATTGATCGGGAATTACTTAAATTAAAAAAAAAATTAAAAGCTTTTAACGTGAATACAAGATGTTAGATTGTTGTTAATTATTATACTTTGGATATCATAATGTTGTCGTAAGTGTTATTAATCGTCACCCAGTATTCAGGGTAATATATCGTCAACTGTTGAACATGGACTCTAATCGATCGAGGATCGAAGGTATTAGTTGTATGGTGATGGAATCGAACCGGTCGCGAAGGATAGTTTTATTATCATAGTATCGATATTAGTATCTTTTAAACACTTTTAAAATAGAAAAAAAAGAGGCATTTTTAATGAATCTATTATCTTCTGTTAGATTTCCTTTTTATAAGATCTAGACCAATTTAATATATTCTTGTGGTGTCTGTCTATCGCTGGATGTTCTGGTTAAGTCACATCGCAGCGCCCATTTCTTCTGCTAATCAGAATTTAGTAAACATTACTATGTACTAGTTCAAACGGCGCTGTAGCTAGTGGTGGTGGTGATAATTACTGAGAGATGGAACTTCAAAATCTAGCGCAATGTTATGATGTATATATCATTCAACTAGCACAAGGTTATTATGGGTAGGCGTATCATTTACTATCAGTTAAACTTCCGTCCGTCTAATAAATATTTTTCGAACATATTTGTTTTTACTTTGCACACGACTCCGATAGTAATATTTGATGAATGCAGCAATCTGTGATAATCTGAACATCGATCTTATCCAGACAACCTTATTACAAAAATAAAAAATTACCGCTGGATCTACTGATATATGATATACAATGATCATATCAAATGCTTTTACATGATGTAAGAGTAATAAAAATACGCGGTGGGTATTTTTGACTGCTCGTATGAAAGGTTCAATTTATGTTTGAATGCTGATTATGAAGAAAGTAGCTGTTACCAGCTCGATTTGCTGGTCGTAATATATTTGAAGTGTGTCAGAAATATTCTCGCCCCTTGGCAAGCCGCCGCCCCGGATCCCTTCCCGTTATTATCACCCCAGCAACTCCTTGTAGGGAAGGAATTTTATAAAATCTTAGCTGACCTCTAAATGGGAGAAGTAATGTCTTCACCAAATTTTGAGTGTTTCCGTCTAATAGTTTTTGAGATCTGGTAATTAATCAATGAATCTCTGGATATCTCGTTTACATATATATAGATTTTTTAAATGTTCGAATATTTAGTCTATAATGGATTCCGAGAACGCATAAACGTCTCAACGTCATCATCATCTTATCTTAACGGATTTTCAACAAGAATATCATACATAATAGAACATGGTTAGGTTGTGTATATCTTTCACTAGCATCAAACAACAGGAATGAAACTAACCTTGATATATTTTCATTGCCTGCTTTTTTTTTATTCAACGAAGCAAGACGTTGGTAGGATGGTTAATGCCTGTCTATAACAACTTGGCGCTACACCATCACATTATGTTCATCGTCTTAAGACATTACCTCAGTAATTCCATTAGATACAACGCTCTTCAAACCGGAACACAGTAACGTTTGCACACTTCTATTTAGCGGCAGAAATAGGAGCTGCGGTGGTACCTACCTAGACGTTCTCTGTTACCGGACTGCTGGAGCAGTAAGGTCCTCGTCCACTACCTCCATACACCACATAATTATCACAGGTTTCGTCATCTATAAGATGAACTCTTCAGATAAATAATCTAATTTACTTTTAATAACAAATCTTAATGGAGATTTTTGGGGGAGACCTATGACGTCTACCAGCTGATGATGATGATGAATAAATGTTTATAAAATTTCAAAGACTCAATACACGAGTGTAGCGATACATTAAATTATATTTAGATATCCTCTCGTAAAATGTTTACGGTTCCGTTCAGCTAGCGTCTACTTCATTTACGCATTAATGTATATTATATTTACACTCAAACACAGCAGACTATGTAGAGGACTTTAAATACCAGTAGAAGGAACAATAAGAGAACTGATTATTTTTAGGTAGTGGTGATAGGTCTCTATTAAACCTCGTCAGCTTTGAGGGTGGGGGCCGTCAGAGCTCAATAGGCGAGCTTTAGGAGAACAGCAAATGCATGGTGGTCTTGCATTTGCCGTAGCATAGCGTGGGTGTTAAGTAGGGCTTTGCCTCTCTGTGGGATGTTTTAGCCAGAGTGCAGGGAGACACCAGTGCTTTTCGTAAGAGATCCCGGAGCCCCACATAATTTACTGATGGAGACCACCGAGGGGGTTTTAATTGGTAGAAGCCCCTCACAACCTTTTCATCCCCCCAGAAGCAAGATATCTTTTTAAAAAAAATCTCCTGCGATAAAAAAGGTGTCTATTAGACCGCCCCGGTAGATACCATCGCAGCTCTTAATTCTGCCACCAAACAGTAGTGTGCGAACATTACTCTGTTCCGGTTTAAATGGCCGCTGTGGTTAATGTAATTACTGCGGAAACATTACACATTTCAAGGCGACGAGCACAATGTTGTATTGTATATTACATCCTCACCAGCGTCACATTGTTACAGGCAGGTTTATGCCTTACAATCAGGTGGGGTGTATATGATACTATTTATCGCCATATTGCTATCACCAGGCTTATCATTTACCATCAGATGAAGTCTTGGCATTTGTCTAAAAAAAATGTGTTACGTCACAAACATTGCTACATAACTACACTAGCATCGTATACTATATCTATTAACACGATTATGGACTTGAGCTCCTTCCGAAACGACCAGCCTCTATCATGATCTGAACAACAATGAGTCTGGTCTAAGTTTACTTTGTGATATTTATCGCAGTTGGCGGACAAGCGTGTCCCGCCCTTCCGGCGTGTACTTGGCGTTTGTTCTTCAGTTCCCGGCACCTGTTGACAGATTTATATATAGGGTGGTACTTTTTATAAGGTTATTTTTGCGCCAGCCTATATATGATTGTTAAAATTTATATGATTACATTGAGATTTATGTTATTTTAATATTCGCCTTAAGCAAAACAGCAATGGTATAGTCGCACACAATCAGTTCACGCTTGTGTACATGTACATAAAAATTATGAGGAAAGAGAGGAAGAAGAAATAAAAAGTTCAGAAATACATGACAACAGCTATGTATAATCTATTTTATTATTATATCTACCAAGTGGTGGTTTAAGAGGTACCGCACAACAACTCTAGGGACTCAAGCCAACCTAACCCGCATTTGGCTAGCGTAATAGGAACCTCCCAACAGGTACCCGCCTTGTCGTGGCAGAGGGGTTTTGTAGCCGTGGCTGGCTGGGTCACCCAGCCGGTCCTCGGTGAAAGACCGGCTCGAGGTGGCCATTCCAGGTTAGAGCACCGGTTAGGAAC
Organism: Ornithoptera alexandrae; assembly: GCA_029030555.1. Taxonomy (NCBI): domain Eukaryota; kingdom Metazoa; phylum Arthropoda; class Insecta; order Lepidoptera; family Papilionidae; genus Ornithoptera; species Ornithoptera alexandrae. The sequence goes on along the minus strand of JARDVY010000037.1, from coordinate 2,174,698 downwards.
CGCGAGCTCACCCCGGATGCGGCCAGTGGGCTGCAGGGGCGGCTTTATGCTGCCCCTTACAGCCGAGGTGGAGTCGCGGCGGGAGTACCCTCTGCGACTAACCGGGGTCGGTCCGGCGGCGGCGGAGCCGCGGGGGAAGAGGACTTTCAGTATTACGTTGCGCCGCTCTCCCTATTCTCCGCGGCTGTATAACGAGTGGCGGCGGGCCCAACATCGGATCTACCGCAGAGAGCCGGGAGAGTTTTCTCTCTTGGCTCCCATAGCCTCTGGGCGACGGGTTCGAGGGATTCCGTCATCGACGCGTCTGTAGGAGGCCGAGGAGAGGGTGCGCTGTATATTCCGGCGTGGCCCTGCGGAAGTGGAAAGGGAAGGTTCAACCCACCCTCCCGAGATGGGGCTGCGTAAGTGGCCAGCCGGCAGGGTCGCGGATGGTGCGTAAGCGTTCCCGTAAACCCGCTGTCAGGCGACGAGGAGGAACATCGTGGGGGTTTTAGTCGGTGCAAGTCCTACATGAACTGTCCTTACCCCCGCGAGGGCGGGTATGCGCAGACATTTCACCCATGTTAATAAAAAAAAAAGTGTGATAGGAATCTTTGGGGGAGGCCTATGTCTAGCAGTGAAGGTCTATGGGCTGCTAACGGTAATAATGATGGTGATGAATTTTCTGTCGGACAGGACCGTAAATGACCATTGCAGTTCTGGACTATATGGATGAATACCTTATTGACAGCGGGTGGTGCGATCATAAAAAATATAATAACTTAGTATCTAACCGTCAAGTTTCGCTCGTCATGCTTAGTTAAATAGAAAAAAAAATGAACTATTTAACACACACATATTTTGCGCACATCACCACTGGCTATGACGTATGCCTTTGTTTTGTATTGCACTGTCGCACCACTGGCAAGGGCAGGCGTAGCGCTGGTTGAACTGCGGCCAACTTTGATACTTACACTTTAACACATCGTGTTTTTTTACGTGTTTCACATCACTAGAAGAATAAGATCACACAAACCCATCCTAGAAAATATGAACTCTGTTAGGTCATTTCAAGCGCCGAAAGGAACACGACGTCCATTCTATGATAATGCTCCATCACATTGTGCTATCGATATTAGACAAAAGATCACACAGCTTCAGTAATTTCACTAGCTGCAACCCTCAGGAAGTGGCATCAAGGTTTTCGTTTTGAATTTTTCCAGGTTATTATAATAGTATCAGAAAAAGTTACTATATTTTTTTATTCAATTAAAGTGACCAAACGAGTGGAGACGGTCACCTGATGTGAGATGTGTTCACCAGTGATGCGCATGCCCTTAACAACGTGGCGCTAGTTAGGAGGATATATACTGGACCACATTTCGCTCATCGCCTAAGACGAAAGATTTTGAGTCTCGTTACTCCAGTAATTACAGCTACAGCGCCCTTCAAGTCGGGATATAGTAATATTTGTACATTACTGTTTGGCGGTTGATATAGGAGCTGCGGTGGTACCTACCTTGACGGTCTCCGGCAACAGATACCTGCCACAAGTGAACTTCACTAACTACTAACTTTATTATGACTATTGTTGTTTTTGAGTAAGACCTATGTCCAGCATCAGACGTCTATCGGCTGATGATGATGATGAAGTGTCTGTTTGGCTGAAGTGTTTTCTTCAGCAGATAATTAATTAGCTGTCGGATAGGAAGCTAATTTAAGCGTTACATTTCATTCCAACGGATAAGTAATGACATATATCATACCTTCTAGTTTTAAGATAGCTTGCTAATTGAAAAATAAATGATCATCATTGCCTGAGCTGTTTTATCTCAATAATATTCATATAAATAAAATGTTTATGAAAAGTACTTATATGTTATTAAAAATGAACGACTATATCTTTTTCGCTATTTAGAGTAATGTAAAATATTCATTAGCATTCATCAATAGAGTGTGTTCGTGTTTAGACACAATAAGGCTTAGGCTTAAAGGAAAACACGAGAATAATTTTTACGATTTGAGGAGATACCATATGATTTAAATAAATATTTTTCTTTTATGTATACTGAATTATTCATCCATTGACTTGCACACAAGGGGTGTAAGGGGTCCCGCACAACAACTCACGGGATGTGTCCCGTGAGTTGTTGTGCCAGTTGTGTAGCCAGCCTCACCTGTCCGCGGTGCACCCTGGTAATCAACAAACAAGGCTCTGGATCCCACCAGTCTACATTGGGCTAGCGTAGTGGGAAATAGATCAAATCCTCCCATATGAACTCCTGCAGACGACGAGCCTTAAAGTCCGGCGGTGCCGGAGGCCATGCTGATCAATGATCCACTGTGTCCACCAGTGGACGTCTATCGGCTGATGATGATAATGATAATGATTTGCACTTGGCCACTGTAATGAATAAATTGCTTATCTAATCTAGCCACGGCGGATTCTCCCAATACTTGAACCGTTTCAAGTGTTGGGAGGATCATCTCGTGCAAATATGAAGAAGCCGCGGAGGAAACGGTTTCTCGTTTGCTGACGGAGTGTCCTATATATGGAGGCTTGAGGTATGATTTCGAGCAGGAGACAGGCTTAAGAATAGATACAGCCAGTCTACCCGAGATAATAAGAAATAAATTAGAAGTAAGTTCATAAATCATTGCTTAAAAATAAGTAACATAGTAAACAATAGAAATAAGAATTACTTATCCTTATTTCTATTAATATTATTTTATACATATGTACACAATAATATTATGTGTATTAATAATATTATTGTAATATTAGCAAATTAGACAGCATAAGTATACGAGTATTTAATTATAGAAATAATGTTAGGAGAATGTTTAGAGCGTACATTATTAATGAATATATTGTAAATAATTGGTTAAGATAAAGCCCTAATTAATAGCATCAGGAAAAACTGGAAAAAAAGAATTAACTTTCTTGTAGGAGAAGGACCCGAGTCCAAGTAATAGAAACTTGGAGAAGGCAAGATTATTATTTATTTTACCAATTAGTACATCATACATATACAACAAAAACGAACAGTCGTTGCAGGGTAATGGTAAAGTACAGGTGAGCTTATTATCGTCATCATCAGCCGATAGACGTCCATTGCTGGACATAAGCCTCCCCCAAAGATTTCATACGAAGACCACAAGGTGGACCGACGTCTGGTGAGAATCGCGGGAACCCACCGGATGCGAGCAACGCGGGACAGGCGAGCTTAACTCACATGGAATACTTTACCAGCTAGCCTTCGCTTAATTCTAAGCCTATTTGGGTATTGAGTAGTAAGATATTACTTAATTATGTCATTACCATTATTATTGGTATCGAGTCACGTGATATATATGTGGCCCTGTAGTCTCAGGTCAGTGAGAATAAATAAGAGTTCCTGGAACCTCGCTAAACGCATTGATGCAGAGCACCGACGGGGGTTTTAATGAATAAGATTCTCACATAACCCAGACTTCCCTCAGAAGTAGGGTATGTTCCTAAGATTTGCCCCGAAACTACAAAAAAAGGTGATATATATATGTGAAGCAGAAATCCGTGTAAGCAAAGCACGTCGCCTAGGGAAGTTGTGTTAGTGTAAGAAATATATTACGTTAATGTTTAAACGGTAGTTTTTTTTTTACTGTTAATTAACGATATGAACTACTGAATAATTTTTGCCACATATATCTGGAACGAATTCAAAAAAGGTTTCTTTCCAACCGTGGTAGAAGGAAGCATCGACTGAGCTGATATAGGATATTCGTAAACTGATACACTTAACTACTTTAGCATAACATATTTAGATAGTCGTAGAGATATTTTGGATTATTTAACAATAAAATTGACTGCTCCTCACTTTCATCCAGCTTCAATATTAGGGTACTTATTAGAATTCCTAGATGTGCGATTACTCCTCTGTCGCCGCCACTGCGAAGATCTGTGCTTTGTTGCAACTATCCAGTTTTTAGGCTATGCAAGCTATTGAAGTGCTGGAGCAAATCTGTCGACAACAATGCGGACTCATTATGTACCATTAGTAAAGTGTTGCACTCTTGCAATCCATTATTTTTTTTGTTTTGGGGGGAAATCTTCGAAAGACATCTTGCTTCTGGGGGGAAGTCAGGGTTATGTGTTTTTTACTCACTGAAACTCCCACGGTGGTCTGCATCAGTGATTTCGGAGAGGCTCCGGGATCACTTATAGATCGTACTCGTGCCCCTCTACACTTTGTGTTACACATCTCTGAGGAGGAGCCTAGCCCTCCTCGGCACCAACGCTGAGCCATACGCTGTTCCTTTGCTGTGTTCGCTTGTTGAGCGATAAGGGCCCCCACCTTCAAGCCCCGCGAAACTCCTAGACCATTTTAGTCTTCTTCTACGACAAGCAGGGCTTACCTTAGTCCTATTTTTACTAACCTGAGACTGCAGGGCTGGCGCTCTTGCAAACCAGGTACATTCACTACTTCTTAACAATCTTCTTTCTATATTTTAGTAAAGGTAATTATCTATGGTTGATTATAGACGTTATAAATAAAAGAAAAGACCCGACGGCCGATGGGGCAGCAAGGTCCTCGAGTGGCGCCTGCGTACCGGTAGACGTAGTGTTGGGATAAGTTGGACCGACGATCTGGTAAGCAGATCTTTGGGGGAGGCCTGTTCAGCAGTGGACGTCTATCGACTGATGATGACGATGAATAAATAAATAAATTATATAAATACGAGCATGTTCTCTATACATATATTTTGATATAACTTGTATTGCGGTTTTCAGAGAGAATCTATTTACATAATGCGAGAGATATAAAAATCTATAATAAGTGAAACTAAAAAGGATCAGATAATCCTTGGGTTTAGATAATTTACTTAACTATAGCTGTAAATATGCTGAGTCGAGCCCTATTCAAACGATAAAATAATCACAACTATTCCGACTCTTTTTTTTGATAGTGGTAAAAAAAAAAGCACAGCTTACTATATTGTACAATTCTTAACATTTATTATCTTTTCAGCCGTGCTTCTACGTCACCGTTGCCGCCGTCACCGGTCCCGACTGCTTCGGGTACCCTGCCGCGGCCCGGCACTAAGCAGGTGACAGTGACTGTTCAGGAAACGGTGGTAGAACCCGCCCAAGCGCAACAGCAACCGGCACCCACCATCGCCGCGCGTCACCACCACCATGCTTCTAGCGCCACCAAGGAGCTCGACGATCTTATGGCTTCGCTCTCTGATTTTAAGGTAAACTTGATCAGAGTTCAAGCAATTTGTTATCTTTTAGTAATATATATTAAAAGGTTTTTAATTATTCAAATGACTAAACATCTTTTAGGAATTATCTTTCCAAAGAGGGAGATATCATTAATTGATCTATGGTTTCTCTCATTTTCCAAACTGTGTGATCTGATCTATTGGTGTATTCTCCTTCAAATATGCATTTATCAGATCTTTAAATATTTGTCAAAATAATATTAATCAGTAATTTCTTTTAAACATTGAAAATTTGGATTCATTAAATTACCTTAAATCCAAAAACTTTTCCAGCAGTAGAAAGGCACTTTAAGAAGGAGAAAAAACACATATGTTCGTTCCTTTGATAAAGGGTATCAAAGAATTTATAATTTATGATAATAATCTCCGGTAAGCTAGAGATTGTCGAAATTATATATATATAAAGTAATCAAATCGTCGGTCTATGTATATTTTTATATGTATACGGTAAATTTAAATATATATGACTGTCTTTACGACATGTAAATCATAGTTTAAATCATGATCATGTAATTAGAGGACAAAATTCATGATACAAGGACAGTGGGAGCTGCCAAAACAACACTTGACCTGATATCGACACCCTATTTTACGTGGCAGTTTATACGCTTTTCTATATCTTAACCCAAATTGTCCTAATTTATTAAGTTTTTCTTTTTTACTCCACAGTTATAATAAATAAAGTTATAACTGTGGACTATAATAAATATAAATAACGTTATCTGAAATAAATTTTTACTGTTTGGTCTCTGTTGCTGGAGATCAGAGTTGTAGCTAATAATGATACTGAGGTAATGAGACTTCAATTTATGTATCGAGTGTCACAAATGGTGCGGCGTTTAACATCCTAACGTCACATTGTCATGGGTAACTTACCATCAGGTCAATATCCAGATAGTATCGTTGCTTCATCGTATAAAATAAATATACGTGGCGGTGTTGAATAAACTAATTGTAGTGAGTCATCGCACCTGCAGCCATTACTTGGCGGTGCTGAAATAAAGATAACCCGACTCCACTTACAAAGTTCAGTGCTTTCAGTAGTTCTTAGCGCGCGTGGAAGAACGGCTTTGTAATTAGGACAATGGCAAGGCCGTGTTGCGACCTTGGAATGAAACACCATACCGCCGCCATGATTATAAAGTCGCAATTCGTTTGCTCTATATACGATTCGGCACACTGCACCACTGAACAACCGATTTTCCGTTTATTATAATATTTACAAGTCGCCTTTCTTGGTCGACTGCTATTTCCAGCCGCGGGAGCTGTGAGCTCCAGCGACGCCGTCTCCTTCTCGCCCGTTTTAACGCTCGCGTCTAAAGATAGTACGCGCGGTTACATCACAGGCGTAGTGGGGCCGCCAGCATATAATATTAGAGTACATAATCAAAGATTTCACTCGGACCGCATTCACTCCAGTCCGCTGCCACACGCCGGGTCCCTTGCTGTACGTCACTACACTCCGTCCGTAAACTTTGATTTGTTGGATCCATAACATTGAACTTCCATTGGGAGGCAGCATTAAGACGTTGTGTTTGCTCACAGGTGAGCGGCGCGCCGTCGGACACAGGGGCACACGTGTACAGGGAGAAGCGCGCGTGGCAGGAGCAGTACCGCAGCAACCCGCGGCAAGCAGAGTCCGCCTCATTGGAGCATATGCTCGGATCCCTCCGGGCAGACATGAGCCGCCAAGGAGTACAAACCCCTCAGAAGGGATGCTGCAACGCCTGCGAGAAGCCCATTGTCGGACAGGTGGAAAATTTTTAGACGCGACTTGAATAACGTGTGGTTTAAAACAGTGACAATAACATTTTGTTCTGTGCAGGTGATCACCGCATTGGGACGGACATGGCACCCTGAGCACTTCACGTGCGCTCACTGCAACCAGGAACTGGGGACCAGGAACTTCTTTGAACGCGATGGAAGGCCGTACTGCGAGCCTGATTACCATAATCTGTTCTCGCCGCGATGCGCGTACTGCAATGGCCCGATCCTTGATGTTAGTTATTATAGCAGAAATTTCCTGGCATCAAGTGAAATATATTAGACCACACACCTCATTGCGTTTAATAATATTTTTGTTACAGAAATGCGTGACCGCTTTGGAGAAGACCTGGCATACAGAACACTTCTTTTGTGCTCAATGTGGCCAGCAATTCGGGGAAGAAGGCTTCCATGAACGGGATGGTAAACCGTATTGTCGTGCCGATTACTTCGACATGTTTGCACCCAAATGTGGTGGCTGCAGCAAACCCATCATGGAGAATTACATTTCCGCCCTCAACACCCAATGGCATCCAGATTGCTTCGTCTGCAAGGTCAGTATCAGACTTCAGACTCCGCATCTAAAAAATCAATCAGTTTTATGACAGGTATAGTATTAAAAAAGTTTTCAACTATTCCTCTACGCCAGGTCAAGTATAAAGTAAACATCACAACCAAATACATGGATGTCTTGTATGCAAAATGTACATCTTAATTTCCACACAGGAATGCCAAAACCCGGTCAAAGGTAAATCCTTCTATGCAATGGAAGGAAAGCCAGTATGCCCACAGTGCGTCGGAGTCGATGAAGAAGAATAAGGGATGTCAACAAAAAAACCTCTCATACGAATGCCCTCCCCCAATTTCTCTTACAGCTATGCTTTCATCGCATCGGTTGAATGACGGATGACACACACACACACACACCCCCCTAATACTCTGATGTTTAACAATAACAGAATGTAACTAAAAAATCTAGTCTAGTGTACTTAATAGGCAATAATGAATTATGTAATATATTTTATAACGTATTTGTAATATTAAGATTTATAATAAAGATACATAAAAAAAAAAACAAAAAAAAAAACAAAAAAAATATTCTAAATGACAGGTGACAGTAAAAAGCGCGGGATTTTGCGCGAGTGACGCTGTGACCGCAAAAGGTCGTCACTGCCAAGGCCGCGCGCGCCCGTGACATTGACCTCGTATAACTATTGTATGCGATGGTGAAATACAAAAATTGCAAATAGGGTCAAGTGTCGTGTAAAGTTTCATCCGTTTCTATTTAAAGATGTCGCCCGTGACGTCACGGCGCGTCCGCAGCCACGCCGACGGCTAGTACCAGGCCGCCATGTTTATGTGCCACCGGATCGAATAGTATTTTTATCGCGTTGCACTCTACTCGTGCGTTGCTATGCCAAATTTAATACAAGAAAAATATATTGTTAACACTAGAAGTACAAATAGATGTTTTATAGTTACTTCCACCAAACCGTTCAAGATAACAGATTTATTTATTTTATTATTTTTATATTTTCAGTTTCGATGTTTAGTAAATAAAATATTAAAAGAAATATTATCATATATTTTGTCAACTCAAGTATCATAATCATATTAATACGAAACATAAAATGATAAATGTAGTTTAACGAGACATTTATATAACCGGTAATGTTGAACGCCTCTTAATACTGATGGTTTTTTTTTAATTATATCATATAACAAGATATATTAGTTTATTTCAAGAATTTTAAATTCTTTTCTAGTATGTATTACCATTTTTAATTAGATGACAACAATTACGCATAACATAAAGTAAAATGGAATAAATATATTGCCATTAATGTTATGGAATGTATGACATACCAAGAAATTGTAATTCAAATATTCTATGGAGTCTTACTCCAGCAATCCGCATGAGGCTAGCGTGGTGGGAAATGGCCCAAATCCCTCCATATGAACTCCTACAAGCCTAGAGATTTTTGGAGGAGGCCTATGTCCAGCTATGAACATCTATCGGCTGATGTGGATGCAGTCATAAAAAGTGGTTATTTTTTATACTAAAACCACATTAGCTCGGGGATTATTGAAAATGTAATTTGATATTTTTAATATTATGAGGTAATTTTTAAATATTTTTGTTTTTTATACACAAACATTTAAAATAAAGCTAAAATGTTATTTTGTTGTTTATATTTGAATGTTTTTTTTTATACATAAAAGTTTTAATAAAACAAAATAGTTATAAGGTTAAATAAGATTCAACATGTCAAAAATTAAAGTACTGTATGAACAAGTGTCTTTAATATGATACATTTTAAACAGTTCAATTAATTTTGATTAGGGTTTTTTTTTTATTTGAAAACTGTGATTGGTTGAAAACTGTGTATTTTGTCATTTGCAGGAGTGCCGCGAGCCGTTCCACGGCGGCTCGTTCTTCGAGCACGAGGGTCAGCCGTACTGCGAGACTCACTACCACGGCAAGCGCGGCTCGCTATGCGCCGGCTGCCACAAGCCCATCGCCGGCCGCTGCATCACCGCCATGTTCAGGAAGTTCCACCCCGAACACTTCGTGTGCGCCTTCTGTCTCCGGCAACTCAATAAGGGCACGTTCAAAGAGCAAAACGACAAGCCCTACTGCCACGCTTGCTTTGACAAATTATTCGGTTAATTTTAAAAAATAAATGATTTAATAAATAATTATTTATGGTACTACGAAACGTTGTGCCATTGTATTATATACAATTTCTTACGATATATTGAACTATTACATCACTCGACACCACAGATTATAAATCAAAAATTCCATATGAATTTTAAAAATAAAAAAAAATTGTCTTAAATTTATCAGAAAATTTATTAATTAACTATAAACGATTTTAAGCGGGGACCGTTGACAATACTAGGTCTCTACTTGGTAACTACATATACATTAACAATCTTCCTTCACAAATACTTTGCCATTATAGTATTTTTTTTTACACACATTTTCACTTTATTTCGTTTTTAATGTAATGGATAAAAGTTGGTTGCGACTGATATAAAAAAAATAATCACAATTTTCGTTATGGATCGCATCATAATTTTCTATTACTGCAATTTTATAAATATATGCAGGTTATACATTCTTTTAACATACAATTATCTTTGCACTAATTATCCATACTATCTCGGGAGACACATTTATAATAACTTTTTTTTTGGTTATTTATCGTTTTTGCTATTTACAACGACCGCTCAATATTTGACACAGTTTTTAGTAATGATATCAAGATTTAATTTATTACGAAAATTATAATATTCTACGTGAAAGGTATTTCATTCTTCTGCAGTACTAATAACTATTAAGTGCAACTAAAAGGTGCATGTAATGTGAAAGAAAAATTAGTGTTATAAATATATGTCCTAGGGTTATGACGAATATGTTTAATGGAGTGCTAAATGCTCGGGAATGTCACAGACATATTATTCGGTGTATATTTTAATGACGATTGTTGACTCAGAACGGCCACAACCATGACAGCTTTTTGAAAAAAAAAAACCTATTGTTTAATAAAGCAATGGATTGTTGATAATAAAATTTAGAATTAACTTTATAGGTTACTCCAGTCTGTTGTAAGGTTTTAAAATGTAATAGGTTATCATTAATTCCCGCGCCTGTATCACAGATTAAAAATGGTGAAGCAACCATAGTAACGATGTGCATGTGTTGTGGTTGTACTGTTTAATTGTTTAACAAAAGCATTTTTACGGCCGATAATAATTATAAGCGAGATTTATGTTGTATGCTTCGTTTCAATTTAACTGCGTATCGTTTAACTTTAAGTTATTGTATCTTCCATTAGCGTAAACTGTACCGGTTCTCTTTGGTAGGTGTATTTGCTTTTTATTGCGCCAATTATCGTTATCGCTTGTTTAGTTCGTTAGGTTGGAGTGCCAAATCGCTTTGTAACAGTCGATCGGTGTTGTTAATGTAATCACTTGCGATAAAATTAACAGACTCAACAAACGCTTCGTGTTGGCGATCCATTCATAAAAAAAAAAAAATTCCTCTTCATACTCCATAAAATTTACGTGTAAAACATTAAAGAAAGTTTTTATTTTTATCCATTTTATTGTTTTACTAATTCACAAATATCCTTATTAAATTTTTTATTAGTATACAAAAAAAAATTAAAACGATGAACTGCATCGTTATTAGTACAATTGTAAAATAAAGTACATTAAATGTGCACAAATTTGAATAAAAATAATGTTTTTGTTGAAAATTAGGAATCGTAAACAAGGCTGTAAGGGTTAGCCCGTTGCCTTGCCATAACAGATTTTCTTAAAAAAATATATCTTCTGTTCGCAAGTGGGCGCATTAACTATTTATTTGGCTCCGCATGTAACTGTCGGTGGGTAACATTAACCAAGAGTTAATTGACATTAGTAAGAAGTGATAGTTATGTAATTTAAGATGTATTGATTTTATTGAATCTGTAATATTTTAACAAATATATTTTAACGTTTTTTTTTTTTTGAAAATGTGTTTTGATTTGTATTCATTAATTCATTGAAAATCTTACTCCCGGCGACAAAAGAGCATTCAATCTATACTAAGAAAACATTACTATATTCCAATGTGAAAAGCATTAGTTACACTTTAAACGCAGTGAAAACATTGTTGACGTTAACCTTGATACCAACTTATCCAACGATTAGAACCATGAGAGGATTGAAATGGCTCATGGCTTCCGAACATGAAGCTTACTCTGATAACATTTTGCACTAAAAGTTTTTCAAATGAAACATTTCTGTGGGATTTGCACAGATTTTTGTTTACAGCACTCAATGGCGTGAAAAAGTTTACTGGACTTGCAGAGAAGTGTTCAACTGCCAAACTTGCCTGAGATGTAGGCTGCTTTATTCCTGCGAAAGTAATTGTTTAAATTAAACTGATGGCCGAAGATTACTTCAAATCATTCGACCAAATCCATGCACAGGTCGGTGAAAGAAGTTTAGATGAGTGCTATACTTTTAATAAGTTTACAAAAGCAGAAGTTTCCTGCGGAAATATTAAGGACTCTACTCTTATCCAAATTACCGCAACATTGGCTGGCTTATGACTATCTAATGATAGTCCTGCTCTTCTTGTTACTATGTCAAATAAAAAGAAATCTAGTTAGCTGCATTCTATCTCCAAAACCAATGGCCGATGTGTTTGGTTTCGTAATACAATGGTGTGTTGTTACTTACTGCATGAAACATAGGGGACTATGTAATATCCGTTACATAATGAAAGAAATGTTTTATTTGTCCAAATCGTGCTTTTTAAATATATATACATATTATAATTAGACAAAATAGTCTTAGCTCAGTATACATGTAGGCGTTCATTTACAAAACTGATTTTCAACGCAACCATTCTTTGATTATGCCCGTAGACACTACTCTAACTTGATCCACTACTGAATGTAACAGGAAACAGCAAGAGCAAAACAAATCAATACTTTATAAACAAATAAAAAAACCACAAAAAATTACATACATAGTAAACAACACATTAATACAAAAATAAGGAAGCACATAAAACAAACGCCAGCGGGAAGTGCTGGAAAATACTCAAAGCATGGGTTGAATATACATTACTTTTTTGCTTCATTATAAGCCATGATTTATATCTGGCCTTAAAGCTATTAACTGTCTTTAAGTCTCTAAAGGAAAGAGGGAGATTGTCGCAACACTTGGTAGCGTTATACTTCAAGTTGCCGCGGAAGGCAGCCGACGAATGTGAAGTTACTACGAGCATATTGATAACAGCTCCGTGTTATATAAAGTATTCTGATTATGAATCCACTTGAGGTGTTTGTATAAATCTTTAGGTGTTTTATTTTTATTAACAATGATGCGAAACGGAGATACCTACGTTTGTGCATTTTGAGCACATTAGCGCTGTTAATAAAAGGCTTTACGTGAGAGCGCGGTGGAACTGAGTAACAGGAACGAGCGCAAGCATTGTGCACCCGTTGCATCAATCTCTTTGAGTGTGAATAAAAACAAGGACCAATGAGTCCGTCCGTGTAATTTAATTCAGATAAAACAAGAGTGCCACATAATCATTGCCATTTTAGCCTACCACCATCAGCCAATAGACGTCTACTGATGAACATAGGCCTCACTCAAAGATCCCCACATCGATCGGTCTTGCGCCGTCTGCATTACCGGGCACCAGGGGCCGCCGTTTATAGGGTCTCATAAGGTGGGATTTGAGCCACTTCCCACCACGCCGACCCAATGCAGGTTGATGGGAGCCAGAGCCTCATTTGGTGATTAGCAGGGTGCACCACGAGCAGGTGAAGTTGGCTTGGGTTCCGTGAGTTGTTGTGCGGGACCTCTTACACCCCCATATTAGCCTATTATTAATTATTGCCTAAAGACCTCCTCAATCAAACTACAATTAATAATCAATACACCAGTACCAGTGCTACAAATACAGCTCGAAGGATTAATGATGTGTACGGCGCTGGTGTCGTAAAATAAACCACGGTACTTTTTGGTTACAACGTTTTCGTTCTGGAAATTTCGACCTTCAGAACCAACCCCGTGGACGGCCGGAGACCAAAGTGGAAAAAGAAAGATTACAGCGGTCCATCATAAAGCACTTCAAAAATAGCTGCAGACTTGAGTGACAAAACTCTATTAATCCACTTGAAGCAAATCGGGGAAGTAAAAAAACTTGAACGATGAATACCTCGTGAATTGAGTGAATCGAACTTGCAAACACGCGTCGACTGCTGCTGCTGTGTTACTTTGCTCAACCGAGACAATAATGAAGGTATTATAAATCGAATCATTACTTATGATGAAAAGTGGATACTGTACGATAATCGGAAGCGCTCGTCGCAATGGCTGAACCCTGGAAAGCCAGTCAAATCCTGCCTTAAACGAAAATTGACTCGGAAAAAGTTACTTGTGAGTGTTTGGTGGACTAGCGCCGGTGTCGTCCTCTACAGCTTTCTAAAATCTGGCCAAACGATTACGGCAGATATCTATTGTCAGCAACTGCAGACCATAACGGAAGAACTAGCTGCTAAACAACCGATATTGGTTAATTGCTCTAGGCCACTGCTGCTTCACGACAACGCAAGACCACCACCATACACTGCACAACAAACAACCACTAAGTTAGATGAGCTACAATTGGAATGTCTGCGACATCCACCGTACTCCCCGGACCTTGCCCGAACAGATTACTATATTTACCGAAATTTGGACTTCATATAAGGAAAAAACTTTAACTTCGACGCGGTAGTCCAAACCGCCTTCAAAGAGTTTATTGATTCTCGCCCTCATGGTATTTTAGTAAAGGGATCAATGAACTACCTATGAGATTACCAAAGTGCATAGATAACAACAGTGCATACTTTGATTAATTAAATACATTTAAAAAAATACTTTATAATCCTCCCGTACAAAACGGCAATTTCATATATAAGGACCTAATATTAATAAGAGCTACTCGAGCTATTCGAGTTTTAAACATAGTCGGTAATTTGAAAAAACTACAATCAATTTTAAAAATAATAAATCTTTTCGGTAAACTAAACAAAAAAACTATTTATAAATTATCAACACCGTCAGATGAAGTATCGGCGTAAAAAATACTAAGTTATGCCAACCAATACTTATTTGACTCCGTTGGGAACGAATCGGAGACTGAGGTACACCAAGTAAATAACAGTTCCTACATTGCAAAGCTGCTGCTCAAGCTGATGTCATACGCTCAGTCGCTAGCGTGTTATCGGAGAGTCGCACCACGTTCGGAAATAGCGGATAAAAAAAACCCAATAACAAAGTTTAACATTTGAAAACATGTTTACATAAGTCTTAGCTGTATTTAAACCTTAATTATGTAACAATGGTTTGCCTTGAAGGACGTGATAACATATAAAGGTGAGACAGTGTTTGGTTATGCATGAACCTATTTTGCAAAATTATTTATTCCTACCTAATCAAATTGTACATACATTGCTATTTGCATGTCATCAGATTAGCATGGTGTTTAATGCTCTTTTAATGGGGTATTATATTTATACAAGTTTGCAGATATAAATGGGAAGAAATAACAAATAAAAAAATGAATAGTCCAAAGCATTTAGACTTTAACCAAAGCATGTTGGAAAGGAAAATGAAAAAGGTTCGACTGCGACCCATATCTAAAAATGCGTCATCACAACCGTCGGGTTCAAAATCCATCGTTTTCTCTCAAAAGGAAGAATCCGAATTGGTAGATTATATCCTGCAATTGCAAAAAATATTATTTCGTTTAACAATGCACGATGTAAGATTATTAGCAGAAGAATTATTAAGACAAAACAAAAAAGATTACAAATTGAGAGCAAATCCCTGTACAAGGAGCAACCAGTGGGTCGTAGGATTTTTAAAACGTCACCCTGAAGTTATTTTACGAATACCCTCTTCTTCTCCAAACCCAACTATAGATTTTAGTATGGCGGAATTAAAGCTTTTTTATGAATTTTTAGCTCAAGTGTATAAACTTCAAAAAATTACTGCTGATCGAATATATAACACAGACGATATTGAAATATCTACCGTCGCAAAGGACAATAAAACCTTTATCAGTATTGGAAACAAAACTAACGGATACAGATCTAAGGCGGACAATGAAACGATCACCGTTAAAATTTGCGTTGACGCAAACGGGAATTTCTTACCGAATATGATGGTATTTTCATTGAATAACTTTAAACCAGATATACTGACCAATGTGTTACAAGAAACTTGGCTCGTTTGTAATAACTACGGTTTTATGAAAACAGAATCATTCATTCAATGGTTAAGTAAATTTATTGCTTTCAGTGGAGCGAAGAAAGATCGTCCGGTTTTATTGCTCTTCGGTGGACAAGCGGCCTATATAAAAAGTATTGAAATAATAAAAATTGCTAAAGAAAATGGAATTATCATGATTTCTTTCCCGCCACATACACGACACCTTCTTCAACCATTAGATGAAGAATTTGTGAAGTCTTTAAATATGTGTTATGTTAAAGAAGTTGATGCATATCTTCAGTCTAATCCTGAACAAATAGTATCCTCCGCACAAATTGTGGATCTATTTCACAAAGCATTAAATCCAGCCGCTACCTCTATGAGTATAAAAGAGCGATTTAAAAATTGTGGTATTTTTCCTTTAGATTCTACTCTTTTTAAGGAAAGTGATTTCACATCTCCAGTTAGTAATAATGTTCAGGTTTACGAACAAAAAACATTATCGTCGAATAAGACAAATGAGAATACACTTTTTACATCGAGTAGATATTATTTTAATTTATACGAAGATCCAAGGCCTGGATGCTCATTTTGGCCAGATTAGGCCGCATTTTTATCATGTTTACATCAATTATAATTGCTTTCACATAGTCCATAATAATGTAATCAAAGATTTAACTATGTGAAAGAAGTGATAAATATTACACAAGACTGATATGCTACCTCAGTACAAGAATACAGCAATTTACTACAATTAACTAATGTTATATCTATTACTTATTACATTTACTCGGTTTTATTAGAAAAAAATTATCATTAACATTTTTATAACTCTTGTATAAGTTATACATCTTCTTTAAACTGTACTTTGCTATTGAATTATATTTCATTTATAACTAAAAATAGTTTCACTCTCATTCAAACTTTTCCTGTTTGATGGCTCTGCAATAAAATTTATGTAAATTAAGCCAACAATTTGTCTCTGTCGTGAGTGAAGGAAATTATTCTATTGAATTCTCATTCATCGCTCTCGATCGTTATTCTTAGTAAATACGTAATAGCATCTGTCAATAATATAGGGATATACCTAAATGTCAAGACATCAAGTCTCGTCACATTAGTAACTTCATTAGCTACAACGCAGTTCCATTTAAACCACAGCAAAGTTTCCAGAATAGCCAATTTACATCCCTACTGCTAGGGCACAGGTCTACCCTCAATATGAGAGCGATAGGGCCATAGTCATCACGCGGGCCCAATGCGGATTGGTGACTTCACACATACATTAGAATAAATTCTAATTCATGTGCAGGTTTCCTCGCAACAGGAAAAGTTTGCACACTACTAATAAGAGCTGCGGTAGATCTAGGTTTTATCCAGTAGCAGAGACCTGCCACTACATTACATATATGCTCTATTAAAATACTAATAATATTAGTTATATAAACAATAATCTTTATGCAATAACACAAATTTTTGTGTCAGTGATAATTTAAGATAACGTTGAATGTGTACAAATGTGCCAACGATCGATTATTTGATAAATTGGATAAATACAATGCTAATCACAAAAAAGTCCATTTACAGTGTCATTTGCCTAAGTAATAAAAAAAAATGTCTATTAACACTTACCGTGTTCCGGTTTGAAAGGCGCTGTAACAAGTGTAATTACTGGTGTATTGAGATTCAACATCTTGTCTCAAGGCAACTAGTGCAATGTGGTACAGTGTATATCATCATAACTTGGGCCGCGTTGTTATGGGCAAGCTTATCACTAACCATCTGGCGATCCCGCTAGTCTCATGGTTTATTATGCTATATTTTGGAGAAGGCCTGTATTCAGCAGTGGACGTCTATCGGCTGATAATGATGCCATACATTAACAAATATATCATTCTTAGGATATACTCGATACATCTGGGGAAACACTTTCTGTATAACTTCAACTACAAAAATATAACTTCATCGTATAACTTGGAACACTTGTACACAGTGTACACTACATAATTGTATAACCTCAAAAACCTTTACTATTGATGCATAACTAAAATTTTTTTTTATTCAATTAAGCGACAGCACGAGCGGGACGTTCACCTGATGATGATACATACGCTTGTCTATAACGTGACGCTAGTTACAATATTACTATAGCACCACATTGCGCTCTTCCCCTAAGACATGTGTGTCGTTACCCCAGTAATTACACTACAGTTCGCACACTATTACCGACACAGATGCTACGGTGGTACCTGCCTAGACGATCTCCGACAAGAGACCTACCACCAATGAAGTGAAATTGATCTATGTCTGCTACATAATAAAAAAACAAGATCTAGCAACCAGTTATTTATTGTACTTCTTTTGAAAGTGTCTCCATTACTGGAGGTCACCCCATCAGATTTGCGAATTGGTGTCGATCTTGAACAATATGGAATAGTTGCCCAATACTGGTAAAACCGGCCCACTCAGTTTATTATTACAGTTCTATTAAATGAAATAACAAATCGCAGCACAAAGTATTTATTTACAGCACTAAATTACGTACATCCCTACATATAACACTGAGTCGTATCCAATATCAGTATTAACTTAACCTTAAATAACTATAAATAATTTGTCATTTAAACTCAAAAGTTAAATAATAAAAGACATAAAAAACACAGTAATTTTAAAGGCTAGTCAGTCTTAAAGCGCGAATTATAAACAGTATTGGCCAAGTTATGTTAGACCTGGAAACAATTCTGAGAATGATTCACACCAAAAGTCCGATAAGTCCATTGATTCGGGCTCGCTGAACGGAGACGCAAGAGACTCATAACCCAAATCTGAACTAAGGTTTGTGTGGGATGGAGATAATCCCAGCAAGTTCTCATCGGCATTGGGAGATAAAGTCATAGGTGATAGCAACTTCATATCACATTCTAATGTTAATTCTGAACTGTTATTAGTTAGCGACATTAAGTCCAGTTCTGTATTAATCGGTGCAACCTCTTCAACAACTTGATCATCACACGGTACTTCAATGGTGATGCAATCATTTGCTTCATCTACACTACTGTAGAAAATGTCTCCTTTGTCCCAATCCTCAACTTTTATTTGTACTGTGTCCTGTGGCTTGGTGACTTCAATGTCAGGGTGGGGATGTGCGTAAGAGTGCTGTGACATTATCCTGTCTACATCATGTTTGATATCAACAGGGCTTTTGTACTCTGTGTCTACGCTTCCACCTTTACTGGATTCCAGTTGCTTTGTTGGGGTCCCCACCACTTGAGCTCCTTCAAAGCATTTTCCAGCTTCCCTGATTGGGACCTTAAACAATAGATTAGTTCAAAGTTTAATAAAAGTTATAAAAGAAATCAAAATACTTAAGTAGTAATTAAAACTATTAAAATTTCAACAAGTTAACTTAACATTTGTGTAAATAAAATGCAATGTTTAATATAGATGATGCAATACCAATTCAAGGCGAAGTTTTACAGATTGTTACTTTATGATAATATTGCATCAGCTTTTGATACAAATCCTACATATCTTTTACAAGTATGTACTCTACATTCATAATAATACATTGTCACATAGAAGCATAATTGGTAATAGGTGAATGATTTTAAACCTAACATTATTACAATTAAAAAAACTTACATCTTCAGCCGCTCCTGCAGCACTTGCATCAATCTCTTGGAGGAGGGAGTTTGCAAGTTGATGGAGGGTATCGAGGTACTCTTCAGAGTCGAGGTGTGCGAGGATGTCTGCAAGAGGCACATCGCTAGCAGCAGGCGCGCCGCTCGCATCGCCGCCGGGAGCCCGTCCTTCTGCTGAGGATGAGACTCCGCTGGTCTCGGGGCTCCCGCGACGGTGCGGGCCGCCGCCTCACTGCGTAGCTTTGTGTTCTCACTTAACAAACGCTCGTTCAATGCCTAAAAGTCAATAATTGTCGCAATAAGAGACGTGCGTGACAAATAAAAATAAACAGGATAAATTTTTAAAACATTTTTTTTCAAAACAATTACCTTCAAACTCTCCACTTCGCTAATGAGCTTTTCATTAACGTCCATGAAATGTTTGATGCGACTCTCCATTTCATCCATTTTGGCTTTTTTCCTGTCGCGTGAAGTCTGTGCAGCCACTCGATTTTTTAATTTCCTACAATAGCAAAATAGTTAAAAAAAAAAACTTAAAGTGATGTAATATATGTTCAATAATCGTGATCAATTTCCGCGTGACTAAAAATAAATAGTTACTTTTACTGCATATAACGGATTATTAAAATCAATAATCATTTATAGTAAAAATTATTATAAAAAAAAATTATGAACAGCGGTAAATCCGTGTAAAAACGTCACGGTATCGACCGGTTCGTTTGACTGCGTCATCATCAACAATCCGGATATTGATTATTCTAGAAAAACTGTAATACTCTTTTTCAGTCTCATTAATATTTACTATCGACATAAAACAAACAAAATAACATAAACAGTTTTGATTTTTAATTATATTGTCTCATTATGATAAAAGGGTCACACGAGCAATAAACGAGGAAACTTACTTGCGCTGCATCTTTTCTTCCCATGTTAGATGATCGAGCCTCCTTTTTCTTGATGGTGATGGTGACGCGACATCCACCATCACCTGCGAATCCATCTCCTCCATCGCCAGGTAGTTGTTTGGAACGGTGATAATGATCGGTGCGCTCATTTTGTTTTGCTTATAGAACCTCACTCCACTTTATGTTTAAAGTCTTGCAAATCGCATACTATTCCTAACTCTATTTGCGCTGTTAATGTTATGCATTTGTTAGAAGACTTTTCTTTGATATATTCTCTCACCAGAACAAGCCTTTGCGTCGTACATACTCGACAGCTAACGTAGTTATGACTAACACTGTTCTCGAAAACGCGTATGTGTTGTAACGCCATTGGCAGAACGCAGCGGGTGGGCGGATTCGTTATCGTATTTTAGAAAAAGATAGACCTACAAGTTAGAAGAAATCACAAAAGGTGAAAATAATCGCAATCAAAGTACAAAGTACAATTGAATATTAATCGTTATATTTTTACTAATGCATAATTATAAAAAAAAAATATATTTTGAACTAACTAAATCCTTACAACAATATTTTTTTAAAGTTAAGTTAGTGACACGCCTGGCCATAATAATGTGGCGTTTATCAGAATGCTATTGTGCCACATTGTGCTCCTAGCTTTAAGATATAAGCAAGGACGGACTAAGGCCTAGGCAACCAAGGCACGATAAGGTTCGTAAATTTTTGGAGTCCAAAAATTAGAACCAAACGCAAAGTATCTATCATAACTAAAAGATAGACCCGTAATTACAATGTTGCCTAGGGCCCGCTTTGGCCTTAATCCACTCTTGGACACAATGTGTTAAGACTCGATAGTGCAGTAATTTCTTTATCTTCAACACACTGGAACCCGCCGTCTACCGTCTACAGTAGTGCACCTTATCCATCCACCCTAAACAACATTACTAAATCCATGTAATATTGAAGTAATTTCAATATTACACGGATCAAATTTAATTACAGGTAAATGAAATTAATAATTTCATTTCTTTTCATTCTTTCTTAAAGCTGCTAAGTTGATAAATCTTTAGATCTAGTTAAGTTTTGTCTTACAAAAATTTTAATTAAATTTTGTTATAATAAGTCAACATATCGTGTATAATTATGTAGGTGTTGTGATTATTAGTGTGGCATTACTTACCAAAAATTAATTTCAAGCTCCTCATTGAGTTAATCTATGTGCATTTTTAAATGAGATTGTAATACTTAACTATATGTTAGGAACGCCTTGATTGTGGGTTCCATATTTCGAAAGCTTATAGATTATGTAAAAAAAAAATATTTAAACAGATGGCATTTCTTAGTATATAAAATATATTCTGTGTGAAGCGTCTAAAAATTTTTTGTTAAACTGTCAATTTCATTATTAATCTGTGGTCCTCTGGTGACATTTTCAAACACAAATTGGAAAACTATTGTTTGAAAAGGAATCATTTAGATATTTTCCTATATTTTAAATAAATAATTAGCACAATGGCTTCAACAAGTGCAGACTCTCAATCTACTATAGCCCAAAAGACATGGGTTATGGCCAACAACATTGAAACTGTATCAAGTGTCGATGAAATTTATAGATATGATAAAAAACAACAACAAGATATTCTCGCAGCTAAACCATGGGAAAAAGAGTAATGTTCTTTTCATAATTTATCGGCTTACATAAATAAATTCCTTATAATTACAGACTTATAAATGTTTCAGTCCTCATTTCTTCAAGGATATTAAAATTTCTGCTCTGGCTTTATTGAAAATGGTTATGCATGCACGTTCCGGAGGTACTTTGGAGGTGATGGGACTGTTACTCGGTAATTTTAATACACTTTGGAGAATGAATATTACAACAACAATAAAGAATTTTTGATAATGAAGCAGGCAGCATTCACACATTTTAACTCTATTTACATGTTCAGTAGAAAATTTAAATTTATTTATCTAATAATTAAATTAATGTTTCAATAGAAAAAAATTATTCAAAATTTTCTGGAGAATATTCATTAAATTCCTTTGTTATGAATACGGTATATCCAGATATATAAAAATGTTCTATATATCTAAATATTTTTTTTCACATTTTTGCTAAATAAAATATGAAATATTTACATAATACATAAATGTTGACTATTAATTACTACAGGTAAAGTGGATGCAAATACTATGTTAGTTATGGATTCATTTGCACTGCCAGTAGAAGGCACTGAGACTAGGGTGAATGCACAGGCTCAAGCTTATGAATATATGACAGCATACATAGAGGCTGCCAAGCAGGTGAGATTCTGCTTATACTTGCATTTTTTTTTTACTTGCATTTTTTCCATTTAGCATTAATTAATACACTCAAATTCTCATATTGATTCATTCATTAACTTCATAGTGTTTAAGTAAACACATCACATTTTTATATCTGATGTTCTAATATTTATTAAACGACTACTTTATGTGGTGTTAAGTGACAATAGGACTTAAATAATTTAACTATTAATGCCCAGAACATTCTTGCTCTCATACATTGACAGTGATGACAAATGCTGTTATGGAGCCAGGTAAATGGTTGGGTTAGCTTGAACAGTCGGCATAGCCTCATCAGGGTTCACACTCTGCCTGATCTGTTTCTGTGATTAAACCACAAATCTTTGTTTTAAAAATTCTGTTATATAATTTGTTTTTAACTAGACTTTCATACCAAGTAGGTACATCAAAAGAATTTGTATCTGCTACCTAGCAACACTGTGTAACCATTAATTGTCTGGACTTGCGATGGGGGGGTCAATATCCCAGTCTTAATAGACTTAATGTTTTTTTTTTTGGTTTTGGGGGAAAATCTTCAAAAAGATACTCTGCCTTCTGTGGGGAATTCAGAGTTATGTGGAGATTTTTACCCACTGAAATCCTCTCGGTGGTCACTTTCGGTGTTTGGAGAGGTGTCTTAGGATCTCCGTTTGGGACACAACCACAGCCTAGACTTAACCTCTTATTCTAACCTAGTGGACACATTTGGTTGTAAAAATTTAAATCAATGTCTAATGGGTCAGTGTGTCATCTAGCTAAGCTGAAAGACCTAATAAAAAAAAATCTGTAATTACTAAGAAATTCATGACATGTACTAATTTTTCTTTAACAGGTAGGTCGCCATGAAAATGCTATAGGATGGTACCACAGCCACCCTGGATACGGTTGTTGGTTGTCAGGCATTGATGTCTCCACACAGATGCTGAATCAAAACTTTCAGGAACCATTCGTTGCCATTGTCATTGATCCTGTGAGAACTATATCTGCTGGAAAAGTTTGCCTGGGTGCTTTCAGAACCTATCCCAAGGTATGTAAACCATTTATGTTTAAGGTTTCATTCCATTTCACTTGTGGGTATTTTACTTTTATGTGTTATTGAAAATAATATCAAATAAGTAGGTATTTGTCAAATATTTACTTTGTCACTTTCCAAAACAATTACATAACTGCAAACATCACATACTTATATATATATAGTCTGGTATATAACACTACTGACTGTATTCATGTCTTTATTAGTAAGGCACACTGCTCCTACAAGGTCTCCATTTTTCTTTTTATATGTAATGATAAATAATCACAAACTTTTTCTTTCGAGATTTGGTTCTAAATATTCATAATTATAAATATTAAAAAAGAACCACTGTGTCAAATTACAGGGCTATAAGCCAGCTAACGAAGAGCCGTCTGAATACCAAACAATTCCACTGAATAAGATAGAAGACTTTGGTGTGCACTGCAAGCAGTACTATTCTCTTGAAGTATCATATTTCAAGTCATCCTTAGACCGGAGACTATTGGACTCGCTATGGAATAAGTATTGGGTGAACACACTGAGCAGTTCCAGCCTCATCACCAATGCAGATTACACAACAGGACAGATTTTTGATCTCTCTGATAAACTTGAACAGAGTGAAGTTTGTCTCAGTAAGTAGCGTGGTGAATAATTTCAATATTTATTAGAAATCATTGTAAAATTACTTTTGCTTCTCACAAAAGTTTATTTTATTACATTTATATAATTTTTCATTCGATGAGATGACACGGTTGTTCACTTCCAGTAAGTAGTAAGTTTCAATCACTATGATAATGAGGTGCTAGTTAATATTATATACACTACTCCATTTAGTGCTTTCTGGCAATCTACAAATAATATTCTTGTATATACTAGATCCTGTATATACACATATAAACATAATGCTGGCAGGCCCCCTACAAGGTGGGTAACAATTTGGTAAAGGGTGCCAGAAACTGCAGGATGCTAGTAGAGCAGCATCAATCGGTGTGAACATCTCGAGAAGGCTTATGTGCAGTAATGGACGTCTGTCGCTTAATGATAGTATCCTGTATTTTACCTAATAAATAATATTGGCAGGTCGCGGCGGTTTCCTAGTGGCCGGCACGGACCCGCACGAGAAGCGCTCCGAGGATAAACTGAGTAAGGCCACCAAGGACGCTTGCAAAACGACCATAGAGGTGATCCACGGCCTCATGGCGCAAATGATCAAGGACCGACTGTTCAACAACGTCTGCGGCCGCCCCGCGCCTGCCACGCCCATGATCGAGTGATTTTAAACTTTTTTCAATAGAAATTAATTATTGTTCAATTACATAAATATTACTTCACGGAAATAATAAGAAAATGGACGATACAAAAAAAATGCAACTGCAGTAGCAATGATTATAAATACTTGCCTCATGTAATTTAGTAAAGACATGATTATTCAATATATTTTATTTTAATTTCAACTATACATATATATATATATATATATATGTAAATTAATATATATGTATGTACTAGCTGTTCCCCGCCCGCTTTACTGGTAACATCTATTCTCAGCTGACCTCTAAATGGCAGGAGCAATTATGCCTCTACTTAATTTTGAGTGTTCAATCCTTTCGGATATTTTGTAATGAACCAATGAATTATGGATGTCTCCTATATATATAATATTAATTTTTTCTTTAACACCTCAGACTGGATCAACAAGATGTTCACATAACAGTAAATGATGTGCCTGCCGATACATCACACTGAACTTCTCTAAACCTATTAATTTATCGATGGGCATTAGCCGTTGGCCAACTACACCCCAGTAAATACAAATAGTAAAATTAAACAAACAAATTGATTATATAAACATTCTCAAATATTTATTAACCAATTTACATAAAATCATTATCATTATTTACATGTTTCACATAGCTTTAGTTATACATAAACCATAACATCTCGTCGTGGAGGGCCTTCTATTCAATCAGATACTATAATAAAAACAAGCACCAAATTACGATATATACTGCGAAGCTCTTCACGTGGCGGGGGATGATGGGTCGGCGAATGTACACGGACACGTGAAGTGAAAAAAAAAACCGCAATGAGTTGGTCTCTTCAATAACGCCTACACAAGGTGCATCTCTCTGTTAGTGGTAGAATATAAATATAACCAATAAAACTTAATATTAATTGTTAAGTGATCCCAAACAGTGAGCGGGACAAAAATTAATGCAACACTCTATTTCTAGTTTTATTCATTTTTTGATGTGTATATTATATTAGATTATATTTACATCGACGTCAAATAGAATATTAACATTCATCACCGGCTCATAAAAAGGAACAATGCTAAAGTCAACACTCAACCGTGCGAAGCGATACGTTTAATGAAATTAACCCAAAATCGATTAATCGATATTTAATGTAATCGAGTTCCGATTAATTTCATTAAACATAATCGCTGGCTCAGGTCTGCAATAACGGCGTTTGTAGAGCAATAAAAATAATAAAACTGGCGCAAGCTTTTAATGAACTTGAGCAAATAATTTAATTCAATACGTTAAAATAATCAAAATTAATATTATTCTTTTAAAAAAATTAAAATCATTACAGCGTCAATTTTAATAAGACTGCATAAATTTTATTTTTTTATCGCACATTTCTAAATTAAAAAAATAAATATTAAAAGAGAATTAATAATAAAATCCAAGCATTTAAAATTTTTACCTAAGTGTTATCACACGTAAATAATCATATTAGTGATGAATTATCTATTTATATATCATTAAGTACACAAGCTCCCTTCCCCTCCTTTCAGTTACACCTTACTATATTACACACATTATATGTTACATGTTCACAATCTTCGTATATGTACACTGCATTCAAATAAAGATGCATATAAAAATAACCCCAATGCAATTTATTGGAAATTTTTTGTTTATATTTATTTTATCTATTGTACACTATATGAACTCTGCGAAATTTGTTATATGATAATGTCAGATTATAGTTTTTTTTTTAAATGTCTGTATTCAATGTATATTGATGATCAAATATCTTTTAGGCGATTCTCAACCACATTCAGTGTTGCCAGAATAATATTAATAGACTTGTTATAATATTCAAAAACATAACGCATTTAGCCAATGGGGAAAAAACTCTTAATATTACATAGAAAATTATATGTTCTCTAGAGGATTTTTTTATTAAATAACCAGAACCAGTCTATCTATTGTAGCTTAGACCTAAAAGGCAATATCTAATTTATATTCCGTTTTTAATATTAGATACCAAACAAAACTTTATAATTTTATAATTACTGAATTGATGAGGGGATCCCCGTGATATAAACCTCTACAGACGACAACTCCTAGTGCCTGGCGGTTTTGTGGGCAGCACAGGATAAATAGGTGTAGGTCTTTGAGGGAGGCCTACGGGTGATGCTGATGATGATTTGATGAGAAAGCACTGAGGTTGAGAAACAGTTGTTACAGCTAGATTGTATAACGGATACAAATGAAAATGTTAGTACATTTGGATACAAAGCAAATATATTCAATAACTAACGAAAGGAAACCTTTTAAATTACGCAACCTTCTCGTTCAATGTACATCGAAGTTTCAGCGACGGGATCTCGCCGGCGTGCCTGAAGCTTGGGCCCTAATGTTTTCAGACTTAAGGATAAATGTCTTAGTAAAAATATCTAAAAAGTGGAATGTTAAACGTAATCCCCTAAACGATTAGCGACTACAACCTACAAATACACTGACCTCTAATCAAAACTTACTCACCAAACAAGGGGGAAAAGTAATGGTGTTATGTTTATACCCTCCGTTAAAGGCTCAAACATTGACCTCATAGTGCATTAAATTGCCAGCTAAATTTTGTAATTTTTTTTTGCTACATTGCTACTCTTGCCAATTAGTTCTTAGTTTAAACAAATACTGTACATTGACTGTTGCATTGTAGAAATATTTAATTATTAAAAAAAACCCGCCCACGTATCAATGCGCGTGCGCAGGGAGCCTTCGATGGCTCGATAACTGTCAGACGCCCCCATGGACGGTACAGCTGCCGTTCGTATTATTTACGGTAAAACGATGGCATACGACTCCATTCGTTCATCATCCTCTGTATCACGCACACCAATATCTAAACTTCCAGGATAATGATTATCCTCCATTTTTGATACATAAACATCGACGTTTTTTAAATAAAAATGTCTCCATCGACAATTTATATAAACTATATGGCGTAAGTAAAAACTAGAACTATTTCTTGGTGGAGGTCTCCATAGCCCGAGGCTGCGGTATCACCACAGTATCCACTTCCACTGTCCAAACAGTCGTTAGCAAACATTACTGCGTTCCGGTTTGAGGGGGTGTTATAGTTACTGAGATTAATAGGATAACGAGACTTAATATTTTGTCTCATAGCGAAGAGCACAGTGTGGCGCAGTGTATATAATCTTAACTAGCACCACTTTGTTATGGGTATTTGTATCACTTATGATCGAGAGGCATATACTTCCAATCAGTCTTCAATTTACAACAACCACTGTTTCCCTAAGTTACTCAGCACTTTAATTGTAGGGTTAAAACTGTTTTTTTATTAAGTTACCGATGCCATACTAATAGGGGAGGTTTTTTGTAGTTTGATGGTGTAAGTGGAGGCAAATATTGGCGTGCGTGATTTTATGTTTGTAAGTGCTAGTTAGTGACTGAGGTCGCCGTTAGTGTTCACTACCCCCGAGGGGGTGCGTTGCGCGAGGCTACAGGCAGTAGCCGGTAGGCATGGCCACTCGTCAGTTGAACAGGTCCGGTGGAAAGTTGTTCACCTCCGCCTGCTCCAGTACTGGCATACCCTCGATGTTGTAAGACACTCTTATCCGCAGTCGCAGCGGTGTCTGAGAAACAACGGTATTGTTAAATTAAGCAGAGAAAGTCAACAATTATTATATAAATTAATTTGAGGAATCTGAAAAAGACTGTTCCAATGATGTTATAATTAATTGTCTCACTGAAGGAATGGTAATCACTTGCTATTTAACACAACTGGTTCTTCGTTTCATTCCAAGGCCATAAAGAATTTAGATAGTATATTCATAGAGAATCTTTCGACAGCCAGTGGGTTCAAAAGAAAATAAATATTTATATATTTATTATTGTATATATATCCTTACCCTGGACGGGTTGGTGATTTTGAGTACTTGCGTGATCTCGCCCTGTGGCGTCAGCACTGTGCCCGATGGTGACATCATGTCCAATCGGAATGTCTGTAGAAAAAAAATTGTTTTATATGTACAATTAATATATCGCCAATTTTTTTTTTATGTACAACTGACCGTCTTTAGTTTCGGTAATGTCCGAGGGTCATGATCTTATTTGGAGTGATGGATCTGTTACACTTGGTAAAAGAAGCAGTGGTTACATATTGGCATTCAGCTTGAAATTGTCTAACTTTAAATGGTGTTGTTTGTACCGAGTTGAAAAGTGGTGAAGTTCACTCTTACTATCCCAGCTCCTACATGAATGAATATAGAATGCAGCACATCATATCACATAAAGTATTTTGTTTGGTTATCATTCGTTTTGTTAGTTCCAGTTTTTCGTGGAACATTACAAGAGATGTCCAGCTGTGGACAACCAGCGGTTTAGGTGATGTTAGTGGAGATACACATTGTTATATAAAAGATACATCTATAGAATTGCTAAATTCTATGTTTCGCCATTATGAAATCATCATCATCATTGTCAGCTCTTGTTTATCCACTGCTAGATAAAGGCCTTCTCGCATGCACCCATTTCCGACCGCCCTAATGATGTCGTCGGTTCATCGGGAGAAAGGGCGTCCTACACTTCTGCGTTCTGTACGCGACCTCCACTCCAAGACTTTCCTCTTCCATTGGTCGTCACTGACACGATAGACATGGCTGGCTCACTGCCGCTTCAGCTTGAAAATTTTGAGAGCTACGTCGACAGCTTTAGTTCTCTGTCGAATTCCTTCGTTCCGGATTTTGTCCCTTAGAGAAATGCCAATCATAGCTGTCTTCATTGCTCGCTGTGCTACTTTGAATCGGTGGACTAGCCAGATGGTCAGGTGCCATGTCTCTGCGCCGTAAGGGACATTATGAAATACTATTATAATTTTCATGATTCCTTCATTCAATACAATATATATGGTCTTCTGTATGTCACTTACCCTGGGCACAGCGGCCTGGAACAAGAAATCTGTGAGTGCAGCCCGCGCGGTGGACCCGGCGCGCATTGTCAACGTCGCGGTGTCTCCCCCGGCCATACCCCCGCGACTCACTGCCAGGTCCACCCGCAGTCCATTGCGCTCGAGCGCCGTCACTATTGTCTCTGCAACAAAATGGACCTCTGGATAATGGACATTATCATCAGTGGCGATTAGACATCTACAGCTTAATGTAGAGTGCTCTCCAAAAAATCTCCAAAACAAAACTTCAGACATTTGCGAGATTTAATTCAATGTTAACCTTATACAGCCCTTTTAATGTTCACACTTATTCAGAGCCAATCCTCACGAGACAGCGTCGAGGTCCATTAATCACTATCTTCCTAGCCAACAGTCCGATGGACGTCAAATATTCCATGAAAGACATTCATTGGAACAAGTCAGTTTCTTTATAATGTTATCCTTAACAAGAATCTCAAAGATAAATCCGCCTCTTTGATACGTAAAGCGCGTATGAACATCCTACAATCTGATCTATCACAGCTTCGATGGAAACTTGACCTTATAAAATAATAAAGTTTATATAACTTATATTAATATACCTGGTTGTGAAATCGGTGCTGTGGGTTGTGGTGTTGAGAAAAGTCCGTCTAATAACAGGTTCGATGCTGGCACACTGTTAACCACAGGAGTTGGAGCATTCGTTGGTACACTTGGTGTGCTTAGGTCTAGACCGCTCAACAGATCAAGTATGTCCTGAAACAAGATCGAAATCATTAAAGTTTTAATTATTCTTCTATCTCTAACATAGGGCGATGGTAGCACCATTTTTCAGATTCACATGGACAGCTTGTACTATCTCCATACAAGCTAAAATCCATCCAGAGCAACCCGTATATCCAGTATACATTATATGATTATATATAGATATGAAAAAAAAACTCGATTTTGAAATATTTGTTTCACACATATTATAAAAGCCAGTACAGACTTACGTTGCTAGTGGTTGTGTTGTTGTTGGTGGTCACAGCAGGTGGCTCGTGCTCCGCGTCACCGTTGGGCAGAGGTTCGGATCCAATGATAAGATCTAGGAGCGCATCCTAAAAGATAATGAAATAGTTACTAAGGTCATTTGACAACAAAAAAAAAGTTGTTAAGAAGTGAACATGGGCGATATTGTGTATTTTTGTTTCTGTTAAATAGCTGAACTACTTTTGTTTTTTTGCAGAGACTCTGAACTAGTTTTCATGGGTTTCTGTATGTTTGTGTAGCTATGTGTGTGCACACCTGTTCCGGTCGGTCGGCGCGCTGCTGCGGCGCGTCCGTGGGCGCGTCGGGCTCCACGTCGCTGTCGTCGCGCGCCTCCCCGCTGGGCGCCTCCATCGCGGGCATGCGCTCCAGTAGCGCGGGCCGCAAATGCGCGTATTGCCTATACCATGACAATTTGTTAACAGTTAAATCTTTACAGTGAAAAAATTATGTTTTTTTTTACCAAACAGGAAATGTTACTGTTTAGGTACGATTATTGGATTAATTAAAACCGCAAAGCGATGTGCTAAATATAGTACAGTGTATGTTATTTTAATTAGCGGCAGATAGCATACAATCAGGTGAATGTCACACTTATCTCTTCGCCGTGATGGTTAAAAATAGTTGTAGAATTATAAAAAAAGGGAACATGTTGAAAAGGACCTGTGATAAAGACATATCGTATGCGCGTTCTCACAGGACACATACTTTTCGGGACGAAAGACGACACATAAAATTCATAAATTCAAAGAAAAAAGACAAGTAGAATTTTCATGTTATATTATTTATGAATAAATTCTAATTGTAAAACGTATAATTAAAAGCTAGATTGTTCTAAATCTAACGAACGTCATATGATATAGTACGTTACCTGTACAGCTGCGACAGCTCAACGCCTCTTTGCTGCAGTTCTATATGGATGTGAGAGCCGAAAGTGTCGATAATAACGCGTATTTTACTGAAAAAAATAAAAATTTAATAATTTTTTTCGCAATAGGAATCGTCAAAATATAGAAATTTTATTGTGTATTTCAAATACTGTATTAAAAAATAATATATGTTTTACTATTTAGGTTTTCACACTTAAGGCAAAGACAATAAGGCTTTGTATTGATTAAATAATTAAGAACCGTTCCCTTTTAAAAGTGGGTATGCTGTAAGTATATTTATTAAATGAAATCAAAATGAAATCAACCGACTCCTGACTAGGTCTGGTGGTGAATCTTGTGGAGAGCTTGGCCAGTGACAGCAGTAAATACTCCTTCGTGGTAATGGAGAGCTGCGTCGACCACAACAGTTTCTGGTATATATCAATCACATACTCCTCCGAGGGACGGATGAACTCATCTGAAAATAAAATGAAAATTACTATAAAGTTAGTTATAACAGGTCTCTTTATAACCCTTTGCACTCTAGCCTAGTAACTCGTGGAGGATACCATTAACTCCAGCACTATATACATAAGTTACAAGTATATATTTACCAGTGATATAAAAGAAAAATGGAGTTGTTGTAATAAAACAAAACATTTATTTCTTAGCTATTTTATAAAAAAACATATTCTAATTAATATTATAAAAGAAAAACATTAATTTTAGGGCTTAATTATGAATTGCAGTCAAAATAGTATGTATGCTCCTAATTTTAAACATAATACACAATGACATAGCGGTAGAGGATATGGACACTGAATATAGTATATAAATAAAAAAAGCATATTAAACTATAGAAAAAACCTCTTACACATTACACTACAAGCCAGTAGACATAGCATGAAGTAGAATATTTATATAACATTAATTAGTCTTACCAAAGCCATCTTCATCCACCATAGATATTGCATTACTGGCTTCAGACACTAACAGGTCTCCATACTCTCCGACCGTCCATGCAGCAACCTGAAATTGTTAAAACATCTCTAATTATCTACCAGATTATCATCAGTAATCATTTTATTAATTTAAATAAAAAAAACCTCGGTTCATAAAATACACTTTCTCTCCATCAGCAGACAGACGTCCACTGCTGGACATAGACCTTCCCCTAAGATTGCTATATCTCTCGCTGCCCGCATCCAACGGCTTCCCGCGACTTTCATTTTTAGGGGTTTATATTTTTAGGGGTTTTAGGCTATTTCCCACCACGCTGGCCCAATGCGAGTTGGTGGGAGCCCGAGCCTCGTTTGTTGACTAGTAGTGTGCACCACGAGCAGGCGAGGTTGGCTTGGGTCCCGTGAGTTGTTGTGCGAGACCCTTTACAGCCCCTATGAAATACACTTTAACATTACTAAATTAAATTTTTTATGTCATATATCATTAATAAAAGCTGGTTAACTTAGTGATTTAATTGAGCTTCCGGTGAAGGAGAACATCGTTAAGAAACCGGCATGACGGCGGTTTTAAACGGGTATCCGGCAACCAGACACCAGTACACAGTAACAGAACAGGATTTGATAAAACTTATAAAGCGTTATGCACACACTTGCACTAGTGGTTGCTTTTCAGTGGCATCCCCGGAGACAGCAGAACGCTCCAATGACGTCCAGAGCCGCATCGCTGCATACGCCTGTCTCTCGGTAGGCGCTGCGGAAATTATTTGTATGGTGCTGGAGACTGTGTCATCGCGAAGATAGTTACCTGCCTGTTAAGAGAAAGTAAAGAAAATCAGACCGCACACTATGAAACAGTACCAGTAAGGTATATCTGCATTCAAGGACTTTGATGAAGGGGCTTCTTATCCGTGATCTCATATTCGTTGTAGCACAGCAAAGGAGTTAGAGAGAGCTATGGTCATCCTGGGGATGTGCTTAAATATAGAGTAGTGAGGGGCATACCAGTGCATACTACAGGAGATCAAGGAGCGATTCAAATTGAGGATGAGCAATCAAGATAGTGGAAATCATACATAATTTCTGACTTCCTCCAGATGTATCTTTAGAAGCACCAGTACAAGTTGGTAGGCAAACAACTTAAATCAATTTTCATTATTTAAGATCTACTTGTGTCGTCTCTTTTATAAAAAAAAAAATAAAAAAAATAAATAAATCACATTTGTAGTTCACCTTGAGCAGTAATCTGAACAGCGTGTCAAGGTGCCATTTGCTAGATGGCGCGTAACGTTCCGCCGCCAGCACCATTGCGCTGGAACAGTGGGCCTTGAACTCGGCGTCGGAGCGCTCGAGGAAACTGAGCAGCTCCTTCATCATGGCGCGAATGTTCTGGCTGTTCATCAGCGCGAACGAGAGTTCCATAGCGCGCCGCCGGATCGAAACATCCGGATCCTGAAACAATTAAAATGAATACATATTAAATATATTTTATATACACGTACTTATAAAATTTTGTAGTCATAGTTATAATATCGGGTGTAAGGGGTCCCGCATAACAATTCAAAGGACTAAAGCCAACCTCACCAGCTCGTGGT
Organism: Ornithoptera alexandrae; assembly: GCA_029030555.1. Lineage (NCBI taxonomy): Eukaryota > Metazoa > Arthropoda > Insecta > Lepidoptera > Papilionidae > Ornithoptera > Ornithoptera alexandrae. Next base: position 2,140,397 of record JARDVY010000037.1, on the reverse strand, counting down.
GCACCCTGCTAAGCAACAAACGAGGCTCTGACTTCCACCAACCCGCATTGGCCTAGCGTGGTAAAAAAAGACCCAAATCCTCTCAATATGTACTTCTACAGACGACTCCTAGTCCCCGGTGGTTTTGCGGGCTGCACAGGATCAATCGATGTGGAGACCTTTGAAGGAGGCTTATGACTAGCTTATATATTATAATATAATTTAATTTAACAGTTTATTTAAACCACGTTAATCTGGTTTATAAGGCGGCCATACGTGCAATACGTCTTAAAGAGTCGCGGATTCGTTCCTCATCGATCATGTGCTTCCGGTCAAGGAAAACATTGGAATCCCTGCGAATGTTGTCTTTGATCTACTTCTAGCCTTGTTCCTCACATTCCTCTCTGCCAAACTTATTTTCTTTACAATTCCTTCACTCCTTGATCTGTAAGACTTTGGAAAGAGCTTCCACCTAATATACAGGCAGCTTGCAGTAAAGCTTCCTTTAAGCCAAGGTAGGAACACTATGTGACTCCAAGGAACATCCTTTTCTTTTTCATTTCCTGGTCTAGTGTCAGCATATATAATATTTATTATTATAAATTTAATTATAATTCAATAACATATTCATAATATGTATCTACCTTTTTACACTTGGACTATTCTCCACCCAAGCTGTTGCTCTCTGCTCAATTCTAGGGTAGATGAGGATAGAATGCCATCAGGCACTAAGTCCGCCTTTTTTTATTTTTTTTGTTTACAAATAAGTTTTTTAAATAAATAAATAAAATAATTAAACCATCCTGAGATAACCGACATGTTCTAAAAACAATAGCTTTTGTTAATATGTCTGTCTATCTCCTTGTGAAAGCATAAAGAGGGTTGTTTATTTATTTATATATCAGTTTATAATTTATATAGCTTATATACATATGTAAATCGAAATTCAATATATATTGTTGTGGAAGAAATAAGTTAGTTAAAGTAAAACTTTGCTTATATCAAAAATAAAATAAAGACAAAATATAAAGAAAAGTAGAGTAAGTTAAGAAATCTATTGAGCTGATGGTTGCTCACTGATAGTAAGTCTCTGATGCCAGAGACCATCTTAGTATGGATTTACCGCAGCGTCTATTTCAGCAGCCAGACAATGTGCAACTATAACTGTGTTCCGGTTTGAAGGGCGCTGTAGTTATCTAGTGTAATTACTGCGGTAACAAGACGCGTCTTATGGCTCAGGCGACGAATGCAATGTGGTGCAGTATATACCATCCTAACTAGCGCCACGTTGTTATGCGCATGCGCATTACCTACCATCAGATGAATTTCCTGCTCGTCGCGTCGCTTAATTGGATTAAAAAAAAAATGATTCCGATTATGATAATTACCTTCAAACATTCCAGTATAGTGGTCCTATGTCTCTGTACAGCTGACGTGTCTACGTGTACAGTCCTGAGCAGCGTGTTCAGCGCCACGTATCTGATGTTCTTGTCGTTGTTCAGCAGGAACCTGCCCAGTATGTTGATGGCGAGGACACGCAAGCTGCTCTCGGATTTGATGTCCATTATGGAGAGTACGGTTTCGTACAGTATGGTGTTGCCAACGTTTTTACTCGTTTCGGTGTTGGTCGCGACCTGGGCTAGTATGTCGTTCATCGCCTCGGACGCCTCCGCGTCGTTTTTGCCCAGAATTCGTAGCAGACGCAGTATTTTCACCTACAAAATGTACGCTTCTGTTTATTCGCAAATAAACTTCAAAATTACTAATTTACCTCAAGTTTGTTAGATTTAATACATTATCTATTTGGACCTCTTAATATAGTATCACTATGAAACATTACTTTGATAATAGTAATTATTATGCGTTTATTGTATATATGGAAGTTTATATTTTAACAAAAAAAACAATAAAACTTAAGATTCCTCCTTTTGCTGTAGTCAATAAATAAAAATGTATATGTTATGTTAGTGTAAGACAATAAGGAAGAATATGACTTTGTTCTTTCTTATTACTAATGTAATTCCCTTACTCATCATATAGGCTAAATCTCTGTGTAGTTTTCTTCAATGGATCTTGGACCCTTTCAGTTAAGGGCTCTTTATGGTAAACAATATTTTATCCAAGAATATTTACAATTAATAACTTCTTTAAATGAACTTTATATAATATACAAAAAGTTTATATAACAATTACATATCAAGGTTACAGTTGCATAAGAATTTCCTATCCGTTTCCTAAATGGTGAGGAAATATAATTAATTCCATAAAAATCCAAACCTGCAGAAACGGATCGGAGATACCGCTGACGTCGTGCTCAGGCGAATATCCGGCCAATATAAGATTCTTCAATATTCTCACCAGATTTGGAACAATCTAGAAGCAAACAATAACTTTTATAACAATTAAAGTGAAAAAGCTTCAACAACATTGCCCAAATACATAAAGCCAAAATATAATTTAACATTGATATACTGTTGATCTAAAATCCAGGCAGATTCGCGTTACGAATTCTAAATACTTGATAGTGAATTTAAAAAAAAAAAAAAGGATACAGCATCTCGCAATCAATCGTACCAAAGGCGTAAATTTTTGTTTTAGGGCAATACATTAAAAAGTAAAAATTGTTAAAAAAAAAAACCTTAACCACTTAAATTAATCCGAAACCATTGTGATTTCAAAAGTTTGGTGGTTGTTATACACTACAACAAATCTAGTAATACAAAATTCCAAATTACACGGGTAACAAAGAAACGATAAATTATAATACTGTGTGCCAGGTTCAGCGTGGCACATCTTAAGCACATACTCTTTTAATTATATGCTTAATTACTATAATATAAATACGATACTGAAAGCCCCAAAATACCATCTCCAGTAGTGTCAAAAGCTTTACAAGTGACGTTTGTATTACATACTACTTCAACAGTAAGAAATTCTATGTCTAGGTTAATTTTACCATCTCAGACCACATCAACATTTAACACCAAATGGAATCTTTCTCTATCTGGGGTCGTTCCCTCATGTCAGAGGATCGTGGTTGTTGTCTGGAGCGGACGATCTGCTACCATCGGTTCCTGTCTAGCGCATCTCTAACAATTGTGGGCAATTCGGAGCACGACGAGTCTTTAATCTGATTGATCCGTCTTGTTGATCCTTTGCCTTCGGTGTTCCCAACTACAATTAGTTTTTCCAGACAATCGTCGCCTCTGCGCAATGTGTGGCCGAAATACATAAGGATGTGTTGCTGGCATGTGGTGGACAAACGAGTTTTTATTCGGAGCCGAGTCAGGATCTATGCATTATTGCGTTTCTCTGTTCAAGGTATCTTTAGCATACGCCTCCAGCACCACATCTCGAATGCATCAATCTTTTGTCTCTCTCTAGCAGGGATTATCCACGTTTCCACACCACACAGGAAGATAGGGAATATCAGAGCTCGAACTAGTTTGATCTTAGATGATCGAAGTGAGATATGGGACAACTATCATGAGAAGAAGTCTATAGTAAATTCTACATGTAGATAAATGATCATACATCATCAAATGTAAATTATGAAATATTAAAAAGAAGTATAAAGTATGTTTTAATAAATCATAATTTTAGTAACTACAAGCCGATAATGCTACAGTACGCTGTCACTTTATTTTTGACGTCCACGTTACTAATGAATATTAAAAGATTTATAGTTAAATCTAATCTAAAGTATGTTAAGTTAATAATGGAGACTTGTAAAACTTTCGACTGCAAACACATAAACGGATACAAATTAACCACCATATAATATATAACATTCATGCGAATAACGACAATAGGGTGAAATTGCACCAAATGTATTAGATATCAAGTTTCTCTATAACAAATTTTGGTTGCCGTTTATAAAAAAAAAACCAACATTAATATGATTAAAGGTATATGATATGCTATATACATCGACGATCCGGTTCATTTTTAAATGGCGAGACGGTGACTAACAGGTCGTTGAACCCGGTTCGGTTTGCGTGTCGGATTGTCGATGCGGTTCTCTCGTGGTCGTTTTGCCTTTACTTCCATTGTTCAGCTTTGTATATATCAATTGGTATAGCAGTGTAAGTAACAAAGTCCCAAATGGGACTAAAATAATTTTTATCACTGTGTGCAATGTCACCATATTGAACGTACAAAGTGCAAGGATCAGCGTTTGTGATTACCTCGCGCTGTCCGCTCTCCTACGGGACAATAATAACATATTAGTATAGCAATCACTTTTTTATATGTATTATATATATATAATTAAATATATTATGCCCTGGATTATTAAAAAAAAATTATAACATTTTTTTTAATAGTAAAGACTGATTGAAAAAGTTTAAATAGAAATAATTTAAGGTAAGGTAGGGTAAGTAATAAGGGTAATATTTCGTTCATTTGTTCGAGAGACGCTCGCTAATAATGATTATATACACTGCACCACATTATGCTCGTCTTGAGACGCAAAATGTTAAGTCTAATATCAATAGCTATAACACTCTTCAAACCAGAACACTAATGTTTAGACACTAACGGAGCTGCGGTGGTACTTACCGTCGGAGATCCCAGGCAACAAAGTTCTAACGTCAGTTATAACGTTATAGAACTAGAAAAGTATATTAAGCCAACAACTCAAAAGAAAATACTTTTGCATTTATAATACATATATATATTTAGAGTTCCCTTTTGAGATAATACTTCCAATTCCCTTTGGAGATATATATGTATATCTCCAAAGGGAATTGCGGGGGTGTTACGGCCAGCAAAACGGTCGGGGGACACTTAGTATACATTTATTTGTTTATATATATAACTGGCCGTAACACCCCCGCAATTACCATAAGAAGGAATTGTGTAAAATACATACTTAGCTGACCTCTAAATGGCAGAACCAATATCTTTAACGAGTTTTATCTCCATCCGTATATATACAAATATAAGTAGTGCTGACTGTATAAGTTCATGAAATGTCATAACATGAATAATTATATCAGGTGATGGAGTAACAAGTTTAATACCTATGTGATTTAGAAAAAAAAATTATGTAAACACCTTTCATCCATATCTTAGATATGACGAATGCAATTTTTATCGACTTTTGTATAATGCCTTCATTGTTCGCATCGTAAATTAAAATTATAAGGCATTATATGATACCTATTTCAATGACTAGTATCTATTGTATTATTCACCTTAGTTGTAGTGTTGTAACAGTGTTCCCTAATACAATAGAAAGCTAAAGCTTTGTTTGTCCATCACTTAATCCAAAGATGGTATATCTCGATGGCGCACATGTACTTGGCTCTCGGTAGATAACTATCTACGGTGACTTCTAGCAAAGGTGGTTAACCAGTAACAATAGGAAAGTGAATCATAACGACTTTTTCTATTTTTTTCTTACGAACAGAGGAGACGTTAATTCTAGTTACTCCAGTAATTTCTTTAGCTGAAACTACCACCGTAACATCTACTTTTGCCGACACTAGGTTTTGGTGGACGGCCTCTGACAACAGCGACCCACCAGTTAATCTGGCGGAAATAATGTAATAAGATAAGTAATAAAGCAAAGACTGATGTAAAAGGATACTAGCAATTCCATTCTAGTGTATATTAACTTTTGATCTAAATCTTGCTATAACACAAATTTCTACTATATTATAATAGCAGCTGTTCTTCCACTTTGCTGGCTGTAATACCCTCGCAACTCCATTTGGGCAAGAATTTTTTTAAAATCCATTCTTTCCTGACCTCTAATTGGCAGGAGCAATGTGTACCAGATTTAAAGTATTTACGTGTAATAGTTTCTGAGGTCTGGTGATGAGTATTAACTCATTGAGTTTTTAGATATCCTCTGTATTTATTCTACTAACCGTTCCCCGCACCCTGCGCTGACCGTAACACATTCGCAACTTCCTTTGCTATAAATAGCTGTGGATCGAATTGGTTTTCTCAATCTTATCGCCAAATTTCAGTTTGAAGAGGGTAATGATGATGACGAATATCCTTAAGGAGTAACATTTCGTATAATCCAAACGACTTACACTCGACAAATGGAATATTCTTAACAAATTTTAAACCAGAGATATCGTGACGAGTCTCTACGTAGGTGGAAATCTTATATATATATTTATAAATAGATAATCATCACCATCATTATCAACCGATAGAAGCCCACTGCTGAACATAGGCCTCCCCCTAAAATCTCGACATCGATCGGTCTCGCATTGTTCGCACCCAGTAGGTTCCCGCGATTCTCACCAGATCGTCGGTCCACCTTGTGGGAGACTTCCCTATCGGCCGTCGGCCCTGAGCAATGTGCTCACTCCCACTTAAGTCTAGCAATTTTTTTGGCTATATCGGTGACCTTAGATCTTCTGCGGATCTCCATCATAATAGATAATCACAATTTTTTTATTGGAAATACAAAACATACGAAAAGGTGTATTACGTACATATATAAATTATTTTGTAGTGAATGTGTTATTGTGGACCAATGTGATGGTAAGAATATGAACAAAGAACATATGTGTAGGTTTTACGTTTTCATTAAACCCACTTATCGTGCAAGGCCCGTTTGGCACATAACAATTGTATTTATAACCGATGAATAGTTAGCGATAAGCGATAAAGTAAACAGGTATTGTGTCAAACACAGCGCGATAAGGCACAGTGGCGGTGACGAGGATATTTACATAGGCGCACTTGCGGCGGAGACTTACCAGCTACATTACAGCATCGTAACAATTTCACATCGAATGAGCACAGATTACCCAATAACAAATGGAATCTTAATAAAAACTCATATGGCGGTGACAATAAAATGCAATAGACAGTTTTGATAATGTCAGTTGTTATATTTAACATTCTTCAACGAAGCGATGAGATGAACGAGACGTTCACCTGATGGTAAGCGATGCCCATAACAACGTGGCGCTAATTGAGATGGTACACACAACACATTATTTTAATCATCTTGAGACGTAAGTTTCGTTATCGCAGTAGTTTAGCTACGGCGTCATATAAACCGGAACACTATAATATATTTGTACAGTAGTTTGTACGCAGAAACAGACGCTGGGATGTCACCTAAATAGACGCCCTCTTGCAAAGGAGACTTATCACCAGTAAACCGTAAATAATTAACTCCAACCGTTTAAACTTATTAAGCAAACCGAAATCTCGTAATAAAATCTTTTTAAAAAAAATTATGTTGCAGGTGAGTATGATATAGTGACGATCACTATGACACGATTCAAGCGACCAATAAGAAGATAAAGATGTATACGCAAATGATCTATAACGTTTCTGGCTGAAAACGTTATTGATCCTTTAAGCTGAAGATTATTTATTTACTTCATCAAACTAACGAAATATTAGATTTATCACAAATATAATACATTTTATGTATTAACATCAGCCGATAGACGTTCACTGCTGGTCATAGGCAACGATCTCCCCATTGATTAGACCCGCGTAGCCTACATCCACCGGATCGCCTTGTGAGGTATCCTCCCAACACTCAAGAACCTTACTGCTACATCAGCCGTTAGTCCTCCATTTTATGTATATAAATAAATCCTATATCAACAATAGTTGTTTTCCAGTCGCTTTGCCGGTCGTAATATAAAATTAGACTTGAAATTTTTCTGAAATTTTCCTTAAGAGCAACCACAACCGCAAATGACTTACTATAGCAACCGCATAAATGATGCCGAATGAAAATGTTATGTTATGAAAGTGTTAATGTTGTATGATATTTAAAAAATAAATTGCTTATAATCATTTACATATTATTCCGCGTCGACACGTTCACTAGTTTTCACGTGATTGGCGAACAAAAGAAATCTATTTTCATTATACGTAAATAGATGTCTATACCTATGAAAGACATGTATTTGTATGGAAACGGTCGAGCTTAGTACTATATTTACTTAAAGATTACCCACGATATAACAGAAGTAAGATTGAAAGTGGTTATTTTTAAATCATCATCACCAGCCGATAGAAGTCTACCGCTGGACATAGGCCTCCACCAAAGATCTCCACATTGATCGATCCCGCGCTGCTCGCATCCAGTGGACTTCCGCGATTCTCACCAGATCGTCGGTGCGTTATTTGTAATTACTTGCAAGGGATTCGAACCCAAGTTAATCCTGTACAGTACAGTAGGTAAGTTAAGTTGGAACTACCTGTACATAAGTTGTGAAGCAGTATAGGCGTGCGGTAGAGCTGGCCCGAGCTGGGTTAGTGGGTCGCTTAGATTACTTTAAATAAATTGCCAGCGAATCCACTGCGGCAAATCATTTATACAAATTGTATTATTTATTGCAGATAACCATCTAATTAGCCGTAGTTTTTAATTAAGGGGAAATTTTCAGATTCCCTATTCAAATTTAAAAAGTATATATGTATAAGTTTTTGTATCAGATTTTACAATTTACTATTTATGCGGTTTTTTTTTAAAAATTAAAGGGGTTCCCGAACAACAACCTCACCTGCTCGTGTTGCACCCTGCTAATCACCAAACAAGGCTCTGGCTCTCACCAACCCGCATTGGGCTAGCGTGATGAGAAATGGCCTAAATCAACCCATGTGAATCTTCGATAGTGTGGGAATCTTTGCGGAGGCATATGTTTAGTGGTGGACGTCTATTGGCTGATGATGATAATGATGAATCGGACAAAGGAATTAATATAGTAAAATGAACGTTGAATCGTGGATTGATATACCTGTCTGATAGTAAGGTATATACACTACCATTAGGTGTGCCCTTTACTATAAAATATAGTCCTTTCCGAATGGGTTCTGAAGACATTTGTATGCTTTACATTTTGGAGAGCGGTCATCATCATCATAATGAGATGCCTTCATTCAACTGAAGTTGAGGAAACTTATCAGGTCTTCAGGGCGAAGGATATTCGTTCGCTTAAAAATAGGAACTTTTGTAAACCATAATCATCATAATTAGGTGACCTCTTCAAACTGAAGTTTAGCGATCAGATTGAGAAAACCAATTCGATCCTCAGCTTTTCATTTTTAACTGATGGTATTTAACCTCGGTCCACTCCTTTGCCTGTGTGTAAAACTTGTACGCGCTATAATCCTCTCGAAGAGACATTGGTACGGTCCCTACTGAGCGCGAGTTTCCGGTAAAGAAAACATTTAAAAAAAACTGGCGTTATACATGGGCAAAGGTTTCTAATTATGAGAGAAGGCGCCGAGTCCCAGCAGTGGGAAATTTAAGAATACTGTTAACTGTCATTATGTTATAAAACACAGGAAAATGTGAACTGTGATTTTAAACTCAGACCAACCCAAAAATATTTATATATAGTATGTAATTGTATAGCGGAGTCCTGAAAAAGTATTTTTCTAGACTAAACTGAATACATCAAAATAAAATTAACGAGTAATTGGAGTAAAGAAAATGTAAGTTGTAACTAGCTGAAAGTGGGGTAGGACTAAACTAAGTCCAGCTCACCAAGAACCTCAGAAACAGGTCCATTCACATTGACCCTGGCACGCCTTTTTTTGTTTGTTTCGGTTGGGAAATCTTCGAAAAGATGCTCTGGCTTCTGGGGGGATGTCAGAGTTATGTGGAGATTTTTACTCACTAAAACCCCCTCGCTGGTCACCTTTGGAGTTTGGAGGTCATGAGATCTCAGTTCGGAACACAACCGGGGTCCTACCAACCTCGTGCGTACTACTTCAATGACCGGAGACCACGTCCAGCCATTGTTCTTGTCAGGGTCGTTTAGAAGGCGATGAGAACCCCCATTCTGAATGCCAACGACCCGACACTAGCCCGCCTAGCCCATCTAGACCGGTACATTTCTAATAGTTTCGATCACGCAATTTCATCGCTTTTTACCATTATCGATTTACTTTTAACGACGTTCGTGTATCGATTTATGAGTCATGCCGATCGCTAGATAACGCACCACGTACTTAGTAAGAAGCAGAGTAGTGACGGGTTTTTAAGGAAAAACTATAGTTTATCATTACGATTACTTATTAGTAAGTCTGTTCGAGGCACGCTATCAAACAGCAGTGTGCAAACATTACTGTGTTCCGGTTTGAATAGTGCTGTAATTAGTGTCATTACTAAGGTAACGAGACCTAACATCTTAACTCTCGAGGAGACGGGTACAATGTTCTGCTGTGAATGTCATCCTAGCTAGCGCCACGTTGTTACAGGCAGACGTATCACTTACCATCCGGTGAACATCCCGCTCGTCCAGTCGCCACGTACAATAAAAAAAAGTTAAACATTAAAACACCTTTACATGCAGTTTTTTTAGTTTAAACTTTATTTTAATTCGTTCAGTTACGTTTTGACATTAGTTATTTATTTTAGTTAAAAATAACTATTGCATTTATTTGTGTCTACGTAATACCCATACAAATATAAGTCGGTTAGAAATTTCTAGAGAATTGCTGTTATTCAGATCTATTGAATAGAAACGATGATGAGGACCTATTGATCCTTTCATTGGAAAGGCATGATCGATTCATTTTAAATAAATGAATATATAATTTCAGTTAAGCTTATATTACAGTAATATATATATGAGAATAAACACTACGAACCTTTTTGAAGTGATTGAGCGTGTCGGGGCTGTTCTCGCACATCTCAGTGATGAGTGTCACGCCGGTGATGAGGACACCTGTTCGGAAAAACGATACATTTATATCATCATAAACAGTTCGTAATGTTACAGAACAATATATCGTAGTTATAGAAAGTATGCTATTTTATTGGTACTGATTGGGATGTTTACAATGCATTGTATTCGTCCTTTGTTATGGTGGTGCAGTGGATAACCGTTTGCCTAAGTAATCATGGTACGACTTCGGCGCCACATGTCGATGAGATTAGTAATGCTTCCCCATTACCTCATTGTCGCTTAACACCATGTGAAATTAAGGTCAGATACGTGTTTACTCATCCAGTCCTGCCGTCTTGGGTTAGTAAGAATAATACTGAGGTAAGAACCGCCTGTCATAGAAGGCAACTAAAAAGTTCTTGGGGTTCGCGAGCCTTGAGCATGGGAGTCTCACAGCCCAATTTTAGCAAGGCCTAGAACGACGGCTAATATAATGTTTTTATTTATTAAAACTGTGGGCAAATGAGCGAACAGTTCATCTGGTGGAATGTGATCACTGACGCCCATGGACATTCGCAACACTAGAGGGGTTGCAGCTGCATTGCCGACCTTTAAAGGTGACGGTGTTTTTCTATTTGCCGTTGCACAGTGTAGGTATTAAGGAGAGCCTTTCCCTTCTTTGGAATATGCTGGTGCGTTACGTAGGTCATCCCAGAGCCCCTCCAAACGCATTAAAGGAGGCCACCGAGGAGGTTCAGTAAGTAATAATCCCACATAATCCTGCCTTCCTCCATTAAAAGACAACTTTTTATAAGCTAATCATAAATTACAAGTAAGATTAAGTAGTTCATAATAACTCTTCAATATAAGTATAGACTGTAATTAAAGAAGTCTGATCGGATAAGATTATAGTTCATAGAATTGGTCAGTTATCCGTATTGAAAGACTATGGGATAAAAAATCAATGGTAATTTTATTAGGTTGGTTTTTTATGTTACATATCAGACGGCTGCAGTAAATCAGAGGGGCCACGTCGAGTCATCCATTCACAAGGTAAACAGACCGCAACTCGCTCTCCACACATCAATTGTCGCCATTAAATGTAACGGCGCCTCTGTTCGGCGACTTTCGACCTTATCACGTTGTAATAAGTGTAAATGAGCGCATCACCCCATTACATTAGGCTGAAATTGATACTGGTACGTTACGTGGCGATTGATAATATTGGATAGTAGATTATTGCTGGTAGGCAATTGTCGCGTAAATTTACTTGTGGTTATTTAGAAACCTCAATAAAATGGATAATACAGAACAACACGATTGAAAAAATTTATGGGACTAGTCTGTACTGATAATCCATAAAAATAATACACACCATGATTCTTCTCCGTAAGCAGACTTCTCGTTGCGGGCAGAAACATCTCCATGAGATCAGGCACTCTCCGTATGATCCTGAAAGCGCAGAGTGCGGCCTTCTTTTTGATATACGCATTTGGTGACTTTATCAGCCTCTCAACCTCGGAAGCGAGGTCGCGAGCCATCTCCGGGGACGCTATCGCGCCTAGTGTACACAGCGCCAGTCCAACCACGAACTGCGTGTTGCTGTTGAGATCACTGTATAGGAAAAAGAGGGTAATGAAGACAACAGTGTGATGAGAGTACATGTAATGATAATGATAGCATAAAAGCGAGCGGTTCTAATGATAGTAGGATGTCACCTGGGGATAAATCAATAAAGCACCTTAAATCTCTATAACGTAAGCATAGTCTTTGTAACCGTTGTGACGAGCTGGTAGTACTCTAAAAAATCAGCTCCATTTTAATCTATATATAGGAGATATCCAGAGGTTCATTGACATATCACGAGATCTCCGGAAACTATTGGACGTAAACACTTAAAATTTGGCAGATATTGCTCTTGCCACATATGAGGTCAGCTAAGAATGGATTTTACAAAATTCCTCTCCCAAAAGGAATTGCGTTGGGTGTTCATAAAAACCGACAAGGCAGTCGCGGTTGCTCTCAAGGAATATTTTTGACAAATTTCAAATCTAATTCTATATTAGGTCCAGCAAAGTAGGCGAGGAACAGCTACTTTAATATAAATCGATTATCATAATTGCCAACCATTGCGGGTGCATCGCTCTCGTGATATCTTTATGATCTTTGACTTTATAAAAACTTTATTGATTACACGCTGTGTTGTCATGTTAGACCTTCCATGAGATTATTTTTTATTTTTTAACGTACAGTTCGGCACAAATCTATAAGGAATCCCACACAACAATTCACGGGATTCAAGCCAACCTCACCTGCTCGTAGTGCACCCTGTTAATCAACGAACGAGGCTCTGGCCCCTACTAACCCGCATTGGATCAGCGTGGCGGGAAATATTCGAAATCCCTGAAGTCCTAAAAACGTGGCGAGTTTTGGGAGATGCCTATGTCCAACAGTGGACGTTTATCGGCTGATGTAGTAGTATTAGTAGTATTCGACGAGCGAGAGCTTAATCTGATGGTAAGAGATACGTTCGCAGATGACAGCGCGGCGCTAGTTAGGATAATATACACTGCGTCACATAGCATTCAATGCCTTAAGACATAAAACGTTAGGTGTCGTTGTCCCTTTAATTTTACTAGCTACAAAGCCTTTAAAACCTGGTGACAGGAATAGAAGCTGCGGTGATGATACCTAACTAGACGGTCTCCGGCAACAGAGACATACTTCTTTGTCTCAATCGTAAGTTTTCTTTATGGTTTCAATTTTAAGGTTTTTGCATTTGGTTTTCCTTAGCGACAAGAAACGTCACGGTATGAAGAAGGGGACATGTCAGTGACACGTAATTGGGTAGTCGTCGTAATGGAAGGAACACGGGCTGCGTTATCTTCGAATGTAAATGTGGAGGCCTATCAGTAATTGTATGCAAAAGTACCAATTCCCTCTGCTGCGTAACTTTCCAAAGCAATGAGTTTTGTATAGTACCATAATGAATCGTAAAAAGGTTTTATAGTTATCATCACATGGTGTTGTGGTCAACAGCCTATTTCTAAATTGATGTAAATTAATCAATGCGATAAAGAATCTTTCATTGCTGCCACTTTAACGCAGCAGCTAATTTATAACGAGGGTATCCCTGATTCAGTTCCGAGACTACATTACAATGATACATTGTTTGTTTCATCATCATCAGCCGATAGACGTCCACTGGTGGACGTTATTTAGTACAAATATATTTATGGTTGTAGGATTTTAATACAGAAACCTAAGTTACGAACAAATAAATTATTTTTACTATGCTTTTTTTTTTTGCGGTGTAAGGGGCCATATGAACTCACGATACCTAAGCCAACCTTATTTGCTCGTGGCGCATCCTACTAATCAACAAACGAGGCCTTGGTTCCCACCGACCTGCATTGGGCTAGCGTGGTGGGAAATGTCTAAAATCAACCCATATGAACCCCTATAAACGACGGCTCTTGTGCCGAGCGATGTGGGCAACGCAGGTTCAGTAGTTAACGTATATAGGCTGATGATAATGATTTTTTTGTTCAACGTAGCGACTAATCGATTGGGACCTTCATTCGATTTTAAGTGCCCATAACAACGTGGCGCTAGTTAAGATGTCATACACTGCACCACATTGTGCTCGTCGCCTAGAGACATAAGATGTTGAGTCTCGTTACCCCAGTAATTTCAGTAGCTACAACAACTTTCAAACCGGAACACAGTAATGTTTGCACGTTTGTATGGTTGTGTATGAATTTTCTACGGTTCGCAAAATCGAGACAGGATGATCTATTTTAATAAATCCTTTCGGATTTTGTAATATATCGATATGCAACAAAAACAGATATAATAAATTTAAAATTTGTGGTATGATATAAAAGTTCAAAATCATTACCATGATCATCCGATTGCGGTAGTCAATTTTAAGGCTAAGACCTATCCATAGAATAGTCTGGTAGTAGATCTCTGTTGGGGTATGGGGTCCCGCACAACAATTTACGGGACCCAAGCCAACCTCACCTGCTCGTGGTGCACCCTGCTAAACAACGAACGAGGCTCTCTCTCCCACCAACCCGCATTACGCCAGCGTGGTGGGAAATTGGCCTAATACCGCCATGTGAACCCTTACAAATGTGGTAATCTTTAGGGGAGCCCTATGTCCAGCAGTGAATATCTATCGTCAGAAGACGATGAGATCTCTGTTGCCGTAGGCCGTCTAGGTAGATACCACCGCAGCGCCTATTTCTTCCTCCAAACAGTACTGTGTTCCGGTTTTAAAGGCGCTGTAGCTAGTGTATTTACTGGGGTAAAAAGACGCAACATCTTGTTTCTTAAGGCGACGAGCACAATATGGTGCAGTGTATACCAATCTAACAAGCGCCAGGTTGTAATGGGTAAGCGTATTACTTACCATCAGGTGAACGTCTCGTTACTCTCGTCGCTTAATAGAATAGAAAAATAATAAAACTACCTTAAGTTAGACTTAAGTTTAGACTGAAGTGTGACTATTCTTATAAAACTATCAATTTAGGTTTTGTGTAATATTTGCATATCATCAGCGTCCTTATAATAAGATTGCAATAAAAACGCGACAGGTGAACAGGCGAATAAGCAAGGATTAACCTAAATGAAACAGTTGGAAGGATTCGCGTCGTGAAGCTCTTACCTTAAGCGCAAACAAAATTATAAGAAACAAGTTAAGTTCAAACGGCCACAGATCGATGGTAACTTAAATAACTGACTCATAGTGCCTACTTAATTTTAAGTTGTTCAAACGGTTAGTTTACCCGTAACGTTATTATGTAATTTTATCATATATTAAGTATAGTAATCTTGTCGTCATATAGAAAGGATACAGATTTATAGAGGTACAAAGGATAGAGATTTAGTTGAAGTTCTAGACTTCTGTTAACTTATATCATCAGATTAGATTTCTGTTTACTACCAAAGAAACTTCATTTAGTAGAAAGTACTAGTCTTTAATATACATTTAAATTTAATTTGAAATTCCATATAATAGATCGATCCTAAGCTGCACGCATTCAGCTGCTTCCTGCAACTTTCATCAGAACGTCGGACTACCTGGTGGGGGGTCTGCCAACAGTATGTCTTCCGGTACGCGGTCGCTATTCGAGGACCTTGGTGCGGGCAGTGCAGGATCGATCGAGGGGAGGCCAATGTCCAGCAGTGGACGTCTGTCGCCTGATAATGATTCCATATAATCTTATCCATTAGGTTTATGGCAATTTCAGGCTGCCTTAATTTCTTAAGGCTATATTTCAGTGACAAATTTGGTATTTTTTATCAAGGGAAAGGAAATGATAATAAAGAAGCACACAACTAGCCAATTTTTTCTTTTTATGTTCACCTTTGAAAGATCAAAGATCATAGACCTAACCTTTAAAAGTAATTTAGTACATAATGTTAGTAGGGCAATGGATTCGGTTGAGCGGCTTGAGTCGACTCCAATTTATGAAGGTTTTCTTTGTGCTAAATTGAGAAGACAGGTAAGCCCTTCATTCGTTGCTAAACGATACTGCCCGTAGCAATGTGGCGAGATATTCCAGTAATTTTACTAGTTAAAGCGAAATTCAAATAAGTAACAGTGATGATTGTAAACAGTTTGGCAGTGGCAATGGCAGCGCCAGCAATAAAAGAATTTAAATTCCGTATTCATTTCAATGAAGTTAATAATGACGTACTTGTCAAATTGGATCCATTACAGCAAAAGTTTAAATATAGGACTTGACAATGTAGTCGTGTTAAACGGACAAATCCTTTTGCATTCGAGAAACTTCTACCACATCCTTATAGAAAGAAAGAGTTTATAGTCTCAGCTAAATTAAAAAAAAAAGTTGCGATATTTCAATGAATTTTTAGCTGTTAAAATAAACTAAAACAATATTTTCACAATACTTGTTAGTGGATATACATAATCTACAAGTAAACCTCCCATTGTTTGGAAATCTAAAACAGGATCAAATTGATGATGATATAATGAGGAAATTCTGCGAGTGTGTGGTTGAATAACGGCAACACTTACTTCTTTAAACAGTTTGTGATGAGCAAATGGACGTCCTGCCGCTCATCCAGTAGCAGCATTGCTCCGAGGTAGCCGACACGTTTGTCGGTGAAGCGGGGACTGGCGATCAGTTTCAGACACTCCAGCTGACCAAAGTGAGCCGGGTAGCCCAGCATGTGAATGTAGAGGAGCTTTGCGATATTACGACATCTGTGTGAGAATATCGTTATCGTTACAAACTAACAAGCCAACTATTTGTTAACATTTTGAAAGAAAACCAGATATACCGTAAAAACGTTATAAATGGCGTCGTGGCGCTTTGGTTAAAACACTAGTCTTATAGAACATAGGGTCCTGATTTGATTTCATGGCGAGTTAGAGAGTTTAGGCGGAAGTAGGGTGTTATGGTAACCACTTGATTAGCTCCCACCTTCCGCTACAGTATATTAGCCGCTATCTTAGCATGTCTTGCTCCGGCTGCCGATATATTAAAGTTAAACAATGTAGAGCAATGTAACCCTACTTTATTGGGTGCCGAATTCTATATTGAAAAACATTGTTTTAAATAAATATTTTTTAACAGTCGTCTATGTCCCCACTGTTGGGGCACAGGCCTACCGTTAATATGAGGGCGATACGCCATAATCACCTCGCGGTCCTAATGCGGATTGACTTCACACACACCTTAGAGTAAATTCGAATTCATGTGCATGTTTCCTCGCGACGTTCTACTTCACCGTTTGTATTCGTATTCCGTTGTTGTTACTAAAGTTCACAAATGTACATAACTTAAATATTAAAGTCATAGGTACATGCCGAGATTCGAACCCGCAATCTTTGGAATGAAAGCCGCGCGCTCTAATCATTACGCTTGCGAGCTACTATATTTTTTTTTTTTAAAAAAAAAACCTAATACTTCACGTTTTACTCTCACGCCGACGAACTCATTTCACTATATCTCACCTCCACACGCTGTCCTCCTCTCTGAAAGTGGAACGGATGTACGCACACTCCTTATTGACAACACTCCGTTCCTCGGCGGCGGTCCTGGCGGCGCGGATCTGACGGATCAAGTCGCGCAGCCGCGTGGGCGTGGGCATCCGCACTGAAACCGGTGCGACTGTTACGGACGACACACACACAGAAAGCATTGATCAGTGCATTTGTTTACATGTTAATACCGGTAAATAGGAAGCGTGAAATTAGTTAGCCAGCCAGAAGCATACAGTTCATTATATATATATATTTTAACCATGTGAAACAAAAAGACATTATTTATAGAGCTTTAGATGTACTATTTAGTAAGCAAATAAAATAGATAAGTATTGTTAAATTTATCTTCTGATTGGCTAGTGTTAACTACAACTTAGTGCTATAACTTTCAGGTATGAATTAGATTTTAGGTTTACTTCATATAACATTGCAATTTGCTGCAGAAAATTAGATTTCAAGAGAAAGCGAAAATTCTACAAACTAAACTAAAACTACATTGTTAGCTGTATATTCTACGTTTGTAATAGTGAGTATTGCTAGCCCCCATTCACCATATCACCAATCCAAAAGCATAAAAGAAAGTATAACTTAATTATAAATAAAAATATTTTTGACCTTTCAATCACGTCCATGTAAGTGGACATTTGTGTTGAGATTTTTAAACCTATTCATAAATCTTGATAGTGCTTTATGGATACACCCTTCCCAAGGACATCAGTGAATTATAGCCATTACTTAACTTTACTTGTGAGTAATCAAAATCTTTACCAGATATCTTTTGTAGTTTTGAAGCTACTATGTAGCATTTATCTGACTACAGACTATTATAAAAATATCTCATCCACAATGATACTCACCTCTCTCTATTGCCTCATTTACCACTTGTTTTATTGTGGCAATATTAAATGCCGGGTTAAACCTGTAACAAAAGCAATTCTACATGAAAACGCTATTTAATTTACTTAAACTTTCTTATGTTTGTTTGCAAATTTTGCTATTAATACTCAAAGTTGGTAAAACTGCAGTACTTTCTAACTCTGTTAACCAATACTGTGTTCTAGTTTTATATATTGAACATTTTGTCATAGAGGGATGAATGCAAACCAGCGCTGTATAAACATCCTATCTAGCATCCCTTTGTTCTGGGTAGCAAATTAATAACCACTATTTAAGTTAATTATAAGCTGAACTTTGAGCTTGTCTCCTTGCTGTATGTGTCAGCATAATCTAAAACTATTTACCATTTCATATAGAGACATATATAGTTATGGAGTAACCAACAGACCAACAACACATGTGTTGAACACACCTGTATAATATAATGGATGTAAAATATTTTGTATGATAATTAAAGAAAAAATGTTTTGTATGATATTTGAGAAGATCAATTACTACATTTCTTATTGTTTTACTCTTATGAGTAATAGTACAACATATATTTAGATTATTTATTAAAATAACATGTTTTCATAGGTGCCATAGATTTCAATATTAAATATTATACATTTATGATTTTACACTAATGTCTTTTGTTTATATACGATTATTATTATTAAATGATATACTTGTTGTGTATGTATCATATATCTATAAATACATAGATACAACTTGTTCAGAAACTAATGTAATATGTAAAGAGGTGGTTCAAATTGTTATAGGTTAATTTCCTTTACCATGTTTGGTAAGATATTATGTTAATTTATAAAACCATTTTTTTTTTTATTTCAAATAGCCATTTAATTTTATTACATGAATACATTTATGCTTAAGAAAATGCATTGTTTACTAAGGTATTATACTTATATAGATTTGCATTAAAATGTTTTATTAGCATGACTTAAATCAAATAACAACATGCAATATTCACATTTTGTACAGTGAATATGGACTTGATTAATATTTCATGCTCATATGTAGTGTACAATATAAATTTGTAATTTAAGACAAAGGAACTAAAATGTTAATAAAAAAATTTAAAAGCTAACTAAAAAATTTGAAAGATATTAAGATTCCATATTATAGTACTATTTGTTTTTTTATATTCAGTATTTCCATGTTCAATTATGTAGTATAATGAAAAATAGATTTAACTTTTCATCTTAAAAATTAAAAATATAACAAACATAATATAAGGAACCTTTTATTTTATGTCATCATAATGACAATCAATTTTTAAGTTTGAATATGTATACAATACAACCTGTTACCATTTTGGAACAAGTTTAGATAAGAGGAAAAATGTTAATGAATTTCAATGTATCGGGCAAGTAATATTAAACAATTTAAGGCAAGATGTGTATATACCAAAATTCCAGAAATACATTTAATTTTACAATGTTATCCTTATATGTAGCATTGTAGTAACTTTTTTGGATTTCGATGTCTAAAATAAGGAACAATATTACTATGTTTAAGAAAAAGCAAAAAATAAATACCTTTAAATTCAATAACATATAAAAAATTTGTGATGTAATAGTCTTTTAATTTAAGGAAATTCAATGATATTTAAACTAGACAATGACTTAAAATTTTACCCGGATTCTGAGCCGTTCATGTTGTTCACTGGTGTAACTAAATAGAAAAAACAGACGTCCAAGTTTTATAAAAGAGTGGAATTATCCTGTCCTGGTACTGGAGATGGGTAAGGGTGTATTTATTTAACAAACTTGTTCTCAGTGGAGCTATAATGAACATACACTTAAAAACATAAAAAAATAAAGATGGAAACTTTCACTACACTGCGTTTAGACTATCAGCAATTTCATCTCGCAACAGACCACAAGAACTTGAGAGAAATCGCATCCAACCATCGATGTACTAATGTCATATTTTCACATAACACTCAACTAGCCCGAAACATCAATGGGTTGTTTTGTGTTTACTCGTGTATCACAGAAAATGTATCGGTAAACCGTTTATCACAGATTTTACAAAGAATTTGTACGGCAACCGCCAGCTGACATTTCCTGCGTTGCAAGAAATTCAACATGGCCGACCGACATGACATGACTCGCATCCAACTCGCTCTCTCAATCGCATATGACGTTGAAGTTTTGAGACGGGTTTTGACTATCTATTTTAAATAGTAGCTAACTAAAATTACCCCTAAAATGTTTTAATATTGTAGAGAAAATAATAATTTTTAATCAAACGAAAAGTAAAGAAGAAAGGCAAAAATTATATGTTATGACTGTTATAAATCTTGTCCATGACAACGTTGTTTTGTACATATTTGAATGAACGCTACGTGTAAATAGTAATGAATTTTTTTTATATTTTTTACTTCACTTTTTCACTGTTACAAAATTAAAATAATAAATTATTTTAAAAACTATATAACTATGGACGTCTATCGGCTGATGATAATGATGATAACTGTTAAAGATTTTTCTTACCTTCTATTTTGTTCTGGCGGTAAAACACTCCAGTCCACTTCATACATTGGATAAGCCATATTTACTTAACATGCAAATAACACTAAAACATTGCAGTACGACACGGTAGTACACGATACGCATACAGTGCAAACTGTACTGTTATCAGAAATGTTTTATCAGGTGCAGGTACTCTTCAAATATCCAGTAATTACGTATCTCTTATCAAAAATACAATTTATCACGGAAAAGGGACAGCAATAGAGACACAGTTCTATTAATAGTTTATTTTGAAGTGTCAATACAGTATGTACAAAACAATGGATCGTCTTATCTTAATAGGAAAACTCATTATTATTCATTGTATATATATAAAGTGTGAACGTAATATTAAACATGGGCGTCGTTATGAGTTTATAACTTGTCATCATGGTTCCGTGGAGGTCTGTCAACACTATTTCTTTTTATGCAATCAACTAACCATCTGATACCTTCATCCACACCATCACTGTAACAAAAGTTTAATGAGTGTTTAAATACACAGACATATTATTGGATATAAATTCCTGGTAGTCTTTTAATTATGGTAATTAGCACTATCTAAATAATTTTTTTTTTAATAATTACCCAGTTAAAGCAGAAGTAGCCATTAGCATAATGTCCCTTGCGCCAATTAAATGTGCATTCTGATTGAATATAGGTTTCACAGTGTGTACACCCATACAGTCTGGAATGTCTTGTTTATTTGCTAGCACCAGTAGTGGAACACCAGATAAATGTTCAGAAGCTATCATTTTATCTAAAAATGTGAAAAAATCATGTTACTACCTGAATAAAATTGTATAGGTCTGTATTAACTTCTTATTAACAGTAAATTTAATTTTGCATCATAGAAAGATCTATTTTTTTATCAGTTTTATGGCATGTGTGGTCTTGTGTGACAACTAAGTTCATAAAAAAAAACAAAATTTAAGCTCAATGATCTAAAGCACTCACCAAAAGTTTCTTTTGATTCTGAAACTCTCTCTCTATCAGAAGAGTCTACTATGTAAATTACTGCATGACATTCTGCATAATACTGAAATTTATATTAAAGTTATAGCATTGTTAATTTAAAAGGGAACAGGAAAAT
This sequence comes from Ornithoptera alexandrae, assembly GCA_029030555.1. Taxonomy (NCBI): domain Eukaryota; kingdom Metazoa; phylum Arthropoda; class Insecta; order Lepidoptera; family Papilionidae; genus Ornithoptera; species Ornithoptera alexandrae. The sequence continues at coordinate 2,118,278 of JARDVY010000037.1, read as the reverse complement.
ACATAGAAAACGAAGACACCTTATCCCACAGGGATTGTAATTCTTGTTGTCCGCCTAAGTCCCAAAAATTTAGTCTCACGCCATCTACATCTATTTTACCAATGTTTAATCCTACAGTTGTTGTTATTCTATTAGGGTTCATAGCTTTATACTTTTTAGTATATTTCGTTTTAGTAGCCTCCAAATATGTCTGAAAAAAGGAAAAGAATATTATCTGCTTATTATTTGCATAAATAGTCTTTCCAGAAATAACTTAAGAAATGATAAAACCAAAGGAACAGTACCGTTTTACCAGCATTGTCGAGCCCTAGTATTAACACACAATATTCGTCTTTTTGTATCATATACTTGTAAAACCCATGTAAAAGTGTATACATTTTATAACATTTTAAATTTATTTCTTTAAAGCAACAAATAAATGTAACAAACAGTAAACGTCATTTAAGAGGTTTGTAATCAAACGTCATTAAGAGACGTCAAACTTGTGTCACATTAATCTAAGATGACAGCGTTTCAATGTACCGATGTATATTTTAAAAATAATGTTTATCTATTTATTTATCTACTGAAAAACTACTCTTATAGAATATTATAATGCAGTAATGTTATTTATTTATATTTATATAATAATATATAATACTACTAGCTATTAAAAATAAAACAAAAAATAAAAATGTTAATACGGAATTTAGCAAATAAAAATCTAGTCTCTTTTTTACATTCTGCAAATGTACACGAAAAAAATGTAAATTTTTTCGGCAATCTGATTTATTGAGTGCCGGCGCCTTGCCGAGCAAGCCGGTGGGTTCGCGCCCCACCAACAGCAGTCGCTCCCGCCTTCGCCTCTCCATGTAATTGTTCAGCACGAGTAACTTCACCTGTTTGAGTTCACAGAGGTTATTTACTTTGCCACGTATTCATTTAAAAAGGTATGTTACTTGAGCTAACTCTCTTCTGGACTTAAACTCTTCGTAATTCTCTATTTCTAACACGAATAAAGTTAGGTCAATCAATGGGTATAGAGGATATACCCCATAAAGCTTTAAATATAGATATCTAGTAAATTTGTTTTCAATTCTTTTCCGTATGAGACAGTATTTAGTTTATTGCGGCGACCAGATGACTACATTACATTCTACTAGCCTTTATGAGTATGTTTGTAAAACCTTCGGCTCGTCCCGATGTAAAACCTAGACTCCGGTACGATTTTTTACAAATATTAATAATGTGATTACAAAATGTCAACTCACTATCCACGTTCACTCCCTATAGTGTCTACCCGTTTCATTACCACCCCTCGCAACTCACACTTATGGTGATAGGGTTGTCTCATTCAATTAAATGTAATTTATGAGCATTTCGTTATATTAAAATGCAGTTTATTTCTTTTGTTCCATTCTACCACTCTATGTATATCTTGCTGTAAACATTTGCTAGCACTCTTCTAACTTATGGTGAAGAGCAACTTCTGATCGTCCACAAACGACAAACAAGTAGTATTTCTGATGACATTTGGCAAATCATTAAAATAAAATTTATTGGAGCTAGATTGCTTTCCTGAATAATTTCAGATCTAGTAAAATAAGTTTCTGATCTGTGACCACAATATTCAAGGTATTGTTTTCTGTCAAGCATGTAGCAAGCAAAAAAACTTAATAATAATTTACTCATAATCGATTGCTAGTTTATAATTTTAAAAAATATAATAATATTTCCTCTTTTTTTCATAATTTTTTTTTTTAGTACGTCTATTTCGATCGATTGACATTGTGTAATGCAGATATGAAAACTCTTCCGTAATAAGAAAATTCTCCTACGGTTGTAATGACAAATAACGAGGTGACAAGAATTAAAGTTTATCTATTTATCTTTAATTACTTTAAAATGTATTTACCTAAACTTGAGATATAAATATTTATTTAAAAAATGTCAGAAAAAACTAAAAAGAAAAATAAACAGCAAAACACAGCAAAGTCAAGTGATTTTGAAGACTTTGAGGATGAGTCAGAATGTCCGCACCAAGTAAATTTATATCTAATTTTGAATGGCGATAGTCCAGGTCCTGGTGAATTTTTATTTCTAGTATTATTTGATGATGAAATTTTCTTTGAAACTAAATGGCAGAAGGATTTAATAGTCGACTCTATTATCTTACCTTTAAATTTGAAATTAGAAATTGATCAAGATATTATTGCCGATACACCTGTTATGTTTATATTACGAAGTGTAAGTGGAAAACCGGCAAAAGACCCGGATCCTTATCTTAATATTGATAATCGCGCCGGCGGAAACGTAGATTTATTTCCATTAATTATGGGAGAAAAAGAGGTCGCGGTAACAGTCCCGCTTGTGGTAATTAATACAGGTTACACATCGGGTTGTTCAGTTGAAGTTCAAGCCCGGTACAGTGGTGTCATAGACAAAAAATTTAAAGAAAAAATTCCTTTAATGATCACATTGATATCAGCGCATTGTCTACCGACGACTAAGGAAGGTACAGTCTATATAGGTGGTCTTGCTCTCGACACTATTCATGACCCAATAGCTATAAAATATGGCATGTCGTTTAGTACACCAACGGCTTCAAAACTTGTTTGGAGTACCACCAGTAACGCTGATCATGCTGCTAACACTCATTTTAATGTTCCTGTTGAAGATGTTTTTATTCCCAATGATTTGTCAACAGGAAATTCAGAAAACTCCGTTTACTGGAATGCGATGAAGCGAGTCTTAGTAGATCGGACGGAATTATACACGCGTTTAGATAATATTTTCTTTTTTGAAATGGCAGGAGTCCCAAAATCTGGAAAAGTGGAAGTGCGTTGTCGATATGTCGCTCAAGTAGATGCTCGTGTTTTACTTCAACCAGGTCAGTTCGGTGTAACAATATGTGCAAAACTTTTAATGTACAACAGCGAAAGTTTTCCTGAGAGCATAGAGGCCATATTAACTTTGCCACCAAGCAGTGCACGGGGGGCAAGTGCTCGAGACAATGACTTAATAACTGACGACCTAGGTCAGGAATCTTACATTGTAATTAGACTGGATCTTATGGATTCACTTGTTCCAAAGGCAAAAATAACGTCTCTTTTCGATTTGATTGGTTTTATCCCTCCTCCTGGAATTAATGTAGCTGATGATGCCCTAAAAATAATTTCTCCTCCAGAAGACCCCCCTTTAGACAAAAGACGTATCAGCAAAGAAGCTGGTGCTTTATCAGTTCATAAGGAGTTGAGTAACCTTACTTATAGAAGCACGTTTCAAATGAATAAAAGCATAAAACGAACAGCTGCAAATAGACTTTTGAATCGTGTTAGATCTATGCTTAAGGAATTTCCAATAACTGACTGTTCTGAAATAGATTATCAGGATACGATAACAAGTCAACATTCAGCAACTCGCCGTGCTGTAACATCTTCTTTTGCTCCTCAACTTCCGAAAACTCGACCTTCGCCTGGCTTAGCCGCTGCACGATGTCGAGCCGCGGGAGATGTTAGGATATCTACGCATCATACAGAAACAAATTTAAAAATTAGCCCTAAACATCCTCGTGTTCTTTTATCGAAAGTTTTGCGTTGTCTCGAACAAAGAAATGAATCGGAAGCATACGATTATTTAATGACAGCTTTAAATGTTCATTCGAGAAATAGATATTTACTCTGGACTTATGGAGGGACGCAATTTGATCAAGGGTCCGAAGCCAGCGAAATAGCTTCAGCAGCGTTTCGAATTGCTGTAAAAGGGGACAGTTCTGATGGCACCACCAGCGCGATCGGTTGGGCTGCACTCCATGCTTTACATCACTTTCACGGTAACGAGTACGCAGCTTTTGTTGCTGCAAAAAAAATGAGAAAGTCGTACGAGCTGCCCAGAGAGTGGAGAAAGTGCCTTAAGCGATGGGTTGACTCAAGCGGGGAAGAAGAAAGTTTTTGGATTCCTGGCGTAATTGATACCCAAAATCCATTCTTGATTACCGCAGCGTTCTTTTTATGTTTGCGATGTTATAAGCTTAGTGAAAGAATTCTACAGTGTGTTGACGAAGGTTGCTATGAACGTGGTACTAAAACAGCAAAACAGATGCCACAACCAGGAAAGTATTATGTTAGAGCAGCATCGCTTTTACTGCGGCGGCATTTTGATGTGGCGTTGGACGTTGTTGATAAAGGCATAAAACGTTTTGGCCCTTGTGCCATTTTATGTCAAATACGAGCGACATGCTTGTCACTTTCTCGAGGTTGGGATGGGGAATGTGAAAATGCCTTGTTAGAAGCGAATAACGCTGGGGCGGAACTTTGTCCTGCCTTACTTCTTAGAGCAGCTTTGGGCGGATTAAAAACTAACGTTAGAGTTTCTTTACAAAGAGCTGCTCGTGCTCATAAAATTGCTCCATCGGCATTTTCAGCTCTTATAATGGCCAGAGTTTATGTTAAAATGGGAGAAGAACGATTAGCGGAGCGGTGGGCAGCCGCTGCTGTTAAAACTGAACCATATCTATCTGATGGTTGGGCGTTTTTAGCAATTTTGGCAATGTACAAAAAGGATGTTGATAGAGCTAGAGCTTTGCTTCGCACTGCGAAGGAAGCGGGTCCTTTAAGTCAAGATATAGCTGCAGACTTAGATAAGGTTATGAAAGTAGTAAATGTCGAAAAATTATCAGAGTTTATGACAAAAGAGTTATGTGTCTGCGATTACTATTAATATTACTGAAATTGTAGTTCACAATAAACATAATTTCTTACAATTTATTTCTTATTGCACCTTTCGTATTATTAATGGTTTATACTTCAACTGGTCCCTAATTAAATGGTACCAGTAAAACCTCAAAGCCTGAGTTATGATTACAACCAAAATGCTAAGGATTTCTGTTCGTTTTCTATAATTAGGTGTAAACTTAGTCTCTAATACATTCGTTAAAGATGCGAACAGGAATATAAATTTGATCTGCAACTAGCTTAGCTTCACTTGACTACCAAAACTGATCGGAGCATTTCATTATAGAATTCTTTAAAGCTTCTAATCGTTACTTCAGCTAGTGTGGATTATGCTAATTTGAGGCAGATAGTAGACCATAAAATATGTTAGGATATTGTCCATTAGTTCGACCTCTGGCACTGATTTCACCGGAAAGATGAGGAAATATTGATTGGAATATGTGTTTCATCCAGGTTTTTTTAAAAGAGATTAGGTGTAAGATGCCTTTTCTATATATGAATCAACGTCTTGCTACATCCGTTGGAAGTAAGAGGACTGTATTTGGTTGTGTACTTAAATGTCTTTTGAACATAGCGAATATATAGAATATTGTGAATATAGCTTCAACATTTAGATAGTATAATGTCCATTTTTCATGACAGTCTTCTGGAGTAAATGTTATAATTGATATATAAGCAAATTCAATTTAACTTTTAAGATTCTGAATTTAGGTTAGTTATAAATGTCTTTTGATTTGTAATTTTTTTAAGGAGTTTTATATTTGGAAATTGTTTATTTAATGAAGTTACATTTAAACAATATATTTGCCTTTCAATCTTTCATCGGTTTCGTAATTTTAGTGTGTCAATTGAACTAAAATCTGGTAATGGCAGCGTTTAAAATAGACTTGTCAGTATTATAAATAGTTTCACACTCCCGACTCTCCGTACAAAAGTGTCACAGAAACCGTAATCGTTAGATACATACACCAAGTGCAGAATGAGGTTAGATTGTATGAGTATCATAACATAGTTTATCGCAATGATAAACTGATAAGTGACTGAACATTCAAAGTTGGATTATTCATTTCCAAATAATCGCGAAGTAATCGTAATTACAGACGCATGTTTTTTTCGCCAATACGCAAAAGATTATGCGATGGACGGATAGATAAATGCCGGTTGTTTAACTCTGTTCGTCGGCTTCGCTGCACCAGCGGTGAGTAACGCGGACGCAGCGAAACACAAACATTCCCTGAGGTGGAACGACCCGCGCCTTTGTTTTGAGACGAGCTACCATCTCAACTTGACATGTGAACAGTTAAAATGGCTCTATCCACGAACTGTTGGAAATATCTCGTGTTAACGTTCAACGTTTTATTTGCTGTAAGTATTTTATTTTATAAAACCATAAAAACTTGTAAAACATTCTTTTTGCATCCGTCCGTTTTCAAGTCGGCTCTTTGTTGTCATAACAACTTGATACAAACATTTTTAATAACATCAAATGGAATTTATTTCAATTAACACAAGTTGAGGTTTTCTATTCACTCAATTAACGTTACTGTTATGCTTTTGTCGCCTAATTTGAGTTTATTTTTAGTTATAAATTAAGCGTAACAAGATTTTAAGAGAGTAGCAACTTATTTTAATATATACAAAAACCTTTCCTTTTCATAGTATTGATGACACTTGTCGTTATGAATAATAGGTTAGGTTTAGCGAAATCAGAAATTGTAGTTATCTAAATGAATCGTGAATGTACTTCATAATGTTTCTATTATCACTCAACAGATGTCAGCGGTGGCTTTATTCGGAGTCAGCGGATTTCTCCTGTACCGGCTGTTCATTTATCGGCACTTCATCCCAGTTAATGTGGAGTATCCTGTTCTATTACTCTTGATGATGGCTATTATCACATGTTCCGTTGCATGGATTGGTTGGCGGACGACAAAATCAATGCACCAGTTTCACGTTGTAATGGTAATTTCTTTTCAGTATTTGATGAATATAAATCATTAAAATTGATTATATCTAGTTCTGTTGACCATAATTGTACAAATGTTAAATATTTGTATAATAATCATTTTTGCCACAAAGCTGTGCGTATTTTACCACCGCCATCTATGGTGAAATTAAAATTTTATCTATTTAGATTTTTCTGTTAAAATTTCATATGGCTTTTTAAGGATTTAATTATAAAACTCATATACAACCATGTAAAGTAAATTATATATTTTAATAATACAAAAATTAATGATTAAAAAAAAAAAGGGTTATTTGTATTTGCACGTTGATGTGAATTTTTTTATCCAAACAAACTGAGAGTGGTATTGTCTCCCTTTTTCAGGCCGGCCTTTTAATCGTTGCGGTGGTGGTGATAGAGTTTTCGTGTTTCGTCTGGGCGATGGTAGTTTGGGATAACATCGAAATTGATATAAAGAGCACCATGACTAAATATTTTATGGAGACAAAGGAGGTAAAAGACCCTAACTCCCCGGATTCATTGCGATGGGATAAATTGCACGTTCAGGTAATTTTAAAATATCCTATCTGTCATATTTGTGTGTCCACGTTCTCTTTACTGTATCAAACCCGTTATTTACCAACTTTATGACGTTGATAACTACTAGTTGTATGTTTTTGTTGCCAGCAGCCCTATAGTCTCGGGCTGTTAAGAATAGGACCAAGGTATTCCCTGCCTGTCGTTCAAGGAAACTAATAGGGTGTTCGGGTTAGTAAGAGGGCAGGGTATCTAGAGATTAATAAGCGAGCTTTAGGAGGACAGTAAGAGCAAGGTGGTCTTGTATTTGCTATAACACAGGGTGGGATGTGTTAGCCAGAGCGCAGAGGGGCACCGGTGCGTTCTATAGGAGATCCTGGAGCCCCTCCTAACAAAATGACGGAGACCGCCGAGGAGGTTTTAGTGGCTAGAATTCCTACATAACCTTGTCGTACCCTCAGTAGCAAGGTATCTTTTAAGACGATTTCTTCCGTGATAATAAAAAAAAGGTCTCTATTGTCAGAGACCATTTAGGTAGGCATCACCGCAGTGCCTATTTCTGTCACCAAACAGTAGTGTGTATACATTACTGCATTCCAGTTTTGAGGGCGCCGTAGCCTGTTTAATTACTGGTATAAAGAAACTTAAAGAGATACCGTTTCTGGTAAACCTAAAATTTATATTTGGTGCCTAAGTTACTACAAAAGTTTTAATAAATAGTTTTATGAATACTTTCTTTCAATAGTTCGAATGCTGCGGCGTCAGTGGTCCCGGTGATTACGCTACCTCCCGTCATGTTCCTCTCTCGTGCTGCGGCCAAGGTCCCTTAGATACTCTCCACAAGCCTTACGTAGCTGACTGCTCAACTCTTTATCAGCGAGGGTGTGGTAAGCAGTTGCACGAGTACGCCAAGAACCAGATGCTGTTGGTGGCTATGACGGCACTCACTGCCTCTATTTTACAGGTTAGACTAATATCCTTTTCCATCAATGCCTAAATGAAGACATTATGTTACTATTACGTGGCACCAGTAACCACTAGTATATATCCAGATCTTAAGGATCAGAATTTACTTTTCTCAAAGGTCGGGAACGTAGTTGCAAATGCTAGTGTTGCAGTCCATGGGTGTTGATGGTTACATACCATCACACAAACCGCTTACCCATTAGCCTACCTTCTTTGTATAAAAATGATTGCGATCTAATTATAGAAATTTAAAACAATTGAAAGATGATAAAGATTTTTGTTTATTTAATTAAGCGATGAGGAGATCAGGACGTTCACTTGATGGTAAGTGATCAGCTTTCCCATAACAACCTGGCGCCAGTCAGGATGATAAACACTACATCGTGCTCGTTACCTAAGACATGAGATGTTGAGTCTCGTTTTCACAGTAATTAGACTTGCTACAGCACCCGGAACCGGAACACCGTAATGTTTGTACAGTACTGCTTGGCTACAGAAATAGGAGCTGCGTTGGTATCTATCTAGATGTACTCCGGCAACAAAGACCTACCACCAGTAGATGATCATCCATAATTTAAAATTAGATATATATAAAAAAAAAATCAAGTAATAAAATATTTCAAGATTTTAGTTTCTCTTAGAAATGTTATACGAAACATTATCCTTTCTATCAGGTTCAAATATTAATAACATTATTGTACAATCATGTTTCCGGCCAAATTACCGATGTCACACTACCTTCATGAATATTCACACCCTGACTGAGTCCCAAACGCGCCGTGGACCTTCAGCAGCACGCAAATAACATAACATCAGTTACTCAGTTAAATAAAACAATTATTCATTGAGTGATAGCATGATGCTAATGTAATCGGCCCAAAATATTCCCATGTGTTGTTGGAACATGTTCTGAAGTTTATCAGACATTCCTGAATATATAATAATATAAATATTATTTACGTTTGAATAGCAGCCTGTCAAGTATGACAACTTCCCTCTGGAACTGATTCCACTAAATCAAAACTCATTACTACTGTGGTGATTGTCTAAAATTAGGCGATTTGTTCTATGCTCGTTTACCAATTTACGAATATAAAAAACTAATCAGTAAAATTAAAAAAATAACAAGTCTTTGGGTTTTGTAGGTAGGTTCTGTTTTTTTTTTTAATTAAAGAAACCAAGAAACGAGCGGGACGTTCACCTATAACAACGTGGCGCTAGTTATGTACTACACTACATTGCACTCTCGTCGCATTGAGACAAGATGTTAAGGTAGGTTCGTTACTTCAGTAATTGCACTACCTTCAGATCGGAACATAGCTCTGCTTGCACAGTACTGTTTGGCGGCAGAAATATAACAGAAGCTGCGGTGGTACCTACGAAACGAGATGTGGCAACAAAGACTTACCAGCACTAAAACCTATTGCTGGTGACAGTCAATATGCGTGATATAAGTACATACTGATCATATGTTTGTATTGCTAAAGATGATAAAGCTACTTCCTGGTACTCTACAGCAGTTATCAATCGTCGTATATACTATTGTATTTTAGTTTGAGGAATGCTGTAGCTAATGAAATTACTGAGGTTATGAGCACTAATATTATTTAGATTTCACGGCGATAGGCAAAATGTATCAGTTGAACGTTGTTTCACATCGAATAAAAATTGTCTGGACTACTTTATGGAAGTTCATTGCTTCTATAAATTAGTGTTGGGATTCTATAATTTTTCATAGTCACCCCATATGAAGTGTTAATCGTTTTCCTTGTGACTCATTGTTGAGACTAAATAAGCGACAAGGTCGTTTCGCTACACTATTTAGGGTGCTGTATGCACATCAATGTTCAATGTTAAATAATAAATTAAATACTGTTCGCATGGGGTAACTAAAAGATAGAGATAAAACTAATAGATAATATCTCTTATTACACCGTTAATTATTTATTAATTAGGTAATGAGACGTTATATTTTAATATATACGACACAGCAACGACCGCGATGTGGTGCTGTGTGAATTTTGTTATTTAAAATATATCGTTCAAGATAGTTTACAATTACCACGAGCTGTAGATCCTGATAATGTCACCCCTGTAGACTAAGGCTAGTATGGATAGGACTAAGGTAAGCTCTACTTTCCGTAGAAGGAGACTAAAACGGTCTAGGAGTTTCGCGGACCTTGAGAGTGGCGGCCTATATCGCTCAACAAGCGAACCGGCTTGGGACAACGTATGGCTCAGCGATGGTGCCTAGGAGGGTTAGGCCCCTCCTTAGAGAGGTGTAACACAAAGTGAATAGGGGAACCGGTGCGTTGTATGAGAGATCCCGGAGCCTCTCCGAATGCACTGATGCAGACCACTGGGTTTTAGTGAGAATCTTACATAATCCTAACTTCCCCCAGAGGCAGAGTATCCGTCGAAAATTTATCCCTGAAACCAATGATAAAAGTCGTGATAATATATTGGCTTTAAAAAATAAAAGATTTCGTCCATTATCGTACTTTGCCTATATATTTCGTATAAAGCTAGTTGAAGCTAACGACAATGTATTCGTTAAACAAAAAAAATATCTTAATTGTTATTAACAATTGGCATACCCTCAATTCTTCTCATTTTAACCAACACTCACGCTGAAAATGGTGAAGTGCGTTCAGCGAAAACACTGGTTCGCATATGATGACAACCGGAACACAGCATTCTTGATGTAGATTTACAATATGAGGGCGGAAACTAGATCGACAGATCCAATGAAACAGTACCGTACCTTATTACTCATCACAATGCTCTACCTCATATTGGATGTTGTATGTTTATCTTGTACTTATATCTTTGTGTAAGGCATTGTTTTCATTGTAAAGCAGCTAATCGGATGAACCAATTCACCAATTTTTTTGTTTGAATAATTTATTCAACAAGAGTACTCTTTGTGGTGGAAAAAATCTGTTGACCCATCGTTCTATTCTATTTGTCAGATGTTTTTCTAGTTTACTTCCGGGGCGATACGATTTTAATACTTATTGCAAGTTAAGCATATATCATAATCCTGTTGTAAAAATTTTCATTACGTCATAGTTAAGTGACTTAATTTCTAAAACTGGTACATTGCGCAATAGGTCAGTTCCAATTGATGCAACCAAAAGGCTCACATCCCAGACCCTCGACCTAGATGTAAATAAAGAAGTACTTAAAACTAGTTTATAGCAACGTCGACCTTAATTTGGTGCTGTTCTTAGAATTTCATTAATCTGTCTATCGTATATAGTGTACATGAGTATATTTATTTTAGATGAGATAACACACTACCATTACTTACTGGTGGTCGAACTCTGTTGGTGGATTCCGTGCAAATACTTACTGTGTTCGGGTTCAAATTGGGCTGTATCTAGTGAAATTACCGGAGTAACAGGACCATATTTTGTTTCAAGGCGCCAAGTACTTGATGCTTTAATGAAAATACATAATATACATGAACGTTTTGATTAAATAATTTATTTAAATGAATGTTAAAGAGGAGAGGGAACACTCTGTTTAGCAAAAAATTTACAATTATGCAACTTTTTTGAGGGATCTGCTGAGTGAAGAGAGATTTCCTGGAGTTTATACCCTCTAAAATCCTCTCAACGGTCCTCAGCGTTTAGGCCTATCACCAAACGAGATATTAGTTCGCAATATAACAAAGGTCTTTGCAACGCTACACCATGATAGTCTGTCCCAGGGATATGTTGAAATAACTAAGTTAACAAAACCCTACATCTAGCTAGCCGTATTGGAGATGGACTGACGATCTGCTTAAGGTAGCAAAATATCATTGGAAGCAGATAGCATCAGACCGCTTAAACTGGAAATTAAAAAGCCTGTGATCAGCAGTAGATATCTATAAGCTATATAATTATTTTTCTTTTTCTAGTTGTATTATTTCTATCATTTATAAATCTAATTATTAAAGTCTAGAATGAAATCACAGAAATAAATTTCTATGTGGATACATGTTACAATTTTTCTCCAGATATAGTACAAATTTGCTGGCCCAAGAGTACCTCTGGGGTTTGTAGATCATCATCATCATAGGCCTGGTTTTGTAGATACTCGAAGGAAATTGCTTATATTTTTCCATCGAACAAAACAAGTACGAAAATGTTACAGTTAACTTATTGAAGCTTAACGACAAACGAATTTTATTTCCTTTTGCCTGTCATTTTATCAGCATTGCGTTTGTTATAAAAGAATAATATGATTTACGATGTCAATTACACTTTTTATTTATCGACAAGGTTTTGTACACGTAAAAAAAAAATAATTTAACACGGCACTGATAATAACGAAATCGTTAAGGATTTTAAACTTTAACCACGACAGTTTTAAAAGTAATCGTGAGTAGAGAAATCGATAATTCATAATGTTAGAAAATCGTAAGAATTTGTTTGATTTATACAAAAACATCGAAAATAAGTTTTAAAATTTCCCTGTTTTTTCTTATACTTAAAAACAATGAAAAGCAATTTAAAATATTTACTTTTAAAGATATTGATCTTTAATGTTTTTTGGATACCTACGAAAGTTAACATTATTAGGAATGCTTGTAAGATCATAATAGAATATAGAACTTGTCTACTACTAATGTGAGAGATAACCCTCTCCCCATTGGACCTCCTTAATGATCCCTCGAGGCACTAACGGCCGATGGGGTTGTAAGGCACTTCAACGATGACCATGTATTTATAGATGTAAATGCTTCACAAAATAAACGGATGAACTTGTTAAGGTCACAGGAAAACGCTGGATACCGACAGCGCAGTACTGATCGATTTGGAAATCCCCAGTGGAGGTCTATGATGATGGTGGTAGTGGGGTTATCGACATCTAAATGATTAATTAATATAATTTACAAATCTAAATTTGCAATTATACTCGTTTTAGATCACACGCAAACACTGACGCATGAATTTTAATAGGTACTTAAATTCAATATACATTTGTGGATATATCTGTTATTGCGTGATAGAAAATTTATTGAACTTGAAGGTTGAACATATTTTTTTTTTATTTAATTAGTGTAGAAGCAATTCCACTGAGTATACCTAAAATTAAAGGTAGTAAATTATTATAGTTGTCTGTAAATAAGGAATAAATACATTAACACACATTACAGCATAAGATAAAGGATTTTTATATATATATATATATCCTTATTCTATATATATATACTATAACAGCCAATTTACGTCCCCACTGTTGGCGCACAGGCCTACCTTAAATATGAAGGCGATGGGGCCATAGTCACCGCGCAGGCCCAATGCGGATTGGTGACTTCACACACACCTTAGAATAAACTCTAATTCATTGCAGGTTTTCTCGCGATGTTTTCCTTCACCGTTTGTATTTCGCTGCTGTTACTAAAGTTCACAAATGTATATAACTTAAACATTAAAATCATTGGTATATGCCAAGATTCGAACCCGCGATCTTCAAAATGAAGGCCGCACGCTCTAGCCATTAGGCTAGGGAGCTATTGCTATAACTTTTCTTAGTAAAATATATATAATATATTTTACTAACGTATATTATTATTACTAATATTTATATTATTGCCTTAGTGTTATAATGTAGTGATTTGGCACGAAATCAATAAATATTGCGTGATTGTTTCCATGACCTCACTGCGTTAACTCGAAGCTGTCTCCAGCCTCTCACAATTTTCTGACAGAACAATTTGTACACTTGGCGTAATTCAAGGCAAGGTCTTACATTATATAAATTATGAACGATTATTTTAAAAGCAATATTTGTTAATGCAACATTAGTTGATAGTTTTGAGGAGGTCGAAACAGGAGACATTTTAAAAAGAATAACTAAAGACAGTTTAAAATAGTAATAGGAAAGAGATACTTGATGAAAAAAAAAAACAATTAGAAAGTTTTTTTTTCGCTTTAGTTAATAAGTTTTGCAGCAGTGCAAATTTTTACTATTCCGATGGTGATAACAGTGAGCAAGAAAGTTTTATAAATGTTACCCACTTCGACTAGTTAATCTTTAGGTTCGAAGAGCGTGAGCTTGTAATATTATTTTTGACAGATGTGGAAGAATGATAAAGATGGATTATAAACAGAAAACTAACGGTTAAAACTTATATCCCACTTTTAAAATTATTATTGTCAATGTAGTTCTTGATTACCTTTATTTGAAATAGAAATAACTTTCAAAAACTCAGAAACATGAATACCAAAACAGCATTGTAGTTGCAGGTATTTTAATGACGGCCCTGGAATTTTCAAATAATATCGTCGGGATGTATTTAGCAATTTTTTTTTACTATTAAATCTATTGCGAGGTGGAAACTCGCTGCACGAATCGTTACATATCATTGAGAAATAAGCATTTAATACGAAAATTGCAGTGTATAACAGAGGATGTCGGCTGGCGAAGGCTTATTAAATGCAATACGTCTAACCGCTACCACGCGTGACGTCGCTCGACGCTCCTACGACATCTCCCTTACCATAGTACTAGAAGAACGATACTAATGCGATACGCAAGCGACAGGTTTTGTGTAACCTCGTACGTGGTAGCTGATGGATGCGAGCGAGTAGAGAGATCCTCTGACGGCAGCCGGGGATCGGGAGGTCATCTGATTGCTGCCTAGAAAAGGTTACGTTATGTTGCGTAAGGTTAAATGACATTTTTTGGTCTGGATTAAATGATTGACTTCAGATAATTGATTATACAACTTAGTATCTAATCGATAGTTGCCGAGAGATACATTGCTATAATTTGAGGAAAGATATGCATAAAATTCCCTATCCCACTTTTACCACAGAGCGACCAGATGCACGGTGTCTGCATATTTATGTTGTGGACAACCCTAGTTTATGTACAAAGAGATTCAGCTCCTCGTTCTTATCGAGAACAGCAAAAGAGTTGAACAACTTGCCGGCGTCGATATTCCCGTACAAATACTTCGTGGGTGTGTTTAAGAAAATAATGAATAGGCTGCTACTGGGTTAGTGCGCCTTACCATCACAGCTCACATCACCACTTAACATCAGGTAGGATCGTGGTCAAGCGCTGAACTTGATGATATAAAAATAAAATGTTTCATTACTGGCGACAAATTTTGCTGTTTTAAATAACAATGACGTGTAACTCTACAAATATAATATACTAGAGTAGAAGCTATAGTGACAGATCTTCCGTTATATATGCTATATGAAAATAAATCTATGTACTACTGAGTTCTGTAGAAGATCCTTGAGTCTTTCTTAATGCATTAATAGGCAACTATTAAATGCATTTTAGTACACAGAAATTATAAATAAATCTAACCTGCAACGCAAGATATGTTGAGACGTTTTTATCTTATATCAAAAAATCCATTGGTTATACAAGGTTTTCCTTATAGCCTTTATGTCTGTCTTTTCCTCAACTATGACGACAATGTCATGTGATCTCAAAACTTAAAAACGAGGTAGCTGGACGATCGCTTATTTCAGTCAACGATCTTAGTATTTCTGCTAACGGGGAAAAACCATACGAGTCATTGTTTGTGACGTTACAGAGTCCAGATACATTACGAAATGTTTCGACTAAAACGCGTAATGATTTATTAATGACATCACCACTGACTAATTCTGAGCGGTTATTAATGTTTAAACAACTATTATTAATTTTCGTGCTCTATTAAGTCTAATTACTAAATATACAAAATATAAGGGCGGTCCAACGCGAACCAATTAGTATTATTTATAAATGCTGTTACTTAAATCGACATATTACGCTTTTAAGACCTAAAAATATAATAAATTGCACTTGATACACTAACAAAGTAATATTTCTTATTTACATGTATAAATATTCAATGTGCTTTTGTTACGCTGTTCATACTTTAGCTGCCCATAAATATAAATATTTAACGTACTCATATAACAGATCGTTCTCGTACCTACCTCATGGGATGATAAACATTACACCACATTACACCCGTTCACACGAGTAGTAATATGATAGGTCTACAATACACTAATATCGGATATCAGCAACGTATGCTGATTAAAGCTTGCAAGCAGAAACGGGCACTGCGGTGGAATCTACGTAAAGAGTATACAGCGCGAGCGACTTACCACCAGTATCACTTTTATGTATGTATTAGCTGTTCCCCGTCCGCTTTATTGTCCGTAAAATCCATGCAATTTTTTTGAGGGAAGGAATTTTGTAAAAACCGTTCTTAGTTGACCTATGTTTGGCTAAAGGAATATACCTACCAAATTTCAAATCTCTAGACCTTATTGTTTCGGAGATTCGGAGGAGTCTCTACATAGGTGGGAATTTGTAAATCCATGTATATAAATTTTTCTATGTATTTATAAAGAGTTTTTAAGAAATATATATAAAGCGTTGTTCTTTAGAATTATTTTACTAATATCAATAATATATCAATGGTTAAAAAACACAATCGTCTCATACTATATGTGTTGAAGCGGTATCAAATGTGTCATTTAGTATATGGCGACGTAGCTCTGTGTGGGAAGTCTAACTGTAGGGTAACTATTAATCAGGTTATAACTAAAATAAACTATTTTAGAAAGGGATAAAAAACAGATTTTTTAGATGGAAAGTTCTTGTAGATTTTTATTGTATATATTTGTGTAGACCGTTATCCTTTATCAGGGTTTCTAAGATTAGGTTACTTAATTGAGATCAAATGTCAGTCTATTGTAGATTAAAAAACACGTCGTATGCTACAGATACAAATGTAGATTAAGAAATAATATTGTTTTTTTGTTATTATTTATATTTTATTTATTAAATGTATATACTAGCGATATGATAAAGGACATGTGAGTGTTATGCTTTGATAAACTTATGGTCACCAGTTCAGAGTTGATTGCATCAAAGGCGTTCATTGGCAGAATCCGAGGCGGTGACTCAGAGTGCGACATACATATTCTGTGCCGACTTCCTTGTTCTAGTTCGTAATTGTGTACTGTGTACTTAGGCACCAGTCTGTAGATATTTTTAAGAGAATAGATCATTCTTGCCGAGGACACATTCAAGTACTCGTTCAGTTTTGAATGTTATGGTCTTTCAATCCACAGAGGATTATTATTATTTATTAGCCGGATAACACCCACTACTGAACATCTCTCAAAGATTTCCATGCCTATCGGTTAATCGCTGCACGCATCCAGCGATTTCCAAGACAACAGAGCAGCAGAAGATATGATAATTTAATTATAATCACAGGTCTCTGTTGCTGGAGATCGTCTAGGTAGGTACCACCGCAGAGCCTATTGTAGCCGACAAAGAGTAGTGTGTAAACATTGCTATGTTACGGTTTGAAGGGCAGAGTAGTAACGAGACTAGACATGTTATTACGCAATATGATGCTGTATGTCATCCTAACTAGCGGCATGTTGTTATGAGAAGGCTTATCACTTGTTAAGTTAACATCACGCTCGTCTCGTCGCTTAAGTCGTTTAAAAAATTTTTTATGGTTTTTCAATCAATAGAGAATATGATAATTTAATTTAAATTTAATAGATTATCTTAGTGACTATCTCTTCAATTGTAAGTTCTATCTGTTGTTCTGTTCATATTGTATCTGTTTTTAGAGAGGGAAAGTGTTCGTAGGGAAACGCGTTTCAACATCTTTGGTCTTATTGTCTAATCCATCCATAAATTAATTTAATATATTTTTATATTCAATGTCCACTTATATATGGAGCAAATAGAAAAATAACTAGTTGCTTCCTGATGCATAAAATAATATTTTGGGATTAAAATATTGTGATTGACTAAATCATTAAAAAGGAATCCACGGATATTTTAAAACCAGTTGCTAACAAATCTGGTATCGATCAAGATGTTTCAATGGAACCAAATTTGTTACAACAACATATTTGTTATAAAACCTGTCATATTTTAAAAATTAATCTAATAGAAGTAGTAGCTCGTTCTTAGCGACAATGGTTTCATCATTTGTTTTCCTTCGCCAAGACGTTAAAAAACAATCACGCCTTTTAAATGGGAGACGTAAGAATCGCAACCTTGCTTGCCTTTTTTGTGCTCAAGCCAACTCATTGTTAGATGTATGCAAACAATAGACACTTGCGAGGGTTGTCAATCTGTATATATTTTAACATCTTCAATTAAAAAAGCCTTAAGTCCATCGCCAGAAATTTGTCGTAGGTTACTTAATTTTTCACGTGGAAGATCATAGGCCACGCACATTTCATTGTAATATCCGGTTAACCTTTAATGGACAAGTCTAAAGCCAGTACAACCAAAACCAATTCTTGGTTTATATTTGACAATCTTGTAATGTCAGTGTCCATCGTTTATTATGCCCGTGACTTGTTAATTATTAATTACAATAATTTTCAACTTTTACATACAATCTCGTTGCTAGAAACTGTGCAGGTAGGCACTGCCTCTACCCTTATTTCTGTATCGGGAGGGGTGTCTCACATTCCTCCCCGAGGCGGGCCCGTTCGAACCGGGCGCCGACCGGGGGTTGCGGAAGAACTGCTAGATATTATCTCGTGACTTTCTTGCGTACTATGGAAGTGATGGGAATACCGTGTGAAGCTTACCCTTATTTCTACCCCCAAACATTATCCTGTTCCGGTTTATAGTGAATTGTAATACATTCTGTTTCCAAGCGACAAGCACAACTTGTCCTAATATTTAATTAGCGCCATATCGTTAAAGGTCGGCGTATTACATACCATCAGGTAAACATCCACCTCGTCTTGTATATTTTTTTTATTATAATATAATATATACAAACTTAATATATATACAGATTAGAAAACTAAGATCTAAGCGACAACCATGAGGTGGTTGGTAGGTAACTATTGCATACGAGTATTACGATGTTAGTTATAATGTGTTAAGAATCAGTGAGGATATCTCGCGAGTGATTGCGAAACTCTGTCAGGATTATAAATAGACTCAGCATTACGTCCTCTCCTGTATAGAATATCATTCCATTTTATTCAGCAGCTTACATTTTAAATGGAATCTTTTAAAATTGGTTATTGACCTGATGGTAAACAACGTGGCGCTATTTGAGATGTTGAACATTGCACTACATTGTACTCGTCGCTTTGAAACATATATGTTAAATCTCGTTACCCCCAGTTATTTTACTGGTTACAACGCTATTAAAGCTGCAATACAGTAATGTTGGTACACTACTGTTTAACGATAGATAAAGATGCTTCGGTAGTATATATCTAAACGATCTTCGACAAGAGACCTACTTCTAGTACAGCTAATTTTAAAAACAACGAACTGTATTGTACTTTGATTACCTACGTATATAGCATATATAAAATTTTTTGGTGTTATTAAATTATATATATATATATATATATATATTATGCTTACATATTTAAATCGGATAGTACGTTAGGAATCCTTTCCCATACCGAAAGCTTACAAAACAAAAATGTTTACGCTACGAAAAATTCCAGTTCGTCGCCTGGAGATAAATCGTGTTTTGTATACTTCAAACACAAAGGCTGGCTTCATAAAGCGAATCGCCGAGTGTGAAATCTGAATGCGGCCAAGATCCGGTGACCGGGCGATTGTTCGCGGCTCCTTTGACGCGCGGGACGGTTTCTTAATAAGTGTCAACATAAAGCATGCATACTAATGTGCTAGACTCACAGAAGATTCAGTACTACCCCCTTTTTGACATCGCACGGAATTCCTACATGGGACCTACCCGCTACCTACCCTTCCGCTGTACGCAACAGAAAAGATATCGAACTCTTCTTAAAATTCGACGGTGTCCCTCTCTACCGTTTTGGTCGGAACTACACGAATGCGTTCGCACTCAATCAAGCGTATCTCCTGGTACCCCAGGGACTACTGTTTCAGGTATTCATTCCGAAGAATACGTATAACATATTTTGGTATAGCTGAATTTATGGATATTATTTTATTACTACATACAGAATATAGCTAAGAATGCTGTTGTTTGTTAGTGATATCTTCTGTCTACAATGAGATAAAACACAGCAACTAGGTCTTAGAGTCATAATTTGTTTATTCCTTAATTTCATTATCTACTGTACTACTCCAATATTGGTCGGATGCGAACTAGTGCATCCATGACTGTTCCTTGTGCCTTGTGTCCTTGGCCATCACATATACCTTATCCATCGTTTTGTTTTTCTATCTTCTCTTTAGTAAAGTTTAAGTGATAAAGTTAAATACTTTGATGTTACCAATTAAATCGGCCTGTTATATAGATAACATAGATATCATCATCATCAGCTGATAAACGTCCATTGTCGGACATAGGCCACCCCGAAAGATGTCCACGTCATAGCTATACATATTTTTTTTTATTAACGGCCGAACACTCGAATTCAATTTCATATGCTGTTAAGTGACAATGATGCGTCGGATGGAGAAGTATACTCGCACCTCTGGCTTCCATAAGATGATATGTGCGCATGCGTCTAATACTTCTCTTTAGGTGACTACCGTAAACGGTCGTCGATATAGATTCGGGAACGTCCCGTAACATGAGTGTAGTTGGACACTGAACGAACATAAAGAGGTTTTGTTACAATTATAAAACACTCTCGAATGACTGCGGTTGCGTCATAACGTCTCAGCTTTGCTTATCGCTTACCACCGCAATCACATTACAATAATTATGATACACGGAAAAATCATAACGACAACTTATATATGATATATCGTATTACTATACACTGTTCCTATTGCCAGGTAGTAACAATCACGTCCGGTTGTAAAAATTGTTTTTTTACATACATAAGATTGTAATGATCATTGTTTGTAGGTGTCTATTGCCGGAGACAGTATAAGTAGGAACCAACACAGCGCCTATTGTACCCGACAAACAGTAGTGTGAAAACATTACTGGGATCCGGTTTGAAGAGCGCTGTAGCTAATGTAATTACTGTGGTAACGAGTCTCAAGATCTTATGTATAAAGGTGACGATCACAATGTGGTGTAATTTATGGTATCCAACTAGCGTCACGTTATGGGCGGGCGTATCACTTACCATCAGATAAGCGCCCCGCTCGTTTCGTGGCTTCGTGGAATAAAAAAAAAAAATCACGTCTACAATGAAATGGCGGGTTCGACTCTTCTTCGTTAAAACAGCGAACAGTTCTTTAAGTTATTTGTGCTTAACTGATGTTTTTCTCTGAAGATCCTTGAATTTGTTTTCCTGTGGTAATAGGAATCGTTGATAACAGAGAAAATATAATTTGCTTGTTTGTTACAGAGCACAGGAATATTCTGCACTTTCTTCCTCGCTCACGCAATTCTAGTGAGACGTCGTGCTTCCATCAGACATTCAGTATCGATCAGAGAGGCGACCTTCTCGGCACCTGATGACTCGCTGCTGGCACCTACAGCTCCAGCACCCACCTTGCCTAAGTATTGAAGTATTAATCCCTAACAGCATCTAGAAGAGAGTGAATTTAACGTCAATAGAGTTAGAAAGTATTGTAACAACCGTCCAAAGTTTTATTGCCAAACTTGCCGAAATGTAAATCGTTGTGATTTTAAACCTATGATATTTATATAGAAATTACAAATGTTTTGATGGGTAAGAACTCTTGAACCGTAACCAAACTCCTGGTACGGAGCAAGTAGAAAGGTATTGTTGTTAGACACAAGATTCTAATTGATTCTCTTTTTAAACAGATGCTTGTATTATTTTCCTTTTTATATCATATACGCATATATATAGTTAAATGCCTTAATTGACATAAATTCAGAAAAAAAATCATATATTTATGTAATAGCTAATGAAAAATAATCGTTGTTTGCTCTGTATTCAGGAAATACATACATTATTCGGTAATGTATACAGTTCAGTATCGCGATTATACATTTTTGTTTTAAAAAAGGTTAACGTTTAACAACATGAAGAAAAGTACGTTCACCTGATGATAGGTCACATCTCTCTCTCTCTTTATAAAGTGCCTTTCTCATTAGTTTTTGCAGCATTGCCTTATTAATGTAAGGCGTGTTGTCTTAAGAGAGGAGTAATTTCATTAACTATGTCGCCGCTAATATTCTTTCACAATGGATGATTAATACTGTTTATCAATAGAAATAACAAAACGGTCTCATCAATCTTTGTTGTTGAGTTAAATCCACAAGAAACGTCTTTCCATGTAACACCATTAATAATTTTAATTGATGTTTAATATCTCTAACTTGTTGGTGTCTAACTAGATACCGCTGCAGCGTCTGTAGCTGCTGTGGAATAATAAAAGAATTGTAGTACTCTCTATCATTCCACCAAAAGGTGAATACTTGTATGGTATGACATATATTATGACTTTTACAGTATTGTGTAATGAGGTTAAGAGCCGAGTAGTTCACGTAAAGTACGATTTCGTAATAATTATATTACATATGTTCACACAACGACATTTCGCTTTAAAGAACTGTTTCGGCGTGGCCTATAAAGTCGGCGGACGATATTGCAACTCCTCGAAACACCGGCGTTTGCAAAAGCGGTTGTGCAATCAGCGGGTGTGAGATAAGAGATCAGAGGCTCTAGCCGCCTCCCAAAACACTGCCATAAACAATTTCCGTAACGCCCTTACAAAGCGGCGGCGGTGTCATTAAGTTATGTAAAACGTTGCATAAAAAGCTCTCTCGTATTACGGATACGAGATATACAAGTAGCAATGTACCAGTCCATAAACTTAAATGGAAAATTTCTGGGGCACGAGTTACTTTGGTAACATGCATTTAATAAATATTTATTTATTGAATTACCAACGCAAGTTAAAGTTTCTATAGTCGACAACATACAGGCGCGTAATGAATGTGTAACTGTTCTTACAATTGTAGGTAACCACATCGTGCATAACAATTTGTAATAAAAATTATATTTAAAAATTGTATTATAAAAATTATTTAATTAAATGAAAAAAAAAAAACATTAAAATGAATTTAATTATACAATTGCAATAAGAAATAAAGAAAAGAAAAATCACACACATAACAAAAATAGAAAAAATAAACTTCATAAACAACAATCATACAAAGAAAGTAATATTAATTTAAAATTAAAATTATGATCAAGTTAAAATATGAAATGTTATAAACAGTCTGAACAGACACATCAACAAAGAATATATGGAGTTTATACCATATGTTTTTAGTTCTATATAATTAAACAAAATAACAAAAAAATTTATAATCATATTAAAATAGTAAATATAAAAATTTTAATTAAATTTTACATGTATTAATGTCAAAAGATTAAATTAAATTATATTAGCATGTATACAAAAAAATAACGTAAAGTTCGTGTCGTTTTTAACAATGTCTTTGTCTTTAAAAAAAATCGCGCATATCTTTTTAATTTTCATCTTGTCTTTAGGGTTGCCTATCGTTTTCAAGATGCCGCTTGAGCTTCATTTTATTTACATCTCAAATATTAGTGGCGTGAAAACCAGCAGCCAATAAACTCTCCGTCATAGCTGTTATAAAGTTTAACTATTATTATTATATTTTAGTAAAATATAAGTTAGAAAAGGAACCTATTATAAGGAGTAGTAACAATTGACAACGAATATATACGTAATCGAGAATTACAAATATATTTGCAAGTTACAATCATAATATTATAATCTTAATCGTTGTGATGATGAAATGATTAATTTGAATCATTTCGTGTTACAATAGGTTTTTCTACAGGTTAATTTATTGCTAATACATTGAAGGGCCGAAGGATTTAGAATATTTCTATGTGAATTTGTAAGTTTGTAAACATTGACAATGTTTTTTTGCATTTTCGGCTGATGATAACTGCTCCAAATCTCTCGAATTCATTAAAATATACATTTAAAGTTATATGACAATATTGTATGTATAATAATTTGAGCATCATATGTGATTGGTGGTTGTGTGTTTGTTGTCTTTTTTAAATTTTATTTGAGTATAATTTGTGTTAGTTTTTTCTTATATAAGATTATTTGTAACTGTCAATGACAATAAAGGATTCCCTAATGTATGCATTATTTTTATTCTACAGCATAAACTGTTGTATGGATCTTTTATGAATATTGATAGATTATTAGATATATGAAATACTTTTTTTTATATTTTTTTTTATTGGCGCTTTTATCTTTTAGTGATATGTTGGCCCCATTGGCTCAAACTTATGTAATACTTGCCATTCTGGTCGTAAAATACTTAAGTATAGATCCCAAAAAAGGCAAGCTTTGTCGGTACCACGGTAGTGTGAAAGCAGCCTCGTACTTCTAATGGCTTTACGAGGAAACCCAAGAAGTTTTAACCGGTGATAACCTAGCATCTTATCCATTTATATTCAACATAGGATTTATCTAAAAAAGAAATCGTTTAATTCATATCGCGAATTTACAGCACGTAAACCTTCTTTATGCATAGCAAACAGGCTATTGTAAATAACTATATCAGTTTTTAATATGGAACTCAGTTTAATATTAATAACTAATTACTGGTTATTACTCTCCACTAGTAGTGGACCTTGGATACTGCTTCTGGGGAGGTATGATCGCAGCGCTAATTTCTGTTGCCAAGTGATAGCGTTGAAATATTAACACGTTTCGGTTTGAAGGATGTTGTTACATTACTTATATATTATAAAGTTGTCTTATATGTCATTGTTTATATATTAGATGAAGTGAAATTTGGTGTGTTATGACATGCATGAGGGATGTATTCATGCAATACTTAAATACTTCTTCAATTAAATTAAAAAAGAATTAATAACATTATATGAATATATTAATATTATATTGTTCATCAGTCGAGACGTCGACTGTTGGACATATGCTTCCCTCATTATATCAATAATAGTCCATTCAAGATTTGAAAAGATTTTAAACATATAATGTGTTGCATAAAGAGTAAAGCAAATCTTTTTTTTCAATATTCGTTGTTACAATAGAGTTGAAGATCGTAAAGAGTGCTCACCTAAAATATTTTAGTTCTCGTATATTGACAGTTGGAATATACTGATTAGATACTTATATTTACGCGAATAATACAAATTTAATAAAATGATGAAGTGATAGATAGTCGCGGAAGAAGTGAGGTGATACATATTTTGACGACATTCCACGGAGTATCTACAACTTTATAATTATTGTTTATAACTGGAATAAAGCAATGCTGTTATGGTGAAATGTTTACAATATAAGGGTATTATTTATCTAAAAGGGTTCCAAAAAACACTGTCACAATCCAAACTGTACAACATCCGGACTCGGAAACGAAGCACACAAGACGAAGCATGTTATAAGGTTAGCTCTTGCGTTACGGAGATAGTTAGAATACCTTATTTCTAAAACAAGCTGGGCAAATGAAACTAGAAAGTTTGTGGTAAAAGCAATGGCCGTGTATACTTTCGAAACGATCACGCCCTTTTACCATTTTCTTAAGTACGAGTGAGCACTAGACAGTAATTATAATACGTAAAAGCGCAAAAAAGCCATATGACATTTTCTTATTATTTATTTTGAAGACAGAAAACCTTATAACAAATTTAAGTAAGTTTGTTTCCACAAATTGACCTTTTTTGTCCTGATATGATAAAGTTTGCTTGGCTGTGTTCACTCTGGTATCCAGAGGTCAAAATCATAAACAGATAAAACTTTGATGTAATTTTTTCCTTTTATGCTATAAATTATTGCAATGGCTATGTATGATAGAATATACCAGATCTTAGATAAGCTTTTCTAAGTAAATTCTGCTTTATAGGACTTTAAATTTCTTACAAAAGCTTGATCAGAATCTGCGAACTTTGAATAGTTAACCTTTTGACCTTGGAAAAAATTGCACTTTTTTTTAATATAAGTGTATTTAAAATACAAAACGTCCCTCAAAAAACGATATATAAATGTAAAAGACGTGTATTGAAGCAACAGAACAGATTTTTCTGTAACTTAACGTACAAAAAGATTCGTTAATCATTTCCATCCAAAAAATCCTTTAGAGATGAAGATTCTAGAATGAAATGGGGATAAGTCAAATGATATGTGTGCGAGAGGGAGCGCGAATAGGTGAATGAGGGGAAGCAATTGTACGAGAATACGCGGGGCAACGAAAGAGCGTGCGTATTAAATTTTATCCAAACGATATTTTTCCATAATTTATGGGAAATTTTATTACAGCTTTTAACCATATAATTTATTTTTTGGACTAAAAAACGTGTTATATGTAAACAAAATTTATTGAAACACTTTAATAATGTTAAATTTTACGGAACTTATTTTGCGTAATGACTGCAAAATATAAAATTTGTAAAACGTAATAATTATTAGAAATTATGGTTAAAATATAGTTAATTCCTAATTTCTATATTATAATTATTTTCGAAATTGACTTATAAAAATAGTCTACAATAAATAATTAATATTTAAAAGGTTTTATTGTATGCTGTCATATGCATTTAAGTCATTAGTATAGTAATATTAAAATTATAGTATTAATATCCAAATGTAGGAAATTATAAATTTTGTTCTTGGCAACACAGTTACAGCGTCGCAACGCGATCTCGCTCTTTATTTTCATTTAGTCACTTTCGATTCGCCGTAGAAGTGAGATTGCGCTTGCTTAACGAATAAGTAAACAAGTAAATTTGTGAGTGATCTCAACTGGTGAAGTTTATTGTGTGACTCACAGTGCATTTAAAATGGGGTGTGGAACGAGTTTCGTTAAATATGTGCTCTTCTTCTTCAACCTGGTTGTGGCGGTAAGTACAATAAAGGGCGGGATAACCGGTTTGGTTTCGTGCCGATAGACCGCTGGCTATGGCCAACGGACAGTGGAAACAAATGCCTTACGTGGCTCCTTAGCTTTAGAAAACACTACATTAAATTATGCCAATTAGATAGCTTCACAACACCCTTAAAATTTTTCTTAATTTTAATTATATTATCATGTTAAAATTTTTGTCTTATTGTAATAACCGTTGACGCCCGTAAACAAGTTGAATGACATCACAGCTTAAGAAATGACAGACATTGAATGGTCCTAAAATAATATCAAACATTTTGAAAATTATTTATTGTACATATATCCAGAAAGAAACTAACCAGGTTCATATTTTTCAGTTAATTTGAAATTAGATACAAAGAATCACAATAAATATATGGTCCTTATAATTTACGTTTTTATTGATGTTGGTAACAATGGCAAAATCTCTTTAGATTGGAAGCTGTTCATGTGCTTTTCTGTAAATGTCCGGTAAGTTAATTTTTCCTATAATTGTGGAAGCTTTCTTGAATTTTATAAATGAACTACGGGGATCCTCATCAGCCGATAGATCTCTCTAATTTGTCCAACTCTACACGTATCCAGCAGCTTTCTATGACGGGAACATTCTATATAGAATTAAAAATAAAAAGACATTTGTTCATTTTTTTTTTAATTAAATAGGTTAGAGCTTGACAATGATCCCTTCCGGGTGTTAAATGATGTTGTGGTCTACCTACCCTATTCATTCTCTCTTCCGCAACAACACTTAAGACCTTTGACTTTCTACAATGGCGCTCGTCGTAACCGATTTTTAATGAATGTAGGAAGATAAGTTTTTTATTCGTCGTTTCATCAATGATTCAACAGTGCCGTCAGACACTAAAATGTTGAATACGTTATCCCAAATGAATACTGACTCAATGTCGGTCTGTCAATATGACATCACTCGTTTTTATAGCATGCGAACATTATTCAAGGCGCTAATCAGCGCGGCGGAGTCCGGACTACTGCGCATCTCGCACAATTGTTCTTATAATCGAAGAAGCCACCACACTAGCGAGACGTTCACCTGATGGCAGGTGACACGCCTGCTCAGCCCTGTAGTCTCGGGATATTAAGAATAGGACTAAGGTATTCCCTGCCTGTCGTACAACGCGGACTGAAAGGGTCCTCGGATTCGTGAGCTTTAACGGTGGGGGCCCTCGGAGCTCAAAGCGAGCTTTAGGAGGACGGCAAATATATGGTGGTCTTGTATCTGCCGTAACACAGCGTGGGTGCTAAGCAGAGCTTTGCCCTTCCGTGAGATGTTTTAGCCAGAGTGCAGAGGAGCACCGGTGCGTTCCGTAGGAGATTCCGAAGCCCCTTCTAATGCACAGACGGAGACCACCGAGGGGGTTTTAGTGGGTAGAAGCCCCACATAATCTTGTCACCCCACCAGAAGCAAGGTATCTTTTAAGATTTCTCCTGCGATAAAAAAAGTGATACGCCTGATAAGAACGTGGCGCTAGTTAAGATGATAAATATAGAGGATAAGTCCCGTTACTCCAGTGATTTCACTAATTGTATCGCATTTCAAACCGGAACTGAGTAATCTTTGCACAGTACTGTTTGGCGACAGAAATAGGTGTTGCGGTGGTAGTTACCTTGACGGTCCCCGGTGATAAAGGCTTACCAGGTCTACTTGTTGTCCAGGTGTCGATGATGCATAAACTTGGCTAAAGCAATACATTAAAAAATTTTTTCTTGAATTCGAACCTTTAATAAAGGTAATAATTATGCTATAAGACCAGTGTTTTTAGTAATACAAATTATAGATTGTCACTCATAGTTTTAAATATTAATTGAATATGGCAGAATATTTTTTTTTTTTATTATGAAACGAACTGACGAACGAGACGTTCACCTGAAAATGAGACTTGCTTATATGCTAGTTAGAATGATATATACAGCATCATTATTTGTTGTCGCTCTGAGACATAAGATGTCCATGATCTACTTAAGCTGTTGAAGGCATTGGTTATAGAGATCTGTTTCTATAGATCTTTGTTAGCAATGGATAGAGTATTAATATATCAATGTACTAGATAGTTTGACAGGACTATTAAGCTATATAATATATAAAATAAAAAAGTCGGTTCATTTGGCAGTCTCATTCTGCTATCTACTACAATCTGCTGTGTACTACTATATCCAGTTTCTAAATACCTGTTTTTCTTCAGCGTGTGTTTTATATTATGTATCATATCTTTGTTAACGTGTTACGATAAAAATATCCTAATTTACATTTATGGCTCCATATAAAGCTATTAATTCGAAGCCGCCACCGTCGCGTGACGATCCATCCCCTCCATTGGCCTGCCACCTCGCACTCCTCCTCGAAAGGCAACAGGTACATTTAATGAATAATAAATGATTCGGAAACTTGTGCCCTTTACTGATGACTAACCCTCGCGGTCAGGTCTTTTTGTATGTCATCATGGTGCAATGACAGTGATGCAAAGACTTTTTAGACGTTTCATACTGTCAGAATATAATTGTATGATTGTAAAATGAAACGATTCCTCATTTGCTGATAGAGTAACTCATTCATAGAAAGTTAGTATATGATTTTGATCGGGTGCCAAGTTTAAGGATAGATAGAGATATACACGAACTGATAGAGAATATATAACTTAGTTTTTAAAATGTTACTTAAAATTAAGTAACCATAGTAAACGACTGATGTAGGGATAAGTAAATATTAGTTTATATATATAATACAAATACAATAGTATCGTAATGGTAAATAATAAAATAGCATAGAGTTAAAGTAAATAGTAATAATGTAAGAACAAATGTAAATAGTGTAAATTATTAATGAATACATAAATGGTGTAAAGTTTACCAAAAAAAAATTATAATGGACATATCAACTCTTTGTATAAATATTGTGATACATGAGCTTTAGTATGTAATTACAGTAATATATAAAGAAGAAAAACATTTACAACTTAATGCTACTACCACCTCATGTTACGGTTGTCCACGGACGTCGGTGAATACTTACCATCACGTAAACCAGATGCTGGTTTTTCTACTTTCCATGTAAAACAGACGAGCGAGACGTTCATCTCATTATAAGTGACGCGCTGTCAATAACAACGTGGCGCTAGTTAGGATGATGATGACATGTTGAGTCTCGTCACCCCAGTAAATTACACTAGCTGCTACATCTTACAGTATTGTTTGCACACTGCTGTTTGGCAGCAGAATTATTATCTAAAAAAAACTTTAAATGTTCGTTACAATGATAATATTTGCGATCTTTCCTTCTGCAGACTAAATTTTTTTACAAAGAAAGCTTTTCAGCTTTTTTATATAGCACTTACTATGAAGTCACTGAACGTCACTAAATGAATACGTACAACATATTCAGTGGAAAATTTTGATACTAAAAAATCAGTGTTGTTTATCAAGCGCTAAGACCTGCGGAAGAGACTATACGTACTATAGGATACGAAATCTACAGATAGGAACTGGAATCCCAAGGCTAGCCACTATCCGCCTCGTCTATTGCTATACTCATACCTACTTCTACGTCACCACTGTTTGACCTCCTTGGTTCTTTATACATAGTCTGGTACCAACAAATTGCTTCGTGGAACACCCTGTAAGTATTAAAGTGTGTCAAGGAAACACGATGGTCCCAAGGAAATTTATGCAAGTCGTGACTGCTTGTAATAGGATATTCTGAAAATTATCCTCGTGACCTTCCTTATCGATCTGTCCCAAGGGTAGGTTAACCCAAAAAAAAGGTTGTGATGGATATTTTTTATTGATAAATTGTATTATATTACCTAATGTAGTACAATGACAAGTTAGAATTAAACATTGTAATATAAAACGGATAATTAAGGGATAACTAACAAAGGAAAAAAATATATTGTTAATTGTTGAATTTTATCGTTTCCAATCAGTCATCCCTCTAATTAATATTTTTCAATCATTAACTTCTGATCGTTCAGTATGAAGTCATGAATGGATGTAAAGAGTGAAAAAAACATATGCATTCAAATTTTTTATAAAAAAATCTGTTATATATATATATATATATATATATATATATATATATATATATATATATATATATATATATATATATATATATATATATATAATAAGGTGTAAGAAAGGTTTAATCACGAGAAATTGGTGATTAGATAATGGCATGTCCTATAATTCTAGTCAAACCCTAGTGTGCAAATATTACCGTGTTCCAGTTCAAAGAGCGTAGTAGCTAGGGAAATTACTGGGTTAACTAAAATCAACCAAAACCTTAACATTAAAGTCGCATGAAAGTCTTTAATGGGTTATTGTTTGCTGAACTTGCTCAATATGACCTTTAACGTTATGGTTTACAAAACGCTGTATCGTAAAACTGGAATGGAAACGTTGCCCAAGCTAAAGAACGCCGTAGCCAATGGTTATGCGCGCAGCTATACACTGCACGCGAGCCCGCACCGGTGACATCATCAGAGCGATCAGGACGCCGCACCGGCGCCCGCCGAGATGCTTTTAAATATATCTCGTTGTGTACGCAATAATCGATTTCGTGAACCAGACGAGAGTTTTTATTTTTCGTTGCCACGTTGTGTAACAGGTTGGTTAACGCATTGTTTTTGAAACGGCCGAACCGCGCTATTACTGGCCAACGGCTATCAAGCACGTATCATCATCAGCCGATAGACACGCCCACTGCTGGACAAAGGCCTTCCTCAAAGATCTCCACATACAAACAACGATGCCTCCAGTACAGCCAGGTGCTGTCGCCTGTAAGGGTTCATATGGGGGATTTGGGCCATTTCTCACCACGCTGGCTCTATGCGGGTTGGTGGGAGCCAGTGCCTCGTTTGTTGATTAGCAAGGCGCACTACGAGCAGGTGAGGTTTGCTTGGGTTTCGTGAGTTGTGCGGTTGTGTTACAATCATTGTGTACGCCACAGATATTTAATTTTTAAGAATTTTGATACGTTTACTTATTTATATATTCTACATGTTCTTCTCTGCCCGTTTTACTGGCCCGTAACACACCTGCAAGTCCTTTGGGGAAGGAATTTTATAAACTCTGTTCTTAGCTGACCTATACTCAGACAAGGGAATATTCATACCCAATTTCAAGTCTCCAGGCCTTATAGTACCAGAGATATCGTCATCGGCTCATAGACGTCGACGGCAGAATATAGGCCTCCCCCAAATTCTATTTAATTTCAACTACGATCGGTCTCGCGTTGCCCGCATCCAGTGCCTTCTCACGATTCTCAACAAATCATCGGTCCACCTTGTAGGGGGCCTCTCAACATTATATCTACCGGTATGCTGCCGCCACTCGAGACCCTTACTGCCTCATCGGCTGTCACTCCAACGAGCAATGTGCCCTACCCACTGCCACTTAAGTTTAGCAATAATTTGGGCTTTATTAATGTATATATATATATACACACACATACACACACACATATATATATATATATTTATATCATCCCGGCGTTTCGATAGATTTGCAGCAATAGTTACATGGGATTGAGGTGATTGACGTTCCGACATCATAACCATCATGGAGAACCTACAGCTTATCAGTTATCATTTGTAGTATAAACTCTGTAAAAGGTAGTTTTGTTAAATGTGTATTTTGTTCATCACCATTATGATCATCATTATTAGCCCTCTCCAAAAGATCTCATCAAAAAATCAATAACGTTGTCAAAGTGAAATTGGGGCTGCGGTAGTAACGACCCAGACGGTCTTCGGCAACAGAGACCTACCACCAGCACAGTGTTCTAGACTGAGGACGTGACGTATACTTTAAATTCTCCGTCCAGGAATCATAGGTTATATGTGTTTGTGATTTGTAAATTTACAATAATTTATCTTTATCTTTTAAGATGAGGAGTACGAGCTTGCATACATCTTCTATCTAGCGCATATTCATTCTGATCCAACCAATGTATTTTGGTGAGAGCATATTTTCGAACCGGTTTCTTCTTATTTAAATTTACAAGCGAACATGGCCATGAACCTACTTGAATAGATATGTGTAAGAATTAGTAACCATAGTAACCTTGCGAAAATTTTATGGTTTTTTATTAATAATAAGGCCAGTTTTATATGTTTGATTTTACAGATTTGATTTTACAGACTTAATTTTACAAATTTTATCAGTTTTATTTAAATGTTATCACGATGTTTCAAGTACTTTGAAGCACTCATGGTTATACGATTAAGATGACAGATGTTTAGACCTGAGCACGGAGTATCTACAACTTTTTAATTGTTTAAAATTTTGAAATAGTCTGAAGTCTTTTAGTGGTGTGCTTGGTATTTGGATTATAATTATTATTAAAGAGACTTCAAGTCGGCGGTTATACCAAAGCATACTCTATATTGAAATCGGACCTTGGAAAGAATCAGTGTTTTTTTCCAACTCACGAGACCCATGCCAACGTCACCCGCTGGTGATGCACCCTGCTAATCAACAAACGAGACTCTGGCTCTCGCCAACCCTCATTGGGCCAGCCTTGTGGGAAATGGCCCATATCCTCCACATGCGAATTTCTACAAACGCGCAGAACTTTGGGGTAGGCCTATATCCCGCAGTGGACGTTTATTGACTGATGATGAAAAGATTTAGAAGTACGGGGTTATAGAATCGTTTTATTAATAGAAATAATATTTATGAAACTATGTGTAATATATATTTAATATTGATTTTTTTCATCAATATGTATGCGATAGACCTTTCGCGGAAAAACCGAATTTCGTTATTGACCCCATCGCACGCGAACATATTATCTACGCCCCTTAATAATAACAGCCATTCGTTGCATGAAATAATATATTAAATAAAGCCAATAACATTATTGTGTGTTATTACGTGAATGCTTCGTTATTTATTGGGCAATAACAAAAATTGCCGCACTTTAAAATTAATCCGATAGAGTACCCAGATTTCTGATCGAGCACGCTTTGCTATCCTTACCTAAATTAGAAATTAAAGTGTAGCTCAATGTCGATTAAAAAGCTCGACGTCATTTGAAAGTTCTAAGAGAAATTAATACGAGGCTAAATCTAACAAGAACTTAAATAGAACTATATTTGGACCTAGGCTGGGCTAGGCTGTTTAATTACTGTGTTCCGGTCAGACAGCGCTGTAGCCGTGGAAAAAGGAATGGTCTTAAATGATAGCCATAAATATTATGAGTAATATCCTAATTAAATCAACTCGTGTAATATTTTAATTATAATTACACACATGGTTAGGGTGTAAGGGGAGTCCCACATAGCAGCTCACAGAATCTAAGCTAGCCTCTCCTGCTCGCGGTGCACCCAGCTATTCAACAAACCAAGCTTTGGCACCCATCAACCCGCAATGGGCCAGCGTGGTGGGAAGTGGCCCGGATCCCTTATGGATTCCTTCAAACGACAAAGCAGGATCGATTGATATGGAGATTTTTGGAGGAGGCCTATATCCAGCATCGGACTTCTATTGACTGATGATGATGATAATTACACACAAAATCAATATACCTCGTCCTTCAGCTAATTTTTAGTAGATTAACCTTGCGGTGTACTCTTTGTAAGAATTATAGAAAGAGGGAAAATCTAATACGAATTGTAAATCTTCTTGTAATTAAAATATAATTGTATATCTTCTTCTTAAAGTGCCTCTCCAACTAGTGAAGGTTGACGATCAGCGTGGTACAGTCCTTTCTGTTTCTGGATCGGCGGAACAATTCGGGCGCCTCAGATACGCCAGTCCATTCACTGATATTTCTCAACCATGACGTTTTCATTCTCCCCACCCTTGTATATCTTGAAGATATACATTTTTTATATAATAAATTTGTACGTGTAGTCACATGAGAATAACACTATGCCTACAAATATTAATAAATGTTATAATAAAAATATATAACTCGTCCGACAACGGTCGTATAAAGTCACAACGTAGGGGTGAGCAACGCCACCATGGCGCCTGGAGCCCATAAAAGGGTTGTATGTGATAATTAATTTCTTTATCACATCTCTTGGGCCTTTCATTTTCGAAATCAGTAAACCGCCTTTGAATATTACTGACTTATCTAATGTAACCTTCATTCAATGTAAAATCTAATAATTTTTAACACATATATCAACAAGTATTAACATTATTTTATTACAGCATTAAATGTATGTAATAAAGTTGTTATGGCAGTTATATCACTTACTATCACGTGAACTCGTCTCCTCGCATCATCGAACAAAAAGAATACGGCGAAATTTAGACTGCAGTTGGGCAGAAGATTCTCGAGTGGGAAACCACGTATTGGCAAGTCAAAAGATTATCTATTAGGTGAACTAAGAACCTGATGATGATAGGAAATTGTTAGGTGCAGGAAGCATTTAATTTGCTGCATTGGAAATCTATTGAGAATGCATTTAATTTGCTGCATTGGAAATCTATTGAGAATGCCTTTAGCAGTACATTAAAACTTTGATGATACCGATGCAATTACAATGGCCTCAGTATTATCTCTATTCTATAGTAAAAATATATAAGCAATCTATTTACATATAAATATTAAATATACCAAATCTTTTAAACTTGTTACTTGTTGTTTTCTCCTTAAAATTTATCTTATCGTTTTGTTTGGGTCGAGACCTTTATACGTCGAGTAGTACTTTGGCCTCGATAGATCTTTTCGCCCACAAGTCTTTCGAAGGATGCCTTTGTAACATTGAGTGAATATAAAAAAAATAAGCCTTATGTGTAATGAATTAAAACGCATTCCAACCGCGTAATACTTCTTTTGAATTATAGAGCAATGGAAACTGGAACTTAAAGTGATTGTTTGAGGATCAATTTTTCATTGTCGCAACGATACCGTCACCGTCTCGGTAGAATAGATAGGATGTCGTTAAGCATTTACGACTAATTCGTAACGTGATGCGACTCCAATAGTCTCCACTTCCTTCTCAGTTGTGATGAGCCTTCAGGTGTCAGATGCGATTCTCCTAATTGTAACAAAGTTAAAGGTGACGAGCACAATATGGTGCAGTGTTTATCGTCATAATTAGAGCTATATTGGTATGAACGAGAATATTTCATACGACTGGTGAACTTCCTGGCTGTTAAGGAAAAAAAAATATCAGGAGTAACTTCCATATATATTCAGTTTGGAACGTTTTTGCATTAAGAAATTGTTTCACGTTGATAATATAGTAAATAAATTAAAATACACACATATATATATATTCTCAGTTGTATATATACTAGCTGTTCTCCGCCCGCTTTGTTGGCTATTATATAAAATAAGATCTGAAATTAACTGAGAGCAACTAGAACCGTCTTGCCGGGTATTATGAACACCCCTGCAACTCCCTTTTGGGGATGGAATTTTGTAAAATCAATACTTAACTGTACATTGCAAAACTAATATAGCTACCAAATTTTGAGTGTTTACGTCTATTAGTTTCGGAGATCTCGTGATGACCTATATTTGGTAGTAAAGAGTATTTATTATATTTAGGTTCACTAGGTTCTTCAATAGTCGTTTATTCGAAAACATCGGAGCTATCTAATCGATTGTTCTTAGCTGACTGGAGATACGAATGATGCAGTTGAAATTCGAGATGTCTGACTCCGGAGAGCCCTCGTGGATTAAAACATGATTCCATTAGCTTCTTTGTCTGCTGGCACCCCGTCCCTGTCTACCTTCAGAGTTCGCTGAACCTGAGCGTTGTGCATTATGAACATACCTATAGACCATACAGTATGATCTTTTGCTTTTATGTATATTATAGTATTTAAGAAATTGATGTAAACTAAATACTTTAAACAAAACTCTTTTAAAGTATCTTTTCACACCTTTTTTTTATTGGAATTCTGTTTTTGATATATTAGAGAAACGTCCAATGTTTTAGCTGCTTCTCTCACACAGAATAAATCAATGAAGCCTGAATTCATGATGAATTTCTGTAAAGGTAGTACCTAAGTACCTCGGCGTTTTACATTGTGACATTAATACGAGAGAAATTTGACAAAAGGAAGTCTGCGCGTAATATTACTTTACATCGATTTATCCTACACAGTTGGCAGGTTGCCATGGCGATGGCGAAGTGATATTGTAAACAAAAAAATTGGGCACATTTCGAAATTAGGTCTCAAAGGTGTACTGAAATTGAGGCATAAATTAAAAAATATGAAATGTTTACTGGTGGTAGGTTTCTGTTACTGGAGACCGTTTGAGTAGTTACCGCCGCAGCTTCCATTTCTGCCGCCGACAAGGAGTATGCAAATTTTCTTGTTTGAAGGGCGCCTTAGCTAGTGAAATTACTGAAGTAATAAGACAACATCTTATGCCTCGTAACGACGTTCCTATTTGCGTCACGTTAATATAAGCGGGAGTATCATTTAGCTTCAGGTGAACGTCCCGCTAGTCTAGTCGCTTCGTAGAATAAAAAAATCTATTTAAATTAATATCTAACGAGACGAGTTGTACGTTCAACTGATGGTAAACGACACGCATGTTCATAACGAGGTGTTAATTAGGATGTTTACACAGCAACAGCGTATGTCGCCATCAGATATCAACTATATGCAAGTAGTTTTACTGTCGTCCTTCACACTGAAATGGTAATAATTGCATACTGTGGTTCTCCGGCAAAAATACCACAAGTAATATTGACGTATTGGTAGTAAAACCAGCGTTGTGTATATTCCATCTCGCATTTCGTCATCGGCGTGAAATCGATGTCGAGTAGTTGATCGATGGCCGTCACCGCCGTCCTTTGTGCGGAGCTTTCAATACGTATACGCCCAGGTCCCCTCCCCGTGGGTCTATTTATAAAAATGGCAATTTTTTTTTTTCACTATACGTTAGATATATCATTAAAATGGTGTTGACCTGAACTTATTACATAGGTGCTGATTACTTTTCACTTGTGTATATGCGCCTGAGCAAATAGTATGTTACAAAAATATTGTTTATATACATATTGAAATAAATACGCGAAAAATATTTTATTTTTCAATAGTTTAGCATTAAAAAGGTTTTTATGAGTCAGTTATATATCATAGTTAGGTATAACGAATAAATATATAAATCGCTGATGTTATATTAAAATTTCTTTGATATAAGTATATATCTCGTCTTAGATCGAAATTATCGTATAATAATGAAAAAGACTAATGAAAAAGAAAACTGTTATATTTCAATATTCTTTACTTTTCATTCCACAAAGCGAGAAGACGAGCGGGACGTTCACTTGATGCTAAGTGATACTACTGCTCATATCAACGTGACGCTAATAAGGATGTTACGTACTGCGCTTCATTGTGCACATCGCTACGAGGCATAAGATGTCTTGTTACCTCAGTAATTTCACTAAAGCACCCTCCAAACAGGATAGCAGTAAGATTTGCATACTGCTTGTTGGCGGCAGAAATAGAAGCTGCGGTGGTATCTACCTAAACAGTCCGGCAATAGAGACTAGTTATCAGTGAACTTGCAATTATTATATAAGAATAAAGAAAATCGTAACAAAAAAAAAAATCTATTTGTTATTACTATTTATTAACAAAAGTTATGCTCGTTATAAGGCAACATAATTTTTTTTTTTTCACGTTAATAATACGAACATGATCTAGGACATACTGTTAATTAGAGTTGTTTATTGATAAGGATGAGACTAAGCAATTGTATTAGTAATGTTATTTTATTTTGTCATTTTCTCATTATCATGATTTAATTTAACTTTTTAGCTATGGCGTCATAATAATTAAGGTCCTAAAACACTGGTAATCACGCGTTCAAACTGCCATCGGAATACGTTGAACGACATCCGTCTATTTTAAGAGAATCTAGGTCGCAACTAGGTGAGGTCGGTGACCCGCCGTAAAGGTAGTTATCGCCCCCATCCAGTGGGAGGAGTAGGTACCTGTGATTACACCGTGCTGCTATGGCTATGGGTCTTTGTTGCAAAAAACCCTCACTCTTTACGCTGGCGTTTATGAAGTGTTTCGAGATTTTGTAAAGGGTTTTAATGAAGGGAAAAAAAAACCTGCACCATCACGCTTACGTTGCCATGAGATTTATTCAGTTTACATTTTCTTAATGACTGAAGTTTTTTTTTTTAACTAAAATCGTCGATAAATATAAACCTTATTCTATATGATCTAAAGTTTATTACTACTAGAAAAATATTAGGTTATTCTAATTATTGACTTACAAAATATTAACGTAATGACTTCAGGGTAAGGTATGAATATATGTATATGTTGATAATTACTAAGCGTTAATGTCACTCCAGGGCTATATATAAACTTGACAAGTTTCCGTCTAGTATATATATATATATATCCTATTGTATATATTGCTTGTGTTCATTTGGGTCAGCAGATCGATAGAAATTGACACAGTATTTCAAATAAGTAGTCAGCGTTTTGTAGTTCGTATAAATGTATATGTTTTCATTACTTGAGTAATTAGTTTAGAATAATGTTAATAAGTAATTTCGAATTTTATAAAGTAATTGTTATTTAATCTGAAAAAATATAATACATTATTTCATACTTTATCAGATTATTAAATAATTAGTTCATGTTAAAATATGCAATAGGTTTGATTTAGTGAAGTTTCATCATCATCAGCCGATAGACGTCGTCCACTGTTGGACATAGGCCTCCCCCAAAGATGTCCACATTTGTAGAGGTTTATATCGGGAGATTGGGGCCATTTTGCACCACGCTAGCCCAATTCGGATTGGTGGGAGTCAGGACCACGTTTGTTGATTAGCAGAGTGCACCACAAGCAGGTGAGGTTGGCTTGAGTTCAGTTAGTTGTTGTGCGGGACCCCCTACGTCACTATTCAGTGAATATTATTTAATGAAAATATTTAGGATTTTTAATTAGGATGACAAACATTGTGAGACCACATCGTATTGAGCTATAAAATGTTAAGTCTCGTTACTTCAACAATTTCCGGTACAACTGTTTGAAGGGCTTTATACCTAGTGAAAGGATAGCTAGGATTCAAACAGCGCAAGATCGTGATTTGTGAAACACATTGCAAGAGACTTATTTCCAGCAGTGGACGTAAATGAAATGATGATGATAACTAGTGACATTGTTGGAGTAATGAGACTTAACTTATTTTAGCTCAAGATGATGTGGTCTGACCATGTTTGTGGACTTACGCAATAGTTTGGTAGTTTGGCGGCAGAAATAACTGCGGTGGTATCTATATGTTTTCGGCAACAGAGACCTACCACCAGCAATAATAATACTAAAATAATTAAAGCCTACACTACTTAAAAGTCTAGCTAAGTGTAGATTTGTAATGAGAATTGATGATGTTACTTAACTCACTTCTTTTTCACTTTGCATTGTTTCTAAATGAAACGTCATTAAAGTCACACCGTAATGATAACGAACAGGAAACCGCAATGGTTTCCATATATAGATATTAATTACTTCATTAGCCATTTTAAATGAAAAATGCGAAATATTTAAACGTAAAGTAAATGCTATTAAAAAGCTTTGTTACAAAGTTAACACGAGTACAAACTACATAGATAACCGAAAAATTCGAATACTACAAGAAACTACTATGGGTCAACAAACGAGGCACTGGCTCCCACCAATCCGCATTCGGATAGCGTGGTGAGAAATGGCCTAAATCCCCCTGTATGGAATCCCTACCCGATCGTGTGGGAATCGTTGGAGAGACCTATGTCCAGCTGTGGGCGTTTATCGGCTAATGATGAAGAAATTTTAATTCTAATGTATTTATGGGATACACCCCGGTGTAACGTCATAGTGATTGCGTCATTGACGGTATAAGTTAAAAAATAAAAGCATTAAGAGGGGTTGTACGTTATATATATATCTAACATCTCACAGAAAAACAGATACCTCAATAGTTTAGAAGCTGATGGTTTCCATAATTGCAGCACAGTCGTCTGACAAGACAAAGATTTATTCCTCTTTATAAGGAGAAATGTGTTTTCGTATGCCATGTATTATTACCGGAACCCGTTTTGGACTCCACATACTCTAGAATACGTATTTTGTAGGCGAACGTCAGTGGCGTTAGTCAGGGTATCTATATACATATAGGAGATTTCTACCTATGTAGAGATTCATCACGATATCTCTAGACTCATAAGGCCAAAAATTTTAGATTTGGTAAGAGTATTCCTTTTACCAAGTATAGGTCAGCTGAGAACGGATTTTACGAAATGTCTCCAAAAGGGGTTGCGGGGATGTTATAATCATTTAAATGGTAACATCATTCAATAGCTTTCATTGAAGTGTTACGATTACTATATAACCCGTCTGTTACTCACTTGAGATGGAATAATATGGTAGTAAATAATAACTTGGCAGTAAATCGGATGATGTCATCGCGGACGGTGTTTCACAGCCGGCTGCTTTTTCGTCACACCACGCCTCAGCGACAACAGTAAGTGTTGGTGCGTTGCGTAACTTAAAGCTGGCAAAGTTACGTGGTACAATGTGCTTTTTTTTATGACGTTCTCTTCGACATCAATATATATTTTAATTGGTTTCTTATCGTTAATAAAAGCCAGCTCATTATTTAACGAAATATTTTTTTTAATTGAATAAACGACCAAGCAAACAAGGCTAAAGAAGCATACACACTTTCATATACATACGTAAGGTAGTTTTACTGGTGGTAGGTCTCTGTTATCGGAGACTGTCTAGATAGGTACCACCGCAGCGCCTATATCTATCGCCAAATAATAATGTGCAAATATTTCCGTATTCCAGTTTGAAGGGCAGGAGTATCATCTACAGGCGAACGTCCCGCATCTTTAAATAAAAAAAAGTACAAAGAGCAGCCGGAACATTATATCCGACAGGCAAAGAGGTCACGACCCTGAAGCATCGAGGAAACGATTTGTAGCGAAGCAAAATTATTTTTTTTCCGTTTGAAAGATGCTTCATTAGTTTTCGTATTACAACAATTACCGGTATAACAATACTTTAAAGCTCGCATCTTAAGGCGACGAAGACTAAGGTATTGCAGTGTAAAGATCGTAACTGTGGTCCATGGTACATCTCATCTCGTTAACTATAAATAAGTTCTATCGATCGTGTATGTGATTATTTGATTTAAGTAATATTGTATCATCTTCACTAGTAGTTTGTACTATTATACTGTTAACGGATTTGAACTTTATGTGTTTCAGAAAACACTGTGCTCTTCAATTCTATGACACTTATTTTTAAGTGGTATGTCGATATGTTTTGAGCATAAATACTATAACATATTAACTTGATTACGAAGCGATGTTGCGAGTTCAATCATATACAAAAAATTGGTCGGTGTGCGATGTCAGGGACCTCGTCCCCGACGAACCGTATCCGATCTCACCGGATATACGCCACATGTTCATTTATTTTTTTAAAAAACTTACTCAAGTTTAACTTAACTTGCATGTTTTCTAATAGTTGTAAATGCGAAGTTTATTTCACCGGAGATCACGGGATCGATCGCCTACCCGATGGTTCGATGGCAGGCAATTTTAGGCACCAACATTCCGAATGCCCTGAGACGTGCCGAGAACAGAGCGGTATGGAGGTAGTCGGTTGACGTGTCATTAAGAGCACATCAGGACAAGCACGCGACCTTCATGAAGTACACGAAAGAGAAGAAGGATTTATACTGATATAATTTAACAAAGCAATGCTTACAAAAGTTTTTTGAGAGAGATTAAGGCAGCAGGGACTTATCACCATATGGAGTATTTATTCTGTTCAGTACTGTCTCTATTGTTTTTATTTATGTTAATATTTATGTATATTACCATTACACTATGTACTCGACCAAATACTATAGTTTACTGTATTGCTGCTACTCACGCTATTGTATTGAGGCAAATAGTTAAATATCTAATTTTTTTTTGTTATTGATCAAATCGAGGTATATTGAACTTGTCATCTCAATTTTTTATAACATTTAGTTCATGTTCATTGTGAAATATTGCCCATAAGTCACCACGCAGGGCATACGGGTGGGCGACTGTAAGGTATTGTTAGGGTCAGGGAGTTGTGGGAGGAGTGCAGACTTTTGAGAGGAATGTTGCGAAATACACAGGAATAACGGGTAATGTAGGATGTTACTATTTGAAACATTGTCGAGGGACGAATAGATGTGAAAACAGGTGTGGTCTTCGGGGGCGTGAATCTGTATTCATCGGATGGAATAACCCACTGAGAGGGTATGCTAGTAATAGTCGCAGAAATGTTATGCTAACGTTTCCCTGGATTTTTCCTTCTTTAATCACCTATTATGACATGCCAAATGTAGTACAACGGTAGGGATATTCTAAGCCGTCTCCCACAGAGGGGATAATATTAAGTAATATAAAATAACTTAGTAGAAGGTTATGTATAGGTTGTCCATAGGTTCGGATGAAAGGAAATTACATGTGGCTGAGACGCGAATGTTAATATGGATGTGTGGTGTGACGAGGATGGATAAAATTAGGAATGAGTATATTGGAGGAAGTCTGAAAGTTGCTCCAGTGAAAGAGAAATTGAGGAGCAAGAGGTTAGCGTGGTACGGGCATGTTATACGGAGGGATGCAGGACAAATAACAAAAAAAGTAATGGGAATGAACGG
The DNA here is from genome assembly GCA_029030555.1 of Ornithoptera alexandrae. Lineage (NCBI taxonomy): Eukaryota > Metazoa > Arthropoda > Insecta > Lepidoptera > Papilionidae > Ornithoptera > Ornithoptera alexandrae. The sequence continues at coordinate 2,074,697 of JARDVY010000037.1, read as the reverse complement.
GCATGGTTATAAGGGTAGAGGAAGACCGAGGAAAGTGTGAATGGATTGTGTGAAAGATGACATGTGTAAGAGTGTGAATTCAGATATGACGGCTGATAGAGGGATATGGAAGGAACGTAAATATTGTGCCGACCCCACATAGCTGGGAAAAGGGCAGGAGGAAGAAGAATAACTTAGTAATGTTTTTTTAAGTGCTAATGATTACTGTTCGTCACCCTCTACAAAAATTAATAAAAATTATAGATTTTTCGATGTACTCGTTGATTTATTAGAGCACTGTTGTAGTAAATTTAATTTTTCGGTTTCAAAGTGTTTTTATCGCAAATGTAGCAAGTTTTAAAATATTACATCGCGATAAAAACGGGCGTTGAGGTCAAATGGTGTACGCTTATGTCAATTAACCTTCGTTTAGAGTAATTGTATGAATTAGTGGCTAAGGTAATGGTGTAATGTAAACTAGCATATTTATTTAGGCAACATATAAAAATATTCAACTAATAAATATAGCTATATATATATATATATATTAAATTTATTAAATGTCTTCGTAGCTCATCATTTGTCTCGGAACACAAAGGTCTTTTGTTGAGACTTTCACTTGATAGTAAGTGATCCGCCTGGCCATAACGTGGCGCTAGTTATATATACACGGCACCCCATTGTGCTCGTCGCCTTGAGACATATGGTAGTAAATATTGTTACCCCCGGTGATTTGGTGATAGAAATAAATTGGTGGTAATTCCGAACTCGTCTGGTTAAGTAGCAGTATAACACATATAAGTTAAAATATGACCTTTCACTGCCTTTTTTGTTACTTAACGGTAAGTGAAATCGAGGTCAAGTGTTACTGTTGTAGATAAAAAAATAGTATAGCTGCTGGTTAGAGATCTAAGCGAATACGTATATTTTTGTGTTAAACAAACAAAGCACCGCTCGAGCTGCGCGTTTCAGCAGGTCCCCGTTAGTTTATCGTATACACATGCACGGCGTCTCTACGCCTGCGTTACCCAAATATCCCTGCAGGCTGGGTAACCGAGCTTTTAAACTATTCACGAGCCGTGTATATTTATCGTAGTGCGTTAACCGCACCACCTCCGCCCCGCCAGACGGCGAGACCGCTCGCCATTTTTAATAATGACGGTTCGCAAGCTGCATTCGTCTACTACGTCACTATATATGTATACTAGCTGTTCCCCGCCAGCTTTACTGGTCGCAATATAATAGAGCAACCACGACCGCTAAACATTTTCTATAGCATACGTTACTATAGCAACAACATTAATAATACCATAACAGCCAATTTACGTCCCCACCCGGCGCTGGGGCCATAGTCACCGTGCGGGCCCAATGCGGATTGGTGACTTCACACACACTTTAGAATAAATTGTAATTCATGTGCAGGTTTCCTCACGATGTTCTCCTTCACCGTTTGTATTTCGCTGTTGTTACTAAAGTTCACAAATGTACATAACTTAAACATTTTAGTCATCCGTACATGCCGAGATTCGAACCCGCCACCTTCGGAAAGAGACTGCGCGTTACGCATAAATAATACCAAATGAAAATGTTTATAAGAGTTAATTAGAAATAAAATAATGAAAGGATCTATGCAATACAAATAATTCAGCGTCGAATGCTCATATTCTTATATAGACATGTTCACTAGTTTTCACATGATTGGTGAACAAAGAATACTCGTTGATATATATTTATATACATATAGATTTCAAACTACCAGCAAGACCGTCGACACAATTTTAATTTACATACAGCATTTATCATCATCAGCCGATAGAGGGCCAGTGTAGGACATACACCTCCTCCAAAACATTCCGCGTTTATAGGGGTTCATATGGGGGGGGGGGTATGGGCCATTTCCCACCACGCTGGACCAATATGGGTTGATGAGAGCAAGAACCTCGTTTGTTGATTAGCAGAGTGCACCACAACAAGCAGGTGAGGTTGGCTTAGGTCCCGTGAGATGTTGTGCGGGACCCCATACACCCCTATATTGTATTATAGTTTCCGAAATAAAACTACTTTAAGTAGAACGCGAATTGAATTTTATGAAACGAAAAAGTGTAACAATAAAGAGATAACTATAAATGTATTTATAGGATTTTGACTATTATGTAAGACGGAGACCAGCTAAGTAGGTACCACGGTAACCCCAATTTCTGCTGCCAAACAGTAGGGTGCAAACATTTCTGCTGTTATGAGCAGGCGCTTGGCTAATCATCAGGTAAACGACTCGCTCGTGTTGTCGCTTTGTAGAATAAAAAGTAATGTAGAAATTTAAACATCATCATCATCAGTCGATAGACGTCCACTGCTGGACTTAGGCTTCCCCCAAAGTTCCCCACATCGTTCCGTCCCGCGTTGCTCGCATCCAGTGGGTTCCTGCGATTCTCACGAGATCCTCGGTCCACGTTGTTAAAGACCTCCCAATGCTACGTCTACCGGTACGCGGGCGCCACTCGAGGACCTTACTGCCCCATCGGCCAATTAAAACATACAGAGAAATTTTTTTTTTTCACTGGGTTCTACAATAATAACCTGTCCCGGAATCAAACCTGAGATCACCGTCACCAGGCAAGCTACTGCGCCACGGAGACAATCAAATATATTTGTGAAAATATATAAACTTTTATAAACAATATTGTTATTATACTTGTCTATTACAAGTTTAAAGGAATCATCTCCAGTTTGCGAACAAAGAGGGTTCAACTTCTCGTTCTTCATTAGAACAGCAGAGTATACGATGTGGGGTGTCTTCAATAAAACAGTAAATTGGCTGTTACTAGGTTAGTGCGCTTTACTACCATAAATTACATCACCACTTAATATTAGGTGGGATTATGGTCAAGCACCCAAACCTTATCGATTTAAAAAAAATTACTTTCATTGAGAATTTGATCATGTTACTTCAGTTTCATGACGCAGTTGTAAGGACGGTTAACTTTATATTCTTGTCCCCATCCAACGTGCTCGGTAGGATATGAGGCCGCGTTATCATCGTTCACCTCCCACTTCCTCCGCCGCCTCTCGTTCGTTTGTTTAGTCGCTCGTGGTGTGACCTTGATAAACTTAGTCCAACGTTGTACGTAATAAGACTAAAGTAGTTTTAGAAAGTGGGTCGGCTAAATTCGTTAGATCGTTTCAACGAAAGCCAAATTATGATATCTTGTACTCGATTTTTGTAACCAACGGTTGTATAAAAAAAATCTTACATAATCATCGATATAAAATATTTCTCTACGATAAAATACATTTGACCCATGAAGCTGTATATAACTAAAAAGGGAGGCCCTGGCAGACCCCCGACTACTTGATTGACGATGATCCATAAATATCTATTGATAGAAGCTATGACACAAAATAGAAATTGATTTAGAAGAATGACCAGGAGAGCCGACCTTAAGTAAAGATGAGACAAAGTCTAGCAAGAAGAAGAAGACAGCTGTATATCTGTATAATGAGTTGATTTTTACATTCAACGAGGCGACGAGATGAGTGAGACGTTCATCTCATGGTGAATTATACGCCTGTCTACGATGATGTGGTTGTTACTTAGGCACAGTTCTGTTCGGAGTCAGAAATGGAAGCTACTGTAGTACATACGTAGACAGTCTAGAGAGAACTACCAGCAGTAAGGATCCACCGATAAAAAAACGACCAAATAAGGGGAGTTTCTTTTTATTCGATTGAGCGACGAGACTATTATTACTATTTGATTTCAAGTTAATATTCTAGAGGGCAAATGAGATTTTGATAAGGTTGTTTATTTATTTATATACAAAGGAGAACTTACAGCTGATCGAGAAACACGGTGACTCACACCTTGGAGCAAAATGAAGAACCATTTGTTTGATTATTTTGGTATTAGTTTTAGTTTGATATATATATATATATATATATATATATATATCGTTATTAATACTTTTGATTGTATCATTACATTAAAGTTATAAATAAAATTAATAACTATATAAATCTGGCAGACTGAAACGTGAAACGTAATCTGTGTATTCCGACAAGCGGAAGATCGCCCCTACTGCAGATAATACTGACTGAAAGGATATCATGAGTTCACAACTTTGCACAACATATTTTGATCTCAGTTATGACGATGATAATAATAATAAAATATCATTCAACCTTTTCCAAGTTACAAATAAAAAAAAAAGTGTCAGTCCAAACGTGGAGTGGTACGTCTGTCTAACGAGGGGTGTAACACTAACACAACTCACGGGACCCAAACCAACTTCACCTGCTCGTGGTGCACCCTGCTAATCAATAAACGAGGCTCTGGAATCCACCAACCCGCATTGGACCAGCGTGATGGAAAATGGCCCAAAACCCCAGATATCAACCCTTACAGACGACAAGCCCTAGTGCTAGGAGGTGCCGGAGGCCATGATGACTGCAGCGCCGGACCGATCGGAGTAGAGATTTTTAGGGGAGACCTATGTCCATCAGTGGACCTCTATCAGCTGATGATGATGAAACGTGGAAAAAGTAACCAATCTATTTTAACCCCCTCCATTTACTCATTGTAGACTTGATTGAAGATTTGATATATTGTTGGCGTTGTAATTATAGCTTATGATATAATTATAACAATAGTTTATTGATATTAATAAACATTTGATTCCTACTATACAATTAAAACAAGACGGATCAACATTTACCTTATACTGGTGGTAGATCTCTGTTGCTTGAAACCGTCTGAACTACCACCGCAGCTCATATTTCCATCGCCAAACAGTACTTTGCAAATATTATTTTGTTCCGGTTTGAAGGGTTTTTGAAGCAAGTGAAATTATTGGGGGTAACAACATTTAACATATTGTTGTAGTGTAGTCTATACCTTTCTGTTAACGCAGTTACAGACAAGCGTATCGCTTACCATCAGGTGAACTTCTCGCTTGTTGACGATGTTTTTTTTTTTTAAATATTACGTATACCTTATAGTATGGGGATCTAATGTCCTCTCTGTCTTACCTTAAGTCGAGAATGGTAGCAGTTGGAGACAATAATAGAAACTATTACAGTGTTAATTATCGTCATCAACTAGTTGCATGACATAAATACTGTTCTGTTTGAAGGGCGTTGTAACGAATGCAATTATTATAGTAGACTTATTTTATTGTCTCCAAACGACAAGTGCTATGACGCTATATCCATATTATTACCTCCATTGTAATGGATGGAAGTATCGTTTACTATCAGGTCATTGTAACAACATGTGTAAATAAATAAAATATTATCTATTCGAAGCAACCGTAATATGGATTTAAATTTTATGCTGATGCAGTGGTGATAGTACGAAACTACAAAAAGTTTCACATTAGAGTAGGTAAATAATACCTCGCTCTAGTTCCATTCCGTATAACTACGATTATTTTTGCGACAGGTCTTCTGAAATCACAGGCTGTAAAATATCTAGGTTTATAACTGAACGTTAAAATCGCTCGCCACTGTTTCGCTAACGAATAAACACCGTATATATATATACATACATGTATACCGTATCTTATGTATATATACTATATGTATGTTATCATCATCATCAGCCGATAGACGTCCACTGCTGGACATAGGCCTCCTCCAAAGATATCCACGTTTGTAAGGGTTCATATGGGGGGATTTGGACCGTTTCCCACCACGCTGGCCCAATGCGGGTTGGCGGGAGCCAGAGCCTCGTTTGTAGATAAGTAGGGTATGTGTATATCAAACGTATATATAAATGTTTGTGATGTACAATTTCTATAAAAAAGGGGAATGTTTATTTAGTCTGCCTCGTTGGCTCAGTGTTTAAACCTTTAGTTAGTAACACGGAGGTTTATGGTTCGAATCTAGAGCAATATTGGTTGGTGTTCAAATCTGCCTGCCTGCCTGTGAATTTTAGTATTTTAGAGGTGTTTCACCAGCATCGATAGAAAATCTCTAAGAATAAGAAACTTTCGTTCCCTCAACTCGTACTAAATCGCATTGGACCAGCGTGGTGGTTAATACACCCAAATCCCCCCATATAAACCCCATTCTGGATGTGGGTATCTTTGGGGGAGGCCTATGTCCAGCTGTGGACGTCTATCGGCTGACGACGAAGATATTTTCGTTAGTAGAGTCCTATCATCATTTCTTACCTTGAAGTCACGACCGTTAAACTGGTTTTCCAATTGGTTCTAATTGCGGCATAATGCCGGTGCTAAACATCCTGTGTGTTGCGATATCAGCTCGCTTAGCCAACGTACGCTTACGATTCGACTTTCAACTGAACACATTTATATTCACGCTTTTTTTTTATTCAACGAAGCGACGAAGTGAGCAGGACATTCACTCGATCGTAAGTGATACGCCTCCCCATAACAACGTGGCTAGATAAGATCGTAAACACAGCACCACATTGCGCTCGCCGCCTTGATGGATAAGATGTTAAGTCTCGTTACCCCAGTAATTTCACTAGCTACAGTACCCTTAAAAACAGAATACAGTAATGTTTGGCGGCAGAAATAGGCGCTGCGGTGATACCTACATAGACGTTCACCGGCAGCAGTACCTCGTCTTGAATAAACTTTCATCATCAGTCGATAGACCTCCACTGCTGGACATAGAGTTCCGCCAAAGATCTCCACATCAATCGGTCTCGCGTTGTTTGCATCCAGTGGCTTCCCGCGATTCTCACCAGATCGTCGGTCCATCTTGTGGGAGGTCTCCCAACAGTACGTCTACCGGTACGCGGGCGTCACTCGAGGATCTTACTGCCCCATCGGCCGTCGGTCCTTCCAGCAATGTGCCCTGCCCACTGCCACTTAAATCTAGCAATATTAAAAAAATAAAAGATAAGAAGAAGAAGAACAAATTTTAAAAATTAGTATATACTAAACCATGGTTTAAGGGAAATTAGTTAAAAACATTACTTTCATCAAACACGTTTAAACTTAAACTGTTAACTCTGTTTTTAAATATAACCTTCAGCACAATTTTTTAAACGCGGTTCCTCTTGTTTTAAATATTTGCCCGAATAAAAAAACCACTTATAGTTATTTAGAATGCTGTAGTTACTCCAAATTCCTCGACGAGCGGCAACAGTTTATAACGGTATACGCACCAGACCCATACAGTACGATTATAGATTTGGGTTTAACGTTCCAATAGTTTTCTGGCGTTGAACCTCATTACATTGAAATTGTGTTAAGAATTCATTATTTACTAATATTGGAAAATAAAATAGTATACTTAAATTGGTTCGCCGTGTCAATGGATTATAGTTTTAGTTTAATACATAATTTTATCTAAATAAAAGAAAACTGATAGATGCGATAGATTCTGTTGCCGAAGTTCATCTAGGTACCACCGCAACGACTATTTCTGCCGTCTAATAATACTATGCAGTCACTTGTGTTCTGGATTGAAAGGAGTTGTAGCTATTTAATTACTAAGGTAACGAGACGATAACTTATCTCTCAAGGCGACGAGCACAATGCGATGCTGTGTATACTATCCTAACTAGTGCTACATATTTATGGGCAAGGGTATCACTTACCATCACGTGAACGCCCCTATCGTTTTGTCGCTTTGCAGATTGAATAAAAAAAAAACAACTTCAGAGTGGCTAAAATCGTAAAACCCTTATTGATTACGTCCTAAATTATCTACTGCTGAAGTCTGGGTATATATTTATTGTTCTCGTTTATATACAAACCCTCCTCCCTTTTGTGTTTTTGGTTAATTTATAATAAATTACGGTTAATTGTTTCGGTTATTTAAAATAGTTAGTCATTAGAAGACTTTTGATGATTTAACTGTTGTCTAAATTGTCCATGCAACAATAGCTTGTATGTTGTATATGTAGACTTTCTTACTCTTGCAGTTATGTAAGGTTGTGATGATGGTAAAAAATTAAGATGATTATTGATGTCGAGTAATTAAATAAACATTGCTAATAAACAAGTAACATAAACGCTTCGCACGGCGTTTCATCATCTTCATGATGTGAACATCCTCTTTAGGTACAAACGAATCTTGCTTTTCACACATAATTTGAACAGTCAGAAGTGGCACAGGCGACAGTCCAAATAGGAAGTCGTTGCCTTCAAAAGAATGAACTGCTTTTTACTATGTCTAATCGAAAATTTGGCTGTCGTTCTTTGTGAGAGACGTTCAGGTTGGAAGAATCTAGCAGAGGGCTGCCGCAGGCTGATCATGATGATAATGCTTTGGTATAAGTACACTGGCACTTAACCACCGCCAACTACATCACCTAACACTAACTGCGATCGTGTTTAAGTATTAACCGATATTTAAAAAGTACTATTATGTTTGAACACTTAAGTTACGAATAATGAATATTTTAAATATTAAAAAAAACATTAGAGATGAGCCGGTAGTTTATCAGAGATTCGGACTGTAGCCCATTGTTAGACTACCTTGGACCTAAATAAAACTTTACGCTTTGTCGGAATAGTGGGGCAATGCTTTCATAAAGACTTATTATTAAACCCATATCTAGTTCACAATTAGAACATTTTTTTCTAGCCTGGATAATGAACATGACATTGTTTTAAATATAGCCGATGTACCTATTCAGTCGTCATCATCATTTCAACCGATGGACGTCCACTGCTGGGCATACATCTCGTGTAATGTGTTCCACAAAGTATGGACGTTAGGGTCTTAAAGTGTTGGAACAGCGACTCTGCACCGGAAAGCTCTACGTTGGCAGACCCCCCACTAGGTGGACAGAGGACACGGGAGCCACTGGATTAAAACACCTATTCAGTAATTATACTACAGATACAAAATATATAACAATCACATGGTGCATTATAGTAACAGGTTTTGTAATAATAACAATTAGCTTAGGTTAGGTCGGCACGAATGAAAAAAACTTATCAGTGTTAAAAATCCACATGTGGCTCCAGAATTGAACTGGTGCTCTCCAAGGGACACGGTTAGCCGTTGCACCATATTATAAATAACTCTTTACCCATTACTTTGTTATTTTTAATGAGTTATCTGAATCACTATGGTGTGAAAACTTATCTGTATATAGTTTTTATTTAGCCTTAGGTAATCTAACTCTACCATTTTGTCAACAGCTCTTCGGACTTGCCGTCATCGGAATAGGTGTGGCGGTGCTCATGAACTGGACCGTGTTGAAGGATGAGCTGCAGAGTCACCTGACGGTAGCACCTTGGGTCTTTATCATCATCGGAGCGGTGATGTTCATCATAGCGTTCTTCGGGTGCTGTGGCGCGATACGCGAGAGTCACTGCATGGTGGTAACGGTGAGTAACACATTCAGACGTATACTTTTCACAATTATGATTATTATCCTTAAAGTTTATAAGAAAACAATTGTTTTATTTATTTTTTTGAACTCTGAAAAAATTAAGATAATTTTCGAAAAAAAAAAAAAATAGTTTCCTGTTTATATAAAAAAATGTGCCTAAAGAAATTATTATACACTAACTATAAGCAGCACAGCGGCTAAGATATGTTGCTAATCGCTGGTAAATTTCCCACCAGATACTTTTTTTGTACTGGGTATTCCCCGAAAGCGACGAAACAAAGCATATGTATAGGATTGTGCTTACTCGCTTCAGTTATACCTTATGGAGTATTGATTCATAATATAGCTGATGCCTTTACTAGAATATAAAGGTACATTAATCACAAACTAAAAAAAAAAAATCTTCCCAGCATATTTACATAGAGGTTATCAAATAGCGAAGAATTTTCTCATGATAGTGATCAATTATATAAAAAAGAACAAATGCTATATTTAACATTACTGAAAGGTCATACGAACCATAAGTTTTATAATAGTCGAATGGATTTCAGCTAGATATCATTTATTTGCAAAGGGGGAGGGGAGCTATACCCTGGAATGTTAGACCATAGGTACTATTTTTTTTCGAGGACAAAATTTTCGCTAGATACCCTACTTCTGAGGGGGAAATGGGTTATGTGACATTATTACTCACTAAAACCCCCTCGATGGTCTGCATCAGTGCGTTCGGAGAGGCTCTGGGATCTATTATAGAACGCACCGGTACCCCTCTACACTTTGTGTTAACACGTCTCTGAGGAGGAGCCTAACCCTCTTAGGCACCATCGTTGAGCCATACGCTGTTCCAATGCTGTGTTCGCTTGTTGAGCGATAAGGGCCCCCACCTTCAAGACCCGCGAAACTTCTAAACCCTTTCAGTGTCCTTCTACGACAAGCAGGGTTTATCTTAGTCCTATTCTTACTAGCCCAAGACTACAGGGTTGAGACCATAGGTACTTAACGGGGTGGCACTTACCCTAGAGTTTGCTGGAGTTTTATTACAGCACATTTAGAGAGATAAAAAAATTATAATTTATGATTATTAATGGATAGTAGATATATAAAATTAATATCATTAACTTTTAGTTGAACGAGGGCGTTGGAATTTTTTTTATAGGGACAGTAGTTTATGAAAGGTTGAGCACGTTTGTATTAGAATATTGGAAGAAATGGTTGGAGTTGATGTATGCTAGTCGTCAATGTCCGGTGTGTGGGATCGTGATCGGAAAGAAGGATCGATGCGAAAGTAACTTTCTTTAGAGAGCTTGTTTGTGTGCCTTTGTTGGTTTCGACAATTGAAATTCTTAAAAATCCAACCAGTCTTCAGTCGGAGCGACGTGGCGATTGTTGTCTCCCGCACGCACGCACACACACACGCACTTTCCCCGGTGAAGCCATTGTTAAATTCTTTGTGCATACTTACTTAAACATAACTTTTGGTATACAAGCGATATAAACCTTACAAGTGATAAAATCACATATGATAAAGATGATTTTATTTAATCAAAGTGTAAAATACGGAGCTTTATTACACATACTATAAGAAGGTCAATCTATCCATCACGCTGGCAAGGGATGTTTAGTGGAAAGCATAAAGCAGTTCTAGATTTCTCTTCGACGCATACCTTCATCGGAACCTGCGTTTTTTTTTCATTTAGTTAAGCGACGAGACGAGTGGAACGTTCACCTGGTGCGAAGATGTGGCTGCCCATAACAAAGTAGCGGTAGTTAGAATGTTATACACTACACAATATTGCGCTCGTCGCCTTAAGACAAAGGATGTTAAGTCCTATATCAAGTAATTTCACTAGCTACACCTCTCTTTAATCAGGAACACAGTAATGTTTGCATACTACTATTTCACGGAATGAACAGGTCCTGCGCTAGTACCTACTTAGACGGTTTTTGGCAACAGAGACCTGCCATCAGGAAGTGTTGTTCTAGGTTTCCTCTCGGCGCATTCTTTCGTGGGAAGCTGGACAAAGATCGAAGCCGTGCTTCCTGGGTATCTATGGCTCCATTAACAATTGATGTATTTTTTTTCCGCTTCGTTGGAACAAACATGACATTTGTTACTTGCATGCAATAAGAACGAACAGATAAGAACATGTGTTGTTTGTTATCTTAAATGAATTATAATGCTATATTCGCTTAGCGTAACTATATTGTGATGAGATTTGATATAGCTAATGGAAACAGTTTTATATATTATCATCATCATCGGGCGATAGATGTCCACTGCTGGACATAGGCGTCCCGCAAAGATCTCCACGTAGAATCAGCATGGCCTCTAGAGGCTGTGGTGTGTGGGGTTCATATAGAGGATTTGGGCCATTCCCACTGAAGGCTTTATAGCTAGTGAAATTACTGGGTTAACGACATTTAATATCTTACGACTCAAGGTAAAGACCACAATGTGATGATGCAGTGTATATAATCTTAACTGGTTAATGTCTCGCTAGTCTAGTCGTTTCGTTAAGTAAAAAAAAATTGTTAGGGCAATAGTTTTTAATTATGAAGGCTTAAATTTATAATAGCATAGTTTACTATACACATGGTCTATATTAAAAATTCCTGGATAACGTGCACCGGATATAGCGGAAGAAATTGCTTGACGACATGAAGGAGTGTGGAGCGGATTTAATTACCATCAGTTAAAAAGAATAACTGAGGATCGAATTGGTTTTCTCAATCTGATTGCAAAACTTCTGTTTGAAGACGGCACCTAATGATGATGATGATATTCAAAGATCTAGCTCATTGATATATTTTAATTTTGTTTTTTAGTTATATTAAAAAAATATATATAAGTAATATAAAATTGTGTTTGCAGTACGCCATCTTCTTGCTGGTAATCATCATCGTGCAAGTGGTTTTGGCTGTGCTCATGTTCACATACGCCGACACAATAAAGGAGGGACTGGTGAAGGGCGTCAATGGGATCTTCGACAAGCGCTCAACCGACACCGCCGCGAATGCGGTCTTCAATAACATTCAAGAACAGGTTTGTACTATTTATACTGATACTCTTCCACCAACCTGCATTGGGCCAGCGTGCTGGAAAATGGCCCAATCCCGCCATATGAACCCCAAAAACGGTGGCTTCTGTTGCCCAGCGATGCGGGCGATACAGGACCGATGGTTATGTATTATGAGGCAACTTCTTACGCAACGTATCTATGACGGGCGTCAGCCACGGTAACACTCATGTGAAAAGTGAACCCGAGAATCGTACTGTGTTTGTCTAATGGACGATGCGGACCTCATCTTGACTTCTTCGAACTCAGAACTTCCTTTTAAATGATTGGAAAATACGTATTTGTCATTTCTATAATATTACCAGAACATCTGATTATTTATTAACTTTAACGTTTACAGTTCGAATGCTGCGGTAAGACCAGCCCTGCGGATTACGGCGTGATCGGAGTGGTCACTGACCTGCCCGAGTCCTGCTGCACGCGCGCTAACGGTATCGTCGGCAAGGTCCTCAACAAGTGCACCATCGCCGACGCAAACGCCATCGGATGCGGTAGCAAGGCCGCTAACCTCTACGAGAAGTGGAACAAGACAATTGCCGGTGTTGCTATAGGTGTTGCTTGTGTAGAGGTATGTTTACACATGATCATCAGCCTCAAGCATGTGTTTCTTCATAAAGTGCCGTCTCTATTACTGAAGATTAGCAGTCAGATTTTGCGAATTTGATTCTATCTAAGTAGATCTGTAATTTGAAAACGGTTTTTTGCTGTTTCAGTAATATGAACTCATATAATAGTAAAACCATCCATCAGGGGCGTGGCGTGCACATAGATTTAGGGTTAGGTATGTACATCGTACCCAAAATCCTATCTATCATCATCATCAGCCGATGGACGTCCACTGCTGGACATAGGCCTGCTTATAACTTATATTTGAAATTCAGTAGGAATATTCCTTTTGCCGAGTGAGGAAGCAAGAAGGTAGTATGTAGGTCAGTTAAGAATGAATTCTACGAAATGTTACCTCTAAAAGGTGTTGCGAGGGCGTTAATAACTGGAAGGGGCTCTAGAAGTGGCGAGTTGCCGCCGCACGGGAAAATTTCTAACAAACTTCAAGCCTGAATTTGAAATCTTAATTCTATATTACGTCCAGCAAAACTGTTAGGGAACAGCTAGTTATTTAGGTAGGTTTAGGGAGCTAGTGTACGCAGTATTAGTCTGACTTTCTAAGCGCACGCTCCTGCTTTCCATATATTATAATCTCATAAAACTCCACCACCAATAAGATCCTCTTCTTGAACACTATATACAGGGTGGCGCAAAAGTAATCCTCCTATCAGAAAATGCTATAAATTTTGCGATTGGCCCCTAATGTCAGTTCTGTTTTGACATTTGTGTAGTAAACACATGCGAAATACACGTTAATAAACAAAAAAAAAATTAAAAGACTAAATAAAAATAATCCATAAGAAGAATCAAAGTTTTTCATTTTTTTTTAAATTACAGCCAAAAAACATCGGAAGGTTATTTTTGCGCCACCTTGTATTGTTAAAAACGTTATCTAAAAAAAGTTACTTTCTTCATCAGGTGGTCGGCGCGCTGTTCGCGTTGTGTCTCGCCAACTCCATAAGAAACATGGACAGAAGGTCACGCTACTAATATTTTGTACTTTACGACTGGTACCTATAAACACACAAATTTTTTCAATTAATTCTTTTATTACTGGCTATTTGTGAAAGGGCTGTGTTCACTGCATGGCTACCTGACACACATCCACTTTACCTTATTCCGTACAATAAAAACCAACTATTGGAGATTAGAAATAACTGATTGGATTTTTAATATTCAAAAATGTTCTAATGTAAAGCATTTTTCGATTGAATTTTAAATATTATTATATTATATTATAATGTATTTAATATGCATTTATTAATGTCTTTATATGGTGAGTATTATAAAGACAGACAGACAATAACCGTACACTGTTTGTAATAAAATTATATAATTATAAATTTCTCATATGAGAGCACATGTAACTATATTATCAATATCATATGTTTTTATTACACGAAGCTATATGACCAGTTCACCTTATGGTAAGTTACATGCTATTCTATAAGAATGTGGGGCTGATTTAAATGATTTACACTGCACAATATTGTAATATTTATACATTATTATTTGGCGACAGTGTTGGTACCATTGCTGCCTAGACTGTCTCCTCTGGTAGAGACCTGTCATCAATTAAAAATTTGTAATACTCTTCTTTGACATTTTTAAATTCTCTATTGTTTATATTTACAATGTATATGGAATTGTTTTATAAAGTATAATTTATATTTTAAAATTTCCTTCTGTGGTGTTGTCTGTCTGTAAATATGTAACTAAAGCGATGTATATTCGTAATTAATATGCTTATGTTGGGTAAAATGTGTTGCTTACTAACAAAATATTTGTGCGCCAGTCGAAGCACGCACCGCTCTTATATAATATGTGGTGAAAAGAATTCTCGCACTTGTCTATATTTTTGTATATTTTCAAAGGTTTGTAAAACACGACAAATAAAAATTCATATGTTCGGTATCCATACCAAGAATACATTTTGATAAATGTCAAATTTATATTTTCTCCTTTTTAACATATATATATATATATTTCTTTCCATGAGAAAAATTAGGAATTAATATGCTAACATTTCAAAAGAAAATATTAATTTGTTGATGTGTGTTTTTGTGAAGTATTGTTATCAATGACTATAACTTTCTGCTGCATTGGATCATAAAAATATTACTCTCTCTACCCTAGTATTAAATTTATTAACAAGATATATATGTTCATGTTAATAAGCTGAAGGGTTGAAATGTATAAAAAGCCATTTCAAGCTACATCTGGAAATTGGCTTACAAATAAGTAGTAAAACGAACTTCAATAACTATTTCTTTGAAATTAATAACATGAAACAGTTGTATAAAATAAATGCATAACTAACAGGTTTTCATAATAAATGTAAAAACATTTAAATAATCAAAAATTAAATTCATCTATAGACAATAAAGCGAAATGCGAACTGTCAAAGAAACATCAAACAACCATAGACAAATGCACTAGAAAACTAAACAAGCATTGTTCTCAATGGATAAAGTTTTTAATTCTTTATTTTTAGTTTCGGATTTTGTTCATCACGAGCATCATAAGATAATTGTAAAAAAAGCCTGACTGGACAATAATGAATGAACTTTTTGTTTTCGCATTAATTACACAGGATTGTTAAATAAACTTAAGGAATCTCCAAAGCTTTATGTTAAATAGCACAATACTGTGAGTGCTTCTCATAGATTTTTTTAAGATATAAAAAAAAAAACAAAACGCTTGATTTCTTGCCAAATGCAAAAATAGATCTTTTTGGTGTAATTTTTAAGAAGTTTCGCTATTTTGTATTTTTAATTTTGATTAAGGTATTCTATATGTTATATTTCGTTTTCGTATAATTTTAGTGGAAAATATAGCGTCTGATTTCGATGCTAAAACGATTAAAGTTTTATCAAGATAGAAACAAATTCAATAAAATAATTTAATTTACATATTTAATGATACTTATTAACCTAATTATACAATAATGTTCACATTGTCTTAGATTTAAATTTCTCATAATTATTTATAGATTTTGTGCTATAATATTGACTCGGTGCCAAATTGTCGAAATTTCATAAATAACATTATGATAATGTTTATTGTAATTTTCATATAAATGTCGATGGATTTGTAATTATCTTGCTAACAGTGCCTTTAGCGGAAAACATATGGTTATATCCAATAAACTATTTCTATGATATCGGTCGTTTGTTTTCACGTTTATTTCTTTTCAAAATTGACATTAAAAGAAATAGATAAACGTTTATAAAACTTTATAATCCTTTTAATTTGAATTTTCCGCCATATTACAGTTACAAACGTGTATTTTTAATCTGTATGCTGTAATGGTAAGTGGGTCTGTATACTAATAGCATGACATGTGTGAAGTTGTAGATAAGTGAAAAGTTAATCTACTAAACATTACCTATTTAAATTGGCAACACTATAAATGTTTAACTGTAAATAAAAACTGCATGATTCTTACTAAAGTTACCCATATAACACACGGCATGGATTTTTGCACGATGTTTTTTTTTTACAGTAGGTACCAGTGATGAATATGCAATGTGTATGATGTTTCACGAATTAACGAATAACAATTAAATTTCAGGTACGCTTAAAACATCGATGTTTCACTACGAATGAAGACGTCGTATGCTGCAAATGAATGATATAATTATGTACAAGTAATTAAATTAAGAATAGTACGTCATAGCACCGGCCCACCTAAACGAAAGTAAATATTCGAAAATATCATTACAGCTCTTTCTCGAAACAAATAGTTTCGAAAAAGAGTAATAACGAACGCAATAATTTAATTTCACGATGTTACCGTTAACTATGGTACAGTTAAGGTTATTTTTTTTTTGTTATTTTTTATTCTTTTAAAAGTAATTTGACAACAGATTACACAAAACTTGCGTTATCTTTATTTGGTTAAAATTTTTTTTGTTGTACGACTCCATATCTTATTATTAAGGTAATGTTAAGTTAATTAAGCCACCTTTTAATATTATAATTCAGGAAGTAATTACAAAAAAAAAATCATATTTCAAATTATTGTTATATACGTCCAGTCTATATTTAAAACTAATTTGATTAATATTCTTATGCATTTTCTTAAAAGAGGTATTTTATATAAGTGTTACTCGTGTGTAAATAACTACTCGACTATCGCCAGTTAATATAACATTTTGAATCTCTTCAGCATTTCGGATTACAATAACTGTTCAATATTTTATTACTATAAATAAATTTTTCACCAACTGTTTTTTTTTATTTCACATGTAGAAACAATATTATGAATTGACAAAACATTTTTGTTCTGCGAGTAGGGATCAAAAAGTAGTAAGAATGAGATAGAATATAATGATTATTGATAACTTAATCATTTATTTTTCTACATAGTCTGCGAGTCTCTCTGCACACCGAGTTCAGCGCTTTTCCAAGGCTTTAATTCCTTTGAAAAAAAAAAAGTTTTGTTTTGGGCCTGCAAAAAGCTCTCCGCGGCATTCATCACCTTGTTATCGTCTTCGTACCTGTTTCCTCTTAAATATTCTTTCAATTTGGGGAACAGATATAAATCGCTAGGCGCTAGATCTGGTGAATAAGGGGGGTGATCAACTAATTCGAAGCCAGCTTGCTGAATGACAGCCATTGCAAACTGCTGACCTGTGCTGAAACGTTGAGACACGACAAAGTGATTTTGCTACATGACAACAATCGGTCTCATGTTGCAAAACCAGTGAAAACCTACCTGGAAACGCTTTAATGGGAAGTGCTACTCCACCTGCCGTATTAACCTGACATAGCTCCTTCTGATTTTCACTTATTGCGTTCGATGACACATGGTCTAGCTGACCAGCGCTTTCATTCTTATGAAGAAGCTAAAAAAAAGGAGTCGATTCTTGGATAGTCTCAAAAGACATGTCGTTTTCCGACGTGAAATGCATATACTGCCAGAAAGAGGTTCAAACTCAAAGAGAGTCCCTTGTGCCCTTGTGACCCTGTGGTGGACCAGATCGTAGTGCACATTGTATATGGATGGATGGAAGCGTTTAGATTGCGACATGGAGTTAGGAAGGCAGCTAAACGACGAAGTCCTTGCCATTCTGATGAGTGAAGACAACAGTCGTAAAATGTTCCTGGAGTTTTGCAAAACGGTTATAGCAGACGCAGTAAAGAAAAATAAAAATTAGAATAGCTATAGCCAAATAAGAAAACAGTATAATAAGCAAGAAGAAAAGAATAAAATGTATAAGAACGTATGCAGAAAAGATTCATGTATTTCAGGTTTCTTACAGCTTTAAAGAAAAGCATGAGAAGACGGTCTTCGCTCGAGAGAGAGGAATGAGAGAAGAAATTGGAATGTAGAATGATAGAGAAATGAAGTTTGAAATATGAGCAGAGCATGAAAGAATAGAAAAAGAGGAAGATGAGTTTGAGTAGGAAATAGAACTAGAAAATACTGATAGTAAATATAATGTACGTTAAAGGCCATGACCCATCACACACAGGGAATATTGAAAAAAAAAGAATAGTTTGAACAAATTATTTTTGTTCCTTATAATTTAAATGAACCTTTTATTTTATAAAATAAACAGCGCGAATTTATTCAAGTTTCTATTATATTAAAAAAAGTAAGAAGAATACAATACTTACCAATTAAAAGGGGGATTCATTGAAGGCAAAGTGCATTTGTATTGTTTCTTTGGTTATAATATATGCATTTTCAATAGAATTCTTGAATGTGGCAGTTGTTATCTCTTCTGTATAAGAGTATATTTATATAATAATGCAATGGAAGTACATAGTTTAATAATTGCAAATATGTTTAAATTAAATCTCTGAAAAAAAACCCTTCAAACGTCTAAAATGTAAAAAAATAAAATATAGAAAATCTGCATAATAATTATCATAAGTGTTTAGTGGGAAAAGTATACATATTACAAGATTTAAGTAAAGTTTGCAATCATTCCTGTCGTAGTGATATGGAATTTTTGGCATTATTGGTTTATACATCAAATTCACAGTACTTATTTTTAACATTGTTCTAAGAAGTAATAATAAAATTTTATAATCTGTGTGTTTATTATACATTATCTGTTGAAATTGTATAATATTTCTGCGTAAACTGAAATGACATTTAACATTATACACATTCGCTTTTCTCTCGCGTAGTGTTCGAACGTCTTTTCCTGCAGGCGTTTGACTTGTCTGATTAAATTTTGCTCGAATTTTTGTGAAATCAAAAAATTTCAGTGATTGTGATGTAAATTAAAATAAAATTATTTTGTATATAAACTGAAAAGGGCATCCTGCGTTTCTGGTGTTGTATATATATTTTCTGTTTTGGATGGAGGGAACATAATGATAGTGAAAATGGCATCGAGAAATTGTTTTATTGTGTTTATGATTTTCACTGTAGCAATAGTCCATGCTGTTGGTTACGACACTGAATTATTTGAAAATGCGCCTTGCGACAGTAATGCCTGCTTCGATGCTCTCCACGGTGCGTTAGGAGATTGCTCGTGTAATGTTGACACTATCGACTATTTTAATAATGTGAAAATATTCCCCCGCATACAGAGTTTAGTTAGCAAAGATTATTTTCGTTTCTACAAGGTCAATTTGAAGAAAGAATGCCCTTTTTGGGCAGACGATAGTAGGTGTGCAATGAAATATTGTCATATTAAAACTTGCTCTAAGGAAAGTGTCCCTGGTTATGTTAATGAGCATGAAGAAGAAGCACCAGCTGTTAAATACACAAAACCACTAGATGGTGCTTGTGGCACAGATGAAGACCATAATCCCGATTTGGGGTACCTAAATATGACTATAAGTGCAGCCAGTCAGTATGAAATTGCTAAATGGAATGCTTATGATAGTGCATTAGAGAATTTTTGTGAATGTGATGATAGGGATGCTGATGCAGAGTATGTTGACCTATCTCTAAATCCTGAAAGGTATACAGGTTATAAAGGTCCCTCGGCACATAGAATTTGGAGGAGTATCTATCAAGAAAATTGTTTCAGACCTAAACTAAATCCTTATGATTCATTTCCATATGTACTAAGCTCAGACTTGAGCAATATGTGTCTGGAAAAGAGAGTGTTTTATAGAGCAATATCTGGCCTTCACAGCAGCATCAATATACATTTGAGTTCTAACTTTTTACTCTCAGAAAAGGGTGTTGACTTTGCCGCACCACCTGAAGGTGAATGGGGTCCAAATTTGGAGGAATTCCAAAGACGTTTTGACCCATCTCAAACACTCAGTGAAGGCCCAAATTGGTTAAAAAATCTTTACTTTGTTTATTTATTGGAGATGAGAGCATTATCAAAAGCAGGTCCATATTTAGAAATGGAGGAATATTTTACAGGCAATCCCACAGAGGATGAGGAGACGAGAGCAGCTATAAGTAACATGCTCAGTGTGATATACTCTTTTCCTGACCATTTCAATGAATCATCAATGTTTAATGGAGGTAGCCAAGCTGCAAAACTTAAGAATGAGTTTCGCGAGCACTTTTGGAATATATCAAGGATAATGGACTGTGTTGGTTGCGATAAATGTAAACTATGGGGTAAGCTTCAAACGCAAGGTTTGGGAACTGCTTTAAAGATTTTATTCTCATCACAATGGGATAGTCTTGAAGGTGATCCAGAGCAAGGTACGCTACCTGTAAGACATAAGGCAAATAAAAGATTACAGAGAACTGAAATAGTTGCATTGTTTAATGCATTTGCGAGACTTTCAAACAGTATCAGACAACTAGAGAATTTCAGGATTATGCTCAGGTAATTAAACACTTAACTACTAGTTACACTTGAAATTACCATTGAAATTGTATTTAATATAATATCAGTCTTAATCATTATTTGCATGTAAACAGAATTTTCTCAAAATGCAATTAATGGTTATTTTAAGTGCAACCTAATTTTTTTCCAAATAAAGCTTAATAATATGTTCTTGCAAAAATTGCTAATAAGAAAACAAAATATTTGAGAGATGTATTACATTATTTATTAACAATTTCTGTACAACAATAGAAGTTACAGCCAGATTTTCTTTTGCTTAATTCTTAACAGCTTTGATATATATACATATACATATATATATATATGTAAAAAAATACTAAAGATTTTATTGTTTTGTATTTTAGTGCATGTATGTACATAGTATGCTTTATTTTTTGCTTGTGATTAGTATTGCTCATAAAATAAATGTAAGCAAATCTTTAACCAATAATTCAAGATTTGATATGATGATATCCATAAAGACATTGTTAAGGACACTTTATGTAAAAAAGCTTATTATAAGTTAAGTGATTATTTAAATGTCTGAATAGTTTTTTATTCATCATCGAGCTTGAAAGTAATGGGTGCAAATTTATATAGTGGAAAACATTTTGTTAAGTTGTTTCTGAGAAGATTGCTGTGGAGTTTATTCATCATACATTCTTCTCTGATAGTGAAATATTTAGAAGTAGTGGTAGATTCTGAAAAAATTAAGTACAAAAAGTATTTCTTAGAAATCTATTTTGAATAAATGAAAATCAATTCTGATTTTTGACGGAAGGCCCTTTTTATTTGTTTTTGGTGGCATAAAAAGGTTGAACTTTAGTGTCACCAAAACTGCTTTAAGGGAAGAAGTTTTATGATCCATAATAATATTTTATTTAACACATCAAATAAGTCCTGTGATTTATACCATGTTTAAAATTGAACATGTCTTAAAGCAAGCATGTCGGCAGGCATTTGACTTTCCATTTGTCTGCAAATGTGAAAGTATTCTTTGTTGAATTTAGCACATATGTAACTGCCATCTAGTGTTAAGTTGGTGTTGTGTGTTAAACAGACTTTATTATTATACTTTAGCGCAACCATGAATATCAGGAAAAAAACTTTCATAAGATATTTAGAATCAGCAATATGATTTTGTAATTTATTTTGTTGTGTTGGTAATTTGATATATTGATGGCATTTTTTCCCTATATAAGTAACCTAAATTAAGTATTGATTGAAAAGTACAGACAGACAGAGGTGATAGGTATTTGTATTTGTTGCCGGAGACTGTCTAAGTAAGTACCACCATCGCTCCTATTGCAGTCTACAAATAGCAGCAAACCTTACTGTGTTCTGTTTGAAAGGTGCTGTAGCTACTGAAATTAATGTTGTAACAAGAATTCATAACTTCAATCTCATGGCATCCAGCACAATACTGAACAGTTTGTATCATCTTAACTAGTGCTACGTTGTTATGGTCAAGTGTATAAGCTACTATCTGGTGAACATCTCGCTTGTCTTATCACTTCGTGAAATAAAAAAAGTCTATATATGAGTAGATTTAGCTGAGTGTTAGCTAATTTAACTTTGTTTACCCATTTCTTTATGTTACCCACTTATACACGTAGTCCATGAAGCCGTGGATAATATTAGATAAATTCATCATTGTCATTTCAACAGATGGCTGTCCACTGCTGGACAGCCTTTTATTGTCGGGCTAGTAAGAATAGGACTAAGATAAGCCCTGCCTGTTGTAAAAGGCGACTAAAAGGGTCTAGGAGTTTCGCAGGCTTTAAGGGTGGGGGCCATTATCGCTCAGCAAGCGAACTTGCATAGCTCAGTGATGGTGCCTAGGAAGGTTTGGCCTTTACTCAAAGATGTTTTAATACTAAGTGCAGAAGGGCAACGGTGCGTTCTGTGACAGATCCCGTGCTCTCCGAGTGCACTGATGCAGACCACTGAGGGTGTTTTAGTGAGTAAGAATCTCACATAACCATGACTTCACCCCAGAAGCGAGGTATCTTTCGAAGATTTCCATCCCGAAACCAAAAAAAAGAGGTTTTTTTTTATATTATCAGGCATTTATCCCAGTAGGTGGTAGGCAGAGGCGAAAAAACACCCACTTTTCGCCAGATGTGGTCAGATTAGGTCCCATATAACAGGGGGCGCGCATGTTGCCACTTCACTGGGGCCACCACACACACACAAAAATAATTTCAGTGTGCGGGTTTCCTCACGATGTTTTCCTTCACCGTCAAGTGCGTGGTAATTGTAACAATATGCACATTAGGCATTGAAAAACCGCCTAATAGGTGCATGCATGCCCCGGTCGGTATTAGAACCCTTGTTATCTCATTGCGATGTCTGAGTTCATAGCCATTGAGCCACCACGACTCCGGACGACGAAAAGAGGTCTCTTATACAAATTACGTTAGTATAATAGATAAAATTCGTTAAAACAAATCGATTCATTTAAAATTGCACAATAATCGATGAGCACTTTCGAAATAGGGTATTAAAACTATAATAGGGTCATTGGAACAAGTTCCTCTATATATTTTAATGAGGTATTATTTAATGTCAACACTTAAAATGCCGTGAATTAATTGCACATAATTATATAAAAATTTACGTAATTATGAGCAATCTTACATTTCACAATTCATATAATTATGTTACTAGTGACGTAATTTAGTATTGTATTGATGAAAAAAAAAAAAACAATAAAGTAGTAGATTTTTCTGATGGCCCATGTCCAGCAGCTGGCGTCTAACGATTGATATTGATGTTGAGTAGGAGTTTAAAATTTTTGGTGTTGTTGATGGTATAGTGTGCATTGTTGATGGTAGGAATTTGTTGCCGGTGACCGTCTAGGCAGACCACCGCAGCGCCTATTTCTACCACAAGACAGTAGCGTGCAAACATTAGTGTCACGGTTTGAAGGGCGTTGTAGCTTGTGAAATATTTTTTATAATTAACATCTTAGGTCTCAAGGCAACAAGCATAATGTGTTGCAGTGTATATCATCATAACCAGCGCCACATTGGTCTGCAGGCGTATTATTTATCACCATACGACCGTCCTGCTCCTCTCGTCGGTTCGTAGAATGAAAAAAAAAGTATTGTCTATATCATCCTAACTAGCGCTACGTTGTTATAGGCGTACACTTATCATCAGGTGAAGGTCTCAATCGTCTCGTCGCTTCGTAGAAAAAAGTGTGGTGCGATATTGCAATCCCTATGCTGCTTCATTTCATTTGCCTAGCTGCATGTCTTTCCACGTGTCGCTGACTGACGGCCAATTGCTCATCATTTCATAACCATTGTTATAGACAAAAAAAAAATACGACGTGTTCTGCGTAGCGTGTGCACGTAACACCTTTTATCCGTCACTGTGTTTTTAGTGCGCTACTACGCGAGCACTTTGTTGGAACGCCATGTATCATACGTGGTAATCATCATTGTGGTCATGGATTACAATGATATTAGGGATTGCAATACTGGAATACCGGGATACAGAACACTAAGAAGTATTTTTGTTCCTTTGTACAATTCTTCCGTCATCATCATCATCATCATCATCATCATCCGATAGACCCCCACTGCGAGTAGGGATTCATACGGGGGATTTGGGCTTTTTCCCACCACACTGGCCCAATGGTTGGTGCGAGCAATTTTTCGGTATTTACTACAAATATTTAAATTGTCTCCACTACACGTTCAGGGGTCGCCAACCTTTGTTATAGGTTTATTTTGCAATCTAAATGGTTACACTGTTTTATTTCCTATGATATTTGTGCTGTTAGTCTTTACGTCGATTCTTACAGCCTTATTGGTGTGTGGCTTCCGGTTCTGCTTACCCTAAGAATATATATACATAATTTTATTAAAAGACTAATGGCTTCATTAAAATTTCTGATTTTTCTATTTAAATAAGCGTCGTTCCAGCAGGACGTTCACCTGATGGTAAGTGATACGCCCGCTCATAATAACGTGGCGCTAGTTAGGATGATATATACTGCTCTAAATTGTGCTCCTCGCCTGAGACAAGTTGTTAGTCCAGTAATTATACCAGTTACACAGTAATGTTTGCACACTAGTGTTTGTCGGCTGCAATAGGCGCTGTGATGGTACCTACCAAGACTGTCTCCGGCAACAGAGTACTACCACCAGATATCACCAATGTTAGGGTAATATCTAAATACCGAATATCGGTAGTCAACGTTTGGTCCAATATTGTAATCCCTAAATAATATGTATGAGATACTTTATCCTTGCAATCTGGTCCATTTTTAACCCGCATAATATAGTGTATAAATCCTAAAGTCTATATTCTAGTTATATTACATATACATATATATATATAGCAACAGCGTTATCATTATCTACTGCTTTGCTATGGAGGCAGCTAAAACATTCTTTAAGAGTTTCTGTTTTCTAGGTGATAGTAAAATTATTTTTTCATCGAAACGCCTCGACTTGCGAGACATTTACATGATGATGAGAGATACACATGCCCAACAATGTGGTGATGGTTCGGAGCGCCTCGAGACATAAGATGTGGATTCAAGTTACGCCAGTGATTTCACTATCTGCAACGCCCTTCACAATGACTCAGTAACGTTTGCATATTACTGTCACATAAGAGTTGGAGTGGTACCCAGATGGTCTCTAGCAGATATCTCCCACCGTTAATTATCATTATTAGACCGCGTTGTGTAAATTTCACAATAGCACTATCCTTTTTCACATAGCGTTGAAACAAAGCGATAATTGTTACCTCGGGGACTTGAGTGTGGCTTTCGATAAGGTGCATCATAAAATACTTGGTGACGTAGTTTTATAGAATGATTTCATCGTACAATAAAAGAGATAAATTTGTTGCCTCTATACTGTTTATGATCTTTATCACGGTCTAATTCATCAACAAACCCCTGCTCTGATTCTCGTTATACAGGTTATTATGTTGAAATTTATGATTCGTCAAACCGTAGTCTATTACAAAATCTTTGTTTCACTACGAAGTCTTTAACAGTTTAAACGTCCCCTCCTCATCCATCAGGAAGTTTATCTAAATTGTTGCAAGAAAATAAGGAAATTGACAATCAGGGGTCATAAGCTAATACAGGAGTGCATCAAGATTCTGCACTTGGTCCGTTATGTATATGTTTGTTTAATGGTGATGATATTTGGTCATTATGTCGCTTGTGTTAAACTAGCTGTTCCCGGTCTGCTTTGCTAGCTGTAAACACCCCGACAACCCCTTTGCGGAAGAAATTTTGTAAAATCTATTCTTAGCCGATCTCTAAACGGCAGAAGTAATATCTCTTTCAAAGTTTGAGTGTTAACGTGTACTAGTTTTTGAGATCTCAATACATATATATATATATATAGATATGAAATTATAAAAAAAAAATTTTAAACAGTTGCAGGGTTACAGTTAACGGTTAGAGCGTGCAGCTTTCATTCCGAGGGTCGCGGGTTCGAATCTCGGCATGTACGGATGACTTTAATGTTTAAGTTATGTACATTTGTGAACTTTAGATACAGCAGCGAAATACAAACGGTGAACGGAAAGCGTCGTGAGGAAACCTGCACATGAATTACAATTTATTCTAAGGTGGTGTGTGAAGTGACTAATCCGTATTGGGCCCGCGTGGTCATTATGACCCCATCGCCCTCATATTGAAGATAGGCCTGTGCCCCAACAGTGGGGTTATAAACAGGCTTTAAAGAAGAAACAGTTAAAGTAAACATTCATAAATGACAAAAATAAATACAGATGAGATCTTTAGGAGAGGCCTATGTCCAGCAGTGGACGTCTATCAGCAGATGATGTATTAGCCTGCGTTCTTGATCCTCGTATTATTGCTCTGTCTTATTACACTAATATTTGCGTTGACGTGTACCCGATGTATTGGTGGCCTACGCAACCTTCCTCACGTAGGTGGGACGGTGACTCCTCGGCCGTGATTCACATTGTTTTTTTTTATCACAACATTACCGTTCACTCCACTTGCGTAATTGTTTATTTGATATTCCTAAACCACGTAATTATTTACCTG
Source organism: Ornithoptera alexandrae (assembly GCA_029030555.1). Lineage (NCBI taxonomy): Eukaryota > Metazoa > Arthropoda > Insecta > Lepidoptera > Papilionidae > Ornithoptera > Ornithoptera alexandrae. Next base: position 2,047,901 of record JARDVY010000037.1, on the reverse strand, counting down.
GTAATCAATTCGCAGTATTTATATATCTGATTATTGATAACAATGCTATATTTAATGATAATTTGTGAATAAAGACAATTGCTGATTTTGTATTGGTTATAACAATTATTGAACGGCCGATGGGGCTGTAAAGTCTTCGTGTGGAGCACGCGTACCGGTAGACATAGCGTTGGGAGGATGCCTCCAAGGTGGACTGAGGATCTCGTCAGAATCTCGGGAATTCACTGGATGCGAACAATGCGGGACCGATCGATGTGGAGATCTTTGTCCAGTAGTACAATATATATAGGGAATACTCAGAGATTCATTGACTCTTCACGAGATCTCTAAAACTATTAGACGTAAACACTCCAAATTTGGTGGAGTTGTTGGTTCTTTACCTAATTTATAAAATTTTATTCTCCAAAGGGAGTCAGTGGGTTTTTTTTTATTAACGTGGGGGAAATGCCTGCGCATACCCGTCCCCGCGGAGCATGGGCAGGTTATGTAGGACTTGCACCGACTAAAACCCCCACGATGTTCCACCTCGTTGCCTCATGGCCTCATGGCGGGGTTACGAGAACGCTTTCGCTCTGGCACTGACCTCTTGCGCAGCGCCACCCCGAGAGGGAGGGAAGAACCCGCGCGAGAAGCATCCGCGGTGAGCTCGCGGTTTAAAGCCGGTGCTCTAACCTGGAGCGGCCGCCTCGGGCCGGCACTACACCTCGGGTCGGCCGGTTAGGTTTCTCTTCGCTTCACCGTGTGCGACCCAGCCACGGTTACTAAGCCCCTCCGCCACGACAAGGCGGGCACCTGATGGGGGGTCCTTGCGTGTGGTGGGTCAGGGACTTTAAGATACATTACATAACCCATCAAGGGTTGGGGGCGGTCAGCAAAGCGGGCGAAGAACAGTTGGTATACAATATACTTATTTACTATTTTTTTTTTGCAAACCTTGTTAGTTATTTTTATGCAATATTTTATTTTATTGCTAATTGACTAATTTTATTGGTTATATTTATAAACGTTTCATGAGTGAAATTGGACACTTCACCAGGTTATGAACATATTGAACATCATCAGTTCGTTTAATCTTAAATGGTTTTGAATGACATCGCGTGGGAGGGCGGAGGCTGATACCGTTTTACCGTTTATGGTTTTATTTACATGGATAAATTTTTCTTTGAACATTTTGTGGTCTGGCAACGAGAACTTTAAGCCTACGAACACTAATTTCCAAACGTGTGCGTCTTCACTAGTTCACTTATTTTATATATGTATTTAAATTTTATATTACTCAAGGATTTTTTAATATATATGATGTACTATAATATTTTTTGTTTTTGAACAAACGACACAAGTAGCAACGGGAGATATCACTAACTTCTATTATTTCAATTGTCAATAATTTTCTCTTTATTCTACGAAGCGACGAGGCGAACGGGATGTTCACGTGATAATAAGTGATATGTCCTCACATACAAGTGGTCCTTGTTAGAATGAAACACTGTACCGTATTGCACTCGTTATCTTGAGACAAAAAGAAATCTTGCTCCTTGGGGGAAGACAAGTTTATGGGGGCTTCGACCCACTAAAACCTTCTTGGTGGTCTGCATCAGTTCATTAAGAGTGGCTCCGGGATTTACGGAGCGCACCGGTGCTCCCCTCCTCGTACTCTGGCTAAAACGTCCCACGGAAGGGCAAAGCCCTCCTTAGCACCCACGCAGAGCTACGGCAAATACAAGGCCACCACGCATTTGCCGTCCTCCTAATGCTCGCTTATTAAGCTCTGAGGGCCTCCACACTATAAGCTCACGAACCCGAGGACCCTTTTAGTCGCCTTGTACGACAGGCAGGGCTTACCTAAGTCCTATTCTTAATAGCCCGAGACTACAGGTCTGGATGCGGTGGTACCTACAGTGAAATGTCTGCTTCATGTACTGTCATTGTCAAGAATACTGATGGATAGTTGCGGTAATAGGAAAGTTGAAACATGAATTTGCATGAAATAAAATGGCTGAAGCACTGCTTCCTACACATAGCTAGTTATTGCACAAATATGTTAATTCTATATATATATATATATATATGTATTTGTGTGATTCATTTTCTAATTTACAAACAGCGCAAACAAAGAGCCGGACGTGAAGCGAAGCTTGTTCGATGGCGGGGACAAGATGAACACTAAGAGCAGAGCGAAGGAGCACTGTTCATCTGGCGGCGAAAAGCCTAGGATCTGGAGTTAATTTTAAGGCTAAACCTATCTAAAGAAGTTATTTATTTTTAATTCTAATTAAAATTCTCTAACTAATTGTTAGATGAAAATGGCGTGAATAAAGTATCGTTGAGATTCCCTTCCGATTCTCATCTGGTGTTTCAAGTTCATCCAATTGTAGGATGTAGTGTATACCATTAATTTTTGATAATGCTGTTTCATACTCCATCATACTGCACTTCCACGTCGCTGTTCCTGTTTTTTTTTATTGTTGTCATGAGTATAATGGCTTCGATGATTGTTTTACTTGATTAGATATAACTATGTAACCCATCACAAACTAAGCACCACCAGTGACGTTAAGTATGTACCTAAAATTAAGCTGATTGTTATCTTAATGTAAATCATTATTATATTATCATATTCGATGTCAAAGCAAATTTCAACTTTATTAATTATGTTTAGATATATTGTATAAAATAAATTATTATACCTGAGAGATATACATATAAAAACACTAGTATATATTTCAGAGGTAGTGTGCAAACTCGAGCTGTCTTTCTCTTAACAAGTCTCAAAGCGTAGGGCACAATGTGATGTAGTGTATATATAGCGCCATATTGTTGGTGTCACTTATCATCAAGTGAACTTTCTCGTGTCGTCGAATTATGGAATAAATTAAAAAAATCTGATGACGTCACACCAAGCGTACGTACAAACGCGTAAATTAATGGCGACAACGATGAGCTCAATCACGTTTAAATATTATTACTTAATAAATATAAATATGTTTAAACTACTTACATATTATCTATAATATACAGATTGTATATTTTTTATGTTCCTAACAGAAAGTCTACAGTCCTTTTCATTTAGAGTTTTTTCCTCTGCCGAGGACAATACCTCACGATTGAGCATCCTCTACTCGTCATATTTAAACAAGATTTTTTTTTAGTTGTCCACAGTTGTATTACGTTATATTGTAAAGACGATTTTTACCTTTTTATACGTTTTTTTTTTACAAATTTTACCGATAAACAATTTACATAACATTTGACTGTTTTACAACGTCACCGTAGTAAGACGAATCCATTTTTTACAATATTCAATGTACTTCATTGTATTTTATACAAGTATATTTATCTCTGTATTAATTCCTTCAAAAATAAAAAAATAAAACACTGTACAGAAAATTTTTAATTTAATGAGAGAAAAAATTAAAGTACATAATTAGTTGTTTTTCGTACACAAATTATTGTCTAGTGATATTGTTTATAGCTTTTATTTATAATAATAGTCGTGTCACATTGTTGGTTAGTCTGTTCCGTTTAATTATTAGAAATTTAATTAAATATACTGTATATAGTAATTATTTCATGGTATTTTTTTAGTTTTTTTTTTAATAAAAATTGTGAGTTATTTCATTGCTTAAAGTTATTAAATTTGGCCAGCAATTATTTAACCATTTATATATAATTTCAATAACTAATTTATCAGAAATAAGAAAAAAATCGAAGTAGTGGCAGTACAGTATGTTGCAATATTTTGTGGTGGTTTTAATTTAAATTATAATGCGGTTGGTACTTCATGTATGATAATGGCGGGAAACAGTTGAATAGGATAGAATTTTATTTAATAAATACAATTTAGCTTAGTCTTGTATTGTTAAAAAAAAAGACACCATGGTATTGTACGGTATCAATCGTTAGCATTTCACTTTATCGTTTCATTTAAGTGGGGTTTTATTCGGCTGTAAACGATAATTAACTTTGAAACGGAAATAAACTTAATTGGTTATGTTAACGTTTCAATTTATAACGGTTAACTATTTTTTTTAACTATTGTATTGTCAAGGCAAAGTTTTTATTATAATTTAAGTACTCGTAAGTTGTGGCGTCATGTCCGCCATTTTGTTGTACAGAAAAGAAATATGTTGTCTGTGATTTTTTTGTATTATGGCGATGTCATGACATATTAATTATCTGTAATTTTAATAAATGTTTTTCAATTTACTAAGAGTTTTATTTCTGCGTGTGCTTAGTTTAATTGTGTATGTGTGTGTAGTGTATACTAATTAACAAGAGTTACGTTTACAATAAATACACACTTAATTGAGGTAAAGATAAAAGAATATTAATTGAAAATGCAAATTTTTCAGATCTAACGAAGACAATCGGAGCCACTTTGTGATGTGTTCAAGTGTAAGAAGTTAAAAGTATTTTGTTCTTTGAACTATTATTTTTATTATAGTATAATTAGTTTTTACTAATAAACCTTAAAAATTGCTTAGATTTTAACAATAAAAACTACTATAATTATTATATTAATTTCTTGAGACTCGAAATTTTATATTATCTATAAATAATTTTGAAGAGTTACAAGCTAAGCTAGTTTAGGTAGGTACTCAGCTCCTACTTCTGTTTCCAAACAGTGGTGAGCAAAAATTATTGTGTTCCGGTTTGTAGCTCAAGAAGATTAGCAATATAATGCAGTGTATACCATCTTAACTAGTGCCACGTTGTTATGGGCGGCCGTATCACTTATCATTAGGTATACGTTCCGCTCGTCTAGTCGCTTGATTGAATAAAATAAAAGTTTTTATCATCACAATTATATATTAAAAATTCTATAGTTCCCTTAACTCTTTTAAATTAGTATATTTTGTATATATTTATTAAATTAGTACAATTTTTTTTGTTTGCTTTGGATTTTTATTTAGGATTTTTCTCAATCTTTTGTTTTATAGAAAATGTTTCATTAGCCTATTAATTTATTGATAACCATGTTATTTACAGTTAGTAATAATCGGAAGTAGCAGCGAATTAACAACCCTGTCGAAGAAAAAATTAACGTCTTTTTATTAAAACTAAAATATTTACACTTACCTTTAGTATTATTGCATTTGATTACACATGATGTGAATAAATTGCTGTAGCAGAATTTCCGATTAAAATTTATATGTTTCGAATGTTGTTTTCCTCGCCTTTGTATGTTATTAGTGCGATATCGTTTAATTAATAGTTTTCTTTTTACCTACGATTAAACGACGAGACGAGCCGGATGTTAACATGATGGTAAGTGTATAACGCCCGCCCATTATAGAATAGAATAGAAAAGAGTTTATTATATTAGGATAAGAATAGAAATTAGACAAAAAAGTAATAATATACACTTTTTAATCTTTTTTGCAAGTTTAACATTAATACAAATCGAATACCTATAATGGTGCAGCAATAGGTATAAGGCAGGGTTCGGTTTCCTAACTGTTAAATTTGAGACCATTATTTAAATATGATAGGGCTGCACATGCCCCCAAGAGAAAACACTGGCTATCAGCCTTCGCCCAATATTTCGCGCCATGTTCTTATGGGCGGGCGTATCATTTACCATCAGGTGAACGACCTGTTTGTCTTGTAGCTTAAATAAATAAAAACAAAATTAGACATGTATCGGCTGATGGTGATATGTAATTTAATTAATCTCTGTCTTAATCACTCACAGAATATCCTTCTTAAAGAAGTCAAATTCAAAGTGACTTGCCATTTTTCCTTCTTTTATTATGTTGAGGCATATGGCTGAGATGTTACGTCTTAATGGGTAATTTAGGTAATGATGTCATGATAGCATTTGTATCTGAAAGTTCGCTTTGTATTGTTTTGAGGAAAGAGGTATCTGGAAGATACAATTACAACGAGGAGTAGAATAGGAAAGAATACGGTAAATGAAAGCACAATAATAATTTGGGAACGGAATCGTTTATTAAACCCATCTGTAATAGTACATAATTAAATTATACCGTTACTCTACAAATTTTGTACTGGTCAAAGTACCTACCTAACTCGTGTATTACTATTATCCTTATGTTAGAATGTAACAACAAATGCACCCAATACCGAGGATAATGTATTAATTCACTTTTTAGTTCTTTCCAATGCCGATGGCGGTCCGATGTCAGTGCCAGGTCAGGTCAGTGGCTACCGATCACAGTACCCTTCTGGATGCTGCGATTACAAATAATACAGTCGCGTATATGATACAGGATACTATATTTATCATAAACAATAACATGCCAATGTTTTAAATAGTGTACGCTCACAATAAAATGCCTAACATACAGGAATGAACGATTGGCTCTTAGGAACAAGTACGATTTTTTTTGTTTAATTTTTATACATGAATGGTATATTACATGGTGAATTGAAAAATAGTTACGATCTGTCTTAAATAACTATTCCACTAATGTTTCTCTACGTTCGGATAAACACATAAGCTACAATGATGATTCGTAATTAGAAAATTAAACACGGACGTGCACACGACGATCGATTAGAGAATCTTAAATCAAGTGCGTGTATCCGAACGTGACGGGACGTGTCCAATTAAATACATCGCGGTATGTTATCTATAAATACTAATATGTTTATATTTTAGATATCGATCAAGACCGAGTCCATACGTTTAATATTTATTAATTATAAGTAAAAAATCTTCCTTTATTGTCCTCATTATTACCATTAAACAAAGCTGGATTACAAATTAAACATTTCAGTTTTATATAATAAAAGTAAAAATACAGTGTCGCATAATAACAAGTGGTGGCAATAGTTGTTTTGTGTGAAATCGCTTTGGTTCCGCCATTAATAGAATCTATACACGTTATAATAGTAGAAGCCCGAAACATATATATTTTTCACTCGAGGTTCATAACCGTATTAAATGGAATTATATTGTATACACGCAAACTATGTGATAGGCTCGCGGTGCAAGTGACGGCTGAACATTTGCATGAAGAATACAAACGAAGTGAGGAGTAAAAATAGCTTGACAGATTACAAAGTTAGCAGTAAGGACTTTAGCCCTTTGTAAAACCACAAAGAAAATAATGACCTTAAAATTTTCATTAAAATTAAGCATTTAAAAATATGAAAAGGTATCGTCGTCACTTGAACCGGATTAATATAAACACTACAAATAATATTAGATCATGATATGTACCTAAGTATACACAGATGGTCGACACAACACAATAGACACAAATCAATAAATAGCATTCAATGAAGTTGTTACAACTTAATATATACACTTAACATTCTTTAGTACCCTTCGATTTAATGGATTTCATAAGGTTATATCGATTGCTATAGAATATGACTACATAATTAAGTGATATTACATAAATGTAACTTTCAATATTTACATAAGTACCTAACGCTACGATCTGTCGTCCGATCTATCGTACGGACTCCACACGACCCTTCACGCGACAAATATGGTTCGGGCGGGGCCGAGCCCACGCGACCGGTCGCAGCCGAAACACCACACCGATTACACACCAGGACCATCAGTAACGCTCCGTACGGTTAGAAAGGAATCCATTTAAATGTTTACGAAAATAAGTGAGACTTACAGTATATACAAAAATATCACATTACTTCGAGGCCGCAGCTTTGAATCACTTAGTCATTACTTATCTCGTCAACTTACATACAACAATTAATTGTAAGAAGCGTACGCTAACGCACCGCAAGAAGTAATCGACCTTAATGTATTCAGAGAAGCGCTGCTGTCAGTTTTGTAAAGCGCAGTGTGAGGTATGCGACCATATCTCGCGCCTAGAGAGCCGGAGCTGGCAAAGGAACTGCGACAGTTACAATACAACTCTCTGCAATGTACACACACGTTTCAAACTACTTATCGGAATCTAAGAAACTTCCACATCGCTCTCGTCGTAGTAATTAAGGAGTAAAATCATTACACTTAAACTACTAAACTCGAAAAAGATTACTCAAGATACGGGGCTGCTGAATAAGCTGCAGCCGCTGATGCGCGCGGATCAAGTTTGTATGAAAGGCTACACTATGCAAAAACCATTTGGCTAACCGCAGGCGAGAGCCCGCAGGCGTCTGCGTCTGCGTCTGCGTCTGCGTCCGTATCACAATAAAAAAATATAGTTATTTGGGAGGCGTTTATTGCTAACATAATTTAGGTACAGTCTTTGGTGTCCGGGGACGAGCCGCCGGAGAGTTCGTCGAGGAAATCGAAGGTGGCGACGGCGTCGCGCTCCCGTTCGCCGTAGCGGACGAAGAAGCCGTCGCGGCCGAGGATGGAGGGGCGGCGCGCGCGCGAGAAGCGCAGCACGGCGAGCCCGCGGCTGCGCAGCGCCGCCGCTGCAGCAACAGGCCACGTTAGCGGCTACAAGCGAGCGCCCGCCAGCTCTGGACGAGACCAACACGCGTGAGCACGCGCGGCGCCAGCGCCCGCCCGTTCGCACCCACGCGCGCCCCACCACCGCCCCGGACCGCCGCGTTCGCAACGATAACACTGCTCGACCGACCGCCGCACCTCCGGTCCCCCAGCCGGACCGGAAGTACGGTCAATTACAACCTCAAGTCAGATAATTACTCAAAGAGTTTTATGCCCGGATTTTTATATAAAACCTTTCTTTAATATTTAAGATTTAATTAATTAGATTTTGAAAGGTTTATTATATTATAAAATAAGAACTAGGAGTACATTTTTAAACGTTCCGGAAGAGGAGTTCTTTAATAACTAATTTGGTTGGCAGCCTTATCGTTTTCTGAACAATAATCCGGAGAGTGGTATAAGATAACTATGCGAAATGAGGCGACAGTGAGATGGTGCGTGTGAGAGCGGAAACGAGAGGCGTGGCTTGACGTGTGACAGGACATACAAACATACAGACAGATATTGAGAGGCGTCTAAAATAGATAGCTGAGAGGCGTCAGTGTTTCCATTCAGTCATGACCTGAAATATTGAATCTTTAAAAGAAGAAAGAACAGGATTTTACTAGATAAGTGCGTTTTACCATCAAAGAATACATTGCCGCTTACTATCAGGGAGGTTGTAGTCAAACGCTAGTCTATATAACTTTAAGTGAATAGAAAAAGAGTCTACAAGTTAATTACTTAAGTAACGTCTCTGAATATAAAATGGCCACATGACGTCACTCAGCCAGTAGATTTGGATAATAAGACAGCCGCTAAATTAGAGATATCTTTTACAACGCCTATATAAGTCATATCGGAATGTTTAATAACTGCGCGTACGCATACAATTGACATAAAGATTAAAGTACATATAAGTACATGTAAGTATATAAAATACATAAAGAAAAAAACTTCTTATATGCGATAATCATCACTTTTGTCTCTGACAAAATAAAAGATTAAAAATCGAAGACATTTCATAAGAAATAAGTTTTTTTTTATAAAACTTTTCTTTTGATGTTTTTGGAACTTAAATTATAAAGAGGATCGTTATAATTGGGCTTTAGGTTTTAGAACGGGAAAGTTGATAAAGCTTCAGTGTCGATTCCCAAAAATAACCTCCAGTTTAAGCCTATAAAAAGTACTTAGAAGTAAGTTTTAAAAGTTTTTTTTTAATTAATTTCAACAAATATTTACAACAGTAACAACAAACACCACAACACCGAATGGGAGCAGTGTCAATGCATGAGATACAGCGCGGTGCGATATATTGATGCGTTCAAATTTTACCAGTTTTCTGTCTCCTGGTGCGGTGCAGGCGGTGTAGCCGCGAGTACGGCGCCGGCGGCTCCGCTGGCGAGGAGCCGCATGACGACGGCGAAGAGTCGCTCGACGCCAGCATCACGTCTAGCAGGTTCGCTCGGGCCTGAAAATGTTTCATTATCATCAGCCTGTGTTAGCGGAAGACGTGCGTTTGGCATAGGATCAAACGCACGTCTTCCGCTATTTGCGATCCTCTGCGCATTAAAATCTAAACGTAGTAGTGGTAAGATATTACTGTTAAGTGAAAAGAGGACAGTAATATCTATCAAGACAGTTTCCGACAAAGGAAATATGTTGGAAACCTGAAGGTTTGAGTCGTTTCATTTGAATGTAAAATACAAATTTAATTACCTTAGGGTCACTGAAGTCAATGTCCTTCTCTACGTGCACCCATCCGGTCGGCGCCCACAGCGCGCTATCCTTGTTCGTGTTACTCTTTTCCCCTTTGTCATCACTCTTGGCTTCGGCGGCCGTCGTCGGGCTCTCGCTTTGGCGAATCATTCTATAAAATGGGACAGTAAAATATGCAGATACCTTTGTCACAGCAATTTTAAAATATTCTTTGGCGCTTATTTCTGAAGCCAAACAGCAGTGTACAAACTTTTATATGTATCTGTTTGAATGGCGTTGTATGTATCTAGTGAAATTACTAGGTTTCATTAGATTTATAATTGTATTCTCCAACTATACACTAAGTGATATGTTATTTGGTAGGTATGATTTTCTTTTACCGAAAACTAAAGCTCAGTGGGGAATGAACCCGCGCCTCTTTACAAACAACTATCATGGTACTATGTCGTGTAGATATCAGCTTATATAACTTTTATGTGGTATGTTATGTATTCCACTTGCCTGTTAAGTTCGTCAATGACGTCCTTCGACGTGGCGGCTTCGTGGAAACTCAGAGTGTGCTCTTGTTTCACAATTATAGGTTCCGGAATGGGGACAGGTTGGTTTGTACCCGGTCGACTTCTCTCCGCGACGGGTATCTTCGATCTTATCCTGTTCGGTGAGGAAGGTGGTCTCCTTCCTCCTAACAGTGTTGGTATGCGACTCCTCTCGATTCTCGGTCTAATCTCCCTTTGGGCACCATCGTTCTTATTACTTATTATCACAGTTTCCGCAGTGGAAGTGCTCGTTGTGTTCGACTCGGTCATCTGTGGGGAACTAGTTTCGGGCGAGGAACCCTCTTCTTCCTCAGGGACGGGTACTAAAACACTTGTGCTTCTCCTACAAGCACTTAACACCTCCTCAACCAAGGATATCTCCGTTTCACCGCTAGTGAACGGAAAACTTGGAGATTTCGTCAAACTTGGTTCCAGCTCTGCCCTCTCACATATTGTCACCTGTTTGTTTAACATTATGTTCACTGTGTTTTCCTTCAAAGCCGAATTGTGGTCTACATTACGACTAGATTCATTATCACAAGATCTCTCGTCCTTCTGCACGATGGGCTGATTTGAATCCGACGAGTTATTAGTGTCGATACATTTATTTATTTCATTCTTCATCTGAACTTTCAGTAGATGATGTTCATCCACTTCGTTCTCGACGTTCTCCCTTTGGGAAAATTCATCAAAGAAACTTTGAGATTCTGCGTAAGGATCCTCTTTTTCGATGAATCTTGGTGTACTCTTAGTTTCCGAAACGGCGTTACTAAATGCTACTTTTGGTTTATCACCAGAAACTATTTCACTAGAGTCATTCTCTGAAAAACTGCCAAAAGAGTCTGGCCGTGGCCTGTCGTCAGACACCTCGCTACGGGGTCCAACTGAATCATCATCGTAATCTGCTGCTGGGTAGGGTGGAGGTAATTCACGTATCTCAGACACAGGTCGCGATGACATTGAATCAGATTCTTCCCTATCACGGCAATACTTCTGCTGTTCAGCTATAAAGTGTAGTACATTTTGTAGAGCTTGTTCACGATCTTGCAGGGCCATAGCTTGTACATCATGTATTCGCAGATGGTTATTGGGATCTTGGGAGGGGATGCCTCTTGACGAATTGGAGGCTAGACTTTTTGTGCTTTCATATTTGACGAGACGATAGAAATCTCTTGTGAAATCTAAGCCGATATTCGTGCAGTCACCGTCTTCACTTAGAGCCGTACTCGAACGTTTCTCGTGTGCGTCTGAAGCACTTGACCACGATCCCCCTGGGGAGTGCGTACCGGAGCATTCCCACCTTTTCTCCGCATTATCTGCGTCATCATTCGTTTTACATTCATCTATTTCCACTGTCGCAAATCCGCAATCATTCCATAAGCAATCGCCAACATCTTCCTCTAATTCTAAAGCATCGTCCTCTCTGATACTCGGTAACGTGGAAAGTGATATTTGGCCAGGTGTAGTGATTTCAGCAAAAGGGGACTGTCTGTCTCTGAGATCTTCACACGACAGTGATAAGCTCCAGTCTTCTAATTCGGCTCTATCATATTCTAGGTCAGCTAAATCTCGATGCCTTTGTTGAAGCGCCGATCTTGCGTCGTCTAGTTCTAACCAATGTTGCACATAATCGGCATCGTACTGTGAACCTTCAGCACGTTCATCGACGGTGCTGCCCCACGAAACTCTCTCCGAACTTGTCGTTGAAGCTATTGCAGGTCTTCTAAGGGGTCTTTCCGGCGCTGGTTTTATATCTAACACTAAAACTCCTGAGCTTGGTGATGGGCTATCGAGGCAGCTAGTGGGGCAGGTAGTCCCTGCTATTAGCTTTAAACAGAGGTGTGAATCAGAAAAACTTCTTACGACGTGTTGAAAAGGAAGGACGGGTCGCGAAGGCGGGTAGCTCCCTCTGACTCCAGCGAATGCTACACCAATTGGAAAATATATGTAGTCGGCATCGGCTAATAAGCGCGCATGTCGACGAGATTCGCGAGGGTTAATTGAGACTATAGTTTGATTATCCGTCTCATCTGATGCTTCGTTGAGATCGGGTAGGGCCCTGTCGGCCGCGTGGTCACTTTGTCGCGATGCATCTGCTTGTACATCGCTAGACATGGTAGAGTAGCCTTCATCTTTGGCGCCACTTTCAGGAGATTCTGCACCTGCTTCTCCTACTTCACCACTTTCTTCTTCCGTTGCTTTTTCTACACTGGCACCTGTAATTATGTGAAAAATTTTTTTGTTACCACATTTTTTAAAAATATTGTCACTATAATAATATATACGAACCATCTAAATCCTGCGTCTGTTAAGTAAAACTTTATCTTAAAATTTTTATTTACGTAATGAAAAATGTAACCTTTAACAGGATCTGAGCAAGGCTGTGGCATATTGAGGCTTAAGGTGGCCGGGCGCGCTGGTGGAGCCCACAGCGTTGGGTCCACTGCTGACAGTGCACGGGCTAAATTCGCCGGAGTCACTTCAAGGCCCTGAAATGGAGAGAATGTTATATATTTAAACACCGTTCCAATAATTAAATACATATCTTGTTCAGCTGAACAATAGCTTCTGTAAATGTTTTTTATATTTTTTCACGAAGGCTATAAAATTATAACAGAGTGATGAAAAAGTCCAGCAAATACCTTTTTATTTACCTCAATTTTCTTCTTTTCCTTTAATTTACCTTAAGTTCCGTCCAAATGTCGGCGAGTATCTGGTGGCGACGCTTGTCGTCGTGGCTTAGGGGGTGCGGGTGCGACGGAGGTGGTGAGTCACGGAAGGAAACCAGCGACCCGCAAGATCCTACCTCCACTACGTGGACTGTGGAGAATAGATAGGAATTTATGAAAAGATTGAAGAGCTTCTTGTATTCTTCTTTATCTATTTTATAAGCATACCTTGTAGATCTCTAGGCGTGTGCGGCGTGTGCGGCGTGAGCGGCGTGTGTGTGTGCGGCGTGGCCGGCGAGGGCCGGGGCTGCGGTCTCAACTGTCGCACCAGTAGGGCACTTAGGGCGCGATTCTGGGCTTCTAGCTCGCGGACCCTGGCGCGCGCACAGCACAACTCTTCGCGGACGCTCTAAAAAGAAATCAGTTCGATTAAAATAAATTCGAGCAACACATATGGGCGTAGATGACTTCTATAGCCTGTTTATAAGTTATTGATCAGTTTATTAGGCAGACGTTTTGCTAATTTTTATATAACAAGGGTTTGGGGAAGAGAGGGGGCATTTTATTATCGCACCCTTGTCATCGGATGTTTTGAATCTAATTGATCTATCATTTGGAGTTTTGTTCCTAAAATGTTTTTTTAATATTTCTATAAGTAAAATTTGGACAACTAAACTTTTGCCCACAGGTAATTTAATAACAATAGAAGTAAATTAAAATGCGTTAACAGTAAAAAATTTCTACGAGCCCTGATTGATTATTCCGCCTTGACAACGTCTCTCACCAACTCGCCCCTATATCGGAGGTCTTCGAAGTGAAGGCGTATATTTTAATTACGCTTCATTACTTGAATTAAATTGGAGTAACGTAATCGTCGTGCCGTAATTACAGGGGGAGGTGGAGATGAAAGGAGACAACAACGCAACAAAAAGAGCTGGAAGACTTATGTCTCAATTTTGGGATTTTAAAGTTATTTATACTTTTATATCGGTACACGTAGTGTTGGGAGGCCTCCCACAAGGTGGACTGATGATCTGTTGAGAATCGCGGGAACCCACTGGAAGCGATCAACCCCGAACCGATCGATGTGGAGATCTTTGGGGGAGGCCTATGTTCAGCAGTGGGCGTCTAACGGCTTATGATGATGATATTTTAATACATGAACGAGAAACTTTGTCTCAATTTTAAAGCTCATAGCGCGTACTATAAAATGTGAGACTTGGCCTAGTTAAATATTTCAAATAGCTGCCCTAAACTATTCATATTTCCTATTTCCAATTATATGTAACAATCATTTTAGCTGTCTACTTCATAGAATAATCTGTAATGACCTGATTAAGTGTATTTATAAGTTATGAGTTTTCCTCTATATATATAAAAACTTTAGAAATATTTAACTTTTCTATCGTAATTTGTATCAATAAGAATCGAATAAGAATAGTTAGCGCCGAAAGTTTAATACTAATCTTAACCTGTGGAAGAGTTAATCCAGGTATTATATTGTGGCATTAAGTTCAGCCATCACACAATTATTTACAAAGATTGCCGTTTCCTGGTTTGGCGCTGGGAATTGTAAAATTGTCAATGACGAGGCTATAAACTTTCTAACCTTAACGACTTATTGTCAAAGGGTGAAAGTTTTATAAAAGAAAAATCCTGTATAGTGGACTGCCAGTCTACATTAATGACATCAAACAGATGATCAAGAACCCTTACTGATAATAAATATTGCTGTAGATACTTTATTAAGATTTTCACTGTTGTTCCTTATATGTTATGAAGGTATTAATGAATCATAAAATGGACTTGATGAGGAAGGTTCTTTCGTTAATAAAATTAGTGTAAGAAAATTACAAAGTGTACTCAGTAAAATCTTATAAAGTTTCGAGATAATTAGCTTTGATGATATTAATAAGACTTAATTACCGTATTCGAGAAGCGCCTCAAAGTTGCCCTTGCGTTATAATTTATAAAGCTCTTAAAAGCTCATTTGTGAAATGTGCAAAATTGTATTGGAGAGAGACAGAGATTGGAGATAATATAAGATTTGAATGTATGATAAAATCATATGTACTGTGGACTCTAAACGTTGCTTTGAATGTAATTTATCAGCTTCAAATCTTTGCTGCTACTTTACTGTATTTTAAAAGACAGATTAATATAGAGTTACATAACCTTTGATTTCTGAAAGTGTAAGGCTTGTCTGTCAAAGGGGACAAAAGAGGGTTTGTAAAGAGATTCTCACTAAGGACCTCCTTGTTATGTTAAGAAAGTCGCAAAAACTAAGTGATCTCATGTCTATCAAAGCCAACTGGCAATATAGCTGCATAGGTACTCCAAAGCAGCCACATTGCCAGTTTTAGTATGCTGGAGACATCCGAAGGATCTTGGTGTTTTCATTATGCATAGAGGACTATTACATATATCTGATATTTCACCAGAACAACAGAGTAGCTCTTCAAATATTTTCCTCTCACAAAAATTAATGTTCTCTTTGTTACAAGTATTTTTAGTATTGTCGGTAGAATTAAGTTTAAAACTTAAAGCATTATATACAAACCGATCATGTAACTTAAATAGTGTCATCCCATATCAAATTTGATAGACATTTATCCCCCCTCGAATTCAGTCTATTGATATACGATATTCAATGTACGGGAGGTGTGCCTTTACGTGGAATTATCGCAGTAATTACTGACAGACGGGGCTGAGACGATGATAGAGTGCGGCGAGATTAATATTGGGTTATGAATAATTTGGATAGATCACACGAGCATGTGTTGTCACCTGAATTCAAGTTTATTTGAAATGACTTCCTCCAAATGAAAATCAAAACGTACCACAAATTATAATTATACTCATACATTAAGAAAATAATTATCACTTATTTTATAAATGCAGATTATGTAAAGAAATTGTAAGTAATAGATTTTAAATGTAATAAATAAAAAGGAAACATTCGTAGAAGAAAATTAGACTAAATATAGTCAAGAATAGGCGTAGAGTTGGGAGCTCCCCTACAATATAGACCGATAATCTGGTGAGAGTCGCTGGATAGCTGGCTGGTAGGAGTCCGCGAGCAACGCGAGACCGATCGATGTGGAGATCTTTGGGGAGGCCTATGTCCAGCAGTGGAAGTCTATCGGCTGATGATGATGATTATGGTCAAGAATAGATCCATATAAAAATTTTGGTGATGTTATTTTTATGATCTAAAAAGTATTGCTACACCATTAAAACGTATAATAACCTTCCAAAGGTTAAAACAATTTTATGAGTAAAGATAAGTAATTTCCCTCCGGATCACAAACAAATATCTTGGATTGGGTTTCACTAAAATATCTTAATTCGAAGCAAAGATCGATTAATTAATTACAAATCGATATTATAATTATTTTGCCAGAGCAAACCTAATTATGCCTAAAAAATAATTTCGAATCATAAATATCAATATTAATGCAAGAACAGTGAAGATCTAGAATGACGTTTTTCATAATGTCCGAGACAGTCCCTTCTTGATTATTTTTAAGAAGATGGTAAAGTATTATTATCTTCGTTTCTAGTTCATCATTTAAACCGATGAACGTCAACTGTCAATTCTCTAGGTACACATTATTTTTTTACAACATACATAAATGTTTCTTTTAATTACAAATTACATTATTATTATTATTATATATTAAAAGAACCACTACACACTCTATATTATTATTGTTTTTTTTGGGGTTGAGCTTGCTCTTTGTCCAAACATTCAATATTTATGTAGAAAAAAAGTTGTAGGCTTGTTTCCATAGATACATAAATATGTCAAAATGTCATAGACTGTTAATTGGTAAGTATAATTCTTTATTACTAGCATGTAACATATTTTACAAATTTAATGTAATTTATGACATATATTACATTATTTCTGTATATTATTTAACAAGTAAATTGTACTTCATAAAATTAAACAGTGACAAATCTGTCAACGCCAGTCGCCGCCATCTTTGTAATTCGCGCCAAAACAAAAACAACATGGACGACATTCACAATACAGATTGAATATTCTATTATTAGTGGTAGGTCTCTGTTGCAGGAAACCGTCTAAATAGGTACCACTGTGGCCTATTTCTACAGGTTTGAAGGGCGCTGTAGCTAGTATAATTACTGGGTATCGAGACAACATTTTGTCTCAGGTGACGAGCGCTATGTGGTGCTGTGCACCTAGTCCTAACTGGCACCGCGTTGTGATGATCAGGTATACCACTTATTATCATTTGAACGTCCAGCTCGTGTTGTCGTTTAATTGAATATAAAATAAATTTTCTTTTGACATTAACGTGCGTATTATCTTATATCTATTGATACATTCTTCTTCTTCTGCGGAACGATTTGCAAATCGTGCTGGTACTATTTCCTTTATCTTCTAGAACATCTTAGAGCGTACCTCTGTTAGCTTTGTGTAGGAGGCAAACGGCCGCATTATCGGGCAGATTATACCAAGATTATAGTGGGCCGCGGCTCCAGTGAAATTATTACGGTGGCGGCTAAAGTCGGAGCGGCCCATTTTGTGCGATTTATGTGCGAAAGGACCACCGGGTAATCCAAGGGCACGGGACTGTGTACCATAATTATGAGAAAACAATTTCCGGGTTGCATCTTAATGCTTCCGTTAGATTAAGAGATTTACGGTTAAGCGGTTTTTTGGACTAATTCCGACGCGGTAGTCGAGTGAGTGTTTCGCCTAAATGTAAACGATGCCAATAGTAATTTTGTCACTGAGCTTAGCTGGTCATCCTGGTGTTAAAATAATGGGTGTGTTTAGAACTGTGGATTTTATACCGGATTGTAAATGATATATGAGAGGAGTATGGCCGTACACTCCACGAATCTTATAAACGTTACACGAAACCGGAAAACACGAAATTGGAAAAGTGTGGGATTAAATTTGCATCCGTTGGCTTCCGTTCTTTGTACTACCATAGATTATATTTTGATTAGTTAACACCGAGAACTCTAGCCCAATGGGCTTAGGGTTAGGTTAGTTTTGCTGGTGGTAGGTTTTTCTTGGCAGAGACTGCACAGGTAATTACAACGGCAGCTTCCATTTCTGCCGCAAAACAATAATGTAGCTAGTGAAATTACTTCGGTAACGAGAAATAATATCTTATGGGGTGATTAATCTAATCTAGAGCGCGATAAGTTGCAATGTTATCATCCTAACTATCGCTTTGTTATGAGCAGAAGTAAAGAACACATGCTACACACTCAGCATGCAGGATTTAGGTGTCTCACCTTCTGCGACAGTAACGCCCGCACGACCTGCTGCGCGACATCGTCCAGCCGGCGCTCCTGCTCGCCGCCAAGGTCCGCCGACAGCGCGCTCAGCTGGCCGCGGAGCCTCTCGTTCTCCGCGCTCAACGTCGACACCTGCCCCTGGTAGTGAGCAGCCGACGCCTGCAAACACCGGACACGGGCTGTAGACGCGTGCGACATGGGGATCGAATCCCAGGGCCGAATGACTCGCGGAAAGATAACGAGATCAGCGCTACGATGTTTGTCAAATCGAAGATACCCCTTTTCCGCCGATGGTTACTTTTCAAAACAATTAGATCAGAGGTCCCCAATGAGATCGGTAACGCTCCCTAGTGAGCGTTAAGCGACCACCAAGAGCACAATTAGAGGGAGAGAGAATTTTCAAATCGTGATTATTATTAGATAACAGAGACATAAGATTGGTATAAATAACTATTATGTTAAAGAGGGCGGTGAAATTTTTTTCTCAGATGGTAGTACATTTAGGGTGGGGAAGTTATGGATAAGGTAGACGCGAACGATACGAACTCATGACACAATGAAGATGACTATTAAAATGATAATCTTGGACAATGGAAAGTATTACGACGGGAATCTTGTTGGCTTAAACATTTATTTTAGCATCAATAGACTCTAGTATACTTTTATAAAGTTAAAAACACTTAATTGATAATTAATGGATATTAATAAATAATTAATATTCATTAGATAATAATGAGAGAGGAAACAAAGTATTACCAAAATACGGAAATGATTTTGAGAAGTCTATCAGCGAAAAGGTGATGAAAGAATAATGAATGAATCTAACAACGTAAAAAGGAGTCGTTGAAAGTAAATTGTCATTCGAAGCGAAGCTTTCCGCTTAATCATCCATCAACATGTCGCGTTTTAACTGCTAACAGAACAGCTTTCGTGCTTTAAAAAAAATAACTTAAAAAGCTGCCATCATTGGCACTCTTAATTAAGCGGCCGCCCATAGTTAATACTGGATTTAACAACCACTTATATTTGAACCCTTTGCCTGTTTATTCCAAACTAACTGTGGTCGCGAATGGAGGTCTTATAAAATCGGTCAGGAGCACATTTAAACAAGCTTACAGCAGTCGATTTCGAGTTACATTTGAACTTTATGTTTATAAACATAAGGTGGGTGGAGAGGGTAAATTTTATATATGCAATAGTCGATTTTCATTAGTCATCAAATAGGGGGATAGACACAAAGGCAATGATTTCGTTTGTGTGTTTGTCTGTCTGCAACACGCGACAGATACGACGCCGATGGAGCGATGTTTTCGATGGGTGAGGTTACGTGCATTTAATTTCAACATCAACTGACGTGCAATTTTTAGAGGGTCGAATTACCGAAAAAAGGGGTGAGAGGTTAGAAAGAGAATATATAGCAAAATTATCAGGAACCAATAATTTTTTACTTAGGTTATCTCCGGCAGCAGAGATTTAGCACTTGTAAAATATTTAGAACTTACTAATTAGTAAATAATGATCTTCCAAAATCTAAGAGGGGAATATTCGAAGAAATAAATTTTTATCGTATACGTACGTAAATACACAAATCTTTTAAACACATACAACACACCCAAGTGTTTTGTAAAACACACAAAGTTCATTTAATTGTTTATAGATAATATAATTTTTTTCTTAAAATCATCATTTTTTTTATATAAACCATACGAAAAGAAAAATATAGTATCGTATTTGAAAACCAGCCGTGTATAGCAAATGACGTTTGTTAACTTGACATTTAGTCTAGTGTTTTTGTCTATGGATTATGGTTACGAATGCTAATTAAAAAATTGTATAGATTATAACTAAAACATTGTATTGCTAATAAAGTTTAAAAAAAGGCAATTTGTTTGTCTATAAACCTACAGTGTTTTGTGTAACGAGCTGCATCTTCTCCGGTGGTTATGAGTTTGCTTGTCTATATGCATAAGAGATTTCCACCTATGTAGACACTTATCACGATATCTCTGGAACCATAAGGACTAGAGATTTGAAATTTAGTAAGAATATTCCTTTTGCTATGCTCGGCAACTAAGAATTTAAAAAATCACTATTCGAAGGATGTTGCGGCGGTGTTACAGCCAGCAAAGAGGGCAGAGAACAGCTGTTAGTTTATATATGAACTGATGGTAACGAGACACGAGCCTATAATATAACCTGGCGCAAGTTAGGACGCTACACTGCACCAGTAATTGCGCTAACTACAGCTTCTTCCAAACCTGAACACAGTAATGTTTGCAGACTACTGTTTGTCGGTAAAAATAAGAGCTGTGCTGGTATCTACCTAGACGGTCTTTTGCAAGAGATCTTACTCTCAACTATGTAGATCTTTTGTCAAAGACCGCCGTATATTACAATCCAAGTTTTTAATGCTCAAACTTAATGCATTATTTCCATGCTTTATCAAGAAGTAAAGAAATAAAGTTACAGTTAATATTTTAAATGTAGTAACAGTTAAATATGTAACAATAAATTTAATTAAACCAAGTTCAAAAGCGGAAAGTATGGGACGGGGTATCAGAGAAGAAATGATGAAGAAACCCGACATCTTATGTACGTCAGCTCTCAATCTGGAGGATTACTGTAAATTTAATTGAAATCCATTTCCCGTAGATGCAGATGTTTCAACCAGAGGTAATTAAGTTGGTGAGTGGCGGGATCGATTCCCGGCAAGCGACACTGTGAAATACTTGCTCTCACTTTGAACGACAAAAGTCCGCATTCGTCTTGATTTCCTTTCAGCTCTGATGAATAGCTGCCCCCCTTGACGGGGTTGTATAAATCTTTGGCTTTATTAATCGAAATTAAATCGTTATTTCAAACGAGCAGTTACACGTTTTATTAATTTATATATTTGAACCAAAAACGTTTATTGAATCCTCTATTCATAGTATCTACTCTAAAAAGTATAGTTAACCATTTAAAGTATGCACTGATGCTCTACAGTAATTACATAACTTTAGCTGATTCCAACAACTAATAGCTTGCTTAGTAACACAGGTCCTTCGTTCGATTCCAGGGTACAATATTGTGGAATTTGGTTGGTGAGAGGGTTTTCTCAAATCCGTGACCAGCTACAGCAATATTTTGAATCCGCCACTATAAAATCATCGCTGTGTTGTGTCTGTAAATATATCAGAACCTAAATATTCCAGGTGATCTTGTGTTACCTACGATGTTGTAGTCACTTACAATCATGTGAAATTGAGATCAGACATCCAATGACTATAGAAGAATACTCATTTCTATTCATCTTAATTTTTTACAGCAAAAATTTAAGAATTAAATCATATTGATGAATATTATAATAGCTATGTGCAGTACTAAGCGATCAGTGATCGATAGGTGTGGACATCTTTGGGCCTATGTCCAGCGGTGGACGTATATAGACTGATGATGATTATCAGTGATTAATAAAGTCGATATCTTAATTATTAAATATAATATAAAAAAAATATATTTAATATATTTTAAGTGACCACAAATTTAAAAGTGCTCCACTTATTTTATCTCACGTTATAGTCGTAGAACATCTTTGGATACATAATAAATAATTAAAAGTAGGTTATCAAAACATGTCGAAGGTTAATAAAGTATATTTAACATAAATTACTAGCTGTTACCGTGGTAATATATAATATTCCGCATAAATCACGACTCTGAAATGCTGTTGTTCGATTTATCAAACGTCACTCTTTTCCGCCGCCCCGTCGGCTCCGGCGCGTGTCTGAACACGAAACATCACCATTATCATGGGGTTGTAATGTGTATAATTTTGAACCACCGCCCCATAAAGAGTGTGTTGAAAGTTTAACGTGTATATTTTCTTTAGCTTATATCTTATTTCTGATACCATACCATACCATGCATTAATGTGAAAAAAATGGCTACATTTTAGCTTAAAGCTTATTAGTCTAATAAAATTTCTGATGATTCTGATACTGCATCAGGACTTAATATCAAATGTCTTAAGGCCACGAGGATAATATAGTATTGTGTGAAAGTCATTAAAAACCTTTTTTTTTAACAAGGTTAAAGACTAAACGTCAATCAAAACAACATTTAGAACATTCTCGTAAACCGTTTATAAAGTCGTTAAGCGAAGCTTTTGTGAAATTGACATAAAGCTATTGTAACCTCGGATCTGAACTTAGTAAAACAAGCAGATAATCACTTAAATTTGCAGCATCAGAAGATTAATGACACACACGAGCAGCGATGTGTTTTCGGGGCTACTCTTTGTTTACCGGGTCCAATGGGAGGCGCCTTTCAGCGTACTGATTACATTTAGGAACCATAAGCAGAATTAAACCGCCCGCGCCACCGCCATTAATCACGGCATGGACTCACCTAAGCATATGTATAATCTGTTGCCTTCTTTTTACACCATCAAGGTGTCAAACAAGCATATGGCATGGTGGTAACTAGTAACGGTAGCTAATGGACCAGACCCCAAGCGCACAAATCACAAGCGCGATATCGGACCCGGACAAAACTTATCATACCCTTTTTGAAGGATCCCATTCTGTAGCTGCTTGGGATAATCTCTTCAGGGAGACCATTCGATAACTTAATGTATATATCCTGGTACACTATTTTCCTGTGTATAAACATATACAACGTTGACTTAAAGTGAAAGCTTTTTCTGTTATCGTCTAAAAAAGTAACAACCATTTCCTCCACCGGATCTATCTGTCTAACAATTGAAAGATTATAAAGAAGAGTTTAACTTTAATTTATTATTAACTATTCTAGTTAATAGTTATATTTTAACTGGGTTTATATCTATAATAGAATTAAATAATAAAAGCTAATTTCTTCAGAATCCATTCGCAACAAATATTTGACGACGTCGAAGTTTATGCCTCGAGCATTGCATTATCGCTAACCCAATAACGACGCTGGAGGCAGGAAATGTCTTCGTGCCGCGTTTCCGTTATCGACAGTCATTTAAAAATTTTAACGCGGGAATAGCACAGGTGTTAGTGCGGCGGAATATCGAATTAGACGACCGCAAAGTTGTCTAGGTTCGATCCCAATTTAGCATCAGTAAAAGATAGATATCTTTCCATATGAGAGAAGCATGCGTTTGGATAGGTTTTACTGGTAGGTCCAATTGTTGGAGATCACAGTTCCAAACAGTACAGTGCAAACTCTGTGTTCCGGTTTAAATTCCATTAGCTGATGATTTATTGATCCTCAAGTAAACTTCCTTTTTGTCTGAACGAATCGTTTTTTGAACATAAATCTGTATATTAATATGATTATTTTTATATATGGGTATGTAAGGGTTCCTGCACATCAACTCACGGGACAGCACGATACCTGATCGTGTGGAAATTTTGGGAGAGGCCCATGTCCAGCAGTGGACGTCTATTGGCTGATGATGATGATGATTTATATATAGTGATAATGTAGAAAAATTATATTTAATATTCATTAGGCAGATATATCGCCTTTCACATATATATGTATGTATCATTCTTCGCTATATACAATAAAAAAAAATCTTACATACAAATATGTTTCAGATTAAAATATAGAAGATAATCTCGAAAAAGCGTTTAGCTGTTTTTTATTATTGTAAGCATTATATTAACGTTTTAAAATGATCACTGATAAGCGTTTCGTTTTCGATGACGATTGTGGGCAAAGCAAATCGCGTTTATTACATCCCTCTTTTCAAGGATGGTTAACAGGCGGTTCGAACGAAAGTTCGTGACGTACCGTGTAGTGGACACTGGCTAATTGGTTTCGTTAGTCGTGCTGCTATCGCGGAGTCGGCAGCCAGCAACCAGCAACCAGCGACCGGCAACTCAATTACACGGATGCCTCCGCGACGCTACTGTTGCAAGATTCAGTACATTTTACCATCCCCAACTCGGTTCTCGTGGATTATTTAGATTAGTTTATATCGATATTAAATAATTCTAATACTGCTTGTTTATTTATTATATAATTTTTAATAACAAAATTATATAAAAGATCAGGACGAGAGAAATATAAGCTTAATCCTACGAAACTGTCTATATATATTTGCAGATGTCTTCTATCATCCCCTGGGGAAAATTAAACTATAAAGTCGTAGTAAGAGAATAACCTTAAAATTATCTAAGAAAAAGCACAATTAGATTATAAATAGTTAAACATATATTATATATATATATTAAGAACTGTATTTATTTAGAATAATTAGTATATAACCAAATCAAAAGGCTTAATGCAGTTTTCCAACGTTCAAAAATAAACTAGTAAAGGTCGAAATATATATAAAACTGTATATATATATTACTCTAACATATATTTTTTATTGTCTAAAATATGTACCGCCTTCACCTGGTGGTAAAGGCCTGACCTTCACAATGAGATGCTAGTTAAAATATTTACACTATATCACTAATAATAATTTCTTAGTACGAAGTGTACGAAAAACAGTATCTAAAACATATGTTGTTATTGTCAACAATTTAAAAAAACTATAGTAATTTTGATATTACATTATGTAAACTAAATATATGTATATATATTTATGTATTGTATAATATAAAGTGAATTATTTCGCGACGAATCTGGACCGACTGGAGTCTGCTATGTAACTGCTCGTTAATAACTTAAGAGCAAAACGACTGCGGACCGCTTTGTTAGCAGCTTTGAAATGCATTAAACTTCCGTCGCGGCAACTTCCTGTTTGTCGTTAGCTATATATTATTTATGTAAATTTATTATTTACAAGTTAGTTTATTGTTTAAGTTTATGTTCTTGAAGTATACTTAAAAAGAGCTAAGGTTTTTCGAACAACAGAGGATTTACTGGTAGTCTCGGGCTAGTAAGAATAGGACTCAAGTTAGCCCTATCTGTTGACGAAGGTAACTAAAATGGTTTAGGAGTTTCGCGGATCTTGAGGGTGGGAGCCCTTATCGCTTAACAAGCGAACCTCCGTGGGACAGTGTATGGCTCAGTGATGGTGCCTAGGAAGGTTAGGCTCCTTCTCAGACACGTGTTAACTCAAAGTGTAGAGAGGCACCGGTGCGTTCTATAAGAGATCTCGGAGACTCTCTGAATGCACTGTTGCAGACCATCGCGTGGGTTTTAGTGAGAAAGAATCTTACATAACCATTCCCCCCAAAAGCACCTTTCGAAGATTTCCCTCCCGAAATAGAAAAGAGGTATGTACCACCTCAGCGCTTATATCTGTTGCCAATAAGTAATGTGGAAATATAACTGTGTTCCGGATTGATGGGCGCTGTAACTAGTAAAATTACTAGACTTACATCCTAACTAGCGCCAGGTTGTAGTGGGCGAGCGTTTGAACTAAAAAAAAACAGAGTTGTTAAAAATCATTAGCGTTAAGTTATTTTTCAAATAAGCAATTAAAAAATATGATACCAAAAGATTTGCTCTCTGTCTCTCTCTGGATCAAATATTAGAGGATCCGTCGAGAAACGTCACTGATACAGATTAACGGATTAGTAAACTGAATTAGAAATGGACCGGGCGAGTTCAGACAGCTGATGGTGCAGCAGGTTCTCAGTATCCAGTCAAGGATCTACCACAGTGGCGTAACATGCTGATAAGTTTAGCAGTGGACCGTTATGGCGAGTACCGCTTAAGCAAGACACGGGATGATGAATAACTTCCGTTAATAGTTAAGGAGTTAAGAAGAATATAAAGATGTTCCACAATAGACATCGATAGATTTAAATGATGATGACACATCATCACGTCACGTGGTTATGCAGTAACTTATCAAATCAAACCTTAGCGTGTATTCCGCGTTTAGCATTAAGTTGTTAATATGTATGTGCTAACCTAACCGAATAGGGGATAAATAAAATTAGAGTGCAAGTGTAAATTTGACATGCGCAGCGCGGGGTAGGAGAGAGGCAGGAGCGGGGGGATGGGGCGGCGCAGTTGATGCACCCTAGTTCTGTCCAGCGCGAACGTGGTGATGAGCCTTTACTAAATGTAATATATCGATTTGTTTCTACTAAATACTTACTTGAACGTTTTTCAAGTTTATACTTTGCCAGATATCCAAGGGTTCATTGACTCATCAGGATATCTTCAAAACTGTTAGATGTAAACACTTAAAATTTGGGAGAGATAATACTTCTGCCATTTAGCGGTCAGCTTAGAAAGGATTTTATAAAACTCCTTTTCCAAAGGAAGTTGCGGGTGTGTTACGGGGAACAGTATCAAATCGTTTGGTAACTTAAAAAAAGCATAAATATAATGTGGTTGTCCATCCCTACGCGGCTGCCCCCGGTAACTGCGCCCTTGCACTTCGGAAGGGTGAAGCTGAATTATTGTTTAGGAGGCACGGGAGGCGCGGTGGGGGTGAGGCTTTTAAACGGGGAAACCCCAGTTATTGTGCATAGCCGATTTCCCGCTTTCCGCCATTTCAGCGCATATAATTTATAAGCGGTAGTTAGTTTCAATTCGATCTAAAAATTAGACAAACGTTTCTCCTCCGAAATCATGAAGCTGGTCATCTTTCAAATTGGAGACATTTGTCCATTTTATCTTAGAAAAGGTTTTATTTAATATCTATTTTGTTATAATATAACATTAAGTGGCGTTGCAACAGATAATCTTCACACCACTAATAATTTTCATATGTACAAATATAATGAAGGCACTCTCATTATATTTGCGAGGTTTCAAGTAGTGTATAAACTCTGACTAAAGACAGAAAAAAAGAAACATGTTTATGGCAGTAGAATAATTATTGGTATAGTTAAAGCGAATTGGTTTTCTACCAACATATTAGAGCCAAAGAAAGAGGCTTTACTATTTTTGAAATTTATATCATGTGAAATTTAGGTTATGTATTTGCTTATTCCTTAAAAATTTAAGTTTTAAAGGTGTTATAATTTTGCTAATATCTCTATTTATTGTACTCATCAGCAGCCGACATAGGCCTCCCCCAAAAATCTCTACATCGATCAGTCCTAATATTGTACTAATAGATCTTAAAGATATATTTCCTTTAACACATAACTTACTATACAAGTATGTTGATTTTTCGCAATTTAGATAAGCTCGATATTAACAAAATTTTATATTACTGTAGAAAAATTTCGTTTGAAAAAGATAAATTCATCTCCTCAAACACTCCGTAAAAAAGTTACAAGGGTCCGCCGCTCGCCGTCCTGAAATATTAAGTCGCAAATTGTTCCCCAAATATTCACTAAGCTTCGGAATTAAAAATTCATCGCGGACCCCGACGGGTTGATAATTTCGACCAATGTAAAATGATACACCACCAGGTCCCCATACTGTTATGTACACTGCCGAGTGCACAGCTCTTTCTGTCTGGTTCACCATGCGATATTCGAAAGCAGGAATCAAGTACAAATATTCAAAATATTTCATTAAACTGAGAGATTTCATCCGCTCCCTAAGCATGCGGAGAAGTTTTGTTAGATACCTTCTTTGAATGTTAGAGAAGTTTTGTGTACCTACTGCGATTCCTTCTCGTACGAATGTACACTCAACATTCAGATTGTTTACATACAAATTTGATCCAATATCTTATTAATCATCATGATCCATTTATAGTAAAGGTTTTTTTTTTCACAGTTTTAATCGATCATTTTCTTTTAATAACAATTAAGCATGATGCATAAGCATATAGGCATAAGCCACTATATGAATGCATTAAGAAGGTGGCTATCAGAGAGGAATGACGACGTGTTAAGCTTGCTACCAACAGCTAAAGTAATGACTACGACCACTCTGTTAAGAATGATACCGACGAATAAGAAGAAGAAGAATGATGATGAGATAACAATAAGCCAAGGATCGTAAAGTGTGCTCGATTATAATACCTGGTTATCATACATTAAAAACTGGAATCAGTATTAGTGTCAGCTAGTTAGAGATTGAACAACACGAACCCTAATACGATATAAACTCTACCATATGAGTTATAAGAATGGACCAGGAAATCTCGGAGACACTTGATTAAAAATTAATCTAAAATTTTGATTTATTTTTTTATTAATTAAGTAGGTTCTATATAAACTTCTAAAGCGTTCAATGTACAAACTTACAGATGTACAAAATATTGCAGAACAGTATCTGTTGGTTTGAGATGATTAATAATTAAAAGTAAATCTATAAGTCAAATTTTCCACAATTCTCCAAGCTGCAATTCAAGAATATTTTCATTTTATGAATGTTAAGTAATAACATAATTTACGTATAGGTTAACTGTTATTTACAGTTGTCTTAGTTGGCATTATTTTTAAGGACCACAATAGAACACCTTACGAGTTGCCCGCCGTTCCACTTCGGCAAGTGGATCATGACTGTCAACTTCATCATGTACCATTTTATCCGACCGTGCTCCGGTTTCGCAGATTCTAAGGAGTTTTCATTGTTCTCTCCCTCCTCGTGTCAACGTCACCGTTATCAGCAAATTTGAATGGCGAACGCGAATTCTGATTTTTCTATATCCCCGCACTCCTGAATGATACCTGCCTACCCATTGTGCATTCTCCCTATTTTTAATATCCTCTCAAAAAAATCTCGTTGCTTGTCGTTCTGATGCCGAGGGTCCCTTTCGATATTATTTTGTATTGTACATTAGGTAATACTATTTTTATTTTCATTTTATTACTTCGGAATTTATACTAAGTCAAAAATGATATTCAACGTAATATTCTGCATCTCAGGACGTTTAATTGACTAGTACGCTGTAATTACGAGCGAACTATAATGTTAAATATAATGAGTGCTTATTAAGATGTGACTAGTATTGTTTCACTTAATTAAACAAGTCTAAATTAAAATTGTGGAGATGAGTAACTCTCATTATAAAATATCGTAGCAATGTAGCTTACTCATCTCGACAGGATATTTAAATGTTTAAAGACTGGAAAAATATTCCTATCACAGCAATACAAATTTATAATGTCCAAAGGCTGAAAAAGCTTACATTATTTTAGCACGACTGCACAGTATATCCCTGGGGCAACTAATCGGCTCTACACAACGTACTTAAGCACCGCTTCTAATAAGAAAATGACCAACCATTACGCAAAAACATCGCACCCCCTTTCAAACACACACCGCCGTTCATAATCCTACAAAGAACGTCCAGTTTCGGATGAACCGGTGAAACTAGATCCACGAAGCACCACTTTAGTCAAATTAAAAAAGAAGTAAGTCGAGGTAATTGCGAGGTCTTGGTATTTTGGTTGGCGGTAGATACTTACGCCAAATTAATTCCTCTATCTGCAGGGGCAGTTATGATCCAAAAATGATCACCCCCCTCTAATATACTATAAATACTCTTTAATGTCGTCGGGCAGCCAAGTTTGGAAGAACGAGAACTCTATAACGGTACTATCGTAGATTTAGGCAGATTTCGAGCAGAGGAAATATATGCGCAATCGCCCTATTTGCTGACTCCATTTAAACTTGAAGTTTATTTTAAAATACAATAAGATTCGCTATATATTTCTTTAACACCGACCGACCTTTAAAACCTTAACTTTAGCTTCCGCAAGTATTTTGAATCAAGGAAATTATGAAAGTGAACATTTAATACGTCCATTGGCGAAAAAAACGGATTTAAACTTTTACTTATGAAAGTCGAATCAAAATTATATCCTTTACGTCCACATGAAACCTAACTTTGCCTTATAATCTATAATTTATTTGAAATTTCATAAAATTACGACATCGGAAGTGTATGTGTATAATTTTAATTATCAGAACTGTTAAGTGCAAAGTTCAACAGGTTATTGACTGAAGTGTAAGTATAAGTGAATATCCTTCAACAGAATGCTATCAAACTGGAGTAACGAAGAATTGCAGAAAATCTAAATGAGTGATGTGTATTAAATCTACTCTTTATTATCAAGGGGCTGATGATGGTAATGATAAAACTAATATCGTAACACAAAGTTTTGCTCGGTTTGACTTTCCTTTGTTATTGATATTTATTTTAACATTATGAAGCGATGACATAAGCAAGACATGTTCACCTGGTAGTAAGTGATGTCCTACCAATGATAATGATATTTTCAATTACTTTCTCAGTCGTGCTCAGTGAATCAGAATAAAGTAATATTTGCAAATTTTTGTGAGTAGAATTACGTTTTGGTTGTGTCTTAGAACAATAGTATTAAATCAATATTGATTAAAAGAAGATATCGGTTATCAAGTGTTCATAAACAGATCTTCAGAATGAAGTAACAGGACTCAACGCTGGTTGTAATTAGACATCAGTGGATATAGGTAATGATATAAAGCGATAAGAGAAACCACTCACCTCAAGGGCAGACGATAAAGACGCTTTCTCTTGCTTTAAAATTTCCACGCGGCTCTTGTATTGAAGCAGAGAGCGCACTGTCTCCTCCATTCTGTAACAAAGACAATGAAGATTACATGGACCCATTATCAATGTAGTTTTAAATTGGGTTCCACCTGATTGTAAATGGTGAAGTCTGGGATGTGAAAAAAGGGAATCAGACTAGTGATAATATCCTGACTTAGCGAAAGAAGATTATAATTTATTGTATGAAAAGTGGACAATACATTTTAAAGATATTTCATTTCATCATCAACTCAGTTCGCTTCTAGTGATACCACCAGTTGTAGAGGTTTTGCATGATAAAATGCAATTTCCGCTGTCATCTCAACAGTTTCCAGTTTCATCGCAGGGCAAAATATGCAAATCTGCTCGCAGGGATTATTCAACGCCCGCCATTTTGATCCATCCGTGTAATGAAGTACATTTAGAAGATCATTAGACCTTTTGTTGTTGCTTTCGGCTTATTGTGTTTTGAATTAAAATAAAAAATGGTAAATACCACTTAATACTTCCTAAATGACTGACCTTTTTTAAGTACATTAGAGGATTCCACGTCCAGAAGTCTACCAGATTAACAGAATTAAAAAGTTTTGTCTGAATGAAGAGGATGGAGAGTTCTTTGTATTCATTGGAGAATTAAGAGGCATTTTAATTAAGTAACAAGTAATGCGTTTAAGTGTAGTTATAATTATTACTTATTTTATACTTGTGTTTGTTGGATAAACTACGGTTGATGGATGTGACATATCCACTGGAGCTATTGTTTTTGAAACAGGTCAGTTTTTTTTCGATGTCTGTTGGAAGATTCAGCTTTGTAGTGTGCGTACAGCTTACAAATTGAGCCATGATTAGCTTGAAATTAAAAGGAGTAGGTATATATAATATTAAAATGGCTAGACCATTTTAGAGTACCTTTCTTACACTTGCAATCAAACGCAGGCTTACACCGCCTCTGCGTCCTAACAATGAACCGTTCAGAACGTAATAGTTAATAAAGTTGGATTTCATTTTATTTGTTTACGTCATAAAACAAAACATTATTAATGTCTACGGCTCGCTTCTTAATTTAGTAAATCCCCGTTTTACTTTGCGCCCACAAAAGCGGGGAGTCCCCGTTCAGTAGGCTTAAAAGATAATTCCCGAATGGAAAACTCTCATTCTACCCTCCTTAATTATTAATACACCGCTGAGAGTTCAGATTACAGCGTTAAAGTGAAACGTTTTCGGCTTGATCGTGGACAGTGGCAACACTGGCGTTTTGAGGTTATATGTATCAAGTGAAAAGTTTTTTGAAATTTTTAAACTGATGAAGTTACTTGGAGTAGTATCTAGGTACTATTCGGTTAGCTTAAAGTAATAAATATCTTCACTGCAGTGGTACACTGGTGGTAGGTCTCTGTTACCTGAGACTGTTTAACAAACAGTAGTGTGCAAATATCACTGTTTTCCGGTTTGAAAGACGCTATCGCTAGTGAAATCATTGTAGTAACGAGACCTGGTATCTTGTCTCAGCGAACGGGCGTAATGTGGTGCAGTGTATATCGTCCTAATTAGCTCCACGTTGTTATGGGTTGGCGTATCACTTACAATCAAGTGAAGGTTTCGCTCGTCTCATGGCTCAATTGAATGAAAAATATATATCAGTAAACAGTAATGTTTATCAGTCAGAGAGCTGTTAGAGGAATTTCTGAAGATTTATCATATTACCTACGAACGTCACTAACGCTATGCGGTGTTGCCTAGATATTTTTTTTTTATAGGACGCGTGGGCAAACTGATGGAAGATGATCACCGACGGCCATGGACAGTTGCAACACCAGCGCGGACTTACCACCAGATAAAACTCACAGCAATTTAGGATATAAAATTAAAAAAAAATATATTTACTATGAAAAATACTTATACCATCACAAATCCATTTAACAATTGTGTGTGTCAATGAACAAATTTTGACAAGACCGTCACTAATATATATAGGGGGAGTCCTATGTTGTGACTTAGGTCACTAATAATACTAATCCTAGATACTTTAATACATAATATTAAGTTAAAACAAAGCGTCAAAATTTGAATATTGGACATTTAAAATTGTTTCAATAGCCACGAAATGAAGAATACTTTCAAAGATTTTTTGATATTAAAAATGGCGCCGATTGGAATCGCCCTTCCGCCGGAAGTTAAAAATCGGAATAGAAATAAGATTACTTTCTCCATTTGTAAATGAGATCCGTGGAAGTTTAATTTCTTATTTTAGAAGTTATGCGATTCAGAATGATTCAGTTTAAATTGTTATTAATATTTATACTGATATATGTAATTAATAATAAACAGTTCTCTTAACGTTCCCACTATTGGGACTCTGGGTTTCCTCTCACTAGGAGAGAGACCGATTTGTTTAATTATTAATAAAAAGTTTTCGCTATTGTACCCACAGTTGGAATTCGGGATCTTCTCTCAACAGGGGAGACACGGATTTGTTTTAATAATAAACAGTTCTCTTGACGTTCCCACTGTTGGGACTAGGGATTTTCTCTAACCAAGTCAAGTGAAGTAAAGAACTATTTATCCACGATGCTGGTTAAGTGCAGGTTGGAGCTAGACATCCATGTTAGCTGTAGTTCTTTGAACACGTCGGCTTGATCACCATGTTTCCCACCATCGATATTTCCTCCACGTATGTTTAAGGAAGTGAAGGATGATAATTTACTTCCGTATTGTCATAAGTGATATAATTATTTCTATTACATATCTGTACTATATCATTGACTATATTATAAGATGATGATTACTAGTAATATCTCATTAAAATTTTATTACTCGTAATCGTTGTTTTATTGACATATATCCCTGGTGGTAGGTCTCTGCTGCTGGAGACTGTGTGGGTAGGTATCACCGCAGAGCCTATTGCAGACGATAAACAGTACTGTGCAAACATTAATGTGTTCCGGTTTGAAGGGCTTCGTAGCTAGTGTAATTAGTGGGGTAATGGGATTCAACATCTTATGTCTCAAGGCGACGATTTCAATGTGGTGCAGTGTTAATCAATCATCAGCCGATAATCAACCACGGCTGGACATAGGTCTTCCCCAAAGGTCTCCACACCGATCAGGTATCCAGCGGTTTCCCGCTACATTCACACAGTCAGCATGGCCTCTGGTATCGTCGGCATTATAGGCCGTCATTTGTAGGGGTTCATATAGAGAATTTGGGCTTTTTTCCACCACGCTGGCTCAATGCAGGTTGGTGGGAGCCAGAGCCTTGTTGGTTGATTAGCAGGTTGCACCACGAGCAAGTTAGGTTGGCTTGGGTCCCGTGAGTTGTTAGGCGGGGTCCTTTACATCCTTAGAGCAGTGGTGCAATATATAACATCCTAACTAGCACCACGTTGTTATGGGCAGGCGTATCACTCACCATCAGGCTAACGTCCCGCTCGTCTCCTCGTTTCTTTGAATAAAAAAAAGTTTCGTTATGGGCCTCCTAAAATTTTTTTAGCGATTTATGCGCAAAAAATAATTTTTAATTACACAACCTGGGACCACCATAACTCGGGGCCCGGTGGGAACACCTTCCTCGCGAAATTTCCCACGTGGAAAATCAAGGTGTTCAATTTTTTTCATTACGGCAGGGTCGATCGAAGTTCGGCGGTCGCGGCATTCATTACAGTGTAAATTAATGGTGATTTTTTTTTGTGCGGACGGTATGTTTTTTTTAACGTGGCAACATTGTTTTACTGCCGCCAGTCACGGAAACGTATCGACCGGACCGCAGCCGGGGGGTGATTCGTGGATGTTTCGTGGTACGTTTTGACGAATTTATTTGCGATCGCCTCGATCGGACTGCACTAGGGGAGAATTTGGTTTAGAAAAAAAAAACAAACATCTTTAATGTGTTCGCAAACTGCTTCGATGTGAACGTGTGAAATATTTTGGTTTTTGAAGATTTAGTTTAGAAGTTTAATAAAAAAAAATATCGCATTATTTTAGTAATTATCTATGGTAGCAATTAAATAATATAAAAAAAGTCCAAAAAGAATAGTGATTTTTTTTTTATATATAGCAAAGCAAATATAGCAGCGATAGTGTTAAGAAGATTACTAGTAAAATGTGTGAAGTAATAATATATAGTAATAATAATAAAACATGACTAAAAAATAAAATAAACCAAACAAACATTTCTAGAAAGTAAAGTTTATAATAATATTTACACTTACGACCTGAAGGTAAGTGATACACAGCACCACATTGCACTCGTCGCCTTGTGACAAAAGATATCGAGTCTCGTTACCGCAGTAATTTCCTTAGTTAACCCTTCAAACCGGAACACATCAAGATTGGAACACAACTGTTAGGCGGTAGAAATAGGCGCAGCGGTGATACTCTAACAAGATAGTCTTCGGCAACAGAGACTTGCCACCAGGAGATAGAAACCTACCACTAGTATGACATACCACCAGTGAAATATGCTTTAAACTTCTTTCAATTGGGTAACAGACAAAAGAGAGATTGGCGCGGTATTCGCTATTTCTCCCTCTCTCTCTAACTCTCACACACACGTATTGTCTTTCTGTGCTGAGACTCAAAAATGTGACCGTTATAAATTTAATTTCCAAAGTTCGCATTATCCCGCGGTGTTGTCAGGCAATTGAACAAAGCGTAATTGATAGCTGGCAACACGCATCAAATATGGCGCCGGTGGCCGGCGTCTGTCGGGACAAATTACCGCGCGGCGGACCTTCGGCCAGATGAACGGGACCATAAATTTAATCTATTAAAACCTGTGCCGCTGGTTATGGCAGCGGTGTGATCTATGGCCAGTGGGAGAATTCATCGTCGACCCTCTTTATCTACCATACGCCGTACTTTTTCTAATGTACACATTATTAACGTTTACACAACAAAATGGCGGTGAGTAATCGTTTAAATCATTAAAAAATTTATAAGATATAAAAAAAATGCATGTAACTCCCAAATTCATTGATGATGATGAACTGCCAAAGTAAAATTAGAAGTTTATTGATTGAGGTTATTTTTTAATGGATATTCCATATGTACAACAGAGCTAATAGCTTAATGGTGTAAAAGGTTTTTTTGCTGTCGAAGGTCATCTAGTAGTAAGTCTAGTAATGTAACAACATTAAAATTTTCGACATAATAGCAGTGCTGTAGATAATTAGTTAAAAATCACCGTGGTTCCTTTGTTATATACTCAAATAAGAGTATGATATAAATAAGTATCTATATATTTATATCTTTGTGTGGTGGAGGAATGGGGAATGTTTTAACTGAAGCCATAGTACTCAATGAATGGATCTGAAAAAATATTTTATAGATTATGTTATATAGATATATAAAATTATTCATGAAGTTTTAGAGATCAGATCCGCTATTAATTTAGCAATAATGTAGTCTTTAAATATAGATGTTATAAATATATTTTAACATGAAATTATTAAAATCGAGCTGTGTCATTCCTTGGGAGAGACCTATGTCCAGCAGTGGACTGCCGCAGGCTGTGAAGGTAATGATAAAAATATGTTGTTTAAAAAAGAGAAAATGTTTCTAAAGTTTATGATATATCAAATGTAGAATTTCGGAAATCTAAAACCGACTAAAAGGAAGCTTCTCGAAGCGCTAATTTTAAAGTAAGCGCCCATTGAAATCGTATCAGGGGTAACGGCAGATGATTTTATAATCATGCTAATGTTCGCATAATACTCGCTGGTTAAGCAGGAAATAATTGGTGGAAAGGGTAGCAATCCGACGGTTACATAAAAAAGGGTAATTTAAAAAATTACAAAATAAAAGTAATGTACGTAAAATATTTAGTGTGAATTAGAGTAACAAAGATCCAAAAGGAAAGACGACGGAGGATGTAGAATGCTTAATTGAAAAAACATGAAAATATCAAAATATCTAAAACTCAGATTTATCGTAATTTCAATATTTATTTTATTATACATAGTGCTTAAAATATTAATATTTATAGATTTAATTATAAAATCTTTAATTTAAGATACGAAGATCAAAATAATTTATCGAGGTATTGAAATATTTAATTTTAAAATTTTTTGTTACTTAATAAAATCTTAAATAATATATACTTTAAAAAATTATATACAGGGTTAAAAATTAACACCTACCCAGATTACAGAGTACATGTAAATAATTAATACAATTTAGGCAACGAGTTGAATTTCAACAGATCATACAAATATAATCTGTGGGAATCACTGTAGATGTCGCGATGAACAGTGTATAATCTGTATAATGGGACTCAACATATGACATTTTTAAGAAAGTAGTATATATTTACTATCTCTATAAAGAAAATGTATTATTTTATAAAGAAGAAGAGAACCTGTTTTATACAGTGATCACAGGATATATATTTTTACTCCTCTCTACTTCTCTCTTCTAGAACTATTTCTACAATAGGTTTATGCTTATTCTTAGTCTCTTATTATTATTTTGCGTCATTATCTTCTAGTTTACTTGACGTTATCTTACATTCCACTTTCCTATTCCATCTTAGTTATTTTGCAATTTTTTTTATTACAAATCTATCTCTATTTGTTTATGCTTGTCTCTCATCTTTTTTATTTATCTCACAGTTCGTATTCTTCGTTATTTGATCTAGCGACGTTCTTAAAGTCTTAAACCTTAAACTATTATGATCTACATTACCTTGTTTTCTCTCTACCATATTATCATCATTTGCTATTTGGGTTACTCCCTTATTCAAAGTATTATTCATATGTTACACAATGCTAACAAGTATTCCCACAGTAGCACCCAATAAGTATCGTTCGATAGCGAGAGGTCTGAGCTTCGTGCGTTTACGGATCACGCTTGCTACACGCAGATACTGTTAATCATATGAGGTTTACACAGGTACAGTGTACACACTGCAAACCCTTCTCTATATTATTAAGAGGAAGTTTGTGTTTTAGTAACCTAATGTGGTAAGTTTAATATAAGATCGCGGGGTCCGTTTACCTTTAATAAGCATACACATTGTCATATAACTTTATAACCAATGAAGTTTAACCTCTTTAATTAACAGATACAAAAGTCCAAAGGTTTCTTTTAATTCTATTGACAATTAATTAATAATAGGACAGTGAAATTTAAAAACAATCCTAAGGGGTCAACTTATACATGTATTATCCAAAAAGTAAGAAGAGTCGAAAAAATTTAACATGTGAGAACTTTTAATACACATGGTCATTATCATTAAAACGAACCCTTTAGACGCTCCCTGCTGGATGGATCTCTAAAGTTCTCCACGCCGACAGGTCTCGCGCTGCTTACGTATAGCAGCTTCCCTCGAGCTTGTCGACCCGGAACTAAATGTACATAATGTCAATCGAGAACCCCCTCTTTCCTCTCAGTTAAATACTGTATTAATAATTTGAAATAATCTATCACGTCTCTACGTAATATAAGTACTATCGCGCATCTTCTTATGTTATCAGTTGGATAACAACCTACAGGCCTATGCCGCTCTCGAGGATCCTCATTGAGGGGGAATTGGGCTTTAACCCCACCACGCAAGCCTACTGCGAGTTGGTCAGAGCTTTGTCTGTTGTTTAGCACGATGCACCGCATGCAGGTGATGTTGACTTGGCCTCCATAAGATATTGGACGGAACCCTTTACATTCCTTATCGCGAATATTTGTAAACAATTATGAACCGCTCGGAGGTGGAGGAGTGTAATTGAAATATCGTAAACAAGCACACCCCGGCCGCAAGTGGCGAACGCTGCGAGGAAACAAGTAGTGTAAATCCATTTTCCGACATAAAGGACGCTTTTAGTCGGGCCATTCACGCCGCGCTCGAGCACTCGAACTCGAGGCTGCTTACTGCGGGTCGGTATGGCGGCACTTGCAGCGATAATCCTCCGCAGTAATATATATATATTTTAATTATGCGAAACGACGACACGAGCGAGGCGTCATAGTATTAGATACGGTTGCCCATAAATTGACACCAGTTAAGATGATTTACACTGCATCACATGAAACACCGTGTCACAAGTTAGCATGATATACAAATCGCCATTTGGTGCTCGTTATCTTGAGATATTAGTTAAGTTTCGTTACCACAGTAATTTAGCTATCATCAACGTCTTTCAAAGCAGAACACATTAATATTTGCACATTAGTGTTTGGCGCCAGATAAAGAAGCTGCACCTTGACGCCTTCCGGCAAAGTCATCGTTTTCTAATTTCCCATTTGAAGAGTGCTAGAAATAATTAAATTACTGGAGCAGAGTCAGCATCTTACGTCTTAAAGACAAGTTTATTTCTTACAAGTGGCTTCTTGATGTGATAGCAAGCAAAAAATTTCTAATACCACCATGAGAATTTCGTGTTAAGGGTAGCTCATTTATGCTATAATATTTTATATTGGATCCATGTAAAGAGGTGAGAGCTCTATTTATAAATTCAATCGGATTAAAAGTTGTACGACAGGAAGAGGTGTGGCTTTCATCAACACTGAGCTTGATTTTTACTGGCTGTAGATCACTGTTGTCGGAGACTGTTTAGGTAGGTACTACCACATCTCTTATTTTTTTCGCCAAACAGTAGTGTGCAAACATTATTGTGTTCCGAATTGAAGGGAGTTGTAGTTAGTGAAATTACTGAAGTAACGAGACTCAACCTGTTATACATTTGTGCTGTATATATCATCCTAACTAGCGCTACTTTGCTACGAGTAGGCGTATCACTAACCTTAAGGTAAACGTCGTGCTGGTTTCGACGCTTCGTAGTATAAAAAAAAGTTACCAATATTAATACTACGTTTATATTAAATTCTCCGTAAACAATATTATCTGTAAGTCTTTGCCAAGGTACGAAGGGAACACGTATAAACACGGGTAAAATAATATATATTTTAAACGCTTCCGCCTGTGTAACCGCTGCAAGTGTAGATGCACATTCGGCGTATGCTCTCGAGCGTACTCCAGAGCGCTGACTTGGCGCTCGCGAGAGGAAATTGATGTGACGTTTAAGTATTTCACAAACGGGAACCGGTTCAATTTTAACTGCTGTAATAAAAATGGACAACTTAATTTTGTTTATTCAGTAATATAATGAAACCTAATGATATTAAGTATACTTTGTAGTCATTTGTATAGTTTATGTATGAGCTAAGCAATTTTATAACCTTTCCAAATTTGACGTTGGAATTTAATCAAGAAACTTCACGTATGCCGTTTGGTACTGCACCACGGAGGCAGTTAAGAGAAGAATCATAAGATTCAGTTGAAGAAGGATGAGCTTATAAAACCATACATTATAGATGGATTCCTATCAAGAGTAGTAAATTAGCTGAAATAACGTTACCGGTCGCCTATTATCACGCTAATAGCGGTGATTTCGGCTGGTCAGTGGGCGGTGGATATTGCTACGGAGCCAGATGCCGGCAATATCCCGGCCCCAGGTGCTATTCCGGGTTGAGCCGTAATCCCCCGGATATACTGTGGCCGATTAGTACATTCGTTATTGATGGGTGTTTGTTATTTATGAGAGGCGATGCGAATTGATAAATAATACCAAGTGATATATTTTTAAGATTCGTCATACAAAAACAATAACTATTATATATATAGTACATTGTTTTACATTAGTACATGTATATAATTACTATTAAACTTACTTTATATTTATATTATGTATACAGTATAATATGGACAGACACTATAAATGTAAAGAAAAAGGGGCCCACCGACTGAGTTGTGGATATTAAAATAATATTCCATTGAAAGTCCGAATCCAAGTCCAAAATCAAAGTGTAATTATACATACATAAATATAAATAATTATGTAGTAGGTATAGTAATAATTTGTGATGAAGAATCCACTCTAATTATATCATCATCATCATCAGGCGATAGACGTCCACAACTGGACATAGGTGTCCCCTAAAGATCTCCACTGTAGGTGTTATGTTTGGGGATTTGGGTCATTTCCTACCACGCTGGTCCAATGCGGGGTGCACCACGAGCTGATGAGTTTGGCTTGCGCCTCGTGAGTTTTCGAGCGGTAGTCCTCCTTACAATCCTTCTAATTATATATATGTATATATATATATAATTAGAGAGAGTGTATATATATGCGTATATAGGAAATATCCAGAGATACATTGACTCATCGCGATATCTCCAAAATTGTTAAACGTAAACACTCAAAATTTTGTAAAGATATTGCTTTTGCCGTTTAGAGGTCGCTAAAATCGAGTTTTTAAAATAATATACGTGTTCCAAATTCAAAATAATTAAAAAGTTGAAACTAAAGAAAAGTTTTTATGTAACAGAAAAGGTTTTATGGCTAGACTAGTTATGTATGAAATAAGATCGACTGCTTTAGTGATGCAGCGGCTGTCTTGGCGGTTCCTGGTTCAATGTTTGAGTTTGGATGGTTGCTTCATACCTTCCCTGTCTCGCTTGCAGTCACCGTCATGTAAGTATGCCACAATACCAGACTTTCTTTATACCCGCTGTCAAGTTCATAATCTGCCAGCGGGTATACAAACCAGATTACTCTGGACGGGCGTGCCTTTATAACTGAATATGACGATTAGCTCGTTGATAAGTTAATACGATGTTTTTTTTTTTCATTACTAAAGTATAGAGAAGCGTGATAACTCCAAACTATGCAGTCTCGACCAGTGTGCGTCAAATTGAACACGACACTACTCTCAGATGATTTCCATAAGCGCTCCGATTGAGTTATGTGGCCGAATAAGCGCTGAAAGTGATAAACGGTCCCGCACCAGCTCGTTACCAACTTTATGATTAAATATGACCAAACGTCGAGAGTATTAACTCTTCGCTGCTGGACGGTCAGAGATAAACTTCCCTCCGTTTTAACTAAGCGTATTATATTACGTTATTTCTAGTAATAATATATTGCGAAGTATATAAGAAAAAAACAGTATTTTTAATGGTACAGCCGCAAGAAAAAGAATTAAGAAATAATAATTTTCTGGTGGAGGATCTATCTGATCTCTCATAGTTGTGGTGCTGAGATATATTTTCAATACCATCATATATATATTATAAGGTTAACCTGAAGATACTACTTATCTTCAGCTGTACAGCGAAATAGTAAACCAACATCAAAACCTATGAACGTCAGCAAGCATAGAAGCCTCGCATTTTATAAACTTGTACGTCATGATCCACCCACCAACCCGCATGGGCTAGCGTGGTGGAAAATAGCCCAAGTCCTCTATATGAACCCTTATAAACGACGGCCCCTGGTGCTCGGCGATGCGGGTAGCGCAGAACCGATCGATGTGGGGATCTTTGGGGGAGACCTATGTCCAGCAGTGGACGTCTATTGGCTGATGACAATGATGATGATGTACGTGATGGTTTTGAAGACTTTTTTCAAATACGAATACCTATGTTCAGGGACGTTATAAGATAGCAACAGGTTCACTATAAGTGATAAGCCACTGTACCAATCGCTGTGCAGAAAGATATTTGAGCCAGACCTATGTTTAACAGGACACCTGATGGTGATGATTCATTAACCTCGATCCCAATATTTATATCTCAGAACAATATGTCTTCTAAGCTGGTGTCCATATCAAATATTGTTTTCGTAATCGTATCTTGGTTTGTCGATACTTCTTCTTCATCTCAAAGATTGTTCTCTTGTGTCTGAGTATCATGATCAGCGTTGTTAACTGGATTGGAATATCGACCTCGTACGTTTCCTGTCATTGTCCATGGATTAACACTTGACGTTTATTTTATATAGTGTTATTTAACAAAGAAACGGAAAATACTCAACCTTTCTCTCTCAGAATACTTCGAACTAATGGCAGCCTGGATAGAATAATGGTAAGCTGGATA
This sequence comes from Ornithoptera alexandrae, assembly GCA_029030555.1. Taxonomy (NCBI): domain Eukaryota; kingdom Metazoa; phylum Arthropoda; class Insecta; order Lepidoptera; family Papilionidae; genus Ornithoptera; species Ornithoptera alexandrae. Next base: position 2,005,088 of record JARDVY010000037.1, on the reverse strand, counting down.
GGCGGCATCAAATAAACCCACCTGAAGCCTACCGAATGTTTCCGTGCTACTAGGTAATCAATGGAAGATAACCGTATTAATATATCAATAAAAAAAACAACAAAATATTGTCATGCTGGAAACAATAAGAGCGGAACTCGTTTGAAATTAGGACGTTCAAAGTTGCGGAAGCAAATAAATACGGAAGCAGTTAACGTCTAAGTAAACGCTTCAGTTGTAATCTTTACAAATACTTTAGCAGTTAAACCGTCTTCAGTTAACATTGTTACTACCTTCATTGTTATTCCTCGTGCCGCCAAGTTCGATCGTTACCGGCGCGACTTGCGACCTTTGGCTCGTGAGCGCATCCCCGCCGCGCTGAATTAATCGCTGAGGTATGTTTGAAAGCTTCCGTTAAGGGTTGAAGTAGAAATTTTTCGGATAACAAATCAAATGTAACCGTTTAAAAATCTTTTTAGTTTATATTTATTATCACTTTTTACTGGTGGCAGGTCTCTGTTACGGGATGGACGAGGACGTTGGGGCGATGGCAACGGACGCCCTAGCTCGACAGCCCTGTAGTCTTGAGCTATTAAGAATAGGACTAAGGTATTCGCAACAAGAAGACGGTTAAAAGGGTCCTCGGGTTCGTGGGATTTGAGGGTGAGGGCGTCGGAGTTCAATAAGCGAGCCTTAGGAGGATGACACATGGAGGTCTTGTATTTGCCGTAGCACAGCGTGGGTGCTGAGGAGGGCTTTGCCCTTCCGTGGGATGTTTTAGCCAGAGTGCATGGGGTACCGGTGCGATCTGTAGGAGATCCCGGACCTGTCCTAATTCTCTGAGGGAGACAATCGAGGGGGTTTTAGTGGGTGGAAGCCCCACATAACCATGTCTTCTCCCCAAAAGCAAGGTATCTTTTAAGAAGATTCCCTTCGCGATTAAAAAAAGGTCTTTGTTACCAGAGACTGTTTAGGTACAAACATCACTATATTCCAGTTTGGAGGGCGCTGTAGCTAATGTAATTACTGAGGTAACCTGACTCAATAATTTATGTCTCAATGCAACAAGCACAAGTTAGTGCAGTGTATAGCATCGTAAGTAGCGTCACGTTGTTATGGGCAGGCCACCATATCACTTACCATGAGGCCAACACTGCGCTCGCCCCACCGCGTCGTTGACTGTCAAGTTGAACTGCACAGGTGAAGCCTTTGAACTTGTAAAGTTGTAAGTTATGATTGTGCCTTAATTTAATTCTCTTCCAATGTACACCATAAAAACTGTAATGTCGTTTAACTGTTGCGAGGGTTACAGCATCCGAACGGCATACCTCCAGCGGGATCCCGCGTCGGCTCTCTTATTAAATTTTAGAACACGTAGTGTCGTTCGCGTAATATGTTTTATTGCTGTATCCGGAGTTATTTGGTGGGAATTAAAATAAGGGCCGCCATCCTGACGCGGAAAGTTCTCCGAGGATTCGGAGCCGTAATGAGCGAGACGTGCGACTCCACGGCGTTTAGTTCAATGTGTATTACTTAAGAAAATTTCCTCGCATTCATCTCGTGCCTCGCAGATGAACCTTTTTCGGGTAACGTCTGTTTTCATTAAAGCAAACGCTTCGAAGCTCCGTAATAGTAAAGCCGACGAGAGTTATTCGTCTTAAGTATTACGAAAGTTTAATATTTGCGTCGTTGTTTAAACACCCCTACGTTTTCCCTCGATTTTAAATAATTCTTTGTATTAGAAATATTCTTAATCAAGGTTGCTTGGGTAAAAAAAGGCTGCGTAAAAAAGAGTAGCGGTTTAAACAAATAATTATAATCGGATCACTCAATTCTCTGTCCCAGGATTGGATTAGAGTCTAAGTCTTCCGGTTAATGCGCTTTGTGGGGCCATTAGGGGGTTATTTATGCAAATTACACGCCCCCTGTTCCAGAGCCTCCGTCAGGCTTTCATCTATCATCGGCCGCCTGTCAAATGCGTCTGGTTTGTGTGATAGGTTGTCTAAAATCGTATGTATGTTTTAGGTTCCGTACCCCCAAAGGATAAAAATCTTTAGTATTCTTTCGAAATTTACAGACCCTCAAGACTGTTATTACGTTATCTCTTCAAAGCTTTAACCTCAGGGTGGTTACTTTGTAGGGAATATATATAAAGTTCTACTCTAGGTGACAACCCCTAGGTGGGTACTACTGTAATACTTGTCATGGAGCACTACGAAAATATTGTATGTTAATACAATCTTGAGGGTGTCGTAGCTCTTGAAATTGCAGCCTTATGATTATGAGTAATTACCGACACCATCACACCTACCAGAGCCTTATTTATATGAAGATGCGTATCTCTTTGTACCAGATAATCATATTGTATCTTCACTTTTTAAAGACAACCTTTAAAGTAACGAGCTACGAAAATAACAATTTGAAGAAGATAGAAATAACTAAGTATTTAGCCAGTTGTTGAAGTCAGTCAACAATATATGGAATAAGGTAGTAGAAGTTGCAACCTTACCGTTGGACGTCCACTGCTGGACATAGGTCTTTTGTAATGTTTTCCACAGCACGGTATCGTGCTGTTTGAATCAGATGGATCCCATCGATTCTTTTTGTCCTCTGTCCACATAGTGGAGGGTTGGTTAGGGTAACAGATTTAATTAAATTGCCCTGTAATAGCAACATATTAAATTTTTTTTTATAAATTAATGTACTTTGTCAGCTAAACGGCACAATAGCCTCCGGTGCAATCCATTAAAGAGCTTTGTGTCAAACTGCAGTGACGTCATTGTCCCTCCCATGATATATAGCGCCGACAGGATAACGTTTTCATACCTCGGAAGCCAACTTTAGACTTTTCGCGCTCATTTCTATAGAAGCCTTTTAACTTCGACAACAATGGATCGGGGTCAAAAGGCATCCCTTACAATAGCTCGGCGTGCTTTCCAACACAATGTTCAAGCGCTTGTCTCGAGTAGCTTCGAGTTGGGGATTGCTGTTTAAAAAATCAAGTCGTAAATCTTTTGTGAATCCCCAGCCTTACACGGAAGCGGAAATGAAACGAAAATTGTAGCACGATTTAGAAAATATTTCGGACAATAATTTTTTTAAATTAAAAAATAAGTGTTTTTTTTCGAACAACATCATGAATATTATTTTCGTTGACGAACCTATTTTGTATGACTACAGTCGTACGTAATAAGTAGATCAGTATTCTTCTTCATACTTACAGTAACAGGACAAAAAGGTGTTTTTTTATTTATTCCAATTTAATAAAAATTCAGTTATTACTTATATTACGAAATGATCAATTCTAGATCTCCTACTATAAACAGTTTTTATAATATACATCAATATTAAATGTTTTGAAGTTTCTTTACGTATATTTCATAGCGTTCAAATCGATTTACTATACTGATACTATATCAGAAGGTCTTTCGTAAAATCTTAACTAAGTACTATTAAAAAAAAAATTTCAACTCCTGAAATTGATGATTTTTCCAACAATAACAAATATTTAAAGATAAAGATAGCCTTTATTGCTTGAAATTTACCACACATTAGCGACTTAACAAAATTACGACTCTACGGTTTTCACTTTCTTATTAGTACATCTAAATATTCTTCTCTTTATTTCTAGTCTCTAGTTTGTCCACTGAAGTGATGATCACGACCACTTTGTCGAGATTGATAACGATGAAGAAGAAGCTTGTTCACTGACATAGGGCACTTTTAAGTTCTGATCTTTCTTTCTTGTGTTTTCTTATCCACAGTGGTCCAGCCCAGTTCTTTAGATCATCTTCCGACCTTCGTATCTGTCTGCCTCTCTTTCTTAGACACAAGTATTTCTTCAATCTCAATTATTAAGTGATTACAAAGATTTACATCAAACTACTTAGGTGTACTTTTATAAATAATGTCGACTTTTATGTAGACGTGGAATTTAATAAGAAAAAATCCCTAAGGATTTTAGTTCTACGGCGTAGACATCTAAAACTACGTAGTGTCTACGGCGTAGACAGATGCTACGTAAAAATTAAGCTTTAACAACTGTATTACGTATCAATGTAAAAAGCGTATTTATACATTCGACGAAGCTTCCAGATGCCATGTTAAGTTGATGGTAAGCGATACCCTTGCCCATAACACCGTGGAGCCAGTTAGGAGAGTACACACAGCATCACATTGTACTAATCGCTTTGAGACTTAAGATGTTTAAGTTACCTTAGTAATAACACTAGCTACGACCCCTTTCAAACTGGAACATACCGTTAGCATAGAACTGTTTGTCGGCAGAAATCAGTGCTGCGATGGGTCCTAGACGGTCTCTGGTAACTGACCTAACACCATCGTTTTCTTGGTAGCAACATAGCAACAAGAGTTTGAAAACTCAATAAGGCTCTATAAAATTACTAGAGTCTATTTATATCTTGAAGAAAAGCTTAATTCTTGAAAAGCTGAAGGACTTTTAATATCACCATGAGTATTTTCTTATTAGGAACAGTAGCTCATTAATTTTTGTTATTTGTTGCATACGTATAAAGATAAGAAAATTTCGGAAATCATTTATAATAGAAGTGGTCCAGCAACAGAGATAAATCAGCCAACATATATTGATACCTTTGTGGAGACTCGTCATGGTATCTTTAGAACTATAAGGATTAGACACTTGAGATTTGATAGGAATATTCCTTTAGCCGACTATAGGTCAGTTAAGAACGGCTTCTACAAAATCTCTTCTCTAAAGGGAGTCACGGGGGTGTTCCGGTCAGCGTCCCTGGCGGGGAGCAACTAATATATTAATACACATTATGGGAAAAGATGTAGACAGTCGGTGATATATCAATAGCAATAATCGTCCCTGCCAATCACCTTGCTTTTCCGTTTCCGAGTATGTCTCCGCGTCTGCTGATCATTGAGGGGAGCCTCCAGACCGTCTGGTAATTTATCACCGCTTCCAATAACGTGCGAACGTTATGTGGGTAGATGTGAGAATATCTACGTACACACAGATATGGCAGTTTCCAGCTTTTCAGTATCAAATTTTTTTAAACGCTATTTTCTCAGTTTGAAACATTTATTTGAATATTCTAACATTTACTGTATAAAGGTTAATTACCTGAGTAACAAAAAGAGTGAAATAGGCTGTGTTGCTGGAGACGTTCTACATACCACCGTTGCTTCTATTTCAGCTGACATTAGTGTGAAGGGTGTTGTAGCTAGTGAAATGACTGGAGTGCGTTAACATCTTATGTCTCAAGGTGGTGAGTACGTGGTGCAGTGTATATCATCCTAACTAGCTTTACATTGTTATGGACAAGCACACCTTATCGTTAGGTGAAGGTCTCGCTCGTTTAATCGATTCATGTAAGAAACTGTTTTAACAATAATCTCATATATCGGTGGCGTTTTTCAAAGGCTTTCTTTACTAATTCTACTACATTATGTAAAAAATAATATTAGGAATAAATTAAAGAATAGTGTAGTACAGATGTAGGAAAAATGCTTTTCCAACTATCGCTATGGAAAACTTCAGTTATAGAAAAAAAAATTAAACATAAAATATACCCTATCCATTTGTTCGCACATCGACGATGGTGTTATACGTATTTTCAGTGTGGGAATGTCGGGAATTGTGTAAATCGCTCCTCCCATTTCAGGTGAGACGTTTATTCTGATGGCAATATATTATTTTGACGGAAAACTTCTTTGTCATCCACAGAGTAAGGGAGCACAAGTGTTTTACCGGAACACATGGAAGCGCAGCTGGGTGAGTAGTTACTGAGTCCTCAAACTATTAGACCTAAACACTCAAAATTTGGTAAAGACCAATTCGGTCATTTAGAGGTCAGCTAAGAACGAATTACGAGTATACAAAATTCTTTCACCAAAGGGAGTTGCGGGGGTGTTACGGATGGAAAAGAGGGCGGGGAACAGCTAATTGATTTAATGTATACTTGTATTAATATCGTGTGGAAGTAAACCAGAGCTTTCTAAGCTTTTTTCGTTCACTACCCCCTAATAAAAGCTTTCATTTACGAGCACTTACCCTTGATAATACCACACATACTGATAAAATGAGACTCATTTTTCTTAAGCTCTATCTATTGTCAATAATAATTTTGCATTCATATTATACGAGAGGAGCGAGACGTTCACCTGATGGTGAGTGATACTCCTGTCCATAACCATCTAACTTTAGTTAGGATGATATACACATCAATAATGTTAATCTACAGCGCGTTTTAAACCGGAATACAGTAATGTTTGCACACGTACGGCTGCGGAAATAGGAGCTGATGTGGTACTTACCCTGATAGTCACCGGCAACCGAGACCTGCCACCAGAATAGGTGCTATGGAGTTTGTTATCTTCACTGTGCATTCCAACCGGTCCTGCTTTGTCCGCATCTAGCGGTTTCTTGCAACCTTCATCAGACCGTAGGTATACCTTGGAAAGTATCTTCCACCACAAATAACGGTAATAGCAATGCTAATGCTATTCATCAATTTAATACCAAAACCTGATGATGGTTAAACTTACATATTTTTACGATTATTTAATATAACACTTATATTATCCAATCGTCAAAATCAACAGTGGACCTTAAGTTCATAGACGTTGAGACCATTTTACAATGATATTAAATTTGACAAAAGCAGAAAGTGAGGAGTTTGAATCCGTGAGAGGAATAGGAGGAAGCCGGTGCCGCAGGTTTAAATGTTTTGATGGCGCCATAAAAGCCTCCTCGTTATAAAGTTGGTGCTCCATATTTTAAACGGTTCGATACTCCATTGGAATAGCACCTCCATTGTCTGCTGCAGTGGGCGCGTTTTCAGACGGCTTCGAACCCGACACCCCACCTCGTGATAAAGCTTTTTGCGCTTAGCTCGCGCGCTACAAGCCGTGTTAAGCCGTATAGGCAAATTTAATGGCAATCTCCTCGGCCAAAAACCCGGCACTCCGGCCTCATTCTATTTAATATTTCACAGATTGAGTGCGTTGTAATACAGAGCAGCGCTCCGTTATAACATCGGAGAGTACTTTATATGTTCATTTATATGGTCTATTTTATGACCATAGATTAAACTAACATCCTTAGTAGCGTAGAGAATAACCGCATGTTTTTTAACACGGAAGTTCCTGCTTCAATTCCGGTGGCAACATTTGTTAATACCGGTAGTAGGTATCTGTTGCCGGTGACCGTCTAGGTTGGTGCTACCGCAGCGCTTATTTCTCCCGGCAAACATTACTGTGTTCCGGTTTGAAGGGCGCTGTACAATCACTGAGGTAACAGGACTCAACATCTTATGTCTCTATGCGACGAGCACAACGTCGTCCAGTGTTTAACATCCTAGCTAACGCCACGTTGTGATGGGCGGGAACATCACTTACCATCAGGTGAACATCTAGCTCTACTCATCGCATTGAAAAAAAAATTGTTTAGATGTTAATTTTTTTTCGTTTGCATAGCTACCCTCAATTCTGTTATCAATCAGCCTCCATAAAAGCTTAGTAGTTCTGATGAATGATAAGGTTAACTCTTGTACCCTGTACAGCATAAGGAATGGTCGGTGCAGGTCAAATGTAAAGTAGATAATAATGGGTTGTACTTCCGTTAAATTACTGATAATATTATCTTTTCAGGTTGTCCAACACTTATAATCACGTAAACATCCTTCTCGTCCGTTTGTTAAAAGAAGAATATGATGCGTTACAGTTTACCATTTATGTGGTGAAGTGGAGTAGGACCTGATTCCGATAGCATTAGCGTTCCTTAATAGATTCCAGGGCCCTTTGCATCGTACTGAGAATGACCACCCTGGTTTTCATCGCCGTCATCATCAGCCTGCGGTGGTCAATTGGACTTAGGTCTTTCCGGAAGAACGTTGCTTACCGATCTTTGGCGAATCTAGAGGGTTTTAGTGGATCCAGATCCCATCTTATCTTCCTTCCTGAAGAAGGATGTTTTTGAAGATTTCTCCTCAATGAAAAAATAATTCCGATTCTGATTCAGTGAATATGAAATCATGATAGCTCTCCGTTTATGCATTATAGGCACATAAACTGGAGTATTCGCGGAGTGTGTTCACATTACCGTCGGAGCAGACCCTCGTCTGTATAATGCCAGGGGTATCCAAGGTCGGAAGATACGCGTCTTCAGAGAATTCCCAAGATTCACCAGGTAAGCTCAGGTTGATTACACGATCTATAATTTTTTTCAAAGGTTTATTATAAGCCGGAAGCGCATGAAGTTTGGAAACCGCTGGTTTATTGTAAGAGATAAAATATATATACATAATTATATATATTACTATATACAGCGATCTTTGGGGGAGGTCCATGTCCAGCAGTGGACGTCTGTCGGCTGATAATTATGATGACGATATATTTCTATACTATATATACACATTTTACTATGGTGTGGTGTATATCATCCAAAACATTTACCATCAGGTAAATGATCTACTCATCGCTTCCTCAATAATATTTATCATAATAATATAATCATCATCAGCCGACAGACGTTCATTGCTGGAGATAAGCCTCCACCAAAGATCTCCTTGTTACAGTTCCCACCGACCATGCCAGCCCAGTACGGGTTAATGGTGGCTAGAGTTATTCAACAGGATGTACCGCGTGCAGGTGAGATTGACTTGGACTTCGTAAGATGTTGGGCGGAATCTCTTTACATATTACACTGGTGGTGTCTGTTGTCGGGAGGTCATCCAGGTACTCCCGTTTCTTCTATTCTTGCCAAACAGTGGTTTTCAAAAACTACCGTGTTCCGTTTTGAAGGGTGTAGCTGATGATGAAATGATTGGAGGAACAGGACATTTAAGTCTCAATGCGACGAGTACAATGTGGTAAGCGTATCACTTATTACCGGGTGATCGTCTTGCTCCTCTCGTCGCTTCTATATTAGTACCGTTAGAACCTTACACGACGTTGTATTGATAGCGGGCGGAGAAACTTGTCCGCGATATAAACAATTTAACAGTTCCCGCTGGTTGTGTGGCCGCACACGGATATTTACGTGATAGCATTACGGGGCCCATCCCGTGAGTTACGTTTGATGTTATTATGCGTTTCGTTTTTATGCCGACTTCATTCGGCGCGTCACGGAAAAAACTATTTTTCCTCGTTCAACGGCGTTCGTGAATCGGTGCGGCTGTCATATTTAGTTTTACTGCAAGTAAATCGCTCATCCAACTTTATGGGCTTCGGCCTGCGTGATAGAGCTATCACTTTCTTACTTCTCGCAAAAATGAGGGAGGAGTAAAGTTTATCCTGGATACCTGTTTCTTTATACACGTCATTGTATCTCAAAAATTGCTGACTTCTGAAATTCTCTACTTTCGCATATAACTATAAATTGCTGAAAATTAACGTTACAAGTTGTTATGAGATATAACAAAAATATCTCCTGTATCCTAGAGAATATGGATTGGTGGATGTAAATCCCCAGACACGGGACCTGATTGGTCAGAGGTATACTGAGATACATTTTAAAAATCTTTGTTAAACTTCTAAATTAACAACAAACCAGGGTTTGGTTAAATTTCATATATATTAAGATTTTATCGAGCAAATGTATTGAATATTCAAACAGCACAATTTAACCAAACAGTGGATGGTGGCAACGTCCAGCTCAGTGGGAATGGAACCTTCTCCTCTTCAAGAAAGCGCGGACGGCCGTCTTCCAAACCTAACTACCATGGCTTCCAACATATAGTAATTTATCAAATATATATTGGGTTGCAGCCCTATTAAAGATAGAACTTGTCGGTGGCTCTACCACATATCGTGATGGAACTAATAAATACCACCCATCCGTCAAACTTCCAAAAGTGGTGATTAACTCGTAAATCCTTCGTTTGTGATACCATTCCCGGCCCCAGCGGATTCGCTTCAAATTAGATTCCGTTAGAGCTGACTGACACGCCAACCTTGTTTCCTGTTTACAGAAAATTTTAGGCGACTTTTATTAGTTACGAAATAAGTCCTCAATTTCACAGACTATACAGATAATCTTCTATTTTTATTAATTTTTAGATATAAATATTTCCTCTGTGGCACTGTTGTTTGCTGCATGCCTTGTATGTGTGGTCGCTAGTTAGTGTGGACTTTATAATATAATTCTCCCCATCCCCTTTTCACCACCGGACGACCCCACGAAAGGCGAGTAACCATCCTTATATTGTCGACATCTTCAGGTTGCGAACAAAGAAGTTCCATTCCTCGTTCTTCATAAGAATAGCATAAGAGCGGAACAATTTGCCGGCGTCGGTGTTTCCGTCCAAATACGTCGTGGGTGTCTTCAAGAGAATAGTAAATGGGCTGTTACTGGGTTAGTTTACGTCTCCACTGTTGGCGCACAGGTCTACCCTCAATATGAGGGCGATGGGGCCATAGTCACCACGCGGGCCCAATGCGGATTGGTGACTTCACACACACCTTAGAGTAAATCCTAATTCATGTGCAGGTTTCCTCGCGATGTTTCCCTTCACCGTTTGTATTTCGCTGTTGTTACTAAAGTTGACAAATGTACGTAACTTAAATATTAAAGTCATCGGTACATGCCGAGATTAGAACCTGCGACCTTCAGAATGAAGGCCGCACGCTCTAACCAATAGGCCAGCGAGCTACCTTAACAAACTACATTATCACATAACATCAACTTGCGATCTTGGTCAAGCGTTAACTTTGTAGATTAAAAAAAAAAATGTAATGAGGTTTTTTCTAACCCGCCTGAGCCACCATCATCATATTACCACCGTCGTGTCTCGCACTGTCTCTTGCCAGTCCACTGCTTGAAGCTCGACTAGGTTATGCTCTACGGCTTCCTTCCAGCGGTATCTGATCAGGTTGATACGTCGGCAGCCAATAAGGGTTCGGAGGAACGCTTTTATAAAGCTACGATCCTTAGCAAGTGTCCCATCCAGCGAAGTCTGTGGGTTTTGTCTCTTATGGTGTTCGGCTCGCCAGCTACCGTCCTCTCTTTGGATCGGGCCGAAGATCCCACACATGATTTTTCTCTCGGTAACCAGTAACCGGTCTTCTTTAAGTGTCCAGGTCTCGCCGTCGTACATTAAGATCGGTCTTATGCGAATTTTGATACTCAGTAGCTAGGACACCAACACTTTGTGGCGAGCGGCGTTACAACGGACGGTATTATGAAACCGGATATCGATTTCTCTATATTAAAATGCTGTTTATAAATCAACTTAAAGCTGTACCTGATGTGGAAGTCCACAAAGTAACCATACATAAACAAACAGTCAAATCGCAATGTTTTATTGCATGCCGTTAAGTTTTTATAAGTTCTTTCACAGCTATTCGTGATTACGTGTTTCAAGTTAATGTGTTTTTTTTTTTTAATGAAATGAATTATTATTAATGAGGTGCTCGTTAATGATGGAGATACGAATTCTATGTACTTTGTTAATGATGGAGTTGTGGTTAAACGTTCATCGTCAGCATGCTTCATAGAATGGTAATACGTATAAAGAAATGTTTTGAGATCGAGTTTGTGACTTTCATCATCACTGTCAGCCTTTGTTTATCCACTGCTGGATATAGGCCTTCTCGCATCCATCGACTTCCGACCGCCCTGATGATGTCGTCGGTCCATCTGGAGGGAAGGAGTCCTACACTTTTGCGAACTGTACGCGGAGTGTAGGCCCACTTCAAGACTTTTCTCCCCCATCGGTTTCAGCTTGTAGATTTTGAGAACAACAACAACTTTAGTGCTCCATGGAACTCCTTCGTTCCGGATTTTGTCCTTTAGAGAAATGCCAGTCATAGCTCTATCCCTCGCTCGCTGTGCTACTTTCAATCGGTGGACCAGCCCGATGGTCAGGTGCCATGTCTCTGCACCGTAAGGGTGAGGAGGACGCACTGTTATACTGTTTTTGGGCTAAAAGTAGGCTTTAAAGCTGATAATCTTATATTATTATAAGTAAACTTTACCACAATTTCAGATATATAATTATTAGCATTATTTTATTTTGTTGTATCTCCAATCTAACACCTCATCTCCTGGTGCAGAAACTACTCTGCTATGTATTTAATTGCCACGAGCTTAACGAAGAATTCGATTGCTTTATCCACTTTGTCGAAAGAAGACGTTGATCGTAGAAGTAAGCAGAAGTGATAAAAGATATGAATTTCTATTATTACTTCTGAAGCCTCTTGGTGCAGTTTGCAAGGCGTTATGTTTCGAAGAGATGAAGATTCGATTCCCAATAAGTTTGAGCATCTGGTTAAGAGAAAACACAACGAGAAAAGCGACACATTTTATTTGGCCGGTGTGATTGATAGTCTTAACTCTTGCTTCAGAGAAGATCTCGAATCTCACAAGTAGGTACATTAAAGGGGCGGTTTTTTATTTATAATATTTTCTACATTGTCCAATATTTTAAGGGTAATAACTTATATAAAACAAACAACAAACAAATCCTCGGTATCACATATAGACAGTATAGTATACACCCCGTGCCTAGCTCATCCCTCTTATATATATCAATATTCTCTGTTTTCTTTCAACTTAAGTTACAGAAGTTGAAGTTCAATTCATAATAAGACACTTCGCGAAGTGGATTTAAGTAAACAAAAACGGAACTTGGACGACTAAGCACTTAAATTAATTTAGTCGGTGGACTTTACAAAGTTTAAGTCTCTCCTAACAAGGGTAACTTCGTTTCAACTAGAACTCTATGATACTAATTAGAGGAGGAACATGTTTGATCTGATGAAGGAGGGAGTTATCAGGAGGCACCTGATAGGATGATCATGGGGTGCTTTACTAATTTCGTATACTAATAGACTTTAATGTGTTTATAAATCGTCTTTAATAACTGATGAATTTATTATAAACATTACTTATATTAAACTTATGGTAAATTTTTTATGGTTGGTGACCATAGATACCATCGCAACATTTATTTCTACCATCAAACAATAAGAATGGTTTGAAGTATGCTCTATTCAAAGTAAAGAGCGTCTCAGTCACAAAACGACGGATACAATGTGGTTTGTTTAAAGATGCTGTCTGTCGGATTTGTTTAATTATCTTAATTATGACAATCTTCAGATTTAAACACAAATAACGTAGATAGTAATATATATCTCTAGTATGAAAAATAAATGTGCTTTAAACAACACAACAATCCATACCTCTGCCTCCCAGTGTTGCAAACATCTGCAGAAACTGAGAACATACCAAAGAGAAATAGAGAGAAGATAGAAGACACTGAAGATAATAAGGCCTTGGAGATGCATAGGAGATATGACTAAAATCATAAGAAGATGGAAACCAAGAGAATACACAAATTTAAAGGCAGATAGATGATATCAGGTTTATTGGAGGATAGTAAAACATCAAACCCAGCGAAAACTTAAAAGGATGCCAGATCCTTCTTATCCCTTCTATGACGAATGCAGTCAGATTAATCAGAAGGATCATATCAAAATTTGTATTAGTAATGAACCAGCAAACTACTGGAAGCGGGAATGTCTCCGGAGCCAAATGAAATATTGGTACCCCCTTTGACAAACGGCGCCGATCCAAGTTAAAAAAGTTATACACGATACAAAAAAAAAATGCATTGTGGGAATGAAACTCGGATTTAATATCTATTTGATTATAGCTTAACTTAACCTAGAATGCTTTGATGTGATAAGTTGCTTTCTGACTTAACTGTCAGTTAACTGATAGGATTCTCAATGTGCGTTAAGTTAGTATTTACTTCTTGTCATATCTTTAAAGTGGAACGTAGAAGTAAAGTTTATATTTCCGCTGTGTAAACATAAACTATTTCCGCTTGTGACTTGGACCCCAAAAAAGGGTTGAGTTGCTACTGACAGCCGCAGCGTTGGCCTCAGTAATTAAATATTTCAGCTGATTAACTACATAAAGGAGCCGAGGAAGTGCTTTAAGGCGCTCAGGGGTGGTATTATTTTTAATTTTGTCGTAGACCGGGACCAAGATTTGGATGTGACGTCGTAAAGGGTTGAAAAAGATTTAATGGCCGAAGCGGGGGCCTAAATGGATGTTCGGGGGTAGTTATTGCCCCTTAATATTAATCCTTTAATTTATTGTAAGGAAAAATTGCTCATAATTTATTTTCCTTAATGACTCAGTGGGTGAGAGTGAGTCTGTTGATATTGTGAGTTATCTAATTAACTACATGATCATATTCAAGTTCCAATATTTAATTCAGTGTATATATACTGCACGGCAATAATGTATTATTGATTGTACAGCTCCTACTTCTACTGGTAAACAGTAGTGTACAAACATTACCATGTTCCGGTTTAAAGAGCGCTGTGGCCAATGAATTTACTTATGGTGCAGTGTATATCATCCTAACTAACGTCACGTTATGGGCAAGCGTAGTACTGACCATCTGGTGAATATATAAATAATATACTATATATTTTTATAAACAGTTGAGACCAGTAAAATTTTAACATATCTACACATATATATATATATATATATATATATATATATATATATATATATATATATATATATATATATATATATATATATATATATTTTATCTCAAAACATTGAAGGCTTATTATTAGGTCCTTACATATGAAATTAGCGTTTCGTCGCACTGAAAACTTTGATCTGAAATATCTCCTCTTTGGTTAAGAATTCCAAATTCAAATTTATAAATTCATTTAGCTGCTACATTTGAGTTTTGAAAACAGTCATTCATTTGTTTTTTCCTCATTATTTTTTTCTTCGGCGTCGCTTATCACCGCACAATGGAAAACATGAAATATCGGTATATTTACGAGCAAGAGTTCTACCGTGGCACCAGTACCAGTGCTGTAGGAACAGCTTGAAGGAATAATGATATCTACGGCGCTGGTGTTGCAAAAGAAAGCACGGTACATTTTTGGTTTCAATTTCATCTTCAGAACTAACTCCGAGGATGGCCGGAGACCAAAGTGGAAAATGAGGAGTTAAAGGCTATTGTGGAAGCGAATCCATCACAAAGCATTTCAGAGATAGCTGCAGGCTTCGGGGTGAGTGACAAAACTGTATCAATCCACTTGAAACTAATCGAGAAAGTAAAAAAAGTTGAACGATGGGTACCTCATGGATCGAGTGAATCCAACTTGCGAACACGCGTCGACTGCTGCTGCTGCGTTACTTTGCTCCACCGACACAATGATGAAGGGATTTTAAATCGAATCGTTACTTGTGATGAAAAGTGGATACTGTACGATAATCGGAAGCGCTCGTCGCAATGGCTGAACCCTGTAGACCCAGCCAAATCCTGCCCTAAACGAAAATTGACTCAGAAAAAGTTACTTGTGAGTGTTTGGTGGACTAGCGCCGGCTTCGTTCACTACAGCTTTCTAAAATCTGGCCAAACGATTACGGCAGATGTCTATTGTCAGCAACTGCAGACCATGAAGGAAGAACTAGCTGCAAAACAACCGAGAATGGTCAATCGCTCTAGGCCACTGCTGCTTCACGACAACGCAACACCACTACCACACCCTGCACAACAAACAGCCACTAAGTTAGATGAGCTACAATTGGACTATCTCCGACATCCACCGTACTCCCCGCACCTTGCCCCAACAGATTACCATTTTTTCCGGAATTTGGACAACTTCTTACAACGAAAGAAATTCAATCTCGATGCGTCAGTCCAAACCGCCTTCAAACAGTTTATTGATTCTCGCCCCCCATGGTGTTTTAGTAAAGGGATCAATGAACTACCTATGAGATGACAAAAATGCATAGATAACAACGGTGCATACTTTGATTAATTAAATACATTTTACAAAAAAAAAAATTGACGTTCATATTTCTCCCGTACATAACGCCAATTTCATATGTAAGGAGCCAATAATATTATTTATATTCTTTAGTATGTTGTTCATATATGTGAAGTAAATAATGAAATTACACGAAGCTTTTAAACGTTTAAGTGATGCTGAAACAAAAGCTCCGTCTCAGTCACGTGACAGCGTAATTATCGTGCTACTCGAGCTGTGTGAGCTGTGGAAAGTTCCGCGGAAGTGTAACTCGCATTGTTTGCCCCTAGCGTCTCTTTGTTCGGCGACGTGTTACTTTGAATGCAGTGGAAACGGCACTCGGTCCCGGGTTCAGTTCCAACTGCATCTCCAACTGCTGCATTAACTGAATAAATTTCGTCTTGAAAGTTTTAATATGTGATTACAGAGTTGTTGCGTAGGAATATTATTATAATATATATACGGTTATAGTCACATTATAGTACAGTTAAAAAAAATAGTTTAAACACAAATAGAGTATTCAATATTTTAGTAAGCACTTAGCTATAATAATAATTGTTAGTATGTTTACACAGCATCATTACTCTGGTTCAGATTATACGCAGTACATCTTGGTACTTTACATCCCTAGATAAATGATTATGATTTTCATTAATTCTAGTCGACAGTAATATGATCGTTGCACAGTAAATTTAATAGTAAATGAAATAATAGATAGAGAACTTGAACGTTAACAAGAAAAAATGATTGTCATGAAGATAAGTTATACTTCCGCTCATTAAGTGATGCTTGTTGAGATGATATACTCTACACCATAGTATCATCGTCCCTTTAATACGCCAGATGTTAATCCTCATTACCACAGTAATTTCATTAGTTACAAAGCTATTCAAATCTAGTAACGGGTAATACATTGTTGTATGCTATTGTTCGGCGGTAGATATAGAAGCTACGGTGGTCGACGCTCACTGAGACTTACCACCCTACTGGTGGTAGGTTTTGTTGATTTTTTTTTTATATAATTTTTATAATATATAAAGTATATTCGATTAAAGAACTCGTTAATAAGAAAGCTTTGGCGGCGAATAAACTTAGTTTATTCCGTTTCCGTCGCATTTAATTCTAGCGCTCACGTTACTGCGTTCACACGGGCGGGTTTCAGGCGCCTGAACTTTAATTACAGATCTCTTATAAGTATAGTTACGGATAACTTCTTAGGACCTACTTCGACTTGGGTAAATGGGGGTGGGGGATATTTAATCATTGCGTCCCGCTGCCCGATGGGACCCTCGCAAATCGTCAAACTGAATTGGCGTATTAAAATATTTTACGTTTGTATAAATTGAGAGTAATCTTCTCTCCTTGATATCATTAGAACTAGATAAGTATATACATATAGTACTATGTTATTGTTGAAGGTAATTGTATTGTGTAAATAATTATAGTATTCGTAGGGTTCCGCTCAACATCTTACAGAACCCAAGTCAACCTCATCTGCACCCTGCTGAATAAAAGATTAGGCTCTGACTCACCAACCCGCACCTGGCCAGCATGGTGGGGCTGAAGCCTAATTCTCCATCAATATGGTTTCTTGACGGAGGCGTATGCCCAGCAGTGAGCATTATCCGGCTGATAAGAAGTATGTCTGTAGTGTAAATAGATCAGTTGTCCACGCGAGCTATGTTTCATTGCAGCATATCTCCGGAGATGTAATCTTGATGTTTGATTTATTTATATAATAATTAACTTTTTAAGTATAGTATTAATTACTATATTTTAATATCTATATAATATTTTCTTTTTATATAAAGGATTTCAATATAAATATGAGAAAAAATTAAGCTAAGTTATTATTAAAGAAATTTATAGTATAATAGTATAAGTATCTAGACAGACTTTTATTAGGGCTGAAGTATATGTTTATTGGTATACTTTCTTCTTCTTCTTAAAGTGCCTCTCCAACTAGTGAAGGTTGGCGATCAGCGCGGTACAGTCCTTTCCGTCTCCGGTTCGGCGGAACAGTTCGGGCGGTCCAGATATGCCAGTAACTAATTAAGATGGTATTCACACCACCACATTGTTCTCGCCTTGAAACGTAAGATATTATGGTTGCCTACTGAGGTAACCAATAATTTCACTGCAGCGCCTTTCAAACCGGAACACGGGAATGTTTGCACGTTACTGTTTGGGGCAGAAATAGACACTGCCTCGGTACTTAGACGGTCTCTGGCAACACAGACCAACCACCAGTAAATGCATTACAGATGATAAAATCTGAATGTACTCTTTAACTCCTGGTAACGGTATCTGATAACAGAGCTGCTATCTACCAGGTTAAGCTTAAACTTATGGTTATCTGTAAAAACGTAAGTTATCCGGTAATAGCTTTTCGCGGCCTTAAAGCTCTGAGATTAGGTCCGAGTGGAACTTTAGATTATACTCTTAATAGAAAATTTCATTTCCGCTTTCCTTTCATCGGCCGCCTTCCGAGTTTATAACTGAAACTTACCCTAAGGTGGAGCGGAAAGCGTGGGCAATCAAAATTTTAAATGTTTCAGGTGATCGGGGAAATTGAACATCCCTTTGTTAACGTAATCGATAATTATAATTGCGTTAAGTTCTAAGTTTATTAAGTTAGTGTTGTAATTAATTCGTTACAAAGTACCTTTAATCAATATATAGAAAGCGCTAGTAAGGATGATATGCATTTGGAGATGTCGAGGTGATGGTGACGGACGCACCAGCCTGTCAGCTCTGTAGTCTTGGGCTAGTAAGAATTGGACTAAGGTAAGCTCTGCCTGTCGTAGAAGGCGACTAAAAGGGTCTAGAAGTATCGCGGGTCTTAAGCTTGGGGGCCCTTATCGCTCAAGCGAACCTGCTTGAGACAGCATATGGCTCATCAATGGTGTCGAGAAGGGTTTCACCCTTCTTCAGAGAGGTGTTAACACAAAACGTAGAAGGGCACCGGTGCGTTCTGTAGGAGATCCCGGAGCCTCTCCGAATGCACTGATGCAGACCACCAAGAAGGTTTCAGTGAATAAGAATCTCACATTGACTTTCTCCCAGAAGCAGGTTATCTTACGAAGATTTACACACCGAAACCCAAAAAAAAAATATGCATAGTACTGTATTACTCTTGTTGAGATACGTTATGCCTCGTTACTTCATACTATTTACAGCGCCCTTCAAACCGGAACACAGCAATGTTGCTCAAGATTATATCTTAAATTTCTATGAATGAGATGCTCCTTCAGTAGTATATTTCTTCTTTAATTTATTATTACTTAAAAGTATTATAAATCGTAATATATATGTATAAATATTTATATATAAAAAAATTAATATATATACACGTGGCCGTGTTAGTAAATTTACATACTTCCCTTAAGACCGTATAAAATTAAATTGTAGTTAAAAAAAAAAACTCGCCTTATTTACAAAACATCCGGCCGCACGTTAACGAACCGTTTCAGCCACTTGAATTTAATAAAGCATAGAGGCGAAGGAGAATCTTTATTAAATATTCATATTATGAGGAGTTTGACGTGAAAAAAATTAGGGGTAGGGGGATGAGGGTGCGTTGTAACACCCGCGGGAACGAAACCCGCCACGGGCTATTTGCCGGCGACTCTGAAAAGGTTTACTTTGTCATGAAGACGTTAAAACTGCCGTAAACTCTCGTTAGTATTTTTTTTTTGGTTAAAGCTGATGGATGCCGTTGATCGTTAACGCTGAACGGTTAATTTAACTAGAAGACCGTTTAACTGGACACCGGTAAGAAACTACAGTTCTACCGCTTCGCTCACCAGACTAGCTTCGCTGCTGATGGCAGGAGCCTTGCTCATTCCGGACCCTGTTCAGTTTAGTGTATAACTTCTATTGAAATGCCGCGATTTGAATATTCATCATCATTATCATCATCATCAGTATCAACCGATAGACGTCCACTGCTGGACATAGACCTTCCCTAAAGATTACCATCTAGATCCTTTGATTTAAGCAATTTTTGCCGCCAAACAATAGTGTGCGAACATTACTATGTTCCTGCTTGAAGGGCGCTGTAGCTAATGTAATTACTGAGGTAACGATACTCGACATATGTTACAGGCGACGAGCGCAAATTGGTGCAATGTATACCATCTTAACTAGCGCCAAGTTATTATGGGCAGGCGTATCATTTACCATCAGGTGAACGTCCCGCTCGTTTTGTGGCTTAATTACATAAAAAAATATATAGTCAGTGACCTCCCCCAAAGATCCCCACCTCCTACATCGATCGTTCCCGCGTTGCTCGCATCCAGCAGGTTCCCGCGATTCTCATCAGATCGTCGGTCAACCTTGTGTGAGGCCTCCCAACATTACGTCTACCTGTACTCGGACGCTACTCGGGAACTTTACTACCCCATCGCCGTGGGTCCTATATTTAATGTTGTATAAATATCTTAACTACCGTCTCGTTATTGTAGATGTATCCTTTAATACTTGCAGAAAGATCCTGTTCATCTCAGCAGGTATTCATTGAATAAAAAAATTACCTGTTAGTTGATCTATTCTAAGGTAGAGCTTGAGTCGATACATTATCTGACGCATTTTGACTACGTGTAGTAGTGGTGGGAATGTTGATGATGCTGTAAAAAGTATCACACATAATTGAGTGTTTATTAAGGTATATAAATTACGTATAAGATAAAGTTTCTCTCGCTCATTATACGCGTTTGTAGACGACAGTTTAATTCCGTCTGGTTCCTTAAGAGCCGAAACAAGTCGTCCTTATTGAATTAAGCGGAGGCATTAGGGCGCCTCAATACTTACTCTATAACTAAACTGAATTATGTACTATTTGTATTCAAAAAGTTTCCGCCGTAAGCCACTTCCGGTATTACATAAAGTTTCCGATTAATTCATTAATCAAACGCTAGTTTAATTACAAAAATATATAATTATTATATGCTATATATATATCATAAAAGGTTTAATGGAAAACGAGAAATACCTGATATAAGTCTAAAGGATTTAACCAGGTTATTGTGACATCACAGTTATGAGAAGTAGGTGAAAGGAAAACATTTAAATTAAAGTGTTCATCAGTTTCTATTCTCATGAAGAAAAACTGTAAGTCCGTTTGATAACCTAAACAGCTTTTTTCAGCAAAATTTTGTGGTGTAAATATTTGAACCTCCGCTAAACTTATCATCGTCATTAAGGTGGTTTGAGGATGAAGATTTCTTTAGGAAAATAATTGAGGATACTGATGAGGATGTGGATGGTATGAGGAAGATGAAGAGAAATAAATAACAACATAATGTTATTATACAATTAGGACAAAACCCTTCATCTTAAAATTCATTTAACGAGGAATAGGAATTTTTAAAATTTTAAACGGATATGGAAGAAGAATCGTGAAAAAATTAAGAAGATGATTAAGATGAAGAGAAAGAGGAATCTTCAATAACTCTGGTCATGATCATGTCAGTCAGATTTATGGAGTGGAAATTATTGAGAGGAAGCTGATGTATCAAGGAATGGTTGATGAGGTAGTAGTAATAGTAAAAGTAGAGTGGAGGGTGTGTAGGTCGATCTGGTGAAGGTAGGTGGAGATGTTTAAAGTAAGCCTATGTCCAACGCTGGGCGTCCACCTGCTGATAATGATGATTGGGATATTTTGTAGATTCTCGGAAAAAAAAAAAATTTATATGACCGTCGTATTTTATTTCGACAGGGTTCTAAGAACTTCTATATAATCCATTTACTATTTGATAAGGCAAATTAATGTTCACCGTTTAATTAGTGGTGATGGTGATAATGTAATTAATTCAACCCTTTCTGGCTGCCTGTCTGTCATGATTACCGCACCCTTTGCTTATGTGCTGCATGCGGTTCACCAATTAGTACGGATGACGTAAATATGACGTTAAAAATGTAAGAGAAGATTATTAGCATCTAAAATGTTTTAAATATCTAGAAAAATCAAAGCTAATAACCTAATTATAAGGTTAGTGTATAGAGTTCAAGTTTCCGGTTAAATATTTATCTCTATAACTAAAACGAGGTAAGTGGGATGTTGATCTGATGGTAAGCTATCCGCCTGCCCGTAACATATTCCAGTAGTTTCACTAGCTGTAGCGTCTTTCAAACCGGAACACTGTACACTACTGTTTGACAACAGAAATAGATCTAAATTGTGATATGCTAGGTTTCAGCTGCCTAAAGATTGTCACCTGAGACATGATAATTTGATGATTCTGATGGTGACCTAAGAGCTTCCTAAAGCTTATTACCGGTAATTCCTAGGTTTAGAAAAAGCTATGTTTCATTACTATCCAACTAACTTTACTAAAGTATGTTGTAAGGTTAAAATTGACCCTTATTTGTACCCTTCGTCCCTTGAATTATGACTGAGATATAACATTAGAGGGTTAATTATATGCCGTACTTGTGTGTCCACTGGGGATCTTTTCGAATGAGCCTCATCCCCTTTCATCCCTTATTTGATTTGAGAAGCGTAAATACGGCGCAATTTACTTAAATTTTAAAGTATTCATAACATAAATCTGCTAAAACGTCTCTGATTAAGTTACATTTGATTTTTTACTTTGTTTGCTTAAGTACTTTCTATAAGATCTAAGTACAAGGCTTATGTTTACTAGTATATAGTTAATTTATTCGTTTAGTAACCTTTTAAACTTAGTCTTTATATAGTAATATCCAAGTGTACCGTTTATTAAACTTCATAATAAATTCTGTTGGAGCTATTTGATGTTCACCTGATGGTAAGGGATACGTCTGCCTATTTAAGATCCTGCTGCACATTATCAGATGTTGATATCGTTACCTTAATAATATCACTAGCTGCAGCGTCTTTTAAACCGGAACACGGTAATGATTACACACCACTGTTTAGGGGCAGAAGTAGTAGCTGCGGTGGTAGACGGTCTGCGACATCAATGTCCCACCATCAGTAAATGAATTTAGTGGTAATTATTAAAAATAAGAAAATTTACTAAATAATCTATCTTTTAATAGTTGTATAATCACAAATTATTAATCGGGCATCAGTAAATGTTACTAGTAAGTTTAGACAGTAATGTAGTAGATGTTTGATTGAAGACGATACACAAGCTACGAGTATGTGTAATTTTGAATATTTGAATATTTGAATAATTCTAAGGAAATATAAGGACGCAGACAATCACCCACGAGACATTCCGTTTCCCGTATTCTTGAGTGCTGTCGCGATAGAGAGGCACTGATCCAGTATTTCCTGTGCCAACTTGGAGCGTCGCTATCTATAGACGGCGGCGCGGGCAAAAATGCGGAAGCGCCGTAAAAATGCTAATATATTGGAACGAATGCAAGTTGGAGTTAGTTTTCTAGGGCGATAGTTAATATTAGGACGTGCCACCGTTATTCTCCTCCTCATCCGTCGAAGTAGGAAATATCCGACCACAGCATCATTTGATAACCATAGATGATAAAGCGTACTTGCTAAGAAAACAAGATCTCATATATATTTTCTATATTATATAAACTAGTGTTTGATTACTATCTTATCGGTTGGTGAGTGGAGATTTACTGATGAAGAGCACTAGTCTGGAAGCTTATCCACTCTTCTGTTAAAGACTATCACGTCAGATAGTCGAAACACTACTATGCTGTAGGAACGGCAGATTTACAATATCCGGTTGGTAGGTAGCCAGTGGTATAACAAATACTCTATCATCAATCTTATTCCACATATGACCCTGATGATCAGGAATCTACATTAAGCAAGAATTAGGCATTGCATAAAAGAGGCAGTAAATAATTTTCTTAAAAAGAGCGTATACACTTAGATAAATCTTTTCACCATCGGACGACCAGTATGGCGAATCACCATCTTTATATTATAAACATCCTCAATGTACCAACACTAAGAAGTCTGACTCTTCCTTCTTGGTAAGAGCAAGAAAGGGGTGGAACAGCTTGTCGGCGCCAGCGTTGCTGTTGTTGTTGCTGTCTCAATACAAAGTTAGTGTTTTCAAGAGATTACTAATGGGCTGTTATTAGATTACTTTTACCACATCACCATTTAACACCAGATGGGATCGTGGTCAAATACTAACATGATAGCTAAAAAAAAAGCTACGCAAGATCATAACTGATAAGACAAATATATAATATCTTATCATGATTACTACTGTTTATATAGTAATATTACTGTTATAAAAGTGGAGTACAGTAAGAATGTAAATTGGACATTTGGAAGTCTACCAGAAGGTTATTTGTGTACAAGTTTGGCAGTGATCCACTGGATATCAGTGATTTGGTTGGATGAGGCAATGTTACCCCACAGTTCATTCAACTTTTCCAGTTGTGATAAAAAGTATTAACTGGCATATTTACTGGCAACGTGGCCGAGTGCCAGCGCAGTCATGTCTGAAGAGTTGTAACATTGTTACGATTGTTTTATCTCTGGGAAATATTATCTACGTACACACTTCTCCCTAGATGAGGGAAGGAAATTAGTTTATAGTTAAAAAAAAATCAGGAGACCCTCATCAATATATACTTCGTTAGCTGTCCACAGGTCACAGCTGGGCACAGGTCTTAAGATTCTATATATCTATGGGTTTTATTTTATGGTTAATTAGAAGTGAGAATTTTTTTTTTAAATATTACCCCATTATATCCTATCACATAGTTTCATAGTATTTTTCCCCATTAAAAAATATCGTATATTTTCCGTATAACCCTCCAAAGGGTCCGCACCGGAACTCTGGCCGGAAGTGATTCTCGCCACTTGTCGAACGTTCGCGGCGTTAGGCGGGTTCCGTAATATTTATTTTATACACACGCGGTCATAAATTCGGAGGTCGACGGCATTTTTCGGGACCACCACGTTTCGTAATGGACAGTTTCTCCCGTCGTAAACATGCATCGCGACGTTGGATATGGAAAATATCGTAATTTGTAACACTACCATTCTCATATCATCATCACTTCAACCGACGGACGTCCACTGCTGGACGTAGGTATCTTGTAATGTGTGCCACATGGGCACGGTTCTGCGCTCTTGCGGTGGACAGAAGACATAAAAAAAAATCGCCGGGAGTCACGGAATTCAACCTATTTCTACTACTACATCAGCTTCACAGGTCTCCCCAAAAGATCTCCACATCGATCGGTGCCGCGTTGCTCGCATCCAGTGGGTTCCCGCGATTCTCACCAGATCGTCGGTCCACCTTGTCAGCTTTATATATATCTATCATCAGGTGAACGTCATGCATGTCTCGTCGCTTCTTTCTATAATATATATATATATATATATATATATACACTTAATCCGGCCATAAGTTCTGTTACAAATGAAAATGCCTTTTTTTTAAGAAGTAATGTAGTATAATTAAAATGTATACCTATATATTTATTAGTCTCAGCAATAATACATTCTCTTCGATATGGCCACCTTTGGCTTTTCTACAGGCCTTTATTCTGTTTGGCCACGTATCACAAATCTATGGATTTACGCGCTGTTTCCAAGGGAAACTTCCACCACCGCCACTACTTATTGCTTGCTCCAAAGATTTTTTAAATGACTCAATTTCGCCGTCTCGTTTAGACCAGCAGCAGGCCGCCCTCTCAAGCTGATCATAATTTAAAATCTAATGAGTTGAGTTCTAGGCTAGATGAGGGCCAGTCGTCAGCTCTCAAAAGTACGGAAAGTTGGTTTCAAGCCAGGCTTGGGTAATTCGTGCCTTGTGACCAGGTGCAGAGTCCTACTGGAAAGTCCACGGTATATTTTTAAAAAGTGTATTCCTGAGGGGTTTACGATATGATCCAAGCCTGGATCTTGATACACTTTGGTTAAAGTATTCACTCGTTTTTCACTAAAATGTAGTTTTGTGACTCCTTGATAAGACACAGTATACTTTATCATTTTGCTTATTGTAGTGTTCTTCAATCGTTAACGCATGTCCTGTATATCGAGGATAAGCACCAAGCACCGAGCTTCAGGTGTTGTTTATAATACGCGACAGAGTTCTAGCGGGAATCTTTATTTCTCGCGATAAGATTTTTTGCACCCTAATGGGGTTTCGAGGAATACTGACTTTAACAGCATTAATAGCCTTTGTAGATCTAACAGCACACGGCTGCCCCGATCGTTTCTGGTCTTCGACAGAGGAAGTGTTGTTGTATCTGTTGATAGTACGATACACGAACATACGGCTGATACCAAGCTTGTGAAGTCTCTGGAATATGAGCGACGGCTCCATACCCACTCTGTGCAAGGCGATCACTGCAATCCTATTTTCTTTAACACCCCATTCCATATTGTAATTTGGTAATGAACACAAAAAAATTATGTGAAATGGCGCAAAATTGAAAGAAGTTTTTAAAATAATATACGTGTTCCAAATTCCAAAAAAAGTTGAAAAAAATAAATGTTTTTATGTAACAGTATTTATGGCCAGACTAGTTATGTATATATAAACCTTCCCCCGTCGGCTACATATCGGTATACATAAACGCACCCTATTGAATACCGACATATCTAATATGCCGTTAAATCAGATCTTACAACATAACAAATAGAAGACGTCCGTCCATCCGTTCGACCATCCTGCTGCCCTGGTCCTATGCACACAGCAACCCTCGCCATTTAATTGGGTTCGAATGTTTGTTTGTGTGTACACCGTAACTGGTAACGGGACGGTATTATTACCGTTTAGACTGTTTACACGACCCATCGTCCTGGTTTGAAAAAGATGCTGTAACAATATATATATATATATTATAAAACGAAGTGACGAGATGAGCGGGACGTTCACCTGATGGTAAGTGATACGCCCGCCAATGACCAACTGGCGCTAGTTGCAATGGTGGACATCACATTGTGCTCGTCGCCTTGAGACATAATATGTTAAATCTCGTTACCCGAGTAACTATATTAGGTACAACTCCCTTTAACCTGGAATACAGTAATCATCATCATCAGCCGATGGACGTTCACTGCTGGATATAGGCCTTTTCAAAGATCCCCATATCGATCGGTCTTTCGGTCTCCGCATCCAGCGGCTTCCCGCGACCTTCACTCGTTTGTAAGGGTTAATTTTGGGAGATTTGGTTATTCCCCACCACGCTGACCTAATGCGGGTTGATGGGAGGAACACAATAATGCTTGCACATTATTGTTGGTCGGCAGAAACAGGAGCTTGAGCGGTATCTAAACTAGATGGTCTCCAGCAAATTTACTACCAGAGTCAACGATGATGGTGATATACACGTAGTTAAATTTTTAAAATCATCGAAGAATTTATCTCCTGTGAACCCCTTCCATACTTCCGCAGGCGGCAGAGCGCGGGTTCGTGTATTGAAATAGTTGTTAAAAAAAGCCCGCTCTCCATGTATAATTCCGCATCGGGCCGTTTGTGGGCGGAGGCGTCGCCGGCGGCCGGCAATATCCTGCACAGCCTTCAGGGTCAACAAGCAGCGCGTCCGAATGCCTGAGCGAAAACACCCCGCAGCCAGCACACACCAAATAGCTCGACTCCCCTTAATGACGACGCGTTAGTGCTCTTTGATTTTTATTCCACGAACCGATGACACGATCAAGGTGTCCACCTGATGGTAAGTGATACGCGTGCTAGCCACGTGGCGATAGTTAGGATGTTATACACTTCACTACATTACGCCCATCGCCTTGAGACATAGAAAGTCAAGTCTCGTTACCCCAGTAGTTACACTAGCTACAGCGCCCTTCAATCCAGAACGCAGTAATGTTTGCACACCACTATTTAAATGTAATTTTATGTCACAGGTGACGAGCACAATGTGATGTAATACTCATCCTAACTAGCGCCTCGTTGCTATACACGGGCGTATCACTTACCATCAGGTGACCAGCCACAAATTTATAATACCATCGACAATTTTTTTTTTTTTAATAAATTTGTAAGATTTACATAAATAGTAACTTCCCGCATTCCCTTTCCCATTCATAATTTGACTTTACACGTTAAATAATCACTTTAATATGTTAAACTTAACATATGTATAAACAAAAGAATTATTTACAATATTTATATTAAAGTTATTATAGAAAACTTAGAATTAATTAATATTAAATGAAAACTTATTAAGAGTGTAGTATTGAATGCGACGTCGTCAACGCGCGTGAGATGGTTAAACTAACATCACGGCATAATTGCAGACGTAGCCCTTTGCAAATGGAAACCCTTTTCGCTTGCGTTTCGCAAGGATAATATTTGTTTAGCAGACATAATGCACATCCTTTTTTTGTATATGCGTGGGATAAGTTAAACATGTTTAGTGTAACAAGGAGAAAAGCGAGGAAGAAATGGTAAAAACGATTATTTGATAAGTGATTTGTTGACTCCACATCAAAAACAGTTGTGTTGTGAATTCAAGGCCGCATCATTTATCTATATATAACGAAAAAAGGTTTCATTTGTTCGCCGATCACTTGAAAACTGGTGAACGTATCGAGACCAGAACATGGGCATTCGACGCTAAATGATTTATAGATGGTTATAAGCTATTTATTTTTGTTGATTTCATATATCCTTCATCATTTTATTTCTAATTAACTTTTATAAACGTTTTCATTTACACGGTTACTATAGTAACGGTTGCTATAGAAAAATATTTGCGGTTGCTGTCAAAGAATATTTCAAAAAAATTTCAAGTAGAATTTTATATTTCAACCAGCAAAGCGGGCAGGGAACTGCTAGTGTATATATAAAAGATATAGAGATTCTGACTCACCACGAGATCTCCAAAACTACGAGACGTAAACACTCAAAATTTGGTAAAGATATAACTTGTACCATTTAGAGGTCAGTTAAGTCCGGATTTTATAAAATGCCTTCCCCAAATGTAGTTGCGAGGGTGTTAAGTATAATTATAAAAATCGGTTTTGATAAGGTAAAGCTGGGCAACCGAGCAAACTCATGATTACATTATTCAGTAACTATTTTTGTGTGAAGTTATAATTGATAAAATAACTAAATCTATTGAAATCTAGATATAAAATTTAACATGGTTACGTCTTTATGATTATTGTTTAAGTTATACAATAAGTTAAATGCGTAAATAAAATATAAGGTTAGAATTACAATAGGAGGACGACAACTAAATAATATTAAATTACTGCCGACTTCTATATTGGCGGCGGAGCATTTGAAACACTTTCATTTTTCTTTTATCGTTATTATGTCAAAGGCGTTCAAAGGAAGCTCGCAGGGCGGAGGGAAACATGTCGGAAATTAATTTCAAATACCTTCCTCCCTTAACTTTGTACGATGCAGGCGAAAATTTTATTACGTCGCAGCCCAACTTGCTTTCTTCATAATACAGATTAAGACAAAAATTGCGTTGACGTTCGGCTTCTTTTGGCGGGAGCGATATTTTTTTAATTTTCTCAAACAAGATCGCGGGCAACGGTAATCGATTATGCGGCCCGACGTCTTGAAAAATTGTTAAATTTGTTTTCGAGGACGCAGCGGGACGTCTGCTTTGAGTGCATTTGAAGGATATATTTTTAGAAATTATATATATATATATATATATAACAAAAAATATGTATAATTTTTTTGGCGAAATGTCTAGACAAGCAGGACGTTGACATGGTGGTTAATGATACGTCCGTATGTAGTATTAAACAATTAATGTGGGTAGTATGATATACAAGAAATAGATTAAGGTATAATATATATATATATATAAAATTAATAATTCAGTTGCAATTTGACAGTCAAGGTGAGCGGTCGTGCCAGTTCGACTACTAGACTTTAATATTATATATTTAAATAGATTATATTAATACTTATAAATTACATTAATTATATATATTATTAGAGTACGAAGAATATTTTATTAGAGATTAATATTCAACGCAATAGATAGTAACGTTGTTTTTATAAAGAGATAAACTTTTTTCAGTTGCGACATAAATAAGATTGTTATTATCAGAAAAAGACATTAAAAAGTTTTATCGCGTGAAGTGAAAGTATTTAAAAAGGAGCAAACAAAAAGAAACCTTCGAAAATTCCCAGTAATTTTTTTAAATCTACAAACCGAGTAACAATCGCAGCCGGTATATTACAACGAAGAGCGTTTGTGAAATCATTCTTATTCTCTTCCGTCGAAATTTCAGCTCGTTTCTTTTAATTCATGCTCCACTTTCTACCGCCTTTATGAAATAAGTTTTTTTTTTTATTCGGTAACAGGATTACTTTTTATGGGCAAGAAATTGGCGGATAACGAATTTAGGTGCGCAACTGCGAGTCTCCTGGCCAGGGTCGGTTGATGGGATATACATTTCCTTTGAGGTGGATTGTTTTAAATTCGGCGAGGGCAAGTTACTTAGCACTTCATATTTATTTTTACATTCACAAGCCGATAGCTCGATTATTATTAATAAATATGTATTTTAATAAAATTTCAATTTATTTCTTATAGCTGTAAAGATTATAAATAAAAGCTCAATATTCTATACTTACATTAAAGAATAAACTTAGATTGTATTGACTATAAGTGATAATTGATTTTTGCTAGTCTAGATCGTTAGTTTAAATTTGAACTTATTTCGTTGTCACTTTCAATAGCTAAAATATTTAAATTGAAAATTGTCAATAGAAAAAAAAAAACTTTGCTTTTTAACAATATATTGAAATTATCTTAGATATAGCATATATAAGTAGAAAAAAAGTTTATCGATAGTCGTTAAACATATCGAAAAACCTATGTTAATATAAAACGTAATACTCAATATGCACGTATTATACAGCGAATATGACGCCATCAACCCTCACCCTATTCCGTTCAATTATTACTCACATTCACTAAACTTCACAATTTGCCTAAACTATGAATCTGTCGGATATAAACCATTACGGGCAAGGGGGAACGGATTACCATATCAAATGAATATTTTATAAGAAGCCATGATTCAATTAGACAAACCCCAACATACAAATGGCTTGTCTCCTCATATACACTCGTAATTGAGTGAATTATTTACTATGCAATAGTTTGATTGACTTCGAGTAGTAATAACTTGCTGATTATGTTTTGTTGAGATTATTACAGCCATTAATAGTTTATATATCGCTTTAAAGGAAACTATAGATCAAGAAATATTCAATAAGAATATTCATCTTTACAGAGCATTACTCTTTTAGGAAGTTTAATGGATAATGTGTGGGATAAATATCATCATCATCAGCTGATGGACGTCCAATGCTAGACATAATAGTTCTTTCAAAGGTCTGCAATCTGGTCGGGATAAATATATGATATTTCTAATATTACGTAATCTATAAAACAGTATTATCATTTCAGCCAAGTCTAAATAATTACGCAGTATTTTAGGACGATGATCTAGATGAGAAAGAAAGAAAAATAAATGAATATTCCTTTGGGCTTGGAGAGACACATCACTAGATAGTTAAAATAGCTTTATTGTATATAATACAATATATAGTAGTAGTGCTTTTTTTAACTACAATGGGTAAATACTTGACCCTGACTTCAAATTATGTTAAGTGACAACGAGCCGGAAGATAGTCAAATGTGCTGATCTAGAATACTCTTTTTCTTATAATATGAACACAACAAGGCTTTTAGGTGAAAGTTACAGCTTATAGCATCTTCTATTTACATAATTTGTCTGCAGCAAGAAGATGCAGATAGGAATAATATATTTTTTTTCTAAGAATCGAACTCATGTATGCAAATCATCTTTAATAGATTCATGTGTTAGATTGCGTAAAAAATTTAATACGACTAACCTGAAATACTGTGTAACAATCGGAGAATACTAATAAGGTATAAACAAAAATTGTAAATTTAATTAAAACACGAGAGTGAGATGAGACGCGGATGAAAATGGGAAACCGCGTCAGAAGCGACGATATTTCGTTAAGGATGAAAACAAACGCAGCTCCAACTCCGCTGGATGGGCAATTTCATGAATAAACATAATACGAAGGAGCGGAAGTCGATTCACTCTCGCACTGATTTATTACTACCCAGTCTCCGAGCCTCGTAACCCTTGGACCGGTTAGGCAGTACAGCGATCGGTGGACCTGTCTTCTTCACCAGGGGTATTGGGTTCGTATAAAAAAGAGTAAACCTTATTTGTACAGGGTCAAATATGTAGGTCATCTTAAGCGTTTATATACTATGATAAAGGCAAAGGAAATTGATAACAGTAAGATAAAATTAAAAAAGTGTTAGTTTATTTTTAAATCTAGGAATAATTTCAGTGTTAAAGTTTAAACTTTCATTCTTAAAGATTGGAATAAAACTCTTATTATCGACAAATTTGGTCCCGAAATCGATGTAATAGATGATAAAGATACATTGCTTCGTGTGGAAGACACGTTAGAAGAAGTCCTTTGTCGCTTTGCCAAGGTGATAGATTATAGGAGGAATAATTTAACTATGGCTAAAAAATATCGAAAACTACTACACTAGAAGCGTTTGATTGTTATGAGTGGTAACAGCGAATAAACAATAACAAACAAACAATTCCCTTGGATCAATCATCAAGAGAGCTCGACAGAAGCCATCAAGATTCCGCACGTTGTCCAAACGTTGGTTTCCAACGAAAAACAATATTTTCCAAGTAATGAATATTCATCTGTCGGTTCTCCGGTGATTTATTATGTTAAGCGAATGACGGGCAACCCGTTGTATTCCGTCTATTGTGTTTCATGACGCGGCTGCCATGTTACATCTCTGTTTAGATGGAATCGGTGAAACGGATGTACCGTACGCGTATTTTGATGCTGAACATGAAGAGAATGGGCTCGTCATATCTGTCAGGATGAAATGAGAGGAATATGAAGTGCGGGATGATGACAGTGAAATTTTAAATGGCGATAGGTCTTTTCTATCAATAATATTTACAATCATGCACTCTTAGCAGCTTGGTCGAGATTACAACGACAAAGGCTTTATTATTAAAATTCTTATACATATTACAATCTTTATGATATCTTATTACCTTCTGCGTCGGATATTTAAGAGCTTTTGATATTAGATTAGACTGTTATTCGACGCCAGATTTAAGGGTTGGTACTGTTTTAAATGCCTTTTCCTAGAAATTGGTAAGACAGGTCAGAGAGATCTCTGAATCCTATAGAAAATCCTAGAGGTTCTTTAGTAGATTGAAATTCCACATAACCTTCACCTCCTCTCAAAAGTCAGAATACATTTCTGAACATTGATTTATACCATAGAATGTATTTGTTTCATAAGATATATTTGATTTACGGTTTTCTTCAATCACAAATTCGAAACTTTTTTTCCTGTAATTTCAAGCACTGTACTCTCCCTTAGAGAGCGTGGATCACTTATTGCATCCCTTCATTTCGTCGCGTTATATTTAAATCAGTTGGCAATAAGCGCCGCGGCCAAATCCCGCCCTGACCTATTTCCTCTCAATCCACCTAATGCTCTCCGCGCAGCCTAAATTGTGGCCACAGTACTAGAGTGTGCAAGAATTTAATTTTTTTTTAATAAATATATGTACCGACACAAAAATAATGCTATATATTAAAAAAATGGATGGTTTCATACTTGGTTAAGATATCAGCATGTCCTGAGATTCCTTTTGATTTCTTTTTATTATATGTGAAAATTAATCAAAAGAATTTACAAATGCAGCATGAACACATTATTATATTAGTTATAACTAAAATAGAATTTTACCTCTTTCTCATAAATAAAAAAAAATATCCTGAGAAAATAAAGTATAAATATATATGCCGTGTAGGCTAAGTAAAACTTTATCATAACTTTGTATTCATATTCATCACTAGCCGATTGAGGTTTCTCGGCTGGATATATGCTTCCCCCAAAGATCTCTACATCGATCGGGTATTCATATGGGAGGATTTGAACCATTTCCCACCACGGTGGCCCAATACGGGTTGGTGGGATCGAGAGCCTCGTTTGTTGATTAACAGGGCGCACAACGAGCAGGTGAGGTTGACTTGAATGCTGTGAGTTGTTGTGCGAGAACCTTCACACCCCTAAAATATATAATGTGAAAATTGAGTGTTATTCTAAAAAGATATATATCTATTGTTTAAACTCTGCAGCCCTGGCCCGAGTGGAAAAAATTTCCTCGTTCGCTCCAGCGGCGCGCATCTTTCGTTTGTGTGCCTCGGAAAAAAAATAATAACACTTTGCATAAGCATTTTTTTTTCTTTAGTACGAGTCTACGTTTCTGTATACCCAACACTCGAAAATAGGTGACAATTATTTGTTTAAATGTTTCACGAATTTCACAGAAACTTCTTATTTGTTTAACCACTTATGAGGTTAGTGATAAATATTGCAAGCGTGATGAGTTGCTTCTTCCAGTTCGAAGAAAACATTTATATTAGTAAGTCTACATGATATTAGTATATAACTACTGTGAAGGTTTCTATAATTGGAAATTCATATTTTTTTTTTCAGTAGGAAGAAAGGAATCATTGAAAATAAACAAAAAACAGAATTTTTTACTATCAAAGCAGAAATGAGTGATATATAGGATAAGGAGATAAAAGAAGTCCACTAGTCCGTTTTGATAGTAATTTTATAACGGCTGAGCCGGATTTTTTATACATTGTGGCTATAAGATGGTGTTTATATAGTAATCGTTACATATTCAAGAAGAAATAATGATGACGCTGATTAACTTCAGCACAGTTTGTTTTTTTAAAACACGAAGTAACCATGCCGTTTACAACGCTAGCAATATTTACTTGTTCATCAATTCAATCAAAAATACTGTATTTTACTGTCTCGCAAACAAATATTCTTATAGAAAATACAATCGTTCACATCGTGATCGATAAATAAACCAATTTCGGAGCTGTGCAGATAAAAGAATACGCTATTCTAACGAAATCTCAGCGCCTTTCGCAATCAAAGAGATCGACAATAGCAGCATCCATGGCCCCTAAAACCCGTTGCGACTTACGGGCGACTTTTTACCGTACCCTTTGTTCCCTCGTCGCTTTCTTAGGGTCTCCGAATGGTGACAATTTATGACGGACGCTGACGGCGCCTAATTCTGGAAACCTCTCATTAAATGGAAGTAAACGCTCCAACATTCAGTTACGGAAACAGTTTTTTTTTTACTTCTTTCCTGCTATCACGTCTGACTTTTATTTACGTTCTGCGTTTCTGTCTGTCCCGCTTCGGAATTCCTTTGTGACGTTTGTTATGAGAATTCCCTTGCATTTGAACGTGCAATCGCTGCTGAAATTCATGAAGAATTTTGCCTTTCTAACTCGAGTGTACGGTACGAAAATATTTTTTAATAATTGGCCAAATAAATTCCGAACCCGTTTTATGCTATACACCAGGCGAATCTATCTATAAAACTTTGATGATAATTGAAATGATTACACTACACCGTATTTGAAAGATATTTAATAACGAAAGATGAAACGGAAGCACACTTTCTCATTGATTTGAAAAGCTACAACGAAATTCTATTACGTTAATGTAATACTGGACGATGACTAAAGTAGCAGTTGCTTTGATACCTGTCTAAACAATTTCCAGCAAGAGCAACCAACCTATTCCTGTTCTTATAAAACTAATAAAGCTCTTACTTTATTAGAAATGTAAATAAAATTCAAAGTTTTCAATAATCTAATTGAAAACGAAAACAAACTTTTCGTGCTGTTTAATTTGATGTTTATAGTCTACGGAATAGATAAAAATACGCTCCATAGTAAAACGCGCATCGACGCCGCACATCATTTCAGGTTTCAGCCTATAAAGTTTACATTCACATGATCATTCGCTAGATAAATTCGTAAATTAAATACCATCAGCAAGGGATTCTGATCTTTATTACGAGTGCAATAGGAATCAGTTCGGTCTAAACACGTTGCTGGATTTCGGGTGTGACTTGAAATTATGTTAGAACGAACTGGGAATAAAACAGGGCTGACAAATGTTAGTTGCAATTCTAAGTTACTTTTAAAAATAACAAAAACTTTGAAAACCTAAAAATTTTTTACAACATTAACTTTATGTTTTAATTTTAAATTGATTACTAAACTCGGTAAATAAAGAAAATCGATGTTAATACAACATTTTGATAACTCTCTTATAATGTTTAGAGGACAGTCTATGATGTACATATATTTGATCATTGGTATTAGTTTTTGTTTTTAATTAAGGATATTAATATTTCTAGATTTTTAAAGAAGTATTAATTCAAAACAACCCTGTTTATAGGGTCATTGCGCTTTCCTCACAAATAGGTCAGATAGCAGTGACATTTTTTTCTGTACCGTCTGATTATAGAATGTTTCGCGTGGAAATAAGTAATGCGGAAGTTCCATCAAGTTATGTAAAAACTGTTTAGAGGCTCTAAATATTCATCGTTTCCGGAGGCGATATATAAATATGAAATAGTTTGTGTCTCTTTTTTATTTATAATAGGTTAAAACTCGATCTCAATGTTATATTTAATAATGATGACACCGAGGGTGTTGACTAGAATAGATTCTCTAAAGGTCAATTTATGAATACTTTAATATTTATCCATAATAATTGAAGATAAATAGCAATAAAAAAGATCAGCAATTTCTTAAAGAATCGAGGTTATCTTTGAAATTCTTTTTTATACGCTCATAACACAGAGAGAGGTCATACGACGAATCTAAATAGGCTAGGCAGCAGTGGAAGTCTATCGGCTGATAAATTGTATTGACCAAGCACAGTATTCATTCCATATCACCACTTAAGATACGTATATTCACAAACAATGATCGAAGATCTAAAATATTGTACGGTTTTACAGATTTACATTTGAATATTCGTAAATATATTTCAGGTACACATTTTAACCAATTATCCTTCCTTCTGTATACATTTTATGAAGAGGTTTCTTTGGTAGTGGAAGAGAAAGCAAATGCTTTGACTGTTTTCTTACAAATAGCATAAGTACTTTAGGAAACAGGAAGTGCTTTTTCCAAAATGTTTAAGTTTTTATCATAGCTCGCTTTTAAGTTTTAGTACTGCTGCTATTTCACTGCTGGACATAGGCCTCTCCCAAAGATATGAACATCGGTCGGTCCCGCGTTCCCGCAATTCCAGTGGGTTCCCGCGATTCTCACCAGATCGTCGGTCCACCTTGTGGGAGGCCTCCCAACAATACGTCCTCCGGTACGCGGGCGCTACTCGAGAACCTTACTGCTCCATCGGCCGTCGGTCCTTCGAGCAATGTGCTCTGCCCATTGCCATTTAAGTTTAGCAATCTTTTGGGTAAGATAAGAAACTACATTATTTATATTTTATAGGATTTGTTAAATTTTTTTACAGACCTTAACAAGTAGATCAGACCTTACTAATAAAATTGAAAGCTTTAACATTTTTAATCCATTTTTTAAGGCTAACATAACTTCACATCATATTATATTAATCGAAGTTTATCTACAGTTCTAGTGCTACATATCTAATATCAGGTCTACCTATATTTCTTAGATTCACCTATAGAAAGACATCATCATCTTAAAGAAAAGCTTCAAGTCGAGATTTAGTTAGTGTTTATAGTACTTAGGGTTTAACGTGTTACTGTAAAGGGATTGTTTTTTTAAACTGAGGCAGTTTAAAATTTAATTTTTCATCATCATCTTTCACATTTGTCAATTTCCTTTGTTTATATATTTCAATAACCTATCGGTTATGGAATACGGTTTATACTTACAAAGTTTAAATTTTGGTTTAAAAACTATTGATTTTGTGACAATTACAGTTTGGCGTTGTATGAAAATTAAGGGTAGATAAAATTACAGATAATCATGCGTTTAAAATAAGGTATGTAAGTAATATTTTGAACAGTAACAATCACATTAAACACGAACAAACGGAGCGGGCGGAGACCGTGCCAAGTATAACAATGGAGGTGCAGCGGCGCCCGAGGATCCAAAAGGATTTACGATTTCATTTGTTTTGTTTGGATGCGTCAAGCGAAAGGAAAAATGAATGTAGAGAATGCGATGCGAATCAATCAATGAACGTTTAATTGGCCGTTTCAACGTTGAAACAGATTAATGGGATCCGAAGCTGGATGGTTTGGAGTGAATTGGATATCGGTCATGGTTTTCATTACTGATATTATTTACAAGGTTGCTTCACAGCTTTGTTATAATCGTATAGCTAGTTTATGGTATGTCTGCAGTCTGGTAGTAGGTAGTGAATTCACTGTGGTAATTCATGATCATCATCTGCTGATAGACGTGCACTGCTGGAAATAGGTCTATCCCAAAGATGTCTAGACAATTCATTGGTGGGAATTAGATCTTAGCAACGCTGGCTCAGTGCGGGTTGGTGCGCGGTCAGAGCATCGTCTGTTATTCACCAGGGTGTACCGCGTGCAGGTGAGGATGACTTGGGCTTCGTGAAATGTTTGGTGGAACCCTTTACACCCATGTACCTTGTCTTTGATAATTAGACATATCAAATTCGTATATTAGACATGTTAATCATCCTTAGTAAAAGTATCACAGCCGTTGATGCTAGTTTTTTTGTTACTTTGAAGTATCAAGCGCTTTGCCGCTGCTATGGTGACAGATGTCATATTCATCACAGAGTTTGGTTATTATCTGTTGTCCAATCTACGCAGAATGAGTTCACTGACTTGTGAAGTATTCTACTGGTATGATTGGTTTTTTAATTAATTTTATTGATTTTAAATATAGTAGATATATTACATAGTTCATAAACAATCGAAATTTATTATTTCTTTTTCTATCGGTGTACCAAAAGTCGTAGAGGGAACATGAAAAGCAAAACCAATATGAGAAGGTAAGCCTGTAAAGTTGAAGCGAGTGGAACACACGTCTGCTGTTATCGCGGCCTTTATTCATCCGTCGCTGGTACTTAACAAAGTGGGGGACGTGCCAACTGCCAAGCAGCCACTGGCTACGTGCGGAAATGTTGTCTGCAAAATACTTTAATACTTGAACTTGTGCAGCAGCCGTTTATTTGTCTTCAGCTTTTGCATCAGCTCAACACTTGCGCTTTAAATTTACGAGGTGTAACTCCTGTTTTAACTAGTGTAAATGTCTCTTTATTGTACCTTTTAAGTATTGCATATTGTACAAATGTATAACAAACAAATAAAAAAAAATATATATATATAATTTGGATGAAACAAAATTAAAGTTTAATAGGCCTAAAGGTTAAAAAAGGTTTTCATTAGTGGTACTAGTTTTTTTGGTTTAAAATTTAATAAGAAAGTTGTAAAGAGTTGGCTTTTTTACATTTAAGAGATTTTTAAAATATTTGCTAATGTTAACAAGAAAAGTATATAAGGACTGATAATTGTGTAGATGTTGAATGTTGAGATTTCCGATGGTCTATAGATTATTCCTGACAAGTAAAGTTGGTGGTAGATGGAATGCGCAAGAAAATCTGGAGTGCATGCGACGGATTGTAAAGCTTGCCATTAGTACTAAAGTAATGATCACAACATTTCCAAGAGTATACGACGATGATAAAGACGGATGTTGGTGATCTAAAACATTAATTGTCAATCTGTGGTTCGCGTACCCCTGCGTAGGGCCTCATTGGGGTGTATGTGAAAATTATATTGGTTTAGGCGGATATATTGAGAAGTTAAACAGTTAACTTATAAAAATTGATATAGTGTGTTAGATCTACAAAATGAACCCTATAACTATCATCTTACTAAGGTTCTAGAGAACAAAGGAAGATAGAGAATATCTTTCAAAATCTAGTTTGGCAATAGATAGACTTCAGGAGACACGAGACAGTTTTAGGAGTAGGTAAGGATTAGAGGAATACGGAAACGAATAAAGATTGATCTAAAAGTAAACGTATAAATCAGTAGCTTTTTTAGTGATGATGTTTAATATAAACATGAGAACTTTGTGTTAAAATTAAATTCCATAGATTTTATCTATCCCAATGCATCCCCTGTAACATGCAGCAAATAGGTACACATAAGTTAAACAGTACGCCGCGTCCAAGCATTCAAATATCCGGGCAATGTCCGTTGGAAACTTGTCCGGTGGAATCCAACTTAAATTGTTGTGCAATCTAAGATCTTGGCGGTTGTTATGTCCGGAATCTTAGCTGGCCGGGATTGGGCTCTTCGGCGGATATGGGAAATAAGTTTCGGAGTCTGCGGATAAGCTTTAACTTGCGGCTAACGCTCCACTGTAATAAGATGGCCCGGATTATACAGTAGCCTCGTCTAGCGTTTGTAGCACTTTTTGTTTGTTGTATTCTTATAGATTAGATCTTTCCAAGACTACTTCTATCAAAGTTGTAAAAGCCTAAATATCTACCATTCTTGGACGTATAGAATATATACTTGTACCACAAGTTATTATTTAACGAGGAAAAGAAATGAGTAGAGTTAACTTACTCGATGATGTTTGGACAGTCAATAATAATACAGTGTTAGCTATTGTTGTTCGCAAAGACTGAGCCACTCGTTTCCTTTCCTGAATTGGTCTGGAGGTCTTCAGTAAATTTAATTGGTTAAGTTTAGTAAAATAAACTGTTACCTCCGAAAAGCTCTCCGTCCTTTAACGCATTTATCCGATTGTCTTCGCGTGAGACTACAACATGACAAAGGGATCAGAACAACAAGGCTAAAAATCAATTGGATGCTTCAGCAGCGAACAGCCAAGTTTCATAATGGCTATCCAATATGCACATAAATTTGTCGACTACGGCGGAACTTCCACCGCGGCTAGGGGGTCTATTGGGGGGCACTAGCGAAGAAAACGTTTAGGCTAGATATTAATATTCCACTGAGAGAACAAGCAAAAACGATAACAAATTGTTATAGAAGTTTTTAAATTGATTTAACGTGTACTTTTATAAATGTGACGTTTATTGTAAATCCAGCAGAACTGGTCAAGTCTTCTCAATTTGATGTTTTAGAGTACTGTGTGCAAATAGAGGATATCCGGAAAATATCGAGTTTTAACGGACAAATTTTACAGTAATCCAATACTGTATTATGAATACCTTTATAAGCTTCTTCTTAAAGTGCTTCTCCAACTAGTGAAGGTTGGCGATCAGCGTGGTACAGTCCTTTCTGTGTCTGGTTCGGCGGAACAGTTCGGACGGTCTAGATATGCCAGTCCATTCCCTGATATTGCTCAACCATGACTTTATCCTTCTACCCACCTTTCGTTTTCCAGAAACTTTAGCCTTTATAAATTTATGTTGCTTTATATAAGTTTCATCTAAGTAAAATGTTAATATTTGTTACAATACATTCCTTTTACATTCTTGTTACAGTAATTATAATTAAATACGTAACTTAATGAATACTATTTACAGAAGAAAAGAAAAAAATTTATACAACTTTCACTCGCCAACAGGTTTTAAAAGTAATAAATTAGTAAAGGATGTGATGAACTGGTTTCCCACCTAATGCAGCATGTCCTACTGCTGCGGCGCTGATGTTATATAAAGCCTATATTTTTATTACAAAGCAATTATAATAGTAATAAATAAGTAAAGCGTTTATTAAAAATTTATATTTATGGTATATAATAATTATTAATGACATTTGATATTTGAAATAATCGGACATTGTAAATTTGCTACTTTGGGCAAGTTAGGGTGGGTTTAGGTGGAGTTACCATGGTTGTGTTCCGAACGGAAATCCTGTGACTTCTCCAAACGCTGAAGGTGACCACCGAGGGGGTTTTGGTGGGTAAATATCTCCACATAACTCTGACTTCCCCTCAGAAAATAGAGTATCTTTTTGAAGATTTCCTCCCGAAACTAAAAAAAGGTAGGGTAGATTAGGGTAGTAGCACTATTGCAA
This sequence comes from Ornithoptera alexandrae, assembly GCA_029030555.1. Classification (NCBI taxonomy): domain Eukaryota; kingdom Metazoa; phylum Arthropoda; class Insecta; order Lepidoptera; family Papilionidae; genus Ornithoptera; species Ornithoptera alexandrae. The sequence goes on along the minus strand of JARDVY010000037.1, from coordinate 1,963,489 downwards.
AATTAAATTTTGATTTTAGGCAAAATCGCAAAATGGCGACAGGAAATCGACGATCGGATGCAGGCGTGCCATCCATTGTCTTCCGGAAGCGAGGGCGCGGGGCGGGCGGCGGTGTGACCGGAAATGGCACGCGTGGTCCGGTGCACTCAGGTGATATGCAGTCAGGTAACTAGTTATCATTTCACCGTACTCCGCATTCCGGTTAGTGCAGTTTCAGTTATTTAATATTTGTATCAAAATTATTTTATAAACGATAAACTAGTTTTCAATGACAAATTTTTTTTTTATTACTTTTTTTTATTTATTTTTGTATAGTTAAGTTATTATCTTAGTAAGCTTTCTAAAGGAAAACAACATGGAATACTTTTATATAGTGGTTACGCCATTATTCAACGAAGCGATGAAACGAGCGGGACCTTCACTTGATATTAAGTGATACGCCTGTCTATAACAACGTGGTGGTAGTTAGGATGTTATACAAAGCACCATATCGCGCTCATCGCCTTGACACAAGATGTTGAGTCTCGTGTGTCAATGTCATCAGCTACAGCGTCCTTCAAACTGGAACACATTAATGTTTGCACACTACAGTTTGGCGGCAGTAATAGACGCTGCTGTGGTATTAATCATTAATTATTTTTTTTTCTGATTATTTACTAATTAGTGTGTATTTTTCGCGCTTTATTACCGCACGGCGTACGAACTTGTTGCAATTAGAGCGAAGGCTGTGCTCGTATAAATCGGACCATAAAATACTTGCTTCATCAAGTTAATGGCGCGGCCGTGAGCTGGTGTGATCCTTATCCTGGAGTACGTTTTTATGGTGCACATGTTTGCTTAATGGTTTGAATGTTTCATTGTTTCCCCGTCCGAATTGGCAACTTGACGATGACTTCATTACTTACTTTCGAATGTTTAATCAACAGAGAGAATAACTTATCGTACAATACTAGTAACTTTATCAAACTTGTTAAGTTCGTTCATCTTAAGTTTTCGCGAAAAGTTATGTCGTCGGCTAAGAAGAGATTTTACAAAATTCTTTCTCCAAAGGGATGTGGCAGGGGTGTTACGACCAGCAAAGGGGGCGGTGAATTAAATAATATTTTAATGATCGATACTAATAAGTTTCTGTTGCTGGTGATCTACCAGTTAGGTAAATCTATTGCAACCGACGTACAATAATCCGGTTTGAAGGGCGCAGTAGCTAGTTAAATTAAGGTAATGAAACTTAACATGTTATATCTCATGACTACGAGCTCAACATAGTGCAGTGTTATTGCTGGTTATCGTTACAATCAGGTGAACGATTGGCTCATCTCTTCACGGCTTTGAAAAAAAAAATTATTTTTTTTTTGTTCAACGAACCGATGAGATGAGACGACGATCACCTGATGTTAAGTGATACGCCTTCTTATAATAAAGTAGCGTTAGTTAGGATGATATATACAACACTATATTGTGCTTGCCTTGAGACAAAATCTTATATCTCCTTGTAATTTCAAGCTGCAACACAGTAATGCTTGCATACTTATCTTCGTCGACCTACCCAGACGGTTTCCGGCAAAAGAGACCAAGCATCAGTATTATTAAAAAAAAAACCAGTATCTATACACGTAATATTTACATTAGGGAAATAGTTGAATGTTCTAGATGGGACAAATCACTGGATCTCCGCAAACAGCAGCTCGAGCTCGCGGCGGCCCGTTTAGAAGGAAGCCGGGCGTGCGGTGCGCCATTATCTGCAGGCGAGGGTTAATGGTGCAGCATTCGTGCCCCGGAAGTGTTTTAAGTGGCAGGAAAAACTACCGCCCCTGCAGCGTACGAACTGTTAGATGCCGTCGCAACGGCTATTACACGCCGTTAGCGAGAGAGGATAATAATCTTTTTGCTGCTAGAGCTGCAGGACCCTCGCTTTGAGACACAATGAGACGCGAATAAGGATATTTACACAGCATCGCGTTGCAGATTAGATGCTTCTTCTCGTTTCTCTACTAAACGCACTAGTCACTTTTGAAGTTTTCGTATTTTAATCTTAAAACTTTCAAAATATATTCTACTTCTGATAAGAAAGTTAAAGTTATGTCTGATTTCTATTTTTTTTATTCTACCGAGCTACGAGACGAGCAGGACGTTCACTTGATGTTAAGTGATACAGCCAATAACAACGTGGCGCTAGTTAGGACGATATACACTGTACCATAACGTGCTCCTCGCCGTGAGACATATATTGTTAAATCTCATTAGCTCACTAGCTGCAACGCCCTGCAAATCGGAACACGGTAATGTTTGCGAAACAATTTTTAGCGGCGGAAACAGGCGGTTTTTTTATCTAGACGGTTTCAGCCAACAGAGACTTATCACCAGTAACACTACGATTAAGTTTTAGGAAGGTCCTTGACCCTATTTAGGATCAAGCTTTACGCCGGCTTGCAGAAGGAATACCTATAGGCATTAAACTATTCTCTTATTACTTTTTTAAGTTATGCTACAGATTAAAAAAACATTATAACTTAATACATTATGTAATAAAGATTTTGATAACTTCTCTGTAGTGTATTTCATGACTGAAGGTCGTGCTTGTCCTGATGTGCTCTTAATGACGAGTCAACCAGCTGCCTCCACACCGCTCTGTTTTCGGCACGTCTCAGGCCATTCGGAATGTTGGTGCCTAAATTTGCCTGTTTCCGGTCGAGTATCGTAGGCCATCAACCCCGTGATCTCTTGCCCTCGATCTTTCCTACTACAACCAGCTTATCCAGATTATCTGGTTGTCTCCGGGTATATTTTAATTATAGATACTGTTTATTTGTTGCATTCAAGCAAAGTTAAAGGGTACGAGTAACATCATAAGAGATACTTAGATTTTTCTTATCTCCTCCGTTGCGATGATTTAGTAGCGACTATAAAAAAAAATAACAGCGAGACATGTACAAGAATAGCCCAATAAATGCACCGGAAGTGAACCCGCGACGCCACCCGCGTGGAATCGCGATAGACCGCGTCGGCACCGGATTTAATGGCCTCATAATTTCCAAGCGAAACCGAGTGTGAGAGATAACTTACGGCACTCTAATAGTATTGTTGAGTTTCGTCTTGAAATATTACCTGTAACAAAGATTCTTTTATTAGTACACATATATCATTAATTACTTAATTTTTTTTTAATTCTAGCGACTGGTCGATATAATTGTTACCATGGTGGTAACAGTGTAACGCAGGTAAGAATTGTTGTTTAATCGGAGACCGTCAAGGTGGCAGATCTTATTTCTTCTGCTAAACATTACTGTGTTCCGGTTTGAAGGGCGTGATAGCGAGTGAAATTACTGGGGTAATGAGAGTTAATATATGCCTCAAGACGAAGCACAATATAGTGCAAATCATCGTGAGGTGTGAGGGTTCCCGCACAATAACTCACGGAACCCAAGCCAACCTTACCTGCTAATCAACAAACGAAGTTCTGGCTCCCACCAACGTGCACTGAGCCTGCGTTGTGGGATATGGCCTAAGTCCCTGTATATGAATCTCTACAAACTACTGGTTGCGAGAAGTCGCTGGATGCTGTCAGCGAGGAACCGATCTATGTGGAAATATTTGGAGGAGGCCTATGTTCCGTGGACGTCTATGGGCTGATGATGATGATATATCAAGCTAACTAGCGTCACATTGTTATATCCGTTACAATCAGGTGAACAATTGGCTCATTTCTACGAGTATTTGAATAAAAAAAAATTAAGAGAGGACATATAATCACAATCAATATGTCTAGAAAAATCTGTATCTATTATATTGAACCTTACGTACCCGCACTCTTAACAAGCATTAAGAAAGCAACAGAGAAGGGAAAAACCGGAAGCGAAGACGCAAACACCGGAGGCTAAGGGAGCAGATATCTAATTCCCATAGTATTCGTCGCATGTGAAACTTCTTAGATAGGAACTCTTTACGGCTCTTTTTGTTCCCACGGCGACGTTTTTTGCGACGTTTCGTCAAGTTTCCTCCCCCGCACATAGGGTTTTATCGCGTCGCCCCCGGCGCGGGCGGGCTCGCGCATCCCCGTCTGTGCTTATTAAATTCATGTTTACAGATAAATAAGATGGATTTTATAGATCTTCCTCATCTGCTGTCATATTGAAAACTTGTTACTGTAGAGAACAGTTAGTAAAGAATTAAAACATCTCAAGAGGTTAACGAATGCTACAGCGTTGACACCTTTATTATTTAAGGAAACCATCATCATCATCAGCCGATCGGCGTCCATTGCTGGATATAAGCCTTCTCCAAAGAACACCACATTTGTAGGGGCTCATAAGGGGGAATTTATGCCATCTCCTACCGCGCTGGCCCAATGAAGATTGGTGGGAGCCAGAGCCGTGTTTGTTCATTAGTAAAGTTCACCACGAGCAGGTAAGGTTGGTTAGGATCGTGTGAGTTGTTGTGCGGGACCCCTTACACCCACCTACTTACAAGAAAAAGGATACTATTTCTAATCAAATGATTTTTTTTTATTTAATAAAACGAGACTAGCCTGATGGTAAGTAATACACCCGACCATAACAATGCAGCGCAAATTGGAATGTTATACACAGCACCACATTGCACTCATCGCCCTGAGACATAAAATCTTAAGTCTCGTTACCCCAGTAATTTTACATACATTGCCTTTCAAACCGGTACACAGTAATATTTACATATTACTGTTTGAAGGCAGAAATAGGCGCTACGGTGGTACCTATCTAGATAGTCTCACTGTGAGAACTACCACCAGTAATCGAATAAGAATTAGTTTACTTATTTAAACTTTACTTTACTTATGTTGTATTTTAGCTTTAGTTAGTTATTATTGCCTTCGGGTTAGCGCTTGATCTAGTATTCAAAGCTTCTGTTCATAGGTCACATCAGCCTAATTCATTAAGACCATTTTTAAATATATATTACAAAAAGTGATTGTGGAATAATTACCAACTCGCACATCATCAGCACAATAAGTTCATGAGTAGATATTAATATAATATATATATATATATATATATATAATCACATAAGTATATAGAAGATATATCTAAGAAGAGTCAGAGATCAGTATGAACTCCCGTCTCCTACATTTAAAATATGCTAATACTTGTAAAGACATTAAATTATATAAACTACATTTTTAAACTTTCTGTATATAAAATAATAAATATAAAGAACCTTTTTTTATATGTATAGTCTCTCCGTAAGGACATTAAATTAAATTAGTAAGGAAAATTCACTTCCTTTGTAATCGAGACTCTCCTTTCCAATCCTTTCAAATAACGTAGAGGGAAACGTTTAAGCGTCAAATTGTGAGGATGCGGCGCTGGAGGATTTTGGAGGACTGTCAATTGGAGGATCACATAAAAGCTGATGTAATTGGGCACGGAGGCGGCTAAGCAATTCCTTGAAGCTCAAAATGAAGCAGCGCTGATATTAGATACTGTTAAGGTAGTGTAGATGTATTATAATAATATCGGTGAACTCGGATACAGTAATTCAGCTAAGATACAATCCTTTTAAAATAGCAACAATTTTTTTTTTATACGAAAAGCAACGAGACAAGCGAGACGTTCACTTGATGGTAAGATATACGCCTGCTCATAACACTGTGGCGCTAGTTTTGATGATATACACTGCAACACGTGCGCGTCGCCTAGAGACTTATGATGTTTAGTCTCGTTACCACAGTAATTCCACTGCGGCGCATTTCAAACCGGAACAAAATAATGTTTGCACACTACTGTTTTGGGGGCAGAAATAGACACTGCGTTGATACCTAGACCGTCTGCAGCAACATAGACATACCACCAGTAAATACATTCATTATAGATGATGAAATCTGAATGTCCGCAGCTCCTGTTGAAGGTAATCTAGAAGACGGTGTCCGATATGCTGCTATCACCAGCTAAATACCTCGAGTTGGATTAGACACATGAACTAGATGTGCGGATAAAAAACTTAATTTGATTTGTTCCATTCCACATACAAGAGAACAACATAGGTGATTGCGGAACAGCGTCTGTTCAAACAACTTTCGACTGTATTCCCTTTCACTTAAAGGCGAAAATCGCATACATTAGTTTAACTGGATTTCAAAGCTTCAAGTTACCGATTGTACGTACATTTTAATTCTGCTTCCAACTGAATAGGGTTAATTTTATGACTGCGGACGGGGAATGTGCGACCAATTGAAATTTAGCCCCGTATTCACTTGGAACCCCTGCATTTTTTTTTTTTAATTCTAAACATTTTACATCGAGATCATTCTAGATCCTTCTATAGCTGTAGATTTCGCTTTAAACACTTGCTGTATTTCTCATTGTATTTGTATGTTTATATGAATAATTACTGGGGTCACGTGACAACATCTTAGGTCTCAAGAAGACGAGCGTAACGTGGTGTAGTGTATATCGTCTTATCTAGCACTGCGTATTACTGCAGAGTCTATTGCAGACTGCAAACAGTAGTGTGCGAACATTACCGTATTCCGGTTCGGAGGGCGCTGTAGGTAATGTAATTACTGTGGTAACAAGACTCAACGTCTTACGTCTCAGGCGACGAGCGCAATGTAGTGCTGTATATAACATCACAACTAGCGCCATATTGTTATGGGCTGGCGTATCACTTACTATCAAGTGAATGTCCCGCTCGTCTGGTCGGTTGAAAAAAAAAACTAATTACAAATACAGGTTTATATATATATATACAAAATCATATAATTTAATAGTATTATTGTAAGATATTAAAATAAACTTTAATTAATAAAAGATTTCAAGAAGGTAAGGTTACGAAAGAGAAAAATGATCATGGAACCTCATTCATTTATCATCAGCAGATAAACCTACTGGACATATGCCTTCCCTGAAGATCTCAACATTAACCGGTTCTACGCTGTCCGCCTACCTCCAGGCACCAGAGGTCATTATTTGTAAGGATTCATATGGGAGATTTCGCCATTTCCCCTAACAGTGATTTTTTTTATTCAATAAAGCGACGAGACGAGAAGGGTGTTCACTTGATAGTAAGTGATACGCCAGCTCATAACAATGTGGCGCTAGTTGTGATGTTATATACAGCACTACATAGCGCTCGTCGACCTAGACCTAAGATGTTGAGTCTTGTTACCCTAGTAATTACACTAGCTACAGCGCCCTCCAAACCGGAATACAGTGATTTTTACACACTACTGTTTGACGCTAGAAATAGGCGATGCGGTGGTAACCTACCTAGATGGTCTCCGGCAACATAGACCTGTACTCTGAAAATACTCCTAATAAATAAATCATCATCATCAGCCAATAGGCGTCCACTGTTGGACATATGCCTCCCCAAAAGATTCTCCATATGAATGGGGGGATGTGAGTCATTTCTCCCATCGCAGTCCCAATGAGAATTGGTGTGATAAATAAATAAAAGTTTATTACACCCGCATGAGGCTGTTCGTTGGTATCTAAAACTACGTAAGGGCGGAGAGGCATGTGGGCATGCTACCCTAATCCCACCTAAGATAAGTGACGGGGTCTTAAAAGGAGCCTCTTAAGGCTCTTCTGTATATATAATACTCCTGCCGGTTTATCAGGGATGGGTTTAAGTACATCGTCTAATTCACGGTGCGCCGGACACGGGAGGGGCGTGTTGAGATCATTTTTTCTTTTCGAAGGGAAATGGACCAAGTGCATAAAGTAATTCCAAAAGCGAGGTACATTAGTTCGTTGAACTGTACACGCGCTTCTGATCCGTCGGCGCTGGGGTTAGAGAGTAGTTTCCCGTGAGACGGTGAAGGCAGTTCGTGTGAAGATAATGAAGATGTAACAAAAACTCAAACGTCTGTCGACGAAACGAACGGCCGGGGGCGGACAGTGTGCACGATTGGCGGCGAAATAAAACCCAGAGACGTGGATCTGTAAATGCCAGAGAGAAGAGGAGCCCAGGAGTTGAAAACGTTTCAGAATGAAGAACAATGGAAGTACAGTTAGAACTGTACCTTATAGAGTCTAAATATTTTTTTTTAAAGCAATAGCACAGCATTAATTTTTTTTAATTAAGCGACGATTTTTGGGGGAGGTCTATGTCCAGCAGTGGTCGCTTATCGACTGATGATGTTGATGAGGCGACGAGAACGGGTTCTTCACCTGATGGTAAGCGCTAGATAGGATGTTATACAAAGTACCACATTACGCTCGTCACCTTGAGACATAAGATGTTAAGTTTCGTTTCGTCAGTAATTTCATTAGCTACAAAGCCCTTCAATCCAGAATACAGTTATTTTTGCACAGTACTGTTTCTCCCCAGAGACAGGCGATGTGGTGGTATCTCACTAGATGGTCTTTGGCAACAGAGACTTTCTTATTCTTCTTCGTTGGTATCATTCTTGACAGAGTTAAGCTAAAGCAGAAGGCAGTAAATCTACTATAGTGAATATATTTATATTATTTTTATTCACCCCTATAAATTGGATTTACCCTAAACTTGTATTTCCTTTTTTATTTCTTTCTATATTGATTCTAGTTTCCCAAAAATAGAAGCTTTTTAAATTTATAACACTCTTCTTTTAGTCGGAGGTTGAAAAGAACCTTCATCATTATTATAATGATTTTACAATTTAATTTAAAATTTCCTACGTAATTATATTAAAATATTAACCCTAATAATTTACCGTACAGAAATTAAGCAGACATTGAACCCTGAAACTTTACATATATTAGCATATATAATGTACGTAGTCGCAAATAATGAGCTTATGCCAAGGATACACATGTCTGTGTAGTAGACGTTAAGATGCTGGAAGAGGCTGCGGTCAGGATGCGCCCTTTCTTGAAAGCTCTTCAACTCGACCAATTAACAAAGACACCCTCCACCAGACTAACCTCTTAAAACAGTATCAAAAACAACGTCTCAAAAACATAGAGCGGGCTCTACATTAGCTGGTTGTATTGGTAGACATGACCACTTGAGTCGGCCTTATTTGATACTCAAGATAATCCAATTAAATCAGAACCCCACGTCAGTACGATTTATTTCTTTCTTGAGGCTTTTGTGTTTTGGTTATTTTGACTTATTTGCCAAATTAAGAAGATCTTTACATAAAAGTAATGTTAAAGATATAAAGGTTTCTTAATGTTGGTCGGTTGTAATAGATTACTGTCAATAAATAAGCTGAACTGAGCTTTACGTTTTGGCAATGGTGTAGATTTATTTAAGCTCATTACGGTTGAGCTTTTGGTTGGATAATTGAATCTGAGTAATGTTATGTGTAACACAGTGATGTTTGCAAGTTCCACGAGTGGCAGTGACTTTTGAAACTGCACGCTGAAACCCATTGAAACAGGACATGGCGTTAACTGGGTTAAAACTATGTGCGAAGTTGTAATTGAAACGGACGCCGAACTTCCTCCGCATTTCCGAGTGAATTATACGGATTTTATATATTACCCTAATAAGTTTTATCTACTGTAATTAACCTTTTATTTCATGGTTTGTTATATACGTACTATCTAGTGGGCTCGCGCGATTCTCACCAGATCATCGGTCCACTTTGTGGGAGGCATCCCAACACTGTAATTTTACTGGTGGTAGGTCTCTGTCGTCGGAGACCGTCTGTGTAGGTTACACCACAGCGCCTATTGCAGCCGACAAACAGTTCTATGCAAACATTACTGTATGCCAGTTGAAGGACGCTGTAGCTAGAGTAATTACAGGGGTAAGGAGGCTCAACCCCGTACGTCTCAGGCGATAAGTACAATGTGGTGTCTTATGTATCATTCTAGCTTGTCGTAGCTATTTGATACATGGAACGATTATGTGATAGGTATGTACGGTTAGCGGTGGTAGGTCTCCATGTCAATTCAACCCTTTAGTCTCGGGCTAGTAAGAATAGAACTAAGGTGAGCCCTGCCTGTTGTAGAAGGCGACTAAAAGGGTCTAAAAGCTTCGCGGGCCTTGAGGGTGGGATCCCTTGTCGCTCAACAAGTGAATCTGCATGGGAGAACATATGGCTCAGTGATTGTACCTAGGAGGCTAGGTTCCTCCGATAGACTTCCTCGGCTGAACATAGGTCTCTCCCAAAGATCCCCACGTTTGTAGGAGTTCATGTGGGTAGATTTTGGATCATTTTCCACGACGCTGGCCCAATGCGGGTTGATGGTAGCCAAAGCTTCATTTGTTGATTACCAGAATGCACCACGAGCAGGTGAGGTTCGCTTTGGTCCCATGCGTTATTGTGGGGGCCCTCTTACACCCCAAAACAACCCTTACAAAGCATATACTATTTTAACCAGCTCCACATATTAAGTGAGAAGGCTTATTGCACATCAGGGTAAATTTCTGCCACTCTCATGCTTTCGTTTGAAGACTGTTCATTTTGCTTCAGGATATTAGCTTTTAATACATTTTACTTACTTGTTGGATACTTAAGTTACTCAGTTTGTGATGCTTAAGATGGAGAGCATAAGCAAATGAAGTAAAATATAGTTATCCAAAGTTAAAACTTAACTGTGAGTAGCAATTAGCAAGGTGCACCGCGTAAACACTTAATTAGTACTTAGTTCAGTCTGTTCGTACGGGGCGGGGGTAGGGGGTTAAGTTCGTCTAAGTATTTGCATATCTACATTAGTGTTTCCGCAATAGGTAACCGGAAACCGGCAACGCGTTTGCAAATTTTCAAGCTAAATCTTACTGCACGTCGCATAATTTATCCCTTGTTAGTTTATTAGATGTTTTATGTAACTAATGGCATTTGTGTGGAAGTCATGTCACATTTGTCTCCGAAATACGTTCATCTGATGGTGACTTACACATCACACCAATTCGGTGCTGGTTAGGACGATATGCCCTCCTTTTTTGTTATCTGAGAAGGGGAGAGGAAATCTTCTAAAAGTACCTGGCCTATGGAGGTCAGCTTAAAGCATGTCTCAGGGAACGTTGTAGCACTCCTCTCTCCTTTTCCTCCTCTCTTAATACCTTTGCTTTGGTAGGACAAAAAGTAGACCACCGCGTAATTGTAGTTCATCCCGGGCTCGCTTAGTGGAGAATAAGGGTGTCCTCCTTCAAAGATCATGAAACCGAAAACCCTTTTAGTCGTCTTCTACGATAAGCTGGGCTTACGTTAGTCCTATTCTTAATAGACGGAGACTACAGAGCAAAAACGCTGAGGTGTCCGTTGCCACCGCCTCAACATATTCGTCTCGGAGCAACGTCGGCCCTCTTCCAATTTCGCTCGGCGGTCGCTTTCTGAACCATAGCGGTTTCACAAAAGGAGACCAGCGCAACACATGCACCTTTTTTCGTCAGTGCAGCCGCTACCAAATGCAAATATTGCCCAACCCTATCTTATTCGAAGTACTGCCTAACAAATACTACGCTTTCCTAGGAATCGGGAACGGAACCCCTGTGTTTACTCCGCAAGCGGTTGACCAAGAAGGTTAATAATGGAAAAAAGATTGACATTATTTCAACCAGACAGTACTGGCCGGTAAAGCAATAGGCGCCGTATACGCACATCGACAAAAAAGAAACAATAAAATTCCCGAAGCGGCGCACTCGTATCACACACGCGTTATAAATCAGGGCCGGCGCGAATTAATTCATTTCCACGGCGGCGGCGGCGAGCGGCGGACGCGACGTGACCACCACGCTCCCTACTCCAACCCCCACACCTGCACCGTTCGCCCCCGCCGCTCCATGAATATATTGCGCGGCCGGTACACCCGCTACGTGTTAGGGCAGAGATTGCTGAAAAAAGAGGAAGTGGCTCGCGCTCGGATGTAATGAATTAGCGCAGCCGTTCAATTTAAACAGATCGACTTAATTAAGCAAGCTTCGGTCTTGTCTTTTTACTTGTACACTAGAGATCAGTTTATTTTTTTAAATAACAAAAGTGTTACGGGTTGAGTTTCACTCAATGTTATATATAGGTGAGTGGACAAGTTTACTCAGAATACTCTGGCTCCACTATGGCCATGTTACTGTGGCAGATCTGTAACGTGAGGGTAGTTAAGCCGTTAATCAACAAGGTGTCGTCGGATAGTATCAGCGATATTCATTGTAAGCAAGATATTAGTTTCTGTACTACGGAGGCAATAAGATTGTTATTAAAAAAATATGTAGTACGTAATTAAATACAGCATTAATGAGAAGTATCTATTACTAACTATTTATATATATTCCTCTAACTTACCATTCGTCGATGCGTTAAACTTAAAGTAAAACTTGGTCAAGTACAATTATTTAATATATAAGGTAAAAGGTGTAAAAGATCTGGAGGGGCTAAAGTATAGCTCGTAATCTATCTATCTATGTATGGAATATCCCATCCCAAAACAATCTTTATGGAGTTATTAATTTTTGAAATATTTTACAAAAAATTTCCTATTTTCTAGGAAAACATTCGATGATTTTGTTTCTTATTTATTTCTACACAAATTTTAATGTAATTATTATTATTTTGTTAAATTAAATTAATAATCACCACTTAGAGGATAAAACTTTTAAATTAGGTAAGTAAAAAGTGGTGACAGTAATAAATAAGGCGTCATACTTATTTTTATTTAATCTTATAATAATATTTTATTTATAAAAACCACGTGTAAGACACATAAATAAGTACCTGAATTCAATACTTATCCGACAAGGTGTAAGAAAGTGCATAAAGTTTCTAAAATCTAGAAAAAAAAACTGCTATATTGCACAAACTGTCTGATGTGAGGAAAAATATACTGTGAGGAAAAGTCTACTGTGAGGAAAAGTCTACTGTGAGGAAAAGTCTACTGTGAGGAAAGGCTACTGTGAGGAAAAGTCTACTGTGAGGAATAGTCTACTGTGAGGAAAAGTGTACTGTGAGGAAAAGTGTACTGTGAGGAAAAGTCTACTGTGAGGAAAAGGCTGCTGTGAGGAAAAGTCTACTGTGAGGAATAGTCTACTGTGAGGAAAAGTGTACTGTGAGGAAAAGTCTACTGTGAGGAAAGGCTACTGTGAGGAAAAGTCTACTGTGAGGAATAGTCTACTGTGAGGAAAAGTGTACTGTGAGGAAAAGTGTACTGTGAGGAAAAGTCTACTGTGAGGAAAAGGCTGCTGTGAGGAAAAGTCTACTGTGAGGAATAGTCTACTGTGAGGAAAAGTCTACTGTGAGAAAAGTTTACTGCGAGGGAAACTCTACTGCAAGGAAAAATTTACTGCGAGAAAAAGTGCACTACGAAGAGAAGTCTTGGCGACGGAAGTGCGCCCTCGAGCGGGGCGAGCGTCTGTCGTCGGACGAGGAGGAGAGGTGGCGCCGAGAGGGGCGCCTGGACGTGCGTCGGTGATGGGAGCAGCGACTCCGAGATCCGACGCACGGCCGCCTCACCGTGGAGACCGTCCGACCGGTCCTCGAGGATTAGCTGGATAGGGACTGCGGAGTCCTCAATTTCCGCCTGGTGCAGATACTCACGGGGCACGGTTGCTTCGGGAGCTATCTGCACCAGCGTCATTATAGCGGTAGGACGGACGAGGCGTGCGACGAGTGTGGACACCCGGTGGACACATCGTCGTACACCTTGGCCGATTGCCCGCAATTCGGGGGGCATAGGGCCGCTCTTGTAGCGGCGATAGGGACTGACCTCTCGCTACCGGCTGTGGTCCGGACCATGGTCGGAAGCGAGGCGTCATGGGATGCGGTATCCCGTTTCTGCGATATCGTCATGTCGCAGAAGCGAGAGACCGAGCGTCTTAGTGAGCGGGCGCCGAGGAGGCAGGAGGCGGTCGTAGTGCGCGGACAGCTCGTCGCCAACGGGCGGAGCCGAGCGCACGATCGCCACTTGCCTCCTTAGGCAGAGGAACCTGGCGCCGCGACCGACAAGGGCCGTCGGTCCGGCGCCCCCCTTGGAAAGGGTTCCTAGGGTGTATCTGGCGACGCGTCTCGTATTCCGACGCGTCGCCGCGTAGTGTAGGGATTTTGTCAGTTGGGAGGGATGCTTCACATCCCTCCCCGAGGCGGGCCCGTTCGATCCGAGCACCGAACGGGGGTTGCGGAAGAACTGTTTCGTGTTATCCCGCGACCCTCGTGCATTTATTTGCGGAAGTGATAGAATATCGTGTGAAGCTTTTTAGTCGGTTGGAGTCCGACATTACCCCGCTACCGGCCCAGTATTGGTACGGGGTATGCGTTCCGTTAGCATTTTGTTACACAGGTTAATAAAAAAAAAAAGAGAAGTCTGCTGTGAGGAAAAGTTTACTGCGAGGAAAAGTCTACTGCGAGGAAAGTCTACTGCGAGGAAAAGTTTTACTGTGAGTAAAAGTCTACTGTGAGGAAAGGTCTACTACGAGGAAAAAATTATTGCGAGGATAAGTTTACTGAGAAGAAAAGTTTACTGCGAAGTAAAGATTACTGTGAGTAAAAGTTTACCGCGAGGAAAAGTCTGTGAGGAAAAATCTACTGCGAGCAAAAGTCAACTGCAAGGAAAAGTCTACTCCGAGAAAAAGATTACTCCGAGAAAAAGATTACTGCGAGGAAAAGTTTACTGCGAGGAAAAGTCTACTGCGGGGAAAGTTTACTGCGAGGAAAAGTCTACTGCGAGGAAAAGTCTATTGTAAACTGTACTGTTGTAAAACTTTTTATAAAACATAATATAAAACTTAGTGTGAATCGTCAATAAATTTTTTTATTCAATTTCGTGATGAGATAAAGGTGTCATTTACCGGATGGTAAGTAATGTACAGTACTATTCAGAATTGAGAAGACAACGATGATATACGTCCGCCCACGAAACTAGTTAACTATTAACTGTCGTACTAACTCATTACCTAAAAAGTATTTTTTTTTTTCTAAATTTTGGAAACTTTGTCCTTTTTTACACTATGTCGGATAGGTACTGAAGTCAGGTACTTATTTATGTGCTTTATACGTATTCTTTATAAATAAAATTTTATTTTAAGATTAAATAAAAATGTAAGTATGACGCCTTATTTTTTACTGTCACCACTTCCAAAGTACCTAATTTAAAAGTTTTAGCCTCTAAGTGATGATTATTTATTTCATTTAATATAACAATGATTAAACAATAATTATTACATTAAAATTCGTTTAGAAATAAAGTCATCGAAATTTTTCCTAGTAAATTGGGAATTTTTTGTAAAATATTTAAAAAATTAAAATTATAACTCCACAACCTTTGTTTTTGTATGGGGTATTCCATATATAGATAAATAGGATACGGGCTATACTTTAGCACCTCCAGATCATTTACACCTTTTGCCTTACACCCTGTATAATAATAGAAGACATCGTATAAAATAAGCTGTCTCTAGCCTATAAAAACAATTGATCTCGTATCTTTTAAGTTCGTACCTTCTCTCCAGTTTACGTCAGCTTATTCTCAAAGTAAAAGTAATAAGAAAGCAAGTTATATGTAAAGTAGGACGAGTTATCGATATTAAAGTGACAAGAATCGATTTACGCAGTAAGGTAATGTCAAGGGGAATTGGGTCAATAACTTGTTTAGACGCGGCCGACGTTCATCCGTCTTGGAATGGCCAGATTTACGACGACACCGACTTTATGGGGTCCCCCCTTAAACGGGAACAATAAAAAGTTACCCCATAAACGGCAGAGCGGGACGCCGTTACTTGGTTACACCGTTTATAACAAAGAGAAAGGAGGTCCTTTTATATAACCGGTGGTATATAAAGGCATTGTCAATTTCAAATAGAATTGATGTTAAATTTCTGAACATCTTAAACTTAAAACACTTATTAATTTAAAAGTGAAAATAGATAAGAAATCATTTATCCAAGACACCAGGAAACTACAAGAAAAATTTGATCAGATCAAGTCCCGTCGTAAAATGTACACTGAAGATTCATGAGTTAAATTTACGATAATCATCTTTTCTTTTAAGCTGTGATAAGAATCCTTATTTATATAATTAACTTTATATAATTTAATGATAACTTAGAAATACATGTTTCTCAATATCATATCGACCTTATTTCCCAAAAGAAATGAATAGTTTAACGGGGCCAAAGTAACGAACAACCCAGGTGAAAGCGGCAAGGCCTCGCCGAGGTAATTTCCTTGAGTTGATGCATCCAAGGTCTGCAGCCACATTTTCTAGTTCTAAATCGGAATACCTCATTCGCGTTCTAATATATAAAAAGTTAAATAAGATTTTGAGAATTAATTGATTAATTAGCCTTCCTACATATTTGTTTCTCTTTAACATTCTACGAAAGGCGGGGAGGAGGAAAAAAACATGGTTGAGGAATATCAGGGAATGGAGTGGCATATTTGGCACCCGAATTGTTCCGCCGAACCAGAGACAGAAAGGACTGTACCACTTTGATAGCCAACCTTCACTAATTGGAGAGGCACTTTAACTAGAAGAAGTACATTCTATAGAAATATTTACCTTTATCATCCTCATCATGATAGACGCTGCTAAACATAGGGCTTCCCCAAAGATCTCTAAATCGATCGGTCCCGCGTTGCCGGCATCTAGTGGCTTCCCGTAACTCTCACCAGATCATCGGTCTACTTTGTGAGGGACATCCCAACATTTCGTCTACCGGTTGGCGGGAGACCTATGTCCAGCATTGGATGGCATTGGTTGATAATGATAATGATACAGACCAGTTGAAAAATTTCTCACTGAGCTTCTGCTCTTATCATATTGTAAGAGTCTACTTTTTATTAGACTACTTCCCTCTTGGGAATAAACTTTAGAAAATGGAAAGCAGCATTCCCTATGAACTTAGCCAATATGCTAGCACGTCAAGGGTGACAAATATCTCCAAAATTTGGAAGACATATGGACTGGACATGGTGTAAAACGATGATGCGGACTAAGACTCCGTAATGATATTTATGAAAAGAAGATTCTTAATGCTGCTAGGTGGACTGACTAGATAAAAGCAGCACTAAATGGTTCGTCATCTATTGCATGAATGCAAGAGGAAGACGGCCATCAGAGAAGACTGGTGGTGCTGTGAAGTCTGCCACCAACATCTGAAGTGATGATCCCGACCACTCTTCTAGGTGTGATATCGACGAAGAAGAAGATTGTTCTTACCAATTGGATGTTGAGAAATTAATAAAGAAAACGAAAGTCTCAGTTCGTATAGTTTTTGTTCAGATTTTGTCAACGTAACTTTTTTTTTATTTATAGAAGCGTCGAGAAGAACGGGATGTTAATCTGATGGTAAGTGATACGCTCGCCCCATAACAATGTAGAACTAATTAGAATGGTAGCACCACATTGCGCTGGTCGCCCTGGGACTTAGGACTAAAGGGTAAAGTCTTGTTACCTCAGTAATTTCACTAACTACAACTCCCTTTAATCCGGAACACAGTACTGTTTGACGACAGAAATTGGAGCCGCGGTGATACCTAGACGGTCTCCGGCAACAGAGACCTACCACCAGTAAAAGTACTAATATGAGATCCACATTAAAATAAATCTAGACAGACAAGAATGTAATATTCGAGTGGGAGCATGTTTCAGTACTTTACGTGGCCGTCATGATGCAGGTAATATACGATTTTCAAATTGAGAAGCGATCCCGACAGGATTCACATTGAATACCTCGGCTGCAGGAAATGGCGATGTCTGCGGGACGAGACGTATACCGACACCACAGCAAACATGGTGAATGCGAGATGAACTTTGGATATTTTATCAACTGTATCCAATAACGTAACGGTATTTTATATGTGGTATACTTATGCCTGTGTCCAGCAGTGGACATCCATCGGTCGAAGTGATGATGATGATTTTATAATAAATTAACAATACCAGTCGTCTAACCTAAATGAAAAAAAAATTGTCAATAACAACATATTTTTAACAATAACGTCATCATCAGCCGCTGGACATCCACCTAAAGCGCCTTCCCTAAAGATCTCCACATCGATTGATCCTGTGCTGCCGGCAAAACCGCCAGGCACTAGAAATTGTCGTCTGGGGGGATTTGAGCCTTTTCACACAACGCTGGCCCAATGCGGGTTGGTGGACGCCAGCGCCTCGTTTGTTGATTAGCAGGTGAAGTTGACTTGGGTTCGTCGAATTTTTATTCGGGACCTCTTACACCCCTTAACAATAACCCATGATATAACTTCCCCATCTCCTTTTTACCACCGGACGTCCAGCCGCACGGCGATTCACCGTCTTCATGTTGTGAGCAACCCCAATTTGCGAACAAAGAGTTACAGCTCCTCGTTCTTTACAAGAACAGCAAAGGAGTGGTACAACTTGCTGTCGGTGTTCTGTGTTAAGAGTGCTAGGTTAGTACACCTTACCACCACAGACTACATCACCACTTAATATCCGGTGTGATCGTGATCAAGCGCTAATTTGGTTGATTTAAAAAAAAATCGAAATGACTATACACACTATTAATTATTACCGGATATAAATTCGTCAAGAATTGATGACTGTTGGTTCCACCCTAAGTTCCACTTAAATATTTTATCATCAGCACTTCAGCTTATAGTTATCTATTGCTGTACACACAGGTCTTCTCAATCGATTGCCAGTTCAACCAGTCCAATGATAGTTGTAACCAAAGACGCTTTCCGATCCTATCAGTTGACCTAGTTGCTGGTCTTCCCACGCTGGTCTTCCTTACTGCGGGCTTTACTTAAGGATCTACCAATCAGACATCCGATCTTCGCTCTACTTGGGCAGTCTAAATCCCTTACTAATAGAAATTGTTATACTCTGTTATATTTTATTATAATCAACATATATATGAAACTGATAGGACTTAATCATCCATCACCAGCTCGCGCCAGTAGTCGATGACGGTTGCTCTGGTTGAGGAGGTTCTGATGATTAAATATCAAGCGGTAAAACGAGATTACGCTTTTGTTTAAGCTCAAATATTTACGACAAAGAACGAACATGGACAAGATGAAGAGATGTGCCTATAACAAGATGGCGCCAGTTAGAATGATATACACAGCATCACACTGTGCCTGTCGCCTTGATAATATAAGATGTTCTCTCGTTACCCCAGTAATTTCACTATTAACAATGCCATTCAAATAGGAACATTATGTTTATTGCACACTACTGTTTGGCGGTAAATATAGGATATGTGGTGGTAATTATAGGTAGAAACCTTCCACCATCACTGCGAAAATCGACATTGGAATAGTAAACCCAACACCGTCCAATTTTAGAAACTATGAAGATCAGAAGAAGGGATAAAGGTACCACAGCAGCTCCTATTTCTGCCGCCTAATATTACTGTGGTCCAGTTTGAAGGAAGGTATAACTAGTGGAATTACTGGGGTAACGAGAATTAACATCTTGTGTCCTAAAGCGACGAGAACAAGTGGTGCAGTGTATACCATGGAAGCTAGCGCCACGTTGTTATAAGCGGGCGTATCACTTACCATCATGTGAACGTCCCGCTCGTCTCGTCGCTTCATTATGTATAAAAAAAACTATAAATAAAATCAAGTCTTCATATGTGATTCTTCTGCCGACGCTACCAGGTAAGCAACACGTTATCGAGCGCCGTCTCGTCTGGTTCCCATAACTCCGGCAGGCGGCGAGGTGTGATCTTTCCATTATTCTCACTTTGCCCACCGCTGCATTGCTTTGTCCATAATGTTCAGATTACATTTCATACAGAGGTAGGCCTGTTGAAAATTCTCATATTTCCAAGTATTTTTTTTTTTTACAATTAACCAACGAGGAGATCAGGACGTTCACCTGATGGTATATGATACGCCTGTCCATAACAACGTAGCGCTAGATAGGATGATACATATGACACCACATTGCGCATATCGCCTCAGACGTAAAATGTTCAGTTTTTTTACTACAGTAATTACACCAGCTACAGCGTCCTTCAAACCGGAACACAGTAAGTTTTCCACACTACTGTTTTTCGACTACAATAGGCGCTGCGGTGGCAACTATCTAGACAATCTCCGGCAGCTGAGACCTACCACCATCGATACAAGATTTTGTACATTTTAGCCAAATATTTATATACAAAGTATAGGAGATATCCAGAGGTTCATTGACTCGTCATGGGATCTTCAAAACCATCAGACCTAAACACTCGGTAGAGATATCTCTTCTTCCGTTTAGAGGTCAGTTCAGAATGGTTTTTACATAATTCCATTATTGCATTGATAAACCAAACCGCCTTTTATAAACACAAGCGGAATTTCCTCTCTCCGCGCTTTTAACGTTTTTTTTTAAATATGTCATGAACCCTTAAACAAATCATTCTTTTTATAGAAATAATAATTAATTTATAATTAAAAAAATCTCCTTACTTACGGCACAGAGACATGGCACTTGACCATCTGGTGGTCCACCGATTCAAAGTAGCACAGCGAGCGAGGGATAGAGCAATGTTTGGCATTTCTCTATGGGACAAAATCCGGAACGAAGGAATTCTACGGAGAACTAAAGATGTCGACGTAGCTCTCAAAATCTGCAAGCTGAAGTGGCAGTGGGACGGCCATGTCGGTCAGTGTCACCCGATGGGGGAGGAACGTCTTGGAGTGGAGGCCGAGTACAGGACGCAGAAGTGTAGGACGCCGTCCCTCCAGATGGACCGATTACATTATAAGGGCGATCGGCGTTGGGTGGATGCGAGAAGTTGACATTCGCATTTGGTGGAAGACATTGGAGAAAGCCTATATCCAGCTGTGAATAAACAAAAGCTGATAGTGATGATCATGATAATGAAGTAAAAAAAAAAAAAATTAAAATCTGATCAAATGTAAAGGCAACAAATGAAAAAATGCGACGAATTGATTCTGAACTTGCCTGCCGTCATATAAATATGCGTGCGAAGTAAAATACTGTATTAATTGAAAATATAATAAAAAAAACTTGCCCATGGCGGGGGGTGGAGGACAGTTATTGGACACTGTAAATCCAGTGAAAATCGCCCGCCGACGACGCGGGGCGCGCCGTAAAGTATCTGAAAACGATACGAGAGGTCGATTCGACGGACAAATGGGCCCCCGTGATGCAGATGCAGCGGCCGTTACAACCCCACCTCGTGTGGGGCGACACATAAAACATACACAGACACACACACATACTCATTTTTTATAACTATAATACTTGCTGACAGTAGTCTGATAGTTTTAGCCCTGTAGTCTCAGGCTAGTAAGAATAGGACTAAGGTAAGCACTGCCCGTCGTACAAGCAGATTAAAAGGGTGCAGTAGGTTTGCGGGCTTCGAGGGTGGGGACCCTTATCGCTCAAGCAAACCTGCTTGGGACAACGTATGGCGCAGCGTTGCTGCCTAGGGAGGTTAGGCCGCCTCCTCAGAGACGTGTTAACACAAAGTGTAGAGGGACACCGGTGCGTTCTATAAGAGATCCCGGAGCCTCTCCGAATGCACTGATACAGACCACCGAGGGGGTTTTAGTGAGTAATAATCTCACATAACCTAGTCTTCCCCTCCAGACGCAGGGTATCTTTCGAAGATTTCTCCCCCGAAATAATAAAAAAAGTCTGATAGTTTAGTACGCGGCTTGACTCATTTTTGAAATTTGTAATGTATTAGGGCTTATTGGTGGTAGGTTTCCCTTGCCGGATATAGGTATCATTGCAACCAAATATGTAAGGTCTCGAGGTGGTGGATGCAGTACTTTCTCCTAACAATTTTATAGGGGGTCGAGACTAGTAGTTCCACCTTGATATGTGGTCTTATCGAGGCTTCTCGCCATAACAACCACGGCAGTGTTCAAAAGGTATGAGTGAGAACCGTGGGTTTTAGCCAGTAAGAGTCCAGCATAACAATTCAGTTGTCTGGACAGCAGAAGGACACCCAATGCAGGATTTCACAACGACAGCAAAAAAAAAGGTATCAATCCAGTGCCTGTTAGCGCAGCCAGATAATACTGTGCAATCATAACTGTGTTCCGGTTTAAAGGGCGCTGTAGCTATAGAAATTATTAACTAGACAACATATAAAATTTCTTAAGGGCTCTATGTTTAACTATCAGTTAAACCTTTCGCTTGTAACATCGCTTCGTAAATTAAAAAAAAATTAACTCCTTGTTTAACCAACGCGGTATTCGTACCAGCGACTCGCATGCCACACCGTAATACGATGCTAATCTGGATCAACATTAACACGTGAGCCTCACCCGCTGACCTGGTGGTGGTGGTGGGGCCGCGATCCACTTTAACCAAATTACTGAATGGACTAACAGCTGACCAGTGCGGTTTAATTATGTTAATACACCGTGACGGCTGTCATTATAGCACTGGTAATCATCATAATATACAGATGACGGAATAATTTTTAAGTCTTCGGAAAATACAGGATCAAAGTCAAATTTCCTGAACGGCATTGCTGAAGGACGAGTGGGACGTTCACAAGATGATAAGTGATATATACTGCACTATATTGCGCTCGTCGCCTTAAGACATAAGATATTGAGTCTCGTTACCCCAGTAAATTCACTAACTACAACAGAGATCCACCACCAGTGAATATAATTCAATGTACAACTGATGTTGATCTCATCGTCTTTTCAAGGTTCTTCTTCCAGACATATAGTATGGATGATCACCTTATAAACCAAGCTATCACATCTTCAGGTTTATAAACCAGTGTATTTCTTCAAGACAAGGTCTCGTTCCTCCCGTCGTTAACATATAAAGGTAATATGAAGAAACGTACGGTGGCTGATCAGGGAGCCGGTGCAGATTAGCGCAGACTCCCTCGAGGTTTCCGCACCATCTAACCTTTTATCGGTACTCTCAGGGGCGTCGGGTACCAGATGAAAATTATGATGGCTTGTTTGTTTGTGTGCGCCGCCGAGATAACATTTATACGGCGCGCGATGCGTGTGAGGACCTACGATAAGGGTTTAAGGGATGTCTTAAGGTTTTTACTGAGCTCTGGACATAAATGTGGATATGAGAGTACTTTTATATCATGAGCAGGACAGTAGCTTCAGATTTCAACATTGGGAGAAAATCCATTACTGGTGGTAGGTCTCACACGATCGTCTAGATATGACCGTAGCTCCAATTTCCGCGGCCCAGCAGCTCTGTGCAATCATAACTATGTGTCCATTTAAAAGGTTCTATAGCTAGTGAAATTACTGAGGTAACAGCTAAATATATTAAATCTTAAGACGCCGAGAACCATGTCCTGTTGTACAAATCCTAATTACCGCCAATTTGTTACCATTAAACGTTTAGTTAATGTCGCTTCGTCAAATAGAAGAATATATTACTATATGATCTTTACTACTCTAGTAAATAATTACCGGCGAGTAGTAAATTTATATAAATAAGTTATTTATATAAATAATGTAATGAAGGTGTCCACTTCATGATAACAAGTCATTGATAATTCTGATAAGGTATATTACACTAGCTGTTCTCCGCCCGTTTTGCTGGTCGCAACACCCCCGCGAAACCTTCCTTTTAGGGAAGGAATTTTATAAAATCCGTTCTTACCTGATTTGTTCTTATCAAAAGGAATATTTCTACCAAATTTTAAGTCAGGCTTTATGGTTTCAGAGATATCGTGATGAGTCTCTACATTGGTGGAAATCTCTTATATATCGTCATCAGCCGATAGACGGACGTCCCGCGATGTGTCTTCAGGATACGGACCTCCCCCAAAAATTCCCACTTCGGGTAGGCATTCATATGGGGAGATTTGGACTATTTCCCATCGCGCTGACCCAATTTGGTTTCCCATGTAGCCTCATTTGTTGATTAGCAGGGTGCACCGCATGCAGGTGAGGTTGGCTTGTATCCTTTAAGTTGTTATGCAGGACTTCTTACATCTCACCTATATATATATATATATATAAATATATATATATGTATAGTTTTATTACTATTCTTTCTATTTATATGTTCCTGAATTTACGGGGCATTAAGGTAACCTTTCCAGCAGTAAATAAAGCGTAATGTCCAGGGTTTGAAAGAAGCGAGAGAAACGGGCAATACTCCGTGTCCATGCGTAATGTATGAGAGTAAGTGTTATCTCCGCCCAGACGCCGCAGCGACCTTCGCGACGGACCTCCGCCAGATTTACGAACGACGCCTGGCCCCGTTGACCCCGTAACTCTACCTTCGCACAAGGACCGAACTTTTACTTTTATTCGACCAAACATCCTCCAAGACGTTCACCTGATGCTAAATAATACTCCTGGCTATTAATAAAATAATATTATGCTCGTCGTACGAAGTTAACTTAGTTATTCCAAATATTTCACTGGCTACAGTGCCCTTCAAACCAGAGCACAGTAGTGTTTGTCGGCAGTCAAATAGGAGCTGCGATATATATATATATATATATATATATATATATATATATATATATATAGCCAGCAACACAATATGGTTAATACTGAACTGCCTCCACATTGGGGTGGCTGAGTTAACGTAAGATACGAAGTACTCCAGCCGTGCTGCGGTCAGTCTGCGTCTAGCCTAGTGCATGGGGTGCCGCTGGACTAACTTGACTAATGTCGGCGGTGTGCGGGTATTTACGTCTGTCGCTACCATGTAGCGGTTAGCAGGTAGTACATACTACCTGTACTTTTAATAGATCGTAACAACTATACATATAACCATTTACATATATATATTTTAAAGAATGAAAGAAATTTCATTTCTTTTACTAGTTTGGTAGTTACTCTAAAAAAACTTAACTACTTTAAAGCTACATATTGTCTTGGTATCGAACTAGGTATTTACGTATTAATAGACAAACTGTAAGTTACAGTGTCATAGAGGTATATACTTAAGTAGTGGAAAACATATTACTTACTCTATAGAAACAGCTCTCACTAAGAGCTAGTATTATTATTATTTACCTGTAAATTTATATTAAAATATATGTTTATTGTTTTACAATTATATGTGAAAAAGTATTATAAGTATATATATACATATAAACATATATATATATAGAAAAATCCGAAAAGCATGAATGTCGCATAGCTGCCGTATACGCTGTAGATCTGATTCCGATTACTCAGACGTTTTCAATTTAACTACAAAGTAAGGCTACAATGTAGCTGTATACTGATCACAAAGGGTCACCAGACAGGAAGTAGTTTCCGTTTCGACTTCAGCATCGGACGTTAAGTAATGAGTACTATAAATCCGAATGTTCAGTATCCGAGGGTTACAACTGTACTATGATTTAATATTCAACGTAAACTGTCAGAAAGCTACAGCAGACCATAACTGAGTTTAGAATATTATGTTCTAGAATATTTAGTTTGTAATATTCAATATCGCATTATTTTTTATCCTTAATATCTGTCATACTAAAATAAAAAAAAACTTTGGATATAACGAGTAAGTTCTAGGCAATTTGATTGTAGTCTATATGCTAGAGACTATAGAGAGATTAGTCGCTGGACCAAAGTTGATTTTTAATAAAAAATTATAATAAAAAAAAGCTTCATTATCATTATTATCATCAGCCGATTGACGCCCACAGCTGGACATAGGCCTGCTCCAACGATCTCCACATACAGTCAGTATTGGCTCTGATACCGCTGGTCACTAGGGGCTGTCGTATATAGGGGTTCATGAGCGCTGTGTCTCTTGAGTTGCTGTGGGCAACGCCTTATACAAAAAAAGCTTGTAAAATTAAAAACGAACTTTTGTGTATTTAAGTGAAAACTTAAAAATTCTAAATAAACTTATTTAAGCACAAACTTCTAAAGCGACCGAAAACGCTACCTTCCACATACAAATAATATATAAAGCTCTGAAAGCCCTTATCAGAAGTGCTGGCGCAAGTCTAGCACTAAAGTTGGGGCCAAAAAATAAGCGACAAAGTAAACGTTTATTTTGAAACTTAACTCATATAACAAATGAAAGCTTACAAAATTGGGGTTAAATTTTATAGTTAAATAAACTTTAACTATTTGAGAATATATCAACAAAAAAGTTTATGTTTAAACCAAGTTTAACTAAAGTATAATTGTAAATGCATTTTTTATTATCTCGTTAATGTAATTTTAGAAAGTGATTATTAAGTTATACTTTAGTAATAATGGTTCTTTTTAAGTTTTAACAAAATAAGACAGCGGATGTTAAATGTCTCAATAATACTCTGGTTCGTACATGTGGATAGCTGGAACATAGCAATGCTGCTATCATCATCAGCCAATAGACATCCCCTGCTGGACATATGCCTTCCTCAAAGATCTCCACGTTGCTCGCATCCAGTGGATTCCCGCAATTCTCACCATATCGTCGGTCTACCTTGTGCGAGGCCTCCCAACAGTACGTCTTCATCTTTAATGTTGCTACGTCAGCAGATTTAAGGTCCGATTTAGATCCTATACAAATTCAATTAAATCTTACACCGGAAACGAACAAGCTACATCCATGTTATGAAGCAATCGTTTATATGCATCGCGGAGACTGATGGAAGAAGAGCGAGACGTTCCAATGATGGTAAGTATTACGTTAGCTCATTATAAGTGATCGTTAGGATGACACAGCATCACGTGCTCGTCGCGTTGAGATATAAGATGTTCTATTTCGTTACCTGAGTAATTTCACTAGCTACAGCGCCCTTTAAACCGGAACAATTTAATGTTTGCACAGTACAATTTGGCGGCGGAAATGGGAGCTGCGGTGGTACCTATACAGTCCCTGGTAACTAAGACATCATTAGCAAAGTATCTCTGAGAATTTACTGGTGGTAGGTCTCCGTTGCCGGAAACTGTCTAGGTAGTTACCACCACAGCGCATATTTCTACTGCCGAACAGTACAAATGTTACTCTGTTGTGATTTGAAGGGTGCGGTAACGAAATTATTGTGGTGACGAGGCGTATCACTTACCATCAGGTGAACGTCCCGCTTGTCATGTTGCTTCATTGCATAAAAGAAATAATCTTGTTTGTTACTGCCCTACCCTGTGCGTGCTTTATGGCCCGATACCAAAAGGCTACTGAGAGGCAGCCGATTGGAATTGTAGCCCGCTGGCGGTGCTTTTACCAGCTCGACAGGCCGTCGGCAGACGAGGTGGCGAAGCGCCAATCGATTCTCCAACTTTCGCCCGTCCGTCTGTCTGTCCGAAACGAAGAGTCGGATTGTTTCCTTCTCGATGCGGGATGTTATTGATATTCCGTTATTGACGTGTGAGTTTATTACTATATTGCACATATACATATATATATATATACATATATAGATAAATACATATAGAAGTTATTTGAAGTCATCACATATATGATACCAGCTGTTCTCCGCCCCCTTTGCTGACTGACACCCTTGCTACTCTCACTGAGGAAGAATGTTTGTAAAATCTGTTCATAGCTGACTCATACTCGGTAAATAGAATATTTTATTCTCACTATTGGTAGGACTCTCTTATCATAGTAAGTCTAGGTCACCACAGCTCCTATTTCTATCGTCAAGCAGTTGTGTCCTAACATTACTACGTACAGGTCTGTATGGTGCTGTTGCTGGGGATATTAGTGGGGTGTCGACTCACGCACGTGGTGAAGTTATGATGCTCTGTCGCATTGAAGTGGGAGTCAATATTCGATAGCCAGAGGCGATCTGTTCACGAGTTTTACGGTGAACCGTTGAAAGTTAGCAGAGTGCGTGGCCGTGGACGAAAAAGTTCCGAATTCCATTACTAAGGATAAAAGGCGACTCTTTATTCATCGGCACCGGAGGGCTCCGGCAATAAAGTTGGAATCATCGAATTACGGAGGGCCGCGGACGATAAGCCGACTCGTAAATTCCGCGTTCGGCGTCCCTCCCGCCGGTCCATCCGCTCCTCCGTTCCGTACCGGAAATGTCAACGTTTGTTTCTTGCAACGGCTATTGTTTTCTAAATGGCATTTGCGCCGCCGTTTGTGTGAAATGGCATTGCGTTAACTGGTGATATATCTCTGCAGCTACAGATCACTGCAGCTCCTATTTCCGCCGCCAAGCAGCGGTGTGCGAGGCACTGTAGCTAATGAAATTACTGCGATAACGAGACATAACATCTTGAGTGCCGAAACATTCAGCGCTAGCGCAGTAGACGGAAATCATTCTAACTCAAGGCTAGATTAGTTATGTGAATTTGGCCGCCAGACTTCAGCTTAAAGAAAGCACATGATGATGATGATGATAAGATTCTAACTATCGCTACTCTTATATATTGAATTTTTATGTAGTTTTCAGCAACAAAAAGGAACAATAATTCTAATTCTGATACTTCTGTTGTATGCTTTTTTCCTACTTATTTCTTTTCAGCCTTCCAAGTTTCAAGTCTCCAAAAAGCTTGTCTTGTATCAGGTTCTTTTTGATAATTGTCAGCCGAACGGAGGGTTCTGTATAATAATTCCTACGGCCTTTTAATAATTAAATTTATTTTCCCATTCGTCAAAAGTTTTTAGAAACAACGCCAGTAATAATTTTCCAGCTTCGTTAGCAGACTGACCGTGGGTGGTGGGAAATATATTTATTTGATGCAGCAAAAGGCATTTCGTTCAAAGTGCTGCGAAGGTTATAAGCGAACCCTCTGCGGAAGTCGCCCCGATTCAAGTTTTATTCACTGGGCTATGTACTTTACAATTTTAACCTTTAATTCATATAACTTTTAGCGATTAATTAAGAAATATATAAAATATATTTAATATTTAATTATTTTTTTTCATCTGCCGCAAATGGAAGTGGATTGTCCATACTCTACGAAGAGATCCCAACCATATTCCCAAGCAGGTGCTTGATTGGTATCTGGAAGGAAAACGCAAGCGCGGTCGCTCCAGACAGACGTGGCGCCGCACAGTAGCAGAGGAGATGAAGAAGATCGGGAAGACGTGGGAGGAGATTAAGGGTGAAGGCCAAGACCGAACGCGATGGAGAATCACTGTAGACGCCCTTTCCCATCTTGGGGCGACAGGATGTTAATGGATATATTTAATATAACTATAGATATGTGACGCCTTTGTAATAATGTTAAGATTATGTATGAGGATGACGGTGGAAGTTTTGTAATGATACCTTACTTGTTGAAGGTAATCAGATTTATGTGGAACCCATATCCAACGAAACCATCTTGGTGATATAGCGGTACTCCAAATTATATTGGAGCTTTTGAAAAGCATATCACATGTTAGCACCTAATAAAAGAATAGATCTTTTAGTTCTTTCCGTTCTTCTTGAGTTCGTTTAATGAAAGCTCCCATGCTGAAAACATTTCAGGTCGAAGATTCACGATGTTAGGGTTCCTATTAATAGATATTTACTTATTTTCTATCACATATGTATAATAGTATTGTTGGCGGTCCAATGCGGGTGCTTTGTGTGAATGCGTTGCTATTTGTTCTCAGTAACAACGTCATCACGCGGCGGCGCAGTGGCGCAGTGCGCCGTCACGTCATACTACGGGCTCCTTATCAGCTGATATCCGTTATCGATAGAGTGCCCAATTTTTCGAAGAATTATGGATTTTTCCTTTATATAAGGTGGCGCAAAAGTAATCCTCCTATCAGAAAATGCTATAAATTTTGCCTTGACGTAAAAAAATTAAAAGATTAATAAGAGGTCAATTTTATGTTTACTTTACAATCACTGTAAGCACCAAGTGCAAGTAGCACGTTTAAAAGTTCAAAATCATTCTTGTACAGCTAAACTATAAATATATAAGAAAAGGTTTTTTTTATGTAACGCGAAACTATTTCAGCGTCTATATCATATGCAGGGTGAAAGGTAACAGGTGTAAAAAATCTGGAGGTGCTAAAGTATAGCTCGTATCCTGTCTATCTATGTATGGAATATCTCATCCAAAAACAATGATTCTGGAGTTATTTATTTTTTAATATTATTTAAAAAAAAAAACGATTTTCTAGGACAACATTCGATGATTACATTTCTTATTTATTTCTATATAAATTTTAATGTAATAATTATTGTTTAATCATTGTTTCGTTAAATGAAATAAATAATCATCACTTAGAGGCTAAAACTTTTAAATTAAATACTTTGAAAGTGGTGACAGTAAAAAATAAGGCGTCATACTTACATTTTTATTTAATCTTAAAATAAAATTTATTTATAAAGAATACGTATAAAGCACATAAATAAGTACCTGACTTCAGTACCTATCTGACATAGTGTAAAAAAGGACAAAGTTTCCAAAATTTAGAAAAAAGAAAATACTTTTTAGGTAATGAGTTAGTACGACAGTTAATATTTAACCGTGGGCGGATGTACATTATCGTTGTCTTCTTAATTCTGAATAGTTTTTCTTTTCCATACCAAATAGATTTTATTTCAATGACGGATTACGGCAATGAAGAATACCCTAACATTTTCTATTGTTATAGATTTACTGGTGGAAATTCTTTACAAGCACTAAGAGAATATCAGCTATGTTTTCCAAATCGTCATCTACCAAGTCATAGAGCCTTTGTTGCGGCGTACCAAAACATCAGGGAAACTGGCAGCGTTCACCAGAGGCGACATGACGCAAGTAGGCCACGCATCTACGATACTGAAGAGGAAGACGGAATCATAGACCATTTTGTCATAAACCCGAATACGTCGACCAGGGTCGAAGCAAGATTGCTGGGTTTAACACAATGGAAAGTGTGGTTTACTGTACATACGGCAAGGCTCTACCCCTGCCATTATACACCAGTCCAAGCCCTGGAGTAAGGAGACTCTGCAACGAATTTAGACTTCTGCCGTTTTATGCTGCATGCAGATTTAGAAAATAATAATTTTCTCACCAAAATATTGTGGACTGATGGGTCGTAGTTTGACAGAGACGGCATAACAAAATTTTCGTAATAGTCGTTATTGAGCTCTGCGGTGTGAAAATCCCCACGTGATTAGAGAAGGAGCTCATTAGCGAAGATTCTCCGTAAACGTCCAGGACCAGCCTTCTTGTCCAACAATTTAAATGGGGAGATGTACGAAGATTTTCTTCGAAATAATTTTTTTAATTATCTGGAGGATATAGCATTGGAAACCAGAAGAGAAATGGTGTTCCAGCATGATGGTTGTCCCGCACATTTTCGTCTCGGCGTAAGACAGTGGTTAGACACCACTTTCCTTCAGCGATGGATGGGCGGAGGCGGACCAGCACCGTGGCTCGCAAGGTGTCCTGATTTAACACCTTGCGTTCATTACTTTTGGAGTCACATGAAATCTTTAGTGTACACAACACCAATTAACTCATTAGAAGGCTTAAAGTCCCGCATCATCGTCGCTGCTGACTAAATAAGAGAACAGCTCACAGGGCGAGTCACTCGATCTGACATAAGGAAAAGGCTTCGTGCTTGTATCAGGAACCGTGGCCGTCAGTTTGAGCAGAAAAGTTTTTTTTTTAAATTTTAGAAACTTTATGTACTTTCTTATATCTTGTCGGATAGGTACTGAAGTCAGGTACTTAAATGTCCTTTATACGTGTTTTTTATAAATAAAATTTTATTTCAAGATTAAATAAAAATGTAAGTATGACCCTTTATTTTCTACTGTCACGACTTTCAAAGAACCTACTTTAAAAGTTTTAGCCTCTAAGTGATGATTATTAGTTTAATTTGATATAACAATGATTAAACATCAATTATTGCATTAAAATTTGAGTAGATATATGTAAGAAATAAAATCATCAAACTTTTTCGTAAAAATTCGGGAATTTTTTCGAAAAACATTTAAAAAATGAATGACTTCAGAAGTATTGTTTTTGTATGGGGTATTCCATACATAGATAAATCGGATACGAGCTATACTTTAGCACCTCCAGATCTTTTACATCTATTGCCTTACACCCTGTATAGTCATAAGTATCAAAATAATAATATTTACTTAATCGTTTTTAACATAAGCGAACAGCTCCAATGATAGAAAATCACTGTCGTTTATCATCATCAGCTGATAGACGTCCACTGCTAGATAGAAGCCTCCTCCTAAGATCTCCACATCGATCAGTGCACAATCAGCATGTCCTTATAGAGGTTCATATGGGGCGATTTAGGCCATTACTCACCACGCTCACCCAATGCGGGATGGTTTATAAAAAGTTGCAATACCTCAGGGATCGCGGATGTGTTGCCGTTCTTCAATGACCTTTAGGGTCCCAAAGTCCTACTGGATCGGAAACACCACTAAACACAACAGATTTCACAAAAAAGGGTAATGTTCAATTTAGTCTTCTGCATTAATTCTCCACAATAACCCGTGGTCGCCGTAGCCCGCAGGGACCTTCGCGTAGCCGCGTAGCACGGAAACTGAAAGCTCTCGTGGAAATAAAACATTACCCGCTGACGCAAATATAAGCGCTGCTCGATTGCGAGTCGAGCTGGATTCAAAGCTTTCGGTGATAACTTATTAATTAGGTTATTAAATGGTTTAACGAAGGCCTAACTGTTTGCACGAATACACAATTATAAGTTAAACATGGCCAACTTATATTTTATTTACTTTACTGTGTGAACAAAGAGGACGTTCATCTGGTGTTAATACTGCTGCCGACAGTAATGAGGCGCTAGATGCCACGTTTACACTGTACCACATTTCGTTCATTTCCTTCAGGATTTAAATCTGTCTAGCTACAGCATCTTCCAAATCGGAATCTAAGAATATTTGTTACATTGATACGGTGACCTTGTTTATCCACTGCTGGATAAGCTTTCCCTAATGTCTTCCACCAAATGCGATCCTCAGCTTCTCGCATCCACGCACTTCCGACCGCCCTGATGATGTCATCGGTCAATCTGGAGGCAGGGTGTCCTACACTTCTGCGTCTTTTACGCGACCTCCACCCCAAGACTTTTCTCTCCTATCGGGTTATTTTACTTATTATTTAAATAATTAATATGTATTCGATAGCATTAAATAGATTAATAATGGTATACTCCACCTAGAGCTTACTTAGAACGGTTAAGTGGAGTTTACTAAGGAACAGTTACCAAAGTTTTTACTTCGATATTTTCATTAGATGATGTTGTAAATACATTTGAAATATCAATTAACCGAAAAATCGATTGCTTCCAATTACGAGAGACATGTTTATTTAAATTTCTGACAACTCAGCATCACGGGGGTTGGAGAAAAATAACGTTATAATTAGAGGAGTAAGCGGGGTGCCCGTGAATGTACAATATCATGCGGGGTCACGAACGGCTCAGGGTTCAAAACCACTAGAATTTTTGCAAACACCTGCGAGGGCGGAGATAATAGAGGCGAAGGTACCGCCGCCCGGATTAAAACTTTGTTTGCTTATTTTTTTTTTCTCCATGGGATTAATACAACGGAGAGATAAACGACTTAAAATGCTACGGTTAACATTTTTTTTATTTAATTTTTTTACATAATATAAAGTGATAATGTTCGAGGTAGCTCTCTTTGTAAAGCGGTACATGCTTCTGTTCTCATCGAGCTTGAATTTCCGGTGAAGAAACTTACATGTGACATCACACGACCTGCATTTGGCCAACTTGAATGGATATAGTAATAGGCCTTAGATACCAGCGATAAGAATATTGAGTGGTCTGTTTATTATTCTATAAATGACGAGACCATGGTTGGCGAAGGACTCGCTTAAAAAACTCTAGCTCTTTTATTTTGATTCGGCATCAGATTTTCGTTACGAGAGTGGTAATCAAGAGGGAATGAAAAAAAAACCATTTGAACCTTCCAAAATTTACGAGATGCCTACTCAGGATCGAACTAAGGACTTTTTTATTATTAAGAAGCTGTTAGCCTCTGCGTCACGTAGGAAGTTATAACTATATTAAATAAATGATGGTGAATGACAAAAATGGATATTTTCTTTTTCTTCATCAAAATCCAATAAAAACTATGAAAAAAATATTTTTAAACTGAAAGATCGATGATGAAACTTATGTTTAATAATTGAATAGTAAATATACAATACAGGAAACGGAAATAACTATTTAACTGTAAATCAAACCGCATGTGATCTAAGGTTAGATAAGATTATTTCCGTTGAGAGATGAAAATGATTGCTTCGCCGGTGTTCCGTTTAATTTCACCCCAGCAAAAGCAATCTGCGACGGTAAATAGTAATAAAGTAGTTGAAACCTAACGAACAGCGAGAACACCTTAAAGATATTGCCTGAAGAACGGAAGTTAGAATTTTACAGAGCCGTAATAAAACTTTGACAAACTCCGCGACGATGTAGTTGTGTGCTTAAGAAAAATTTCCGAAGAGAAATTGGGAAGATTTCTGATGAATCTCTATTTATTTTAAAGATATTTTTTATGTACTCATAATTTGAATTATTTAGAGAGACAATCATGAGTTTAGTAAGGATATTGCTAAGATTTTCTCCTGATGAAAATTATAAGGATAGGCTGAGGTAATCACCAGGAATTTCTCGTAACCCGCCGGTTCATATTTGCTCATTGAAGATAAAGATGTTTTCTATTAAATACTTAATAAAAATTACGTAAACAAAAATATATTATATTACTGGTAACTGAACACTTGCCATTCTTTTTTTTCTAATTCTGAGAAGCGATGAGTTATGCACTTGCTTATAACCAAATAGTGTTAGTAAGGATTCAGTAATTTCACTAGCTGCGACGCCTTTCAAACCGGAGGACATTAATCTTTAGACAGTTCTGTTTGGCAGAAATAGGAGCTACGGTAATACCTAGACGGCCTTTGGCAATAGAAACCTTCCACCGGTAAGTAAATATCAAAAAAGGTAAAATATTTGTGCCGATATAAAATTCATGTATTATTGAAGAGTATGTGCATTCTCTTAGGGTACATGGGGGAAAGGGGTGGGTTACATTACGGACGGTGGTGTGCATAGATATTATATGGATAGGGAACGCGCGCCTTATTTGAAATCTCAAAGCTTATCTATACTTAAAAATAAGCTTGACAATAGCAATTTAGAAAAGTTAAATACTTTTTGAATGGGTCGAGAGGTTAATATTTAGATTGGTTTAGGAAGCTAGGATATGCAGCGCGTCCTCCAGGTTCTCGGTTTGTAGCGGCGTGGGGTTCAGTAGTTGTGGCTTGGTCGCCCACGGTGAAGATAAGAGGCAGCGAAGGCAAAGGCTGTTACCGAGTTCATGTATGCGAAAGCATTTCATCCAAGTAAAACGAAAAAAAAAAACCATAAAGTGCTTATCTGTCTACACGAAGCGGACACCCCTGATTACAGTACTAATATTAGCGGGGATGTTCGCGAATGTTCACACGGTAAACATTTCAGAATGAGCGATAACGGCTCCCCGTTTAGATCCATTGAAACATATCGACACTGCAGCTGACAGGTTTGCCGACGACAGCCTGATTGAAAGCGTTGATAATCTAACCGCAGTGTTTACACAGTCCGCCCGACACAATAATCACAAGATTGAATACACGGACACAGCCATCTGGGAGATCTAGATGTACCATTCATTGTATTCATGAAAACAATACTAACAAATAAATAACTGTAATAATCAATGATGGGATTCTTTCATTCAATAGAATTTTATTGATGGTAAAGTCTCCGTTGTCGGAGACCGTCTAGGTAGGTACCACTGCAGCTTCTATTTTTGCCCATATCATTCTAACTAACGCCACATTGCAGACAAGCGTATTAATTATCATTAGATGAACGTCCTTCAATCAATATTAAATTGTTAAATTAGTCTATAAGATCATAAGTTCCTCTGTTGATCTCTCTAACGATGAGAGAAAGAGGAAAATAAATAAAGAGCAGCAGCAGTCCAATGTGTTACCAACATACTTTTCTAATATTTTATTCACATTGAACTAACGGTGATATTTCTAGGTTTCAGCATAATAAATTCCTGATGTCATCACCATCGTTGTCCCTAGGTTTATGTAGCAGTTAAAATTTTAGACATCAGTTACCAGTGGCAGAAGGAATAAGTCGTAATTAGGCATCAAACGGAAGTGAACCGGCATCACAAGAGGCATGAAAAGAATAAAATGATCAGTTGCCAGAAGAAAAGTAATAGCAGCGAGGAGTTGATACGGCAACAGTTATATCCGGGTTAGAGGTGAGAATATGAAAGCTGTCAAACCAGTCATAGCTGCTGTAACCAATGCAAACACTAACCAGCGCGTGGCTCTGTCAGCGGCACCCCGATTATGCGGTGCTTTGCCTACGTGTTGGGTAAACAGGGGCCCCGTAGGGGGTAATACGTTTATCGCCGGCCATCGATGCGTGGGACAAACAGACCGACGTTTCAATTAATAATATCGTGTAATGATCATTACAGATGGGGATGGGGAGCATGTATATAGAGCGGTGATGGCTCAGCCATTCCGCATTGACCTTGACTTTCCTGTGAAGAAAAACGTTGTTGAAGAATAGCTATCACCGTGGTAGATTGGTAGACTTAATTCTTTCTTTATGAGAATCCCCGAGTTCCAGCAGTGGAACTAACAATTTTTATTATGATTTATAGATAAAAGATAAATGAAATATATATTTCTTTTTAAAGAAATAAGTCAGATGCAAGATACGTCGCAGTTGTTTGCGGTTGATGAAGGACTAAATATTTTAAATGATTTTCTTCTTCAATTAAGATAAAAGCAAATCTTGTAAAACGGAAGTTATATCAGCGAAATAACGAGAGGTCTAAGAGGAAAATAATTATTTGCCGTCTCTGGCCATGACAGCAAAGATTTAGTATAAATCTGCCTCAAAAGAGGCGGAGAACGTTAAAAATAAACGAGGGGATACGACAGGGCAAAGAATGATGCTTGTACGTCTTTTGGGATTATTTATTGATTCTGCATTGGACAGCTACAATGGAGCTTTTATACATAAAGCTCTGCGGTCAATTCATACATAATTTTCTCGTTATACCCTACATAAGTTTTGAATAACATTACTTTATGAATTTCGTATTCAATTTTAAAAATAATTTATTAAAAAAATATAATCGTTGTGGAGTACCTAAGGGATACAGACAAAGCCCTATACTCTTTATCGATTTTGGTTTAATGAAGTTATTACAAAAGGCTTATTAGTAAACGGACGAGTACATTTAATAAACATATATAAATATGTATTTGACGTTAACACATAGATACTTAAGTAAATGGTTGCAAGACACATATGAAAGGAAGTTAAAGATAAACTTTGAAAGAAAAATTTGGTTTGTTTGAATGCATTATTTTTATACGATTTTTTTTTGTAATGTTTCAATCCCTCAAAAAGTAGCTTATTTGTTTAAATATCATCAACGTTACCCCATAAACGTCCATTACTGGACGTAAACTCGAGATAAAACTGGCCATACCCGCGTTTAATGAAATGAACATTTAAACAAATAGGACCCGTTTTTGTATGAACATTTGTCGTTATTTAGCATATTTTCTTCTTTATTAATATGAAGATACTTTTCATGAAAGTGAAGTATCAAAATATTCAGTTCATTGTCTTCCGAATACAGACAGCGTAGAGCTGGAGCTTACGCAATTTGCATGTAGATGGTGCCAGCACGACGGCCGTGGGGCTTCGCGCCGTCATGAGGCCAAACTTGACTAAACTGATTTAAATTTTCACCATAGCCCACAATGGCGTGCTTTTGTTGCTCTATATTGCGACAGCGGCACTGTTTTGTTATCAGCGTCTTCACTATAAAAACTCATTTCACGGGAGACTGGAAATTGGAAGAACAGTTCAACTTGCTGGCACATGACTTGGCTCCCCACGGTTGTAAGATTATATATATATACTATTGTACCGAAGATGGTAAAGCGATTACACCTTTTACATTTTAGTTATTAAATTTTGCTGTCATTGCTAGTGAGACGAGTTCAAAATCAAACCCTACTAAAATTCAAACTACACGACGACTAATAAAGGAATCTACCAGATCAAGATCAGAATATAACTAAGTGACGAACTGCTGTGGAATGTAGGTAGACACAATTTGTGTTGACAATAGAAAAATAGTGAAGCACGTGATTATTTTACAATATGCAACTATTAGCTGGTTAAAATGGTTCAATAACATCTTATCCGGGAACCGATCAGAAACCTTCGAGTAATAAGTAAAGCAATTAGCATTTCTGCAAAAGCATCTTAAATATTTTGATGGAATACTTTATTATGACTAGGTGGTATTCTTCGGTCTTTTATGGCACAAACTTTAAGTAGACAGAAGAGAAAGAACAGAATTATGGTGTTTTATTTCAAATATTTATTTTGGCCTGTCACTAATGGAGCATTAATCCTGCCGCGAGTGCCTTTCGACCGCCTCCGACATCCTGCGTGCTTTCCTTTTAACTGCGAAATCGCCGAGTTTTATAGGATCGCGGGACATAACTTTAGGAGGTCGGAATGCCAGGAAAATGATCAAAGAATAATGTTTTACCGCATTCTGAAAAGTTATAGTAGATGGAAATGTTTAAGATCGTCGTAAAGTACCAAATTGTTAATCTTTTAAAAAAAACCGTAATACTCCGTTCATTACAGTTATTATTATGCCAGGGGTTAATGTCATACGATAACGAAACTAGTGCCAAAATTAAACTTAGTTAAATCAGATTCTTTCTGGCAAAAAATTTTGCAATAAACATCATTTTTATTTAAACCTTTTTCTGCTTTTAACGTATATCTACTTCACATCCTGTTACGATTACGAATATGCAGTAACTATAAGTATATCAAGCTAGATTTTGAACATTCTGTATACTTGTAGTTATGTTCAGTTATTACTGAAGCATAACCGCCCTTCTCCTCCGCCTCCGTAATAAGAATGGACAAATGCTAAGTAGACTTAAGTTCTGTAATAGACATGTATTACTGCGAGAACCTGCGTCAAGCGTCAAAACGAACAGAACGATGATCTGAGTGTTACACTGTTTATAACAATGAAGTTCTACTTGGGATACACTGCATCAAATCCTGTCCATCGCTTTAAGATAATATTTTAAGTCCTTTTGATCTAATATATTCATAAGCTAAGGAATCTTTCAAATGGAACAGCAAAGATGTACACCAAACTATACACCAACGTTTTATCGCAGATGTAGAATGTAGATGAAGTATCTATGTTGTCATTTTTATTTAATCGTATCGCGTTACCAATTCAGATGCTCCAAGATTTAAAACGGAAGCTATAGGATAAAGCAAAAACTGAGAAACAGCAACGGGAAAACTTATGCGGAAGAGCGATAATTCAAGTTAACACCAGAGATGTGTCCCATCGCTAATGGTGGCTGAAGACTGACAGGGGAGAGACGTAGGTCTGTCTTGTGGAAGTCGCAAACGCTACATTTTATTTCTGGTAAAAAACGACAGAAAATTGCCATATATAAGAATTTTAAAAGATTTAACAAGAAGCTTTGGGATATTTTTAAATATTTTGAGTAAATTTTTGAATTATTAGTTATGCCATTTTTTAATTATAACAAAAATCTACGGCTTATAAACCTTCATATATATTATTCCGAGAAATCATTAGATACGGGAATCGGAGAGCTAATCAGTTTGGAGATTTTTGGAGGTCTACATCCAGCACTGGATGTTTAAAATCCGATGATCATGATAATGACGATCCGTCTATTTTTTATTCTTTCGTCAACAGGTGCGTGCGTTATACAGGTTTTAAACAGATTTAACTTACGTTTGGGATTACCTCATCCTTGTTACTCGGTGTCTTAGATCGATGTAATTACCTGTAACAAAAAAAAAACGAAAATTAAAATTACAATCAAACAAAAATAGTATTTATTTACAAGTACTTTAACGAAAATACATTCAATTGTGATGGAATAAAGATAGAATTAAGTGGCTATCAATAATCATATGACAATCGTATTATACAGCTTCTCCAGACATTTATATCAATTTTTGTTTCAAAGCGATACGAAGAGAGAGCCTTTATTCTAATGGCAACTGATACGCCAGCTCAAAGTGTCGCTACTTAGAATAATATACACAGCTCGACATTGTGATTGTCGTCTTGAGATATAAGCGAGATATAAGCCATTCTATAAGGTCTCAGGCTACAAATTTCCAAATGAATCGTATGGTAATTTCTTAACAGCATAGAAAATTATTTAAACATCTTCCAAGTGACATGGCTACAATCTTTTGACAAGTTATAATCACGACTGTATTCGTAACTTCAGCAGTCGCAGCTTCAGCACAGATAAAGTACTAAGGCGCAATTGGTACGACTTAAATATCTTTGAAGTTACTTTGTGTAATATTTCTGGGTACAAATTTCCGTTATATCTTCAGCTGGGGTGGCAGTCATCCCCGCCGAGTGCGTGCACCCTGCAACCCTAACAAATAATAAGGTTATAGTTTTACGAATGTCAATAGCTTTGAATCAGCGGTATCGCGCGACGAACGCGCGTTATTGTCTGAATTTACGACTGCCGCGGTGTGTGACGGGGCATAAAATCAAAACGATTGCCTATCGACGTTATTGTACTTGCACGAGCTCGTAGCCGCTTGCTTTATCTAGTAAAACCTATCATCAACTATAAATATTATCATTCAGTCAAGAATTGCTGCAGATTGGTTGATTATTTTAAGATACCTGTCCGTAGTAAATCTGTAAGAAATCGTACGATACTTTTGAAACAGAAACGTGTCAGTTCATTCTGCCGACGTCTGTAGTAGCAATAAGCATACAAACGTATAAATTGTAAATAAAGCTACATTTATCAAAAATGAAACATAACTGAATTCGTCATTACTAAGACCAGAAGACCAGAAGAACTCAAAGCATCTCATACATTAGAAAAGAGACTTCGTTTCACTGTCAACCTTGATAATCCTTACTTTTTTTTAATTATATAGAGTTCATTATTATTTATCATAATCAGATGATACCCGTCCACTGCTGGACAGGCCTCCACCAATGATACCCACACGTTTGGGTAGAGATTCATATGAGAGGATTTGAGCCATTTCTCACCATACTGGTCTAATGCGGGTTGGTGGGAGCCAGAGCCTCATTGACTTGGATCTCGTGAGTTGTGGGGTGTAACCCAATATATGGAGTAGAGTAGTGCTTATCAATAATCTTGATAGTGAACAGCGATGTAGTCTTTGATTTTAAAAAGGAATAGTGTTACAGAAGCCTATTCGCTTATCTCTCAAAGATTCCCACGCTTTGACCCAGTGCGCTAAATATTTACAATTAACGATGAATTCCTCATCATAATCATGATGAGGTGCTTCGGACTGTTAGGAAAATATCCAGTAATGATGATGACGCGTTGAGGGTATCAATTTGGCGACGGGAACACGTGTCGGCGCTCGCACGGGAATTAAATTATTAATATATTCAGGGTCCGGCGCGATCCCGATCCGAGCGATTATTCGGACCCGTGCATCCTCATAATCGTCGGAGCTCACTCGATTGTTATTCATTTCGCGCATCGATTACAGCTTATATATTCGTTTACATATTTTAAATTGGCCAATACGAACGGTTTCATTTCGCCGGAAGCGCTGAAACGCCGTTAATGTTTAAAATGATACAGGGATACGTTTCAGCGGTCGTGGTGCGGTGCGATGATCTGTTTCCGATTTCAGTTCGTATCGTTAGATTATCTATCGATAATGATGCACATATGTTTTGACTGAAGGTAATTTTTGGTTTAATGTTCTATATAATTTAGATATACATGGTTAGATAAAAGCACTTCATCATCATTATCATAAATGTCACCCACTGTTGATCATAGGCGCCTGTCTATCGATTTCCAATGCGATCGGTCCGATGCTACGCGCATTTAAGGATTCCCTGCGATTTGATCACCAATCCACCTAGATGACTCCAACTCTGCTCTTACAGGATCTCCAAGCAAGCACTTTATTGACCTGTCGACCGTTGTAGCATAAAATCTGTATACGGTAACTTTATTATCCTCGTAACAAACTGACGGTAGTTCCAAATAAACGAGCCAGTGATGGACTCGGAGCTGCAAAGTTCTTTTACCTTTTAAATTGGTCACAGCAGGGTGCTAATTGCAGCAGTGGCCGTCACCTGAGCTGCACTAGTGTGAAACTCGGTTTAGCACCTGACGGTCTGTCTGGACGTCCGGCTTTAACGGAATTTAGCTAGTTAGATCCGGTAGCGGGCCGGTTGGCTTTGTCGTTTTTTGAACTTTTGACTTTGCCCTCGTACCCCTGTGATTGGCAGATGCGAATGTGAATTTTAATCGAGTTGCTAAGGTTTATCGAATTTGCTCCTTTGTAAGTTTAAGCCGTTTAGGAAAATATAATAGAGTGTTAGATATTTATTTTTCTCTACACGCATTTCATACGTTCCTCGAAAATTAGATGATTAAAAACAATTAATCATTATCTGGAGCTATGAGAACAAATGAGTTTTGTTTTTATGATTTTCGTCTGTAATATTAGTTAACGCTATTTCCATGAAACTTAACGTGGTAGTCAGCTAAATGAATTAAAAAAACGCCTTTTATGTCGCTAAGCAATGATACTAAACTAACACTACAGTCTTTTCATAGTACACCATTTTTAAATATTGATTCAGCTTTAGCAGCAAATTTAAGTGGTGGTAATGACGATGAGGAAGACAGAATTAAACATATTACAAGACCACGAAACAAATTTCTTGTTTCTTCCCTTTGTGCTCGACAACACTGAGCTGTTAGCATTGACGACTCAATATCCCCAACTATTAGTAATAAAACTAGCTGGCCCGGACTCCACTAGAGGTGTATCCATCTCTATGGAGTCGTATTAGGTAATTGTGGCGGAAAGTGTAATAATTGAACCCAATTAATGATGAGGGTAGGAAATATCAATTTGCCGTTTCGATGGAAACAGACCGAAGTGGGCGATCGTTCGGAATATACTCGTATAGTTTCATTTAAACACTTAAAGCTAATGTAGAAACTGCTGATAAATAAAATGATGGAGATCAAGTATATATGTATGGTTATTGGGCAAAGTTTCAACACTTTACATATTGTTAA
Organism: Ornithoptera alexandrae; assembly: GCA_029030555.1. NCBI lineage: Eukaryota > Metazoa > Arthropoda > Insecta > Lepidoptera > Papilionidae > Ornithoptera > Ornithoptera alexandrae. The sequence continues at coordinate 1,920,597 of JARDVY010000037.1, read as the reverse complement.
TGAAGTATAGTTGTATCTATTACTCTATATTTAAGTACATTTAGTCCTATAATCGTTTCAAGGAAACTCAAGACAAGGAAGCATCAATCTACAAAGTTTGATGGATGGACATAAAAGTTTAGATTAAAGTTCCATCTCATCCTTGCAGTTTGTTTCATGCAGTTTATGCCCATTGTTTTGGTACGTGACATCATATTTATGTTTTCAATATATTTAATCCTCAATAATTTTGTTATTTTGTAAAAGCTTCTGCTTACGACCTCTTTTGCAATCAACGATAATTCCCCCGCATCCTTGCATCATTCGAAATGTTTGCTTGTAATTTGGCTTAACTATAACCAACGGCCACGAGCAAATACATTTAACAATACACGTACACCACAAAAGGAATAGAAAAAAAAAGGGAGTATAATGGGTGCTCTTTTCTAATCCCTTGTTATGTGGGGCACAAAGGACCCCATATAGCACTAATTGGGTCCGATAAAAGCTAAGGGAAAAGTTGCTACGTTTGAAAGCTCGAGAGTTTCTGCGTGCTACTTTTGACGTTTCTTAAAAGTGAAACTGAGGGTCCTCTTTTTCCGCAAACAAGACCTGCAAGTACGAAGGGGAGGAAAGCTTCAGACCTTTCATATTACGAAAACTGTATAAAAGTTACTTTAGACTACTACTACAGTACAAATTATAGAGACGTTTATGATAAAAGTGTTACCTGGATAAAAAAGGAGGATCAGCATTGTCTTTCTATATATTTAAGATAACCATTGCATATCTCTAAATGATATACACAAGCAGTCAGATTTAGAGTCAATCTAGAACTGTTTGCAGATTTATCTAAAACCTTTCAATCTAGGAACAAAAGAAAGTAATGAAAATAAATATACTATTATAATGCGAATTGACATCTTTTTTTTTTAAATAATTTTTTAATACACCCTCAACTGATGACAATATATTTTCAGATATATAAAGTTATGATAAACATGAAAGTACAACGTATGTATTCGGGTGGCCGGAACAGTCTCCAAAATCCATATTTAAAGGAAACTGGGAGTAATGAGATAATTTGTTTTTATCACAATACAATAACTGTAAAGATAAAAAAGCAAAATAATAATCATCTGTGCTCATTGATAGGGAAGATTTTTATAGCTTATCTGTAGTACCAATTACAAGTCTTTTTTTTTATTTATACAAATATGAAGTCTTTCCACACTATATAATTACAATAACAATATAAAAATGCAATCTATTTATGCAAAATTATTTAAATAATCAATTTAATACTTAACTGTATTGATTGATATTTAGCGAAAAGAGCAGTGTTACCAACATAACAGAATTGTCCATAACAAATCTTAATAAATTTGTTATAATAAACGTAACGTAAATACAGAAAAAAACATACAAAAATAGTATTACATTAATTCATTATTAGTAATTACCATTATTCTTTATAAAGAGATGCTTAAAATTCTATTTTAATATAATCATGTTTATATATAATTACAAATTGCAGTAAAGTGCTGGCAGGCCCCTCACTAGACTGACGATCTAATAAATGGCACAAGAAGCTGCTGGATACGGGCAGCGCAGGACCGATCAGAATGAAGATCCTTGAGGGAGACTTATGCCCAGCAGTGGGCGTTATCCGGCTGATAACTATTACTAACTATATTTAGTTCCAACATTTTACGATAGATGGCAGCACACGTAACTGCTAGGTTACTTTTGCGATAGCTATTTAACCTCTTAATTTTACAGCTAATTACATCACCGAAAATAATTTTTAAGTATCTATTAAATTATATACAAAATACGTAAGATTTGAGTGTTGCCAGTGTAACAAAGCGTAGACCATTTGTCTCTTTAAATTTACTTTTTAAATCGAAGTCTGTGAGATAAATCTCGGCGCCGTTCGGCTCTAAGACGACATTTTGTTTTCGCTGCCGAACTGATGTGGAGGCTTGTGCGAAATAATTGCAGTCATTAAACAGCCATTAGTGGCGGAATTTCTTTATAATTGGTGCCCATTTATTTTATGGAGCCATACATTTATACCCAGTAAAAGTCGACTAATATACAAATGTTAAAAATTAAAGCACTTGCAGAATAGTTCAATATTTCTTTAAGTGGTTTCATAATATTAAAGAAGAAAGTCTGCGATAGATTTTATTATATAAGGAAGTAGAGAGACAACAGCTTGCTTTGTTAGATGCAGGTCTCAAGTTTGAGTCTAGGATTTCACGATACTCTCACAACCTTAGAATTACTATATATATGATATGGTGGTAACTATAGCGTATTTTATATTTTTTTCACATTAATTACATAGAATTTATTTGTAGAATGCAAATTTCAAATATTAATTGATTTCATTAAAAAAAGCCCGGCGAAGAGGGATGAACATTTTTATTTTTTTTTTGTGTTTTGCAAAGGCGGGGTTACACTGAAGTAACTAATAGTCTAGACGGGTTAATGTTCGGGTCGCGACACCGCCACCCGCCGGTGCGAAACACGCCGTCTGTCACCATTATCCTGTGACAGGAGCGAGCTAGGAAATAATACAGATTTTATCCTGTATAACACTTCGGTTTGTAGACAACGTGTTTGTAGAGGGAGGTGAGAATATATTATCTCTTCTATATCATTTCTTTAAATTAATGGAACAAAGAGGACGTTGATCTGGTGTTAATACTGCTGCCGACAGTAATGAGGCGTTAGATGCCATGTTTACACTGCACCACATTTCGATCATTTCCTTGAGGAATTAAATCTGTACTAGCTACAGCATCTTCCAAATCGGAATATAAGAATATTTATTAAATTGATACGATGACCTTGTTGCTCCCTGGTGGTAAGTACGAGGATTGTAAGACCTACTACGTAGGTCTGTCGCCGGTTATCGTCTAGGTACAACCGTAGCTCCTATATCTGCTGCTAAACAGTTGTATGCAAACATTACTGTGTCCAGGTTTGAAAGGCGCTGTAACGCTGCTGCTGTGTATATCATTGTAACGCCACGTGATGACCAGGCGTATCACGATCAGTCATCTCGCTCATCTCGTCGTTGTTCAATAAAGAAAACTACTAGGTCTCCGTTGTCGGAGACCGTCTAGGTGGATACCATCGCAGCGCCACAAAACAATAGTGTGTTCCGGTTTGAAAGGCGCTGTAGCTGTATAATAGTGTAATTACTGGTGTAACAAGACTCAATATCTTGTCTCAGGCGACGAGCGCTTCTAGCTAGCGCCGTATTGTTACGGGCGGGCGTCTCACTTACTATCAGGTGAACGTCCTGCTCGTCTCGTCGCTTGATAAAATAAAAAAAAAAACAAGTAAAACGTGGTTACCTTATACAGTTCAAGTTTTACTTGTGAAACACCATTATTTCTTTTATGGGCTCGTGTAATAAAAATGCAATTCCTTTCAAACTAATACCCCATCATAAACAACAAAGGGATGATGTATGGGCGCATAGATTTAAAAACAGGGTGCGCTGGAGTCAATACAGTTAATAATGTCACGCGACCACTGTCTGTGGGCACCTTAACGAATTGAGATTAAGAATTATGTACCAGCTGGTCCCCGCCAGCTTTACTGGCCGTAACACCACCGCAACCCTCTCTGGAGTAGGAACTTTGTAAAATTCCTTCTTAGCTGACGTATACTCGGCGAAAAGAATATTCCTATCAAATTTCAAGTCTCCATGGCTTACTGTTCCAGAAATCTATTGAGAAGTCGCATCAATCAACATCCGAATAATACCGTGTATAAGATAATCCAATTTTTATTCTACGAAGCAACGAGACGAGCGAGACGTTCACCTGATGATAAGTGATACGTCTGCCCATAACAACGTGGCGCTACATAGGATGGTATACACTACACATAGATGGTAATGTTACTCCAGTAATTTCATTAGCTACACCTCCCTCTAAACCGGAACACTGCAACCGTAGTGACTTATAACTTGGTGATCCCTGGTTTGATTTTGGGACCACATAGAATAGACCTTCGACTGTGGCAGGGTTTTTAAGAACTTACCTGGCTAATCTTCCTATCAACCATAACAGCATTGTTGGGTTCTGGTTGTAGACATATAAGTGCTGGTGCTTTAGGCGAACACGTTGCACCATCTCCGGTCTGTTATTTTCACTCAACATCAACTTACATATCAAGGTCAAGGGGTTAAGGTCATTGCTGATAAAGAAATACTGCAGGAACCTTAACAACAAGAAATTAAGATCTATTCATTCAAACAAAATAGATTTTGCTTTTGAAAATAATTTCATAATTTTTTTTAATATTATCTTTTTATTATTTATTTATTTATTACTTTATTGATTTATTTATTTATTCTTCATCAGCCAGAAGACATCCACTGCTGGAAATGGGTCTCCAATACGGATTCCTAAATCGATCGGGTTTTATATGGAGGGATTTGGGCCAAATCCTACCACGCTGGCTGAATGTGGGTTGGTGGGGGCGAGACCCTCGTTTGTATTATATACTTAGGCACTGCTTATTCCAATAAGGTATTTCTTCCAGTAAGTTGGTGGGGAGATATTTTAATAGTGACAGTAAATCCGATGCATTCTAATAACATACTAGAACAAAACTTATATACTTTAAGTAAATTTTTATGTAACGGTTAAGTTAAAAAAAATTTAATGTCGGGCTCGCTTTAGACAGTTATGCCCGACAGTACATCATAAAGCGACGTTTATAGCTTTCGGGGGTGAGAATGTTCTTGAATGATTACTTTTTGAATTAGAAACTTATCGTGCCGATCTTAATTAGGTGCCTCCAGTAATTACACGAGCTCCGCATTCCCGTGGTCTTCGCTTCATTATTAGTATAATAATATGGGTCAAGAATATTATTTTGTATAATATAAAGTAACGAAGAATCTTATGTAAATTGTATAGTATTACATTTGTACATTTTCTCTTCGACAAAGAAGAGGGATGAGACGTTCATATACAGTAAGGCCTATTTATAATAACTTAGCTCTTGTTACGATGACACACAGCACCATGTTGTGCTCGTCTTCTTCGTCATCTTGAGTCATAAGATATTAAGCTTCCCTCAAACAGCAAAGCAGAAATACGAGCTGCGGAGGTACCTACCTGGTTTATAGCGACATATACCTACCACCGATAATACTAACAGCATCACCAAGGTATTAGGTTTTGTTACTCCATAACACAATACGTTAAGTATTATGAGCTCAATATGTATATAATGAAGATGAATTTTGTTTGTTCGTCAGTCACGTGAAAACTAGTGAACTTATAAATATGAGAACATGAGCATTCGACGCGGAATGACTTGTAGATGGTTCTAGGCTATTTATTTGTTGAATTTCATAGATCCTTCATAATTTTATTTCTAATTAACTTTAATAAACATTTTCATTTTGCATTATTTATACGGTTGCTATAGCAACGGCCGCTATAGAAAGTCATTTGCGGTCTAGTTTTATATTACGGCCAGCAAAGCGAGCGGGGAACAACTAGTGTTACATATGTACATAAAATTCATAAAGTATACTTTTTAACAAGTCACTATAATAAATGATATATATATATATATATATATATATATATATATATATATATATATATGTATATATATATTATATATATAACATATAATACAAGTATATTTTAAGGGATACATAGCATTTATATTACTATTTATTATCTGTGTTCTCGAGTGCTCGAAAGACGAAAAAGCATTGAGGTGACAGATATTCTATCAAAGTAGTTGCTCTGTTATTATTATTATATTAAAAGTTTTTAAAAATAATATTAAACATAAAAGTTTTTTCATAAAAAAGTGTGTAATTCTGACCGTTCGGCGACCACTAAAATAAAAATATACAGCCTCTGGTAATGGCGACGGTAACGTTCATCGCGCCGTTGTATGGCGGAGTCAGGTCACGTGCGTTGTGATTTCGCGCGCACGGACGGCCGCCATTTTAATTTGTAAAGCTCGCGTCCGCACGCTCCCGCGAACTGTCAGCCACAGATTATAAATTTGTGCGGTATAGACAAATCGAATTTTAGTTTCGATTAATCTTTGTTTTCTTTTATCGGACGCTCAAGTTCAGAGGCGACTTTTAACGTTGATAGGTCTCTGTTGCCTTCGGGTTTGCCTTTTCGCGTAATGCTGATAAAAGGATATGGAAGAGAAGTTCATACTGGGCCAACACCATATAGCTGGGAAAAGCGCGGGAGAAAGAAGAAGAAGAAGAAACTTTCTTCTCGTGCTTTTGTAAATACTTTATATGTTAGTAGTATTCATTGATTATCAGCCGACAGATATCCACTATTGGACATAAGCCTTCCCCAAAGATCTGCGGATCATTTGTTGGAGTTCATCGAGGGGAATTGCGCCGTAACCCACCACGCTGGCCCAGTGCGGGTTGGTGGGTGGTCAGTGCCTCGTCTGTTATTCAGCAGGGAGCACCGCGAGCAGATAAAGTTGACTTTGGCTTTGTAAGATATTGGGTGAAAACCCTTACACCCGTTAATACACACTCAGTTGTATTCAGTCACAAATAAAAAAAAAAACAGTAATAAGAAAATATACGAATGTATGTTACCAAAATAGAAATATGTCGCTAAGTTTTCTTTCAGACTGTAATTTTGCTTTTAACTTAAACTGACGTCGAGGTGAAAGAAGACTAATATCTCGTGGCCTAATTGTTGTTTCATAACTATGATGAGGCTTCCACGGAGCAGCGGCATAACGAGATCGCATTGTTTTAATTTTCGGTTCGAAGAATAGAAAATGGAGCACGGTCAGCTTCTGTTTTGATTCGCTGTGGTGAAAATCTACACTTTCCTGTTTATAACAATATCATTCTGTTTATTAAAGAGGACGACACATATATATGATTCTTTTCATATTTTTAGTTCAATATAAAAATGAATGAATGAATAGATTACCTGCCTTGAATGCTAAAAGCTATCTCTTATCAGGTTACCAGGTAATGAATTAACATTAAAAATATTTTTAAACAAAACTGTATATAAAAGAAAAAAAAGTTATTTTTATTGTTCAAAGACATATAATAATAATAATATAACATATAATATATAAACTGTAAAAATCGATGGAATAATTTTATAATACTTATCTTTATCTTTCTTATCCTTTCCATCGATAATCTTTTGTAAAAATCCTTTGGCATGTCTATAAAGTTAGATATATCTTTTTGTTATTCGGGCCATTCACGGAATGGTAAAAAAACAAGCCAATCTATAACAATATGACCACTATGCTTTTCGTCTTGAGACAAATTTCCTTACCTCGGAAATTTTAACTACGGTTTTCTTGGAACCGGAACAAGGTAGAAAAAGGATCTGTAGTGAGTGATAGTGATTTATGGTATTAAATAACATAACCTAACATACATACATACATATAAATCACGCCTCGTTCCCAGTGGGTAGGCAGAGACCACCTCTCTCCACTTGCTACGATCCTGACACAACTCTTCGCTTCCTACACCTTCATGAGCGTCTTCATGCATGCTCGTGGGTTGCGAGTACTCTTGACCCGGCCTTTCTTAAGGACATCTTCGGTTTGATCGGAATATGTCCGCCTAGATCGACCTGCACCGATTTTTCCAAACATTCTTACCTTGTATACCCCTTTCGTTAATTTTCTTTCATCCATTCTTTCAACATGGCCGAACCATCTAAGCATCCCTTTCTTTATCTTTGTCACTATATCTTCAACCACGCTTCACCGCTCCCTTATCATACTGTTCCTCACTTTCTCCTTAGCTTCACTCCAGTTATACTTCTCAACCTTCCTATCTCCACAACATTAATCCTACTTTTATGTTTCTTCTCCCGTACCCAACATTCACTACCATACATCAGTGTGGGGATCAACACGCCTCTATGCACAGCCAGTCGTGCTCTTTGTGATACGTTCCGGCAATTCATAAAGTTATGAAGTGTCCCATTCACTTGATTCCTTTTCAAAACTCTTCTTTCTATATCACCATCACATTTGCCATCTCTCGTAAACTGTGTACACAGATATACAAATTCTTTCACTTGTTCCACTTTTTGTCCCTCAATCATGTCACAGTTAGTCATACATTCTTCTCTTTCAAAAACCATTACTTTCGTATTGCTTACATTAACAAGCAAAGGAATGAGAATGAATGTAAGCTAGATGTAAGCACGTAACACCATTTTAAAATTTTGATAAATCCTATTGACTGCCAACGCTAACTTTCCAATAGCAATAAATAGAAACAAACTGACGGTTGAAGATAGAACGAAATCCCTTGACGATGAAAGTCAAATTGGAAGTTACAAGTCTAGTAAACATTGGAAGTGGCTGTCTAGCGGAGGCCTAGAATTACAACCCTCCAGAGGCAAAGAGGCTGTAATCTAGATAATCCTTGGAGATGTTGTCGGGGCTGGGTCGTGAAACGCCTCGAGACGGGCCTACGTTCTAAAGATAGACAGGCGTCCGGTTAATACCATGTTTGTTTGGCAGACAAGAAGTGCCTGGATGGAGGTATCATATTACCGGGCTGGCAGCTCTGATTCTAATGCGAGGAACTGTATTAACTTGTTTCGATCCCCAGCGTCCTTTGTACGTTATTAACGTATTTCTAACATGCGAAACTCACGAAGTCAGATGTTGGATACGTAAAATAATCTGATGAAGAAATTGCCTCTGATCTTCTATCTATGAATTCTAAAACCTACAAAAGCACAAATTTCGTTTTTTATTTACCTAATCTAGCTTAAATAGTAACTCAAATTTGAAAAGGACACCGATGATGATAAAGCTTGTTTCACCTAATATACTTCTGACTATTGAAACGCAGCAATGTTACAATGATAAATATACTATAGAACAGCGGGCAGTTGTAACGTAAGCAGATTATTGAATTAAAAAAAATACAATAAAGTGACATCTTAATTAAAAAATACGAGAAGTTCATATTTATGAAAATAGAATCGATCGCGTATCTGGTATGGATAAACTCCAACACAATCACTGTCCGGTTATTACTAAACATTATATATTTTTTATCCGTTGTTTATTACGTCAAATCATTGATTTTCGATCAATTATAACATTTAATATATATACATTATCAATGTAATATCTGAAAAAGATATTAATCCCGAAATCGGAACAGGGACATGGAAATCTATCAGTGCCGTAAAATGTAACAAACGCGTCGAGTTTACAATTGAAATTTGTTTTTAAGTGGCCGAGGAAGTGTTATTTACCCGGCAGGAATCACAGTCCGCGCCGTGATGAGAATACTAAGTGGAGAAAGTGGAAGGAAAGCGGGTGTGGGGGAGAGTGGAGGATAGACCGATAGCGGGATCAAGAATGCTACGTGCGTCCGCAAAGCTGTACAGCCTAACCACGTAATGGAGGTGTTTGCTAAAGTACCAGATCTTAATGCAAATACATAATAAAAAAAAAAATTAACTATTACATTGCACTTTTTATTATTATTAATATTCCCACAAAAATCACAATTGTGAAGGGAAATTATGGGATTTAAAATTTAAGGTAGATTTGCATGAACTATTAAAATAAAACCTGTCAGTTGGATCATAATGATCCGAATTATTATTTTTGGGATAGGTATTAAGATTAACCCATTCATTATGTAAATAATATAACTAAATGAATAAAACAATATATAAGTAATGTATGTATACTGTCAGCTGTGCTTTAAACAAACTTGGTTGGAAAGAAATGTGAAACCTTGAAGCAAAGCATCGCACGCAACCTTGTGCTGAAGCAACGTGCACTTTCATATACAATTAGTCTGAAATTCGCGTAACGACGTGGCGCGCAGCCAATTTATGGAGTTCGCTTGTTAGTCTGCCCGTCTGCACCGCTGTCTGCATCGACGGGCAACCCTTAAACGTTAACGGAAATATTTCATACTTATGAATTTCAAACGAATGTATTACTAACACGTTTGCGTCCGATTCTTTATGCAGTGCATCTTTATATAATATTTTGCTTTATCCTTACGAAGGTTGGAAATGTTTATTATTTGAACCACGGTAAACGTGAAATCATTGGGCATCTATTTTGGAGAATTTTCGAGAAGAAAGTTTGAATGGGAAGAGGTGGCTATTAAGAATTTTCTTACTCTAACACTATCTCTAACGGTCATTCTTAACAATAGGTTAGGCCACGCGGTCTTCCATGGCATACATAAAAGTCTAAATTTTTTTATTTATAAGAGACTATAATCATAAGAGACGCTTATTTAGAACACAGTGAAAACAATGTTTAGTCCAAGTATAAAAAAAAAATTAACCATCTAGTTCAAATTTAGGTTAAATCCACGATCATCCAGTCGTCATTAATTTTCACCAATTATCAATTTTAACATGAGATCATAAATTTTAGAAACGGATGCTTTATAATTTTCTTTACAACGATAGCTAATTACAGTTTTCCCTTAGAACATGAAGTACCAACGTCAACGTAAACGTATGAAAAAAGCAATTAGCAAATGGGAGGAGAAACGCAAAATGCCAGAAGCCATGGGTTGTTATTTAGCCACTGTTTCCCCTTTGAGCCCGCGGCGTTTTCTCTGTGGGAAAAGAAATGCAGCTATTTGACATGCATAGTTCCAGTAACGAGAAACTCTTTGTGTTTTTAAAAGATTCCGATATCAAAATGTAAGATTTCGTAATGTATCTTACCTCATCAAGCATAGTTACTATCTACTTTGATATCAGTGGACTGCCACAGGCTGTTGATGATGATGATGATGAGCATAAACCGCATATAATTATAACAATGAAAAAAAAAATTAAATAAGATTCTGAGAATAGAATTAAATATAGATATTGTGAATACAAGCTTCCTGCTTGATGATTTATTTCCAAAATTATCGTCACCATAAGATGTTTAATCTCATGACTATTTAAAATAAATGATAAAGATTATTATAAAATACAGGGAAATCTTTACCCTTATATTTAAATATCATGAAATGTAATGTCATGTGAAATGAACGTTACAAATAACAGATTGTATATTGTATGTAACATTCATTTCATAAATATCTTCAAAAATATTATTTCTTGATTTGTATCATTTGGAACTATTGTAACACTTTTATAATAAATATTACTTACCCAAAATTTCACTTCAGCCTGAGCATTTAAATCATCCTCATCATCATCATCAGCAGCACCAATGCTGGATGTAGACCTTCAAAAATCTACAAATCGATCGAACATAATAATTCCTAATATATTTTAACTTATAATTACTTAACTTAGGATATAATGTACTAATTAAACGAAACCACTAATGGAAATGGAACATATTGACTTCCGAAATATTAGGGCGAGATTGTAATTTTCTAAAAGATTCGTTAAAAATTTAAAACTGTTAACAAAAACCTCATGCCAATTAAGGCCCCTCGGGTCCCGAAGGGTTAATTTTAATGAGCTACAGTCACCTAGTCTGTGCGACTAACACAATGGGCAAATATTTATTTAAGTATCAGCAGGTGCCACTGACGTTGGGCACCTCGTCGCTCAGGAGATGGCGCCGGTCTGTTTGTGAATTAGGTGATTTGCAGGATGTGGAGGGACCAGTTTACAGTGGGCGTTGGATAATAACGCCTACAGTGAAGCCATGCCATTGTTCCTTGTGCAAACGTCGGAAGATTTGTTGATAGATTCGTTAGGACGTATTAGCTTGAAATATTATCTCTATTTGCCGCGTCGAATTCAATATGAATTTATAATAAACCGCAGAGGGTTCCGCTATTCGAAGGTAATTTTGAAATACCTAACGTAATAGTTAATAATAACAGAATATGGCGGCTTAAATAAACCGGACGCACTGATATTAAAGCTTACCTTTCATTAGATGTGGAAATTACATTTTGGACGAACCCCTAAAGGGAATAATAGGAGCAACATTTTATAATATCAAAATATTTGAAACATAAACCGTTGGGACTTTATATAATCTATGAAATAGAGATTTTATAAGATCAAAAGAACCTCCATGAAATTAATAAACTGTTTACCGTAAAACACAAGATATAGAACACAGGAAAATATTCATATAGAGAAAGAGAGGGGAATATTCGACTGTCATTAAAAGGTAAACGTTTATAGTAAAACTTCCTCACAATGGCCATAAGCAGGTAGCACAGCAACATCTGATCAAGAAGCCTTAGTAAATACGGCAGAGATAAGAAAAATCATGAGACGTAGCATTAAAATGGGATAGTTAAATGCACTGTTTGATGATGAGGATGAGGACAATGTTATTCTGTGACATTCTGAGCAAGGCCTATCACATAGCACTTAGTGTAAACCTTTGCACGCTTAAAGTTACAAAGCAAAGGAACTAAGTTGTAATGTGATAAGATTGTACCGAGGATTGTCATTATTCGTGTGTACGGTCGTCATCATTGTTCCTATGAATCCAGTTGACTATAAATGTTATCAAGGAGCTGACGTTTTCATACTCTAGCGTTTTAACGTGCTTTAGTGGTTATATCTGTGAATAAGTAATAGAAGTTTTAATATATACCAATCAACATCAAGAGTCGTTCTAAGCCATTGCGGCTGCAGGTACTTCACGAGCGTGTCTCCATCATCAGAACCGAACATGTCCAAACAACGAGCCGGCTCGTTTCTTAATGAAACCGTATATCTCTCCGTGTGTAATTCAATTATACGGAGCAATCACGCTCGCCCACTGCGTATAACAGGTGCATTTTATACTGCCGCCAAAGGAGCCCTAGTGATGTACTTTATTAGCTGCGTAAGTCACAAGAGAAAAAAATTATTAAATATATTCCTTACTTTGAACATAAAACATCTTGTTAATACAATCGTTAATTATTAGCAATAATTAGATTAAAACAAGTTCGCATTTCTCAGGATAATTATTATTCTTAAAGTGACTTGCCAGGTAGCGGAAGTTCGCGGTCAGTTCACCATATTTCTCTCAACACCGGTCACAATCTTACTCGACTCTCTGGTGTGACGCAGCCATGACTTCTTCCTACTACCAACACTTCTCTTACTTATGACTTCGCCTATCAAGATGAGTTGAAGCAGTTACCTATTGACGGAGATAAGATACTAGTATCATTTTACTCTATAATCATCCATTTTTTTTTCTAAAGTTTTATAATTCTTGCATTGATGTAATAACATAGTATTAGAGTAAAAGGTCAGTTACTGTACTTACTAATGTGAACAATGATTTTGGTATACAGCAGTAAAGCGAGGTTCAAACGTTTTAATTCGTTACGTTCTACACCGTCAGAGTAGATCTCGTTTGAGAAGACTTTGAAGAACTTACTAATGAGCACCAGTATCCTAAGACATAAGGCGATAAACGCTATGTTAGTTGTGTTAACAATTAAACTAGTATTTCATCGGTACAATCAAAATGTTATTTACCAGTAGAATAACATTCTCATCACATCATGTATAAATAAAATACACTTAACAAACTTTCAAATATATCTGTATGTAAAGAATTATTTGTGCAGTACATCGACATAAACGCTTCCGCTTACAAATTAGGCGTCAAATGGGAGCGGTCTATAAATCCTGGAACCCTCCAGACTTCACCGCGCCCATTAACACGGGCCCGAGTTAGATTTTATGCCGCCGCCAAGAATAGAGGAAGCAAACACGCAGTGAGGTGGCGCGGCGCGTTGGGACTCCTCGGCTGAAGCGCCGCGGTACGCCTCAAGGATGGGTGGGCTAATCAATGGCGGACAAGTTTCCTGAGATTACTTCATGTTCATTATATATTCTATTTCTTTATTCAAACAAAAAGGCGAAGCTGCATTTTAGATGGTTATTAGTTGGTAAATGATGTGCTTTCCCATAACAATACTCATTAGATGCTTATTAAAATATTCATACAGCATCTCATTGCGTTTATCTTCAGAATTAAAACGGCATATTAATTCAGTCATCATCATCAGCTGACAGACGTCCATTGCTGGACAAAGGCCTCCCCGAAAGATCTCCACATCGTTGAAGTTCATTTAAGAGGATTTGGTCATAGCCCAGAGCGGGTTGGTGGATGGTCAAAGCCTCGTCTGTTATTTATCAGGATGCACCGTGTGCAGGTGAGTTTGACTTGGGCCCCGTAAAATGTGGAGCGGAACCTCTTACACCCCCTGTTAACTCAGTATTTATCAAAAACAAAATGCTGATCATATGATAATGATGGTATATAATCTATGGCAAATGATAGTGGGATTAGAGTTCAGTGGAATATTGAAGACATCCTAATCGATAATTTCCGATCGGAATGAAAAATTTTGAATTCTACCTACAAATAAAGGATACACAAAAAAAAAATATAAAGACTAGTCCTTTTACAAGCGTCGAAAGATATATAAAGATAATAACGTTTCACGAACACAACGATAAATTGTTCAGGAGATGAAAGAGAATCGACTTTACGACGTACGCGAAAAAGTTTAAATTTATTTGAACGTCACAAAACGGCTTCCGGCCCAGAGCAGTAGTTCGGAGAAATCACTGTGTCTCCGAAAAACGACACTTACGCGTATGTTCCTCTTAAGGAACATTGTTGTTGTATGGGACACCTGATGCTGGATTTATTGCGGGGGGGCCCGTGATACAGCGCCGCGGGGACCTACCTATCCACGATTTGATACAATTCTTTTAATTTTCCATAAATAAAAAGCACCAATAAAGTTATTTTTCGCATTGATGTAATATCATAAATAAAATGAGACACTTGTGTAAGTATATCCTTTCTTCTCTTTGAGATAACTGGATTCCTATTGGTGTACTTATTATATTTGGCATATGGGTTGGTGTGCTGTCTTTCCCCTGGACCTAGTCTCTTTCAAAGATGGCTTTTATAGCACATCGAAGGTAGAATAGAGAAGAAGATATTCTAGGAGTTTCTAAGCGAGGATGTAAAATCATTTAAATATACACTAAAATATAATTAGTAAACCTTACTACTACCAATCAATAGTTAAACTAACGAAGTAAATGGTGTAGGATAAGTAAGCAGCTCTTGTTCTACCGGCAGACGGTAGTGTGCAAACATTACTGTTTTACTGTTTATCGATATAGCTAGTTTAATTATTTGGGTAACGAGACTTAGCATCGATCTCAAGGTGACGAGCAAAATATGACGCTGTATATCATCATTCACCATAGGTTGAACGTCTCTATCAGTTCATCGAATGACTTGTGTATCGATGAGATGAGTACAATATAACGCTGTATAAGCATCTTATATTTGTGTTCCTTGTCTCGAAACTAATGTTTTGATGCTTCCGTCTGTTAACATTACAAAAAATATAAAACGTCCAAATACTGGGGACATCTTTTTGATACAAGTCTCAGTGTATACTGTATAGATTTTATACAGAATTCGTCGCAGCATCCGTGGTAGGAATAAGTCACATTAATTTGTATAAAACGACGCGGCTCTCCGTTAATGAAACTATCCCGTCTCGTCTATTTCGAGAAGTGTCGCGTAAACAAAAGCTGGACAGGACAATGCACCGTAGAAAACACCATCAATCCAATAGAGGCCATCGCGGTCTCCATGCATATAGCGTTCCTTCCATTGTTCCAGAAACACCTCGCTAAATAATAAAAAGCTTTACGAGTGGTAACTCAAGTTGGAAGAGATTGCTTAATTGTTCGAAATGTCGAAACTGCCTCCCATTATGACAAACGGAAAAGAAACAAGGAAAAGGAAGTGAGAATGGAGATCGTCCTTGATGCTTATGGTATTAAAGTGAATAACGTTTTGTGTTTTCATTATTAACAAGTTTCTTATCAGAAAGAGTTAAGTTATACTACGTAAGAAGTTTCTTTTATCTTTAAGGTTATGTTATTTTAATTATTAAAACAAATTTCTTTCTTCCGTTTCCTATAGAAATATTAGTCTGATCGGAATAAATGATTTAATAATTTTCTTCTAGAATAATCCCGCCAACAGTTTCTCACTTGAGGCAATGTAACGATTGCACGTTCAAGTATCGATGGCGCGTGGGCTTAAATTCATGCCCTGACCACAAACCGTTAAGGTCTACAAAAGACGATAACCCTTAAATGCTAATGGGGTGCTATAGAGCCGGTGGCGAACAAAGAGCACAATGAGAACCTTGCGCCGGCGATAGCACCGGCCTGAACAGGATCGTATTTTGGAGCAGGAATTAAGATTAAGGACATAGTATCGGTTTACACTTTACAAAGCAATACTGGGGGGGGGGGGGAAGTTAATCTTAATGGTCATTAGTGTTTAGTTAGAATAAATCTATTTATATTACTCAGACTTATAATGGGTGGATGTGAAAAGCTGGGGGTAGGATGTGGTGAAAGATTTAGCTTCAGTCAATAAAGGTCCACTGCTGGACATATGGCTCTCCCAAAGATCTACATATCGATTGGCACTGCGCTGCTCGCATCCTCGAGTACTACAAGCGATCATTTGTAGGTGTTCATATGGAGGATTTGGGCCATTTCCCACCACGCCGGTCCAATGCGGGTTGGTGGTGGCTACAACTAGGATGTACCACGAGCAGGTGACCCCTTGCACCCTTTGAAAAACATTGGGGAAAGCCTATATCCAGCAACACATAAATAAAGGCTGAAGATAATGATGATATAATGCGTTTGTATAACACACAATCAAATTTAGTCAAGTTTTGCGAAAACTGTGTCATAGATTTTGATATGTTTTAAATATACAATTATGTAAAGCCTTGACATTCCTGGTTTACAAGATGAAACTATCTAGATCAGTTTTTAAAGATTTCAGTGTTTTTTTCTTTAAAAAACAAAAATAGTTGATTTATTGTACAACTCAAGTTGGCGTAACTAATCTTTCTTTGATCTGCGTGCGACAAATGTCAACATCGTGAAGCCAAATAAAATTCCCGTCGCATTCATCTCAAAATATCTACATTCAGGACAAACATTCGGGCTCTTTGAGTTCAAATATCGCATGAGTACAAGGATTTTAAATGTTTGGCAGCACACGGAGCGGTGTTGGTACAAAACATCCCATTTGTACCAAGCACTTAAAGAGCACTATGACTTTTTATAGGTTTTTTATTATTGTATAGACTAGCATTTGACTACGATCTCGTGATGGTAAGCGGCGATGTGTACCACTTATTAAACTAAGCAATAGTGTTTGTTGTGGAAACCGAACAAAATTTTAAGATACTTTCTTAAGAGCTACAACACTACGCTAACAGATTATATTTTCTTAATATTGACAAAGCATTTGGGGTTCTACAAAAATTGCAGCTGTCTACAGGCAGCTATGATCACTGATCTTTAATTAAGCTGCTTTACTATATTCTAGATTCTAAATTCTTAAGGACAGGAGAAAAATGTAACGGAATTGAAAAACTCTTATGGTGTGGTCACCTAGAAAGATCAATAGAAGCAAAAAAAGACAGGGTAGAAGATAGGTTGACTGTACGAAAGAGATAGTAGAGCTGTGATGATTTCGGAGAGCTAAGGAGAGAGACGCATAGAAAAACTTTGCTAACAACAGGCAATAATCTCAAGAATATAAAAAAATAATGCATTATATTTATAAAATAAATAAATGAAGTTAATAACTACATCCTAATTAAATGGATAATACAAAAGGTACATAAGCCGTAGCATATTTAATCCATGTCCCAAGGCGGTGTGTCGTCGTTTCGTCGCGAAGTTTGCTCCTTAATATCAAAGGGACCACCTTCAATATTTGAATAGCGGATTTCCCTTTTCCCAAATAATTACCCAAATTAGGGGGAAAAGACTTTTACGCACACGTTAATAAATGATGAGCAGGCGTTGGTTACCTGGCGTGAACCCGGTGATGGGGGAGTTTGGATCGCCTCTAAAATTTACGCTGTCGAGGTTAATATTTGTGTTATACATCAAGAAGATGTATCACAGTCAGGGATAATTAAGGATTTTGTAGTGATCATAGAAAATGTTGAAGATGAAAGTTTTTAAGATTTCATCAAATCTCGATGGCAACTAATTAACAGTAAATATCATTAATAATGTGAAATGCACACATAAAGCTCGGGGAAGAAGTTCGTGACGTTTTTATATTTTTATATTTCTTTACTGTTAGACAAATTCATTCATTTGATAGAGCTCTCTCCGCTCTACAAAATGGTGCCAATTTTTTTTTGGGGTCATTTAAATTTGTACTACTTTCGGGGTTTAGAAATAGAAAGTCCTAAAGTTTAATATTTTACCTATGCCTGCAGAATAATTACCAACTTGAAATAAGTTCGCGTTAGTATTATTTATTTTATTTAGATCTTTGGTACAATTTCACTTATCATACTTCTTCTTCTTCTTGAAGTGCCTCTCCAACTAGTGAAGGTTGGCGATCAGGGTAGTACAGTCTTACTTATCATACGTTTATTGACAATGTCATATAACATAAATTTAATTTTTATCTTAAAAAATAAGTTATTTTATTATCAACAAATCATATTTTCCAAGTACATGAAGATTTAAATTGATTGTCTTAAAAATATTAATTAATAACTCCTTACCTTACCTTATAGTTAATAATATATTCCCCACAATTTGGCGCTAGTCAGGATGATACACCACCACCTCCACATTGCGCTCGGTCCATCTTATTACTCCAGGAAAATCATTAGCTACAACGTCTTTCGAACTGGAACATGGTAATATTTGCATATTTCTGGTTGACGGGTACAGACGGGCGATGTGGTGGTAATTTCAACAGTCTCCAGCAACAGAGATGTACCACCAATAATACCCCACCAATTTCCTCTCCAGATAGAATTTCGATCGTAAAAAAACCCAGTTGGGGATTTTTTTGAGAAAACACAGGTGCCGTAACCACGCTTCGGACTGAACACAGAACGGGCGGGTTTTCCCATTTTAATCTGCATACGATAATCCGAGGGTGAGGGGAGACATCTGTCTCGCATCTGCATAAGTTTGAATTTCGCCCAATTTGAGCCTCCGCCGGCCTTTTAAATTTATATATATTTGTCGGTGAAACTTCATACAGAGGATGTTACTACTTACTGCAGAAGTTATGGTGGAAACTTTTGTAAGCACGAACATATTTGCCGAAACAAAGTTGTTTAGATTTTATCGCATTTATTTAATTAATTACTTACACCCTCGACATTTTAAGTGGTTAGCAGACGTCTTGACGCCATCGACATTGCAGAGTACCTGCAGCTTTGAATTATTGCTCAGTCAGATTTACGCAAAATGAATTCTAGACTTGAAGTCTTCTACAATATTTGTATACTTGGTATTGGTTTCAAGTTTATTTATATTGTGATCTCAAGCTGATGAAATTATCCAACTATCTTCTTTATTGAAATTCGGATGTTTTTATTAAAATTTCGATAAAGGTATTAATCCGATCGGTGTTTGTAAGGATTTGTGTTCCATCGAATCTGACAGAACGGTAGAGATGATTTGTTGTATCAAATTATCTGTTCGATCCAGAATATTTAAGCAGATGAAAAATCAACGTTGGCCTGAGACATCTTCCGAAATATAACGGGAATTTATTTGTATCCTTTAATCTATTATATTCATTATACATTTCCCTAACCTCATATAAATATTCGATGATGTTATTTCTAGCAAGGGGTAATCAATTAGAAGTTTGTTAGTTTCTTCTTCTTCCTCCTGTCCTTTTCCCAGTTATGTGGGGTCGGCACAGTATGTACTTCTCTTATGTTCTTTTCTTTTTAGTTTGTTATATTAAAAAAAAATACAGTGGTTAAAGTAAGCGTGGTTACAAAGAAAAATATGTAGTTTTGCATATTTTTAAGTCTATATTAGTTTCCGTAAGCCAGTATGACTTATAAATGGATAGTTAACCACCTGTGCGTTAATTACAAGAGACAGGGTTAACCAGCGTCATTTTAACATGGAGTAAGGATAAAATGTAGAAAGCGGAACCTGGTATCTTTAGATTTATATAAATTACGAGTTTGTCCCCAGGATATTTTACGATATTTAATTTAAATATTACTGCCTGCTGTTGCAATGGTCGAAAAAGTTTAAGCTTTTCGTTGGAAAAATTTAGTACTCAGTTCTGATCCTCCTCATATTATGCTCAGCAAATTCTAATGTAAAAAAAAATCTAGTTTATCAGCCAGGTAAAAAGACAAGTTGCTTCGCTCGATGTATCAACTCCATCATCATCAGACTATCAATTCCAACTACAGATATACTGGTATAGTTAAACTTGGCGTGTTAAAATTAATGCAAACGATAGAATCTTTAAAGTAGTTGCAACTAAGTTTTGAATTATAAACACCCTGTAGCAACACGGCCGGCGTCGCGTCCCCTATTATTATGAGTTTTCCCGAATTTTCCCTCAGGTTTTCATTAGTTGGGGTGCGTTTTAGTGACTTATGCAAACAAAAGGGAAGGGTGCAAATGGTAACAAGTTGCAAGCTGCAATTGGGTAGCGGGTACCGTGCCGCCCTCTGTGAAAATTTGTGTGTTTGTTCAGCAAAACATTTAAGTCCTTGTTTAGTGTAAGGGCTTTTGGAGCCATTGCTGCGTGTTTGCTTAAAATACTAAGTTTTAAATTACTTCAAAACAATTTTGTAAATGATCTAGATAAAAATTAGATCACGAAAAGTAAAACATTTACTAGTAATTTTTTAATAATTAAAAAAATAAATATCGCAATATCAGGGGATGAACTGGCATATCTGGGACGTCTGGATTGTTCCGCCGAAGCAGAGAAAGAAAGGATTGAATCAAGCTGATGTCCACCTTCACTAGTTGGAGAGGCACTTTAAGAAGTGGAAGTAATTTTTTAACAACATCTAACCAATAAACGGTTTAACCGTTACTTTTTCGTCGATCGCATCTGGTGGAAGACATTGGTGAAAGGCCTATATCCAGCAGTGAACAAACAAAGGCTGATGACGATGATGATATGCGAATTTAAAAGAGAATTTATTAAATAGATACAAGTGAAACACAAAAGGGCAAAGAGGAGCAACTTGGAAATACCATCATTGGAATTCATCACGATATAATTAAGGGCGCGATAACAAAATAACTTGAGACGCGAAGCCGATGTAAATACCAAGCCCAAAGTTGCTAAAGTTACCAACTTATTTGCATTCAACATTATTGAAACGGCGTAGAACAGCCTGTTTCCTGAATGTGCTTCAGTTTGTGTGTGAAATTTGAAAGTGGCGGGTTAATCCACTAAGGCTTAAGCCTTAAAGCAAACATTGTGCGGTCTCTATTAACGCTAACTTCGATAACTTAGGCTGTAGTTTATGTACCACCGCAGCGCCTATTTATGCCGCAAAACTGTGCTGTGCAAACATTGGTGTTCCGGTTTGAAGGGTGCTGTAGCCAGTGTAATTACTGGGGTGACTAGACTCAACATGTTATGTTTCAGATGACTAGCGCAATGTAGTGCAGTGTGTATCATCTTAACTAGCACCACGTTGTTATGGGTAGGTGTATCGATTGCATAAAAAAAAAAACCTGAAAGCAAATTTCTCTTCTCCACTCTTCTACATTTCAATTGACAACCGTTTATTAAGTAGGTTATTTATTAAGATTTTTTTGTACGATGAAGTTATTAGAGATGTTTTTGTTGACGCTATGTGTAGCCATAACAATGAAGCGCTTGTTAGAGTATTTACATCAACAAATTACGCTCGCCTTAAGGTGATGATCCAGCACCGGAAAGAGCAACGTTGGCAGATCCCTCACCACCACTAGGTCGATGAGGAGAAGATAAAAACACTGGGTTTAAACAGCGCAAGACTGTTCTTCGTGAAGCATATTACAGACCTATGCAGTGGCACTGTAGCAGTGGATTTTCTTCATGAAATGATGATGATAAAAGTATCTGATAAATCTGGTAGCTCTTTAGCCAACTTCATATTAGAATATAGTATTGTATACTACTGTATGGCAGCAGAATTAAGAGTTTAGATACACTTTAACGATATAGTGTCTACAGCATCCCCTGTATCTGCGGATCATATCTAGTAATGCTGCACATTTAGTTATTTTTTTTATGTAATTAAGCGATAAGACGAGCGGGACGTTTACCTGATAGTAAGTGATACGCCTGCCCATAACAATGTGACTATTTAAGATGGTACGAACTGCACCGCATTGTGCTCATCGCCTGAGACATAAGTTGAGTCTCGTTACCGTAATAATTACACTAGTTGCAGCGCCTTTCAAACCGGAACGCACTAGTGTTTGCACAGTACTGTTTTTCGGCTGCAATAAGCGGTGCGATGGTACCCACCTAGATGATCTCCAGCAACACAGGCCGACCACCAGTAAATTGACTACCGTTAACTCATTACGAGATCTGCGAAACTATTTGATGTAATCACTCAAAACTTGGTAAGTATATTGCTTACCTCCTCTAAAGTAAAAGTTGCTTGGTATACAATAAGTACAAAATGTTATTTTTTCCTTGCAACATATAAACTTTTTAAAATGGTGATGTTTTAGGATAATATCCTTCAAAATATCTCCACTACCATTAACGATACCTACGCTTGCGTATCATTGTGTTGTCATTAAAAAAAAATACCCTAAACGTACTTAAAACGGAAAAGGATTTTTTAAATTAATCCTCTCCAAAAGACTCTAAGTACACTGTACATTTTTAAAGCCTAAAAACGCGTCAAAACGCCTGGTTGTCTAGACGGGGCGGCAGGGGACAATGTTTTCTCCTCAAAGTTTTTAAGTACCCTCGTTATTTGTTGGCGAAGACCCGGAGCGGATGGAGACGTTACAACTTAGCGCAAAGGTACCCAAAGGAGTCCAGAGTCTTTCATTTTAGTTAACTATTTGAGTCGGTATTTGAAAATATTTTGAATTCATGGATGAATTCGGATAGTTATCTTTCTTTTCCTACAGAACCCTTACTTATAAAATTGTATAAAAGGTTTCACTTAGAAGTATCTTATCCGAAAGCTGAACTTATGAAATCAGTCGATTGGTATCAACCTCATAGTCTACTGAGAAATAGCACCAGGTTATAGATAGGTTTACGCTAGATTTGCGCGAACTGTGACCTACAGGCTACTAATTCACTTAATTGATGATTTGCAAGTGATACACTTAATTACTGAGAATAATTTTTTTTAAAACGATTAAGTAACAAGACGAGTGAGACGTTCACCTGGTGGTAAGTGATACGCTCGCTCATAACAACGTGGCGCTAGTTATCATGATATATACACCATCGCATTGCGCTCGTCGCCTATACATAAGATGTCGAGTCTCGTTACCCCCAGTAATTACACTAGCTACAGCGTCCTTTAGACCGGACTATTTGGGGGCAATAGTAGCAGCTGCGGTGGTACCTATTTAGACAGTCATCGAATGAAACGTCTCATTCAAGCTAGTATCTTGTTTGATCTGACCCGCGACAAAAAGAAAAGTGTCGACAATTTAATTTAGGACTCAAATTTAGATAATAATCAGGTATCAGATCATAAGAATGAAGATTACTTTTTATAAGCAGAAATTTTACTTATTTCTGTTAAATGTAAAAAACTAATTCATCTCAACATAGATTTCAATCAAGAATTATAATAAAAACTGCAAGAACGCTCTTATCGGATTGGTCCAAAATATCTAAATGTTTTACCTGAAACAAAATCAGAACAATTGTTATTACTAGTAATAAAAAATATGTCACCAGTTCAAAACAATTTGTTACTTGTTAGTCTAAAATTATGAGATAAAGAAGTTGTTAACTCTTGGCCATAAGGTGGCGTTAGGATGATGTTAACTCTTGGCCATAATAGGCACATCATTGTATTTGCCGCTTAGAAACATCAGATGTTAAGTCTCGTTACTCTCGTAATTTACTTAAAAATATATTGCTTACGTAACCCAGGATCAACTACGAAGGGAATTCATAACCACAAGTCAGGAAGTGGTTTCTTAAATTCCCGAAGGGTCGGACGTTGGCCGAACGAACGCTAAAGTGGTCAATCGACCGCCGAGGGTGGTCCACATTGTTAGGGAACTGTTCCCTCACAATTCCCACTGATGGTCCTTAACGAACTGGCGAACGGAAACATTACTTGATTATTGATAGGCGACGGTTGAATGTGTCTGGTGGGTACATCCAGTTAAATCTTCACCAGTTTATGTCACTTTAAGTCAGTATAAATAAATTATTTAGTGCCAATATCGTTACTTGATTGACGTTGAGATTTCTGTGGATTCCATGGATATATAAGGAGTAGAAAAACGAGAAATACCAAACGAAGAACAAGAAGAATGATTTGTTCTTTAAATGTTACCATTATTGGGGATGTAGGCTTTCTCCAACAACAAGAATATCAAAGCTGTTTATTCACCACGCCGGCCAAGTGAAAGTTTGTTATTATTGGAGTATTACAGTTTCCTCTCCTTGTTTTCCTTCATCAAAATATTTATTTATCTAACAAAGTATTTTTTTAACAGCCAATTTACGTCCCCACTGTTGGAGCACAGGCCTACCCTCAATATGAGGGCGATGGGGCCATAGTCACCACGCGAGCCCAATGCGGATTAGTGACTTCACACACACCTTAGAGTAAATCCTAATTCATGTGCAGGTTTCCTCGCGATGTTTCCCTTCACCGTTTGTATTTCGCTGTTGTTACTAAAGTTCACAAATGTACATAACTTAATTAATAAAGTCATCAGTACATGCTGAGATTCGAACCCACGACCTTCGGAATGAAGGCCGCATGGTCTAACTACTTCAAACAAAGTATACTTTCATGTAATAACTATTATACATCGAGTTCGTCGACAATCTAAAATGTTTCTTCATCATCATCATCAGCCGATAGACGCCCACTGCTGGACATGGGCCTCTCCTAAAGATCTACACATACAGTCAGCATGGACTCTTGTACCACTGGGCACCAGTGGCTGTCGTATGTAAGGATTCATCTTCCTTAAACATCCAAAATCATAACGCGTCGATTAATTCTAAGAGTATTTTAACATTGTTACATTTAATGTATTTGTTACATTTAATAAAAATCGCTCAATGATTGCTGTGGCTTTTAAAGATACTAAGTTGAATAGTGTAACTTATTACTTATTAAAACGCGTTGATTGTTGCAACACCAACAACAAACCTGCTGCTGAGGCTCAAATATCGCTGATACATAATACAGATTAAAAAGTAATAATGTGTGCGATTTTCGCTATTGCTAATCGGTTGCAAGATACGTAATCGTCATCATCATCATTATTAGCCATAGGACTCCCCCAATGATCTCCATAGCCATCGATCCTGCGCTGATCGCACCAAACTGCAGAACTGACTTGTGAGCCGATGGGGCACCAAAGTACTCGAATGGCGACCGCCTACCGTAAGACGCAGTGTTGGCAGTGTCCCTGCCAGGTGGTCAGAAGATCTGGTGAAGGTTGCGGGGAACAGCTGGATACATAATAACTACCCCGAATTATTTGACTTGGTTAAGTCAATTCATTAACTATAAGTCTACCTAAGACAGAGAGGGAGGTACTACCGCAGCTTCTTTTTCTGCTGCTAAACAGTTCTCTGTAAATATTACTGTGTTCCGGTTTGATGGGCGTTGTAGATATTGAAATTACTGGGATAAAGAGACCTAACGTATCATGTCTCATACACAACGTGGTGTAGTGTATATCATTCTAACTATCGCCACATTATCAACAGGCGTAGCATTTACTATTAGGCAAACACCACACTGCCGTCTTATCACTTCGTAGAATAAAAAAAAATGTGTAGGATTTAATAATATATTATCATCATCATCAGCCGGTAGACGTCCACTTCTGAATATAGTCCCCTCCGCCTCTAAAGATCTCCACATCGATCGGCCAGTGGGTTCTCGCGATTCTCACCAGATCGTCGGTCTATCTTGTAGAAGGCCTCCCAACACTACAACTACTGATACGCGGGCGCCATTCGAGGACCTTACTGCCCCATCGAGCGTGGGTAATGATATATATTATCTGTAATTAAGAGTACACGACCTGAGAACTGGTAAAGGTCCAACCGTTGAATATTGGGTCCGCGTGTCGGTATGTCAGACCGCAGGACCGCCTTGCGGAGGCTTACCCTCGCCGGTGTATCGGATGTCGCGGGCGGTATCCGCGCGCAGGTCATGTGACCCGTTGGTGTCCTGTAGGTTCTCCCACGATTTTTTTACCAAGATCTCTTCTGCTTCGCAGTAGTGTGCAACCATTACCACATTCTGTTCAACTTCCTCAAGGAGCTGATGTTGTTTTAAGTAGAGCTTTCTTTACACAAACAGAAGTATTCCCTTAGTACTAAGTAAACATATATATATGAAATATATTTACATTTCAATACTTATATAATCTCTGGGGAAGGCCTATGTCCAGCAGTGGACGTCTGTAGGCTGATGATGATGATGACTTATATAAAGTTCACTGTAAATATGTAATTTTTTTTTTCGACGATGATGAGACGTGGGATTTCACTTGATGATATGACACGTCCATAACAACATTGCTCTAGTTAGGATGATATGCACAGCATCACATCGTACTCCTCACCTTGAGAGGTACGACATTAATGTCTCGTTGTCCCAGTAATTTTATTAGCTACAGAACCATCGAGCCGGAACACAGTAATGTATGCATAATACTGTTTGGCGGAAATAGGATCTGCGGTGGTATCAAACTTAGAAGGTCTCTGGCAACAGAGCCGCCCTACCACCACTACCGTCATATCAGTTATACATACATGTACTTTTTCATATTTTACTCATTTCCTGTTAAATATAGTTTATTTCTAGTTTATGGAACATTGACTTGTATTCTCAGATTAATTTATTCCATATATACTCGAGAGCAATGAGTGGGGGTCACCTAAAGAAACATAAATCTTGGAAACTAAGAATGCTAGCTTAATAAAATAAACGGTGTTTAATAGACAATATAATAACCGTTAAATGAAAATAATAAAATTTATAAGTCGCTACATTTTATTTATTAAAAATTACATAAAAAAAAAATAAACTGCTGATCTCGCCTTAAAACAAAAATAGGAAACATGACATTTTTGTAGAACAATATGATTTTCTTGAATTTTAATCCTTTGTATTGCCGCCTCGTGCTTCCGTTACCGCGAAACAGATCCCATTATGATTATAGTCATCATCATCATCGGTAATGACGAATGTCCAGACCAGAGCTTTGTTTCAAAGCAACGTTTTGTTTTAGATTTCCTTTATATTAACAGAATTCGAGAAAATGAAAGAAGCGAAATTCGTCCCGAGTAGAACCAATTGTGATATTGAAATATCACTTCAATAAAGCAACCTTTTGCCGGATTGGCAATTGTAATAAGAGAAACTGATCAAAAAAAGTAAAAAAAAAAAACCAGTAGCTCCTTGAAAAAGGGATTGATTCCTGAAATGAGGAACGTTTCAAAAATGGGATATTGCCGAGTACATTTCCTATAATTCTCTTCACTTCCTAAGAGTGGGGCGCCTTCGGTTATTACGTTCGAGCGATTGTCAGATGCAAATCAAGGAGGGGCCCGCGTCTTTTTCAGGGGGCCCTGAAATATTACGGCAATAAACAGCAATACGGCGCGGCCCGCCTGTTGGGAACACCTGACGCGGTATGGTCACCCTTTGAGTGGAGGGCATGAATATGAATTTATTCGTTTGTGGCGTTACACTCATGTTCGTGTTAGTTCTAAATCTGTTCTGGTTGACAAATGCAAAAAAAAATGATATTTTTTGACTTTCAAAAAATTTATAAATAAATAGTCCATTTAAGATTCCCACAACTGGGACTCTGGGCCTTCCATCACTACGCGAGAGTCAAAATCAATTATCCACTACGGTAACCAGGTGTGGGTTGGTGGTCGTTCCTGAATATTGCTTGTCTCTTGAAATTTTCATTTATTTCGAAAACGGTACACAGCAATACTAGTAGTAGCTCGTTGGTGTAATGGTTAGAGTTTGCAGCCTTCATTCCGAAGGTCGCGGGTTCAAATCTCGGCATGTACCGATGACTTTAATATTTAAGTTACGTACATTTGTCAACTTTAGTAACAACAGCGAAGTACAAACGGTGAAGCGAAACTTCGTGAGGAAACCTGCACATAAATTAGAATTTATTCTAAGGTGTGTGTGAAGTCACCAATTCGCATTGGGCCCGCGTGGTGACTATGGCCCATCGTCTTCATATAGGGGGTAGGCCTGTGCCCCAACAGCGAGGACGTGAATTTGCTGTTTAAAAAAAACACAGTAATATTTCAAGAGAAAAGCTTAGAATGGATTACGCTTAGTGTACTATCGCTAAAAATATCTTTGACAGTTTTTTTTACAGCCCGCCATTTTGTAACTGATTGAACGCCATAATTCAATGTACAGTTAATTGAAATCCCTTTTTTACGTTTCAGATTGGGGGATTGGGAAAAGTTCGTCTAATTGGGAGGGGGGGTGACATTTTTAAACCTTTTTATAGTCATCGCTTACGGCGGTAATGTATGTATATCGTGAGCCGGTGATGGATTTTGTAATTAAAGGTCGCCTCGGGACGTACTTTTATCAAATTCGTCTGATACATGTGACGACCAGCGGTTCCCCGCCCGCTTTGCTGGCCGTAACACCCCTGCGACTCCCTTAGGGGAATAAATCATTAGCCGATAGACGTACACAGCTGGACATAGGCCTCTCCCGAAGGTCTCCACATCGATCGGTGCTGCGCTGCCCGCGTCCAGCGGCTTCTCGCGAACTTACAGTCAGCGTAGCCTCCGCTATCGCCGGCACTAGGGGTCGTCATTTGTACGGGGGGGGGGGATATGGGCCATTTGCCACCACGCTGGCCCAATGGAGCCAGAGTCTTGTTTGTTGATTAGCAGGGTGCACCACGAGCAGGTAAGGTTGGCTTGGGTTACGTGAATTTTTGTGCAGAACCCCTTACACACCTCTTTGAGAAAGGATTTTTTTAAAACCATTCTTAGCTGACCTCTAATAGTTTCGGAGATGTCATGATGAGTCAATGAATCTCTTTATACATTTATACATATATGTATATATATATATATACAGGTATATATAAATATATATATATACATATATTCCCTCGTCTCTTCGCTTCATTGCATAAGAGAACATTACGTGAAAACACTCCTCAAGGTTGGTGTTGATAATTTCTTTAAATACAGATCCTCAAGATTTACTGGTGGTAGGTCTCTGTTGTCGGAGACTGTCTAGGTAGGTACCACTGCAGCGCATATTTCTGTCGCCAAACAGTAATATACAAACACCTCTATGTTCCGGTTTAAAGGGTGTTGTAGCTCACTGCACATCTTATGTATAGGCGACGAGCGCAATGTGGTGAAGTATTTATCATAATGACCAGCGCCACGTTGTTATAGACAAGTGTATCACTTACCATCAAGTCCACATCCTGCTCGTCTCCTCACTTAAATGTAATAAAAAAAATAATAATTACAGATTGCGTTAAGAGTAACTATATTTTTTTATTAAGTATCCCCCTGCGTCTGATTGGTCAGAGCCTTTAGTAGCTTAAGATTTATCATCAGATTTTAATTTAATTATTTCCAACTGATTCTCATCTCGCTTCCATCTTATCTTTCATACTCCGCTCTTCTTTCACATTTCTAAGAGTAACACTATTCGATAAGTAAATAGCGACTGCCTTAGTAGCGCAGTGGTTAAACCCTTGCATTTATACACTTAAGTGTTTACTTCGATTCCTGTTTCACATGTGGGGTCCGTTTGGTGGTATTCCCTTATATCTTAAATATGGGGTAGTGATCAAAAATCTGGGATTCTATGTAGAGCATCGTTACACTGTGTATCACCAATGTGCACGGATAAGAGCTCCGAGTCGCCGGTTAACCGGGCGCGATTAATTCAAACAATTTGCATGACAATTGAAGAGAGGCAAGCGCGACCCCGCCGCTTCTACTTCCGGTTTACAGAGAATTACTTAACTTATTATAACTGTTTAAATGTGAACTTTAACATCGACTGCTCACGTTTATATCTTCATACTTCAAGTTTGAGGTTCAACTCATCAGCTAATAGACGTCCATTGCTGGACATCCCTACCTGATCCAAATGAATTTGGGGAGATTTGGGCTATTACCCACCACGCTGACCTAATGCGGGTTGGTGGGAGCCAGAGCCTCGTTTGTTGTTTAGCAGGGTGCACCACGAGCAGGAGAGGTTAGCTTGGGTCCCGTGAGTTGCTGAGCGGGGCCCTTTATACCCCTCTTTGGGGAAGGTCTTTTGTAAAATCCATTCTTAGCTGACCTCTAAATAGCAGAAGCGATATCTTCACCAAATTTTGAGTGTATAAAAGACATTAAACTTATATTAATAACATGACCACGACGGAAATCAGGAAGATGGTCATAATTACAAGTAACATATAAAGACTTTTTTTTTATTCAATGGAGTGACGATACGAGTGCGAAGTTCACCTGATGGTAAGTGATACTCCCGCCTAAAACAACATGGAGTAATTTCACCAGCTCCCTTCAATACACACAAAGTTAGAGAAATTGTTTAAATCCTTGAGGAGCTATGACCGACGGACCCACAGACCGTTTAACTTAGGCATCCTTTTTTTTATAGAAAGGGTGAGCCAACGAGTGAACAGTTCACCTGGTGGCAAGTGATCACTTCGCTCACAGACAGTCGCCACACCAGAGGGGTCGCGGCTGCGGAATAATACGCTGTTGTCCTGAAGACCCCCCCCCATGTCATATTGTCGGCATCCTTGTTCATATTATGTACAAATCTTTTATAATCACAATTTTTTTTTTTATAAAAAATATATGAAAATAGAGTATGCAATAACGTTTGCACCCCAGCGGTTGTTCTGTGACAAATTGTCCCACCCCAAAGCGTTACACGTTCGAACCCCGCGGCCGTTTCCATCCGGGGTGGAGTTAACTGAATCAGTTTGCGGTGAACTCAGTTTTTGTTTGACTTTAACTGTTTATAACTGTTTTGTTTAGTTTTTTTTTCTATCCAAGGAAGCGACGAGACGTGCGAAACGTTCACTTGTTAGTGAGTGATACGCCTGCATATAACCACGTGGCGCTAATTATGATAATATACACTGCAACAAACTGTCCTCGCCGTCTTGAGACGTTACAGGATAATTCTCGTTACTCCAATAGTATAACTAGCTACAACGCCCTTCAAACCGTAATATGGTAATTTTACACACAACTGTGGGATTGAAGAATATAAGGTGAATTAATATGGATTGAATTTGTAGTCTTTATATCTATCTCTAATACAATATCTCTGGTGCCAGAGACCATCTGGGTAACTACCACTGCAGGGCTGATTTCAGCCGCCAAGCAGTAGTATTCAAAAGTGTTCCGCTATGAAGGGCACTGTAGCTAATGTGGGGTAGCTGGGGTGTAAGGAGTTCCGTCCAACATCTTACGGGGCCCAAGTCAACTTCACCTGCACGTGGTGCACCCTACTGAATAACAGACGAGGCCCTGACCACTCACCAACCCGCACTGGGCTAGCGTTGTGAGACTAAGGCTCAATACCCCTTCAATTAGAATCCTTGTGGGAGGCCTATGCCCAGCAGTGGGCGTTATCAGGCTGATAACAAAAAGAAATAGCTAATGTAATAACAAGGGTAATGATACTCGACATCTGGTCTGTGTATAATATCTCAACTAGATTCAATTATCATTAGATGAACATCCTGCCGGTCTTGCTGGTTAGATAAAAAAATGCAATAAAACAATTTTCATGTTCCAAATTAAATAAACACATTATGGTTACAGGGTTGCAGGGTGCAGGGGATGCGTCAGGAGCGACTGCTAAACTAATTAACTCGTCCGTCTGCGCGCGCAACGTGCCGCTAATTTCATAACGCTCCGGTGGAAGTATCCTGTGATACCTGTACAGTACCACCTCTACATTGCTCCATGTCTACTTCAGCCTGAAGAATAAGCAATAAGATCTGTAGAACCAAGGTCAACAGCATAACCTTAACGATTGTTGGACTTAAGTGTTAATGGGCAGATCATAGAGTGGCCGTAGCAACAAGCAGATGTAGATTTTTTTATTATTCAACTAATCATCAGGTCTAGCGGGATGTTCACCTGATGGTGGTCAGGATGATATATATTGCACCATGAAGTGCTCGTCGCTTTAGGACATGAGACATCGAGCCTCGTTACCCCAGTAATTACACTAGCTACAGTGCTCGTCAAACCAAAACAAAGTAATGTGTGCATCTAGACCGTGTCCAGCAACAGAGTCCTTCCACCAGTGGATAGTAGTGATGGAAGAGTGACAAGGTGGACCGAGGGTTTGGTGAGAGTCTCGGGGAACCGCTGGATGCGGGCAGCGCAGGATCGATTGTAGTTAAGATCCTTGAGGAAGGTCTAGCTCTAACAGTGGACGCCAATTGGCTGATGATGAAGATTATTCTCTAGCGACAAGCATAATGCGGTGCTGTAGATCTTAAGTAGCGTCACATGGTTATGGGTAGGCGTATTACCATCAGATAACGTCCAGCTCGTGTCGTTGTTTTCTTCTTGAATTAAAAAAAAAATAATTTCATTGATCTTTTGACCCGTGTTGGTGTCCTACCCTCTCCATAGTCCTGGAAGACTGAACCTTTTTAAGGCTACGGAAAGACATGATGGTATATATTAACATTAATATGTCATAGCGTTTATTAATACACAATTTTATTTTTATATGGTTTTCTTTGTTCGCCGATCACGTGAAAACTAGTGAACGTTGAATTTCACAGATCCTTCGTCATATTATTTCTAATAAAATTTTATAAACTTTTTTATTCCATGTTATTTATGCGGTTGCTATGGTAACGGTTGCTATAGTCTTATAGTAATTTGCGGTATTATTTTATATTAAGTAACAGCTAGTCAATAATAAAAGAAAACAGACATTTGGCATCTAGACGTCTAATAACCTTCGGGGAGTCTTTTATTAAGGCAACACTGCAACTGTTGCACTACTAATAAAGCCCTGTCACTCTCGCGGTTTTTGCCGCCATCTTGCGAACGCCATCTTGGAAGATGGCGATGCGAGATTAACGCGCGCAATTAGTCTACATGTCAAACGTTGACATTGCTAAAACAAAGTAGCTGTTTAATTTAGTATTAACTACCCTAACCCTCACCCTCCGCCTTTTTTTAACGGGAAACGAGCGAATTTAAATAATCTGTATTGTTATATTTAAAGCGAGTATAAGTAATAAATGAAAAATATTTTTCTTTTTATTTAACTAACCGATAAGTGCGGAACGTTCACTTGGTGTTAAGTGATACGATTGCCAATTAAAACGTAACGTTAATTAAGATGTTATTCACAGTGCCAGGTTGTGCTCGTCGCCTTGAGACATAAGATGAAGGGTTTCGATACACCAGTAATTACACTAGGTACCATTCATACTGGAACACAGTAATGTTTGCAAACTACTGTTTGGCGGTGGGAACAAGCGCTGCGGTTCGACCCAGACGGTCCGGTCTCTGGCAACCAGAACTACCACCAGTATTATAAGGTTGTCTTACTATTAGTATATCCTTGGGATATTATTTCTGTGGAAGTTGTAGTACATGTTTTTTTTTGGAGAATTGTTACGTAGAAAGCTCGAGAAGGTTCTATAAAAAAATTAAGTAAAATAATAAGTACAAAGGGATATTTCTGTATTATGTATCCATTTCGATACAAGAAGGTTCCATTGGAGGAGAGGAAATGAAAGTGGCGCGAAATACAGAGTCGCCCGGTTTGGAAACGCTCCTCGCATATATCAAGTGGTCCTCACAAATGAAATAGCTACGGGGACAATTTCTCAGGGCTGACAGACCTCTCCGAGGGACACTTGAAAGAATCCGCCGTGGCCCTCCCGTCGTAATCTTGGCGATTATTAAAATCATATATCTCTGAAGGAAGTAGGGGAGGAATGCACCCTGATTTCTTGAGGGTAGAGCGGAGGGTGCATTGTAATACGTCAGGTTTCGGATTGTTTTATTTGTGTACATGTTTACGCGGACTCGTGGAATGGAAAACAGGTTTTTTTTTAAAAAAAAAATTCAGTTTTATGTAACATTACGGTAAGGACTGAAAATTACTGTTACATCGAAGTTATTCATTAATTTACATTTTACTACAATATCTAGACCTAGACATATATTTTAATAGTATTAACACTAGGAATCTAGCACAATACACATTTGGCTTTTGGAAGGTTACAAAAGAATGAGGGTTGTTACTCATCAGTGAAGCAGTTCTATTTTTCGAGTCTTCGAGTATTTCCCTTTAATCTATTTAAAAGAAAACCACCCCAAATATTTTTTTATACAATTAAGCGACGAGACTAACGGGACGCTTACCTGATGGTAAGTAATACACCTTATAACAACATGGTGCTAGTTAGGATGTTATACACTGCACCACTCGTGTTCGTTGCTCGAGACATAAAATGTTGAGTCACGTTCCCTAGTAATAACACTACCTACAGCGCCCTTCAAACAGGAACGCAGTAACGTTTACACAGTACTGTTTGTCAGTAAAGTTACCATCAGTAAGTTAGGTAATAAGTTTATATTTATTATATTTTTTAATTTATGTGTAACTAAGATAGAAGTAGTTATAAAAACTCTTTGAACAATTTTTGTACTAACACTTTATTTCCGGTAAGAATGGGTGTGACGGGTCCTGCACAACATCTCGCCAGATCCAAGCAAACGTCAGCTGCTCGTGGTGCACCGTGCTAATCAATATACGAGGTCCTGCTCTGGCCAGTGTGGTGGACAATGGCCCAAATCTCTCCATATGAATCTCTATCCGAACAATGTTGGAATCTTTAGGGGAAGCTTATGTCCAGCAGTGGACGGCTATCGGTTGATGATGATGATTTTAAAATTGTATTACATTTTAATAAGCAATAAATGTAGATTATTTTTGAATGGTGCGATGTGGCAGAATGCTTTCCAGGAATGTGAGGTAGTCACGGCAAGGCGAGCGGCGCCTCACAATATTATTCTCGCTTCCCGTTCCTTTCACTCCTTGTCTCGTTCCATCCTCTCATTATCATTCACTCCGTCATCCGCTTGCTCGGGAGATAAGCGAGCCCGCGATCAGCGTCCCAGCCTCCCATTCAGATGTTTACATTTAATTTCACTTTCATTTGATCTCGTATCCAACAATTGTTTATACTTATTTGTGTTATTAATATAGCAATTGAAGTGGCGATTGTAATTCAATTACAAGGTATATTTGTGGGACATGTGAGAAGTGTCCAGCAGTGGACATCTGTTGGTTGTGATGATGATGTTTCTTAAAACTTAATTTATTACATATAAAGCGTATCTATAATTAGCTGTTTTCGCTGGAAACACGTCCGTAGCTCCCTATCGGGAAGGATTTTCGCAAAATCCGTTCTTAACTGACCTGTACTAGGGAAAAGGAATACTCGTACCAGATTTCAAGTCTCCAGGTCTTACGGTTCCAGAGATATCGGGATGAATCTCTACGGATAGGTAGGACATATACGAACAGGTTGTATAAAGATAATTCACTTTTTTAAATTACGAAGCAACGAGACGAGCGAGACGTTCACCTGATAATAAGTGATACGTCTGCCCATAACAACGTGGCGCTACATAGGATGGTATACACTACACATAGATGGTAATGTTACTCCAGTAATTTCATTAGCTACACCTCCCTCTAAACCGGAACACTGCAACCGTAGTGACTTATAACTTGGTGATCCCTGGTTTGATTTTGGGACCACATAGAATAGACCTTCGACTGTGGCAGGGTTTTTAAGAACTTACCTGGCTAATCTTCCTATCAACCATAACAGCATTGTTGGGTTCTGGTTGTAGACATAAGTGTAATGAGTCTCTATAGGTGGCAATCTCTTATATATATAGATTTGTATAGATTGAAGGTTCCGTTTCCGTTGTTTTTTATTATCAATATATAGACGAAATTTAAAAGTTTTTTTCTCTTTATTTCGCGTAAAAAAAAAAGCTTAATGGAAAGCTTTTATCCGCTAAATTGGAAAAGTTTCTATATCTCTGTGCGGTGTCAATTTAAGAGCCGCTCGAAAAAATCTACACAAGTGTTCATTGTTAATACGAGACGAGAGAAGATCCGGTATAATCTCCCACAGTCGAGCCGGCAAGTTCTCCGAGCTAATGGCATCGAACCCGCTGCCCTCGGATAATGCGACCAACCTGAGCCAGATTAGAATTGCTTCAGCTTTATTGGTTTACGTCCCTTCGTCGTAGGCGAGAAGAAAACTTCACTGATGATTACTTTATATACATATAATGAATTTCCTTTTGAACCTTCAACATATTTGTAATTTAAAAAAAAAATTATAACACGCTACTCTATAAGCTCTGTATATTATTTAAGAATATCTACATATAATGCTAGTAATATAAATATATTAAATAGTGTTATTACTATCGTAGTACATCATGTCACTATGTACTTAAAGGAGTACTGTATGTTAGGACAATATTCCATAGTTTATCATTAATTGTATTGCCTAGAAATTAAACTCTTTTGTCATATAATATAATAATTATTTATGTTATTAATATATATATCTACATGCTACGCTAATTTATCAAGTTTATTATAAAAAAAACTGAGTATTTCCTATTTTCGTTACTGCTGAAGTATACCCATGCCTAGTCCCACCTGTATGGAAGATACGTATAGTATATTGTAATTTGAAGACTACTGTAGTTAGTTATTATAAATTAACTGGCTAACGAGAAAATATGTCTACTGGCTATCCCCCGCCCTCTTTGCTGGCGGTAACATCCCCCGCAACTCTTTTTAGGGAATGAATTTTGTAAATATCCATTCTAAGCTGACCTCTAAACTGCAGAAGCAATACCTCTAATAGTTTAGAGATCTCGTGATGAGACAATTAATCTTTGGATATCTTATATATATAGAATATAAACTTTATTTATCTATCTATATACAAAGTTTAAACTATCGAGAATAAATAAATCTTTCCAGAAAACACTGTGGTGGCGAAGGGTGGTTATTATTTGAAAGCATGCTCAAGGAAGGCGGTGTAGACCACTGGGCTGACGTTTTCATACATACGCCGCGTTAGAAAGGAATCCTGCTGAGTGACAGGCGTGCTCTTAGAGGCACTGCAATCTCGCCAAACCCTCACTCTTAAGGCATCCTGGCACTTTTCAACGCCGTACGTCCATTGTACAGTGCCTCCAGGAACTAAAACGCACGAGCCTCGCACAGTTTGCCAAGTTCAGAACTTTCCGGAATGTTCGAGAAATTTTTAATATTACAACTGTCTTACCTTATCCTGACACTGATCTACTGATCGCATACCACCAAAATACTTATGGTAATTACTTATGGTTCATAACATTAAACTGGATTTATCCAATTTCTCCAGCTGATTCGTGATCATGACGTGATGACAGTCGAAACACAGCGATGCTGTGATGGTAACAGTTTTACAAGATAGACTAGTAGCTTAAATAGCTTACAGTACGACTAAGGAAAGCATAGAGTTCTCAACTTCGATGATACGACCTGGACATAAAATGATGATAACAATGAAAGTTTTACTATCAGGTTTAAAATGTCTTGTACTGCTGGAATAGTAAGAATAGAAGATCCAAGTAGTTTGGAATGTTCCAGGTCAGCCTAACTTCAGACCATGTAATCTCGAGATCAACCCAGAGACTTTTATTACTAGATAACTGAC
The DNA here is from genome assembly GCA_029030555.1 of Ornithoptera alexandrae. Taxonomy (NCBI): domain Eukaryota; kingdom Metazoa; phylum Arthropoda; class Insecta; order Lepidoptera; family Papilionidae; genus Ornithoptera; species Ornithoptera alexandrae. Next base: position 1,882,756 of record JARDVY010000037.1, on the reverse strand, counting down.
CACCCACTGAACCGTACACTTGTAAAATGTATGAAATCCTTAATAAAGTTGTGCTAGTTAGGATGACATACACTGCACCACATTGTGCTCGACAACTTGATGAGTAAATTGTTCTCATTAGCTCGGTAATTTTAGTAGCTACAGCACTCTTCGAACAGGCACACAGTAACAAACTGTTTGATGACTAACCTAAGAGAACTACTTCCTTTAGAAGATTTACAACTTTGTTTATAAGCTTAAGTTATTAAGCTACATCGCATGAAACACCTGATCTCCACTAAATCTTCAGTGAGCAGTAGTGTATCGACTTCGCTTCATTTGTATTCAGCGCACGCCCGTCCCGACCTACCCTCTTTATTACACCCCGCACTGATCTTTAAGCGATTTTTTATACAGAACCCCTGGGTGACCTTCGGTGGTCCGCATAAACAGTCTAAAGCGACTGGTTAAGTATAAAACTTTAACATTTAATCTAGCTTAGGATAAAGTAGTTATAACAAAGCAAAGTAATGCTGAGATTTTTCTGTTTATAATAATCTTTCTAAAAAAGGAGAGAAGGAGTCAATGAGTACTTAACTTCAATTTCATGTGATGTCCAGTAATCATGCGACCATCGATGGTGAAAGCTGAACCCTAATCCATCTGTTTGTTGTGATGACGGTTATATAACAGATGATAATGATATGAACACCATGAGCTGTTCCTCGTCCGCTTTGCTGGTTGTAATATAAAATTGGACTTTTCTGAAATATTCCTTGTGAGCAACTGCATGTGAAAGTTAGTCTATCATCATCAGCCGATAAACGTCCAGCGTTGAGCATAAGCCTCTCCCGAAGATCTCCACATACAGCATGGCCTCCGGTACCGCTGGCCAGTATAGGTTGTCGTATTTAGGGGTTTACATGGGGGGATTTGAAGCATTTCCCACCACGCTGGTCCAATGCGGATTGATGGGAACCAGAGCCTCGTTTATTGATCGATGTGGACCACGAGCAGGTGCGGTTGGATTGGGTCCCGTGAGTTGTTGTACGGGACTCCTTACACCTAGACTATAGCCATCTACGAATCATTGGGCGTCGAATGATCATGTTCCCATGTCCATACGTTCACTAGTTTTCACGTGATTGGCGAACAAATAAATTTTTATTATATATATATATATATATTATGATCATCAAACTTGTAAGATTCCATTATATCATCACAAGGGGTACAAAACTTTTCGCGTTTTCTAACTTGAGCGCCGTAACTCCCCCGCCGGCGCGAACTTTTTTTAAAAAAAGAAAAACAGGATTCAAAATGGCGGCCGCTGTTTATACATTTATAACGGAATCAGTTTAAATTTAAATTGTTCCAATACATTGTATGCAAATGGTGTCCCACCCCTGCAAGTTGCATCGCGGGGGTTGCTTATCGTGTTCTCGCATTTGTATTTGTCTACTGTTTTTATAACGCGGCCGACGGTTCAGCGGTTAACTTGAAGTTAAGATATTCAAGTTCATTTCCGTTAAACACACAAAAGATTAGCTTAGCTTAAAACTTTTTGAATAAATTTGTTTTATTGTTAACTATATAATCAACCGATTGTAAATTTGTCCGTACATGTATAGATGCGAACTGATGAGTAGAAATCACCGCTGGCAACACCCCCGTCTTTAATTGATTGCGCCACTCCGGGGAAGGTTAAATATGAAGCCTCCATCAGATGTTACTCCCGGCTAATTGCGAGCCCCATACGAGCAAACAATGACGAACGACAAATGGAGCCGCCGCGCAAACTTACAACTAATCTATTTGCAGCTGGGAAAAACTCAACTGAGGTATACATGAACCTTATTTCTATATCCATAAAGCTTAATTTCGTTTAAACATTTATCTATCGATCGCATATGTGTTTTGTAGAATAGAAGCGACAAAGACCGAGGTATTTACTGTTTAATTTTCATCGTCGAGTCTACGGCGTATTTATATTGGATGTTACAGGTTTTTTTTTTTTATAAAATCAAATCTTTAGTATTTATACAAGAACTAGCTGTTCCCCAGAGTCAGCCGGGGAGCAGCTAATCTCTTATATATATAAATATATATATATATATAACTGGTAATAATCTGTTTTATAAGTACATACACAGGCACAGAGTAACAAAATCCGTAGATAAACCTCATCATAAAATTAATAGACAGATGAAGCCATTCATCTATATAGCAAACCTATTTTTACCAGCACACAACGTAGACCATTTGATTGTGTACCGTTTATAAATATCTCTCACTAATGATAGTTTCAGATCAAAGACCATAAAGTACCCATAATGTTTGGGTTCTTTAAATATGGTAAAGGTCAATATATTAATAATGTCTGTAATCTATTTGTTGGTTAAGATAAAAAGTCGATTCCTTTATACGTTGTTTTTTTTTAGCATCGCGCGTTTACACTGTACCATAATTTGTTTATATTGATCCTGTTTATTATAGAGTACAGTAACTGTGAAGACAAAAATAACTCTTTATCCTGTCTAACCGTCGCTGAGATTTTAATTATAAACGCTATTAAGGTCTTAAGGATACACTACATTCACATTTTGGTACAGCATAAATTTAATTGAAGTATGCAACGATAAGTAACAGAATTAATTTGTTTTCCTAAATATAATTTATAAGTGTAATATTTTAAAATTGTAGAGGTCTTGAGATGGGACGCAGGGTATTTAGTAAATGACAACGGTTGCAGCAACATCAGCACTATATTGGTAATGAGCGGAGCGATTTAAAGTACAGAGCAAGGTACTAAGTGCAACAGTATTACAAAGATCCAGAGAGATCCAGTTGATGGATACAACTGTATAACTACGTAACAAGTTACTGACCCAAGTCTTGGAGTTACAGAGTTCCAGTTGTTTGATCGCCGAAGGCAATGTATAGTTTTTTTTATGAAGTTTAACACCACAACCATTACAGCTTCAAGAGACTCACGGCTAGCGGATCTGGTATACGCGGGCTAAAATATGGAAAATAACGAATATAGAATAAAACTAAAACTTTAAACAAATACAAAAACCAAAACACACAAAACTAGATATATACATATATATGTAGATAAAATGCAAAGTATAAAAGGATGTACGATGCTTATGATTTTCACTACGATAAACGATAGCGTGATCTATTATTCATGGTGGCGCCATCTGTTGATTTGTTTGAAAACTACTTGTTACAAAATATATTACATAAACTTGTTAGTTAACATTAAGAGATCAAATAGAGGCATCTTATTTTAATGATTATATTAAATAGACAACCCTAAAAAAAAATTAAGGAGGTAATAAAAATTACGACGAATTGATATCCTCCTCTTTGTTGTTGGTTAATTTAAGTCGAAATTTAAGATAAGTTAGGAACGGCACAATTTTTTAATGTTTAATGATAAGGTAAAGATAATTTATTGCATTATTTTACATGTGATAGATAATCGAAGCGCCTGGTTCCTGAACTAGGAGTTGAACTTGTATCTCAGGAAACAGTGCCCGCTCCCAGTTACATCTTTACGTAAATGCAATCACTTAAAAATATAAAAATTACAATATTGCCAAAGTTTAAACAAAAGAAAAACAAAAAAATTAATTATAATAGTTCTGTGCGCTTGTCTGTATGTTCGTTATACATGTGTATGTATATACGCGGGTGGGATGTGTTGGGTATACGTGTAGTAAGTAAAAAAAAAAGCGTAATAATTATACAAGAGGCAGCAGCGATAGGTCTTCTATTTGTTTATAGCCCAAGAACATAAAGCAGTTCTTAATTTTTGCCCTACATTTATTATAAGGAAGTTGGTAAAAACATAAAATATTACTTAGTTTGTTGTACAAACAAACAGACAGATGACTGTGCTGTCTCTTAGCAAAAGATGTTCGAAAATTAACCGGTGTTGACATTAGTAGTTCATCTCGTCTCATCCTCAACGACTAGACAAACAAGTGGCTTCTGATAGTAACATGTTCAATATATAGTTGTCTCAGTAAATACCTGACAGTTAGCGTACAGTCTAAGTTGGGTATCTGTATAACTTAAATATCATGGTTTTAAGTAATGATCGTTGAGCTCTATCCAATGGTATTATGGTAGTTTTATAAGTACCACCCCAAGCCGAGATGCCATAAGCCAGAACAGATTGAGCTAGTGCATAGTAAATAGTTCGTAGAGTTTCATATTCTGCTACAAGTTTAAGATAAATATCCAAATAAATTACCTTATTCTATTGGTTATTAGCTCAGTGTGAGGTATCCAATATAACTCCTAAATATTTAATACTGCTACAATTTTGAAGCGTGGGACACAAGGAGGTTATATATCAAAGCGGCTAGTGCAATGTAATTATGAGTTTATCACGTTGTTATGGGGCGGGCGTATCACTTACCATCAGGTGAACATCCCGCTCGTCTCCTCGTTTAATTGAAATAAAATAAATAAATATATGAAACCTTACACACTTTACAACTTTTTCTATGTATTATTACAAGTGTCGTAGGTCTTATTATATGTCAAAGGAGGTTTTGTATTTCGATGTAATAATTTGGCCCCCCGTGTCGGCCTACGAGAAAAAAAAACAGACAATTACAGAACAGAATAGGGGGAGGGATGGGTCGGCGTCGGTATCCTCTCGCCTCGGATCGCGCACACTTAACTTTATGTCGGGCACATAAAATGCGGGTATTGTTAAATTTTTATTGTCCCATTTAATAAATGACAATTATCTTAATTGTGTATTAGTTTGATTAAAGACATATATATATATATATATATATATATATATATATCGGTGGTAAGTCGCGGTTGGCGACGTTTCTATAGTCTCGGGGTAGTAAGAATAGGACTAATGTAAGCCTTGCCTGTCGTAGAAGCAGAGTAAAAGGGTTTTCTGGTTCGTGCGCCTTGAGGGTGGGAGCCCTTATCGCTCAACAAGCGAACCTGCGTGGGACAGCGTATGGCTTAGCGATGGTGCCTAGGAGGGTTAGGCTCCTCCTTAGAGACGTGTAACACAAAGTGTGCAGGGGCACCGACGCTTCTATAAGAGATCCCGGAGCCTCTCCGAATGCACTGATGCGGACCACAATGGAGGTTTTAGTGAGTAATAATCTTATGTAACCTTCAGAAGCAGGATATCTTTCGAAGATTTGCCCCCAAAACAAAAAAGGTCTCTATTGGCGGAGACCATCTAGGTATATACCATCTCAGTTCCTACTGCAGTCGACTAACAGCAGTATGCAAACATTACCGTTTTCCGGTGTGAAGGGCGCTGGAATTACTAGGGTAATGAAAATCAACATATGCGACAAGTATAACGCGGTGCAGTATATAACTCCCTAACTAGTGCCACGTTGTTATGGGCAGGCGTATCACTTATCATCAGGTCAATGTAACACTTGTCTCGTCGTTTAATTGAATAAAAAAAAAATTATACGTTATCTTATACGGAAGCATCTTGTATAAGGATATGACCTTCAAAGAAGGATATGATATAAATAAGCATTCCACTGGTACAGTTCAAGGTGAGATTTGCGAAAGTTATCTAGTTTTTTTTTACGATATTCACCTGATAGTAAGTGATACGCCAGTCTCATTACCCCAGTAATTTCATTCGCTACAGCGCCCTTCACACCGGAACACGGTAACGTTTGCATAATAATGTATATATACTAAAAAATATGGCGGTAGTAAATTGTATATTTAAAGTGTCAGCCTTTGAGAACATCTTATAAGAGTTTTCTCACTCTCTTGTCTTACTTATAATGATCTTCCATACTTCGTGATATTAAATTTCTTCACCCCCGTTTTAAAGGGTGTAAAAGTGGGAAGGGTGGAGGGGAGAGGAGACGTGAAAGAAAATATCGAATATCTTATTATTTCTAGTCGAGTGCCGCTGACGGGTCTATTCTTCCATTGAAATGTTTTAAGTGTGGCAGTTGATAATGTACAGTATATTATGTATGGAACTGATGGTAAATTCGTTGCCGGATATCTTCTATGTAAGCGTTCCGGTTTGTGTGTACATAATGAAATTACTGAGATAAAAGACTAACTATGTCACAAAGCGACGTTCCTGATATGTATAAACATACTAAGAGGGGTTGGAAATAAAGCTTTGGTATTGAAATTTTGTAACATATTTATTTACGATGAACAGATGATACGAGCCAATAACGTGGCGATAGTTAGAATGGTATACCCACCACCACATTGCGCTCGTCGCTATGAGACTCGATATGTTAAATATTGTCACCCTAGTAATTACACTAGCTGCAGCGCCGTTCAAACCGGAACACAGTAATGTTTGCACAATACTGTTTGGCGGTAGAATTAGGCGCTGCGGTGCTAATTACGTAGATGGTCTCCGGCAACAGAGACCTACCATCAGTTGAAACCTTGAAAGCACTATCATCATCAGTTGATAGAAATCCACTCCTGGACGATCCCCCAAAGATCTCTACATCAGTCAATCCTGCGCTAACCTAGTTCCAGCGCCTTGCCACCGTGACAGTCAGCATGGCCTCCGGCACTTGCGGGCCCTAGGTAACATGTAGGGATTCAGGGGGGCTTTTCGCCATTCCCCACCACGCTAGCCGATCCTTAAGATGTTGAGTCTCATTATTGGGGTAATGAGACGCGACATCAACTCTCTTCAAATCGAAACACAGTAATGTTTACACACTACTGTTAGGCGGCAGAAATAGGCGCTGCAGTGGTACAGACGATCTCCGGAAAGAGACCTACCACCATAATCTTTATCTGTGAACATTTCACGAGCAGACATGGAACAGAGTATACATCCCATCCCTTACTTACAGATCGCATCGCATCATTTTTACTGCCCCCTTCGTTTATTATTTATAAGTTTTACGAGCGAGGAAGGGGGAAAGGGAGGGCTGTATATAAACAACCGTGGATTAGGTCGGGATGAGCGCTAGTACAAGTTCATGGTTAAATATACTGCGGGGATGTATCTATATCTATATCTATACCTAAACCTCACCAAAAAGTGGAATATCATGAGACAGATATTCTTCTTTTCTTTAATAAATGACGAGTTTTTATTGCAGTATTTAAAAAAAATCAATTTCAAGGTTATGTTTTTCTTTTAGAAACGAAACCTTTTGGAACCTAATTGTCCTGATGTACTATCAGCCTCGTAAGTTCACCACTTATACCTTTTAAATAAAGCCCTAGATAGTCTAAAGGTAGTTTGTGTACGGCATAGTTAATACCAGCAAAAATACTAGTATTTATAGTATTTAAAAATATAATTTTTTGTTCAAGGAAAAGGCAAAATAACAGCACAGTACTAGGTCTCATACTCCACATTGGAGATGTTTTCATGACTAAGCGCTGGCCTAGCAATATTAGTCTCTGGTTCTGATGCCACTGATTGAGGATTTTGGTTGGTGGATAGCTGCCAGTTTCGCTTTTTTATACAACAAGTCAACGACACTAATGCGACGTTCACAAGACCTACAACCAAGTCTTCCTCTTCTTCGTCGGTATGACTCTTGACAGAGTGGTCGTAGTCATCACTTCAGGTGTTGGTCGCAAGCTTAACACGTTGTCATTCCTCTCTGATGGCCGCCTTCTTAGTGCATTCATACAGTGGTAACAATAATGATCCATTTACTGCGGCGTTTATCTGGTCAACCATTTACTTTCTTGAAAATCTGCTGCTATAACAGAATTTCCAATCTAGATGTCAACATTTGAGAGCAAGAGTATTCTCACACGAGAAATAACACCAAATGAAATTGAGTTCAAATGTTAGCCTGTCGTAAATATATAAATCGTACCTTATGAACCTCTACAAACGACAGCCCTTCTAGTCTATGTCCAGCATTCGACGTCTATCGGCTGATGATGATGATATAAATTTGTAAGAAGTTGCTTAACATCGTTTGATGACAATAAAGAAGTACAGCGACGTCACTCGATCTAATTTGTACATCGTTTAATTTAACAAATACTCGGTATCGCGGCCGTGAATCGATTCCCGTTGGGGCATTATGAATATTGATGGCGCGACGTGAAATGTTTACTGACCCGTGCCGACGCCGGCTCGCTCGCAACTCGATATGGAATCGATACATCGAACTCGTATCAGCGAGCTACTGGCCGGTGATTGTCAAAGAACTTATTTTAATGACGACTCATATTTACAGAGCCGTATCTGCATCGACCCTTTGCCCTTCGACGACGAAATTCCTTTGAATTTACAATTTTTTGGTAGCGTTATTAAAAAACAATAAAACATATTGTATTTTATGTAGGTAACACTACCGGCCTTAATTATAAATTGGCAACATTTGGAATAAACGTCAGAATATTTTGAGGATGGTCATTAGGACATTAGCTTCAGAACAGTGTGGACTGTTGGTATTAAACTATCTCAAAAGAATCTCACTGTGAATTGTTTAAAAGTTGTGAGTAAAATCTTAAGAATCAATTTTTTGTTCATCATCAATCGAGGGCCGCTGCTGGACATAGTAGTATGACTACACTGTCAATGCAGTATTATCTCCCCAGTTTAGACAAAAACTCAACAAAAAAAATAAAACATAACAATAGTTACAAAATAGAAACTTAAACATTAATCTGAAGACAAGATAGAAAGTGTCGATGGAGATGTGCCAGTGGCGAGTAAATAAAAACGAAAGAACAGAGTACACCACCACCAAATGATAAATAATCAGGAAGAAAGAAATGAGAAGAGAAAGTAAAGGTAAGATATATTCGTTTTACTATTAACAATCAAACGATTTCTGAGCAAATTAGTATAGAGCTCAAGTTACAAGTTATTCATGGATATAACCTATATAATATTATTTATGAGAAATAACCTCCTATGTAGTGACTCAAAGTAATCTTGGTACCGTAAGCACTACATACTTGAAATTTGATTGAGGTATTGTTTCGGTCGTTTAGAGGTCATTTAAGATTGAAATACTTTCCCCAAATGGAGTTGCGGGTTATTAATATCTTCATAAAAGCAATGTGAATAGATTACGTGTAACGAAAGTTGCAAATAACTGGAAGGTATTTAATTTTAACACCGCGCGATAGCAGCCGCCAGCTCGCCGGTAATTAACGGAACTTGGATTCGATTCCGCGCAATCGGGCGGGCGTCACTGGATGGGCGATAAGCGCCCACCCTATTGGCCGATGGGCCGTAACTCTGCCCTGTTCCAACTTCAGGATTTACGGCTCGTCGATCGTTGTACGTACCAACTCAATTCGTTTTAGCTCCTAGTGGAGTTTTAATTGATTTTAATAACTTTAAACATATCCACAATCGCAACCTAATAATAATATGATTGTATATAATTTTGTATTACTTAAAATCGATCAAGTTTACCTGCTTACTTTCCTCATTTATTTATTTTTATTTTAAACATTGTACAAGTGTTGAGGTGGGGTGCGAGATACAAAGGAAGTTACCGAGTACAAAAGTATTACGAAGATCCGGAGAGATCCAGTTGATGGATACGACTGTATACTCCATGATGACTTAATGACCCAAGTCAATGTACACACACAGACTAGATTCTAACGATGTCAGCGCTGCAAGCCATGCTACTTTTACAGACTGACTTATCTAACAATGGGCTCGTGGACCCGAATGCACTGCCTGTTTACAAAAAATGTATACTACTTGGAGTGTAGTTATTCGACGGCGGAATTTTATAATGTGTGTTTGGTTGTTGGTTTTTTTCTAACGAATCTACTCGGTCGTCGAGGGCGGGCGCGGTCTTGTTCCCCGACTACCTTCGCCTGAGTCGTAATCTCTGGGGTCAATGTATACAAAGATGTACGATCTTTATAAGGATTTGAGCTATGATAAACGATAGCGTGATCTATTATTTATGGTGGCGCCATCTGTTTAGTTGTTTGAAAACTACTATTGTACCTACTTATACATTTCCTTTCATAGTCAAAACTCCATCATTGGAAACCATTGATATTAACACTTTAAAAATCTGTAGTATTTTCTATTATTATGTCATAAATACGATTTTTTTATTTTATTTAACGAAGCCGCGAGACGAGCAGAATGTTTACCAGATGGTATGTGATACCCCAGTACATCACATTGTGCTCGTCGCCTTGAGACAGATTATAAATAGTACATACAATCAGTTATGGATAAAAGAAATGAGTACTGGACAATTGAAGCCTTCCCCTTGTAAAAAAAGTCCCCCAACAACGACATCATTATCCAAAAATAAAATCGTTTAGCCGCAGAAGATATCCGGTGTCAATCAGAGGGCATGGGAAAGCCGGCAACTGTTCCCCGGCCCTCCACAAAAGAGGATGAGTTCGAATCTAAGAAATATTTCCTAGGGCGCGGTAAACCGATTATTACGGTAGGAAAAACATCGACATAGTATTCGTTCAAGTGCTTCCGTTGCGCAGTGGTGGTTAACACGGAGGTCCCTGGTTCGATTGCCAGATCATACCTAAAGTTTGGTGGTAGTCTAACCTTATATCATAAATCATTCGCTGTAACAGCATTTCTGCGGGTCAACAAAAAGTTTAAATATCCACGGCTTTATTATCATTTGAAACCATGTGAAATTTTATTGTTTCTGGTGATAAGTCCTGCTGTCGGTGAGTCAAACGAGGTGTCATCGCAGAGCCTATTTCTGTTGCCAAATAGTACTGAACTAGTGAAATTGCTGAGAGAAAGAGACAATACTCTTAGTCTCATGGCGACGAGCGCAATGTGGTGCTGTGTATATCATCCTAATTAGCGCCACGTTGTTATGGGCGGGCGTATTATTTATCATCAATTGAATGTCCCGCTCGTCCCACCGCTTCTCTCTCTCTCTCCGTGGCATTTATTATTCCCATCTGATGGTGGGGTCTGCCTTTCTGGTCTTTCTCTTCCACTTCGCTCTGTCGGACGCGTCCTCTTCAGTAACCTTGCAGAACTTTAGATCTTCGTCTTTCGTCCCGCCGCTTAATAAAATAAAAAAAAAATAATAATATTCTCATTATTTCTTATTATCAAAATAAAAATATGTTAGTAAATCTATTTAATCTTTCCACTTTTACTTAAAACTAGTAGTACCTCTTTCATTGCTATAGTAGTAAGATTATCGTTGCTTTATCATTTGCCTATAGACGTCCACTGCTGGGCAATAGGTTTACCCCAAAGATTTTCACATCGATCGGATACTACAAACGATTACGGTAGATATCTATTGTCAGCAACTGCAAACCATGAAGGAAGAACTAGCTGCTAAACAACCGAGATTGGTCAATCGCTCTAGGCCACTGCAGCTTCACGACAACGCAATACCACCACCACACACTGCACAACAAACAGCCACTAAGTTAGATGACCTACAATTGGAATGTCTGCGACATCCACCGTACTCCCGGACCTTGCCCCAACAGATTACCATTTATTCCGGAATTTGGACAACTTCTTACAACGAAAAAAATTCAACTCCGATGCAGCAGTCCAAACCGCCTTCAAAGAGTTTGTTGATTCTCACCCCCCATGGTTCTTTTAGTAAAGGGATCAATGAACTACCTATGAGATGGCAAAACTAGCATACTTTGATTAATTAAATATATTTTATAAAAAAAAAATAATTTATATTCCTCCCGTACAAAACACCAATTTCATATATAAAAACCTTAATATATTGAAGGTCAATAGTAGTCATCTACGATTGTAGATAAAAAACAAATACGTTTTCCGTAAAGTAATGCTGTTCTGTGCGCACAGCGGACGTGTACGTAACGCTTTGCCCACCCTTTCAATGAATCCCTTTTTTATCTGTGGCGCGGCGTTTGTTTGCGCCGGCGTTCCCGCCAATTTTTTATTAAGTCCACCGCAAACGTGACGCTCTCCAAAAGCCGCACAGGTCCGCCATTTTGCGATGAAATTCCGTTTGCATTGTTCTCGCTGGCCGATCCGAATGAAAACTGATAACGGACACTATCTCTCTTTTTAATTATTTTTTCAGTTAATGTATCTATTTTATACATTTCACTATTTCCGTTATGCTTTCAAAAATAAATATTCTTTGTTGATTTTAAACGAATTTTTCTATCTACAACCAAAACAATTTCTATTTAGACAAAACTACTATTTGTTCCACGCCAATTTTACTGACGGTGATATAAAACCGTAAATGACTGTCTATAACAACCGTTACCATAGCAACCGTATAAATAATACGAAATGAAAATGTTTATAAAAGTTAATTAAAAATAAAATAATGAAGGATCTATGAAATTCAATAAATAAATATCCTATAACCGTCTATGGATTATTCCGCGTCGAATCGTCATGTTCTCATGTCGATACGTTCACTAATTTTCACGTGATAGGCGAATAAGCAAAACTCATTGCCATTACATATATGTATATGCAATAAGATAGTAAATTTATTTTAATTTGTTATGTACGTCGGAATTAATCAAACATTGTTCTTGCAATTGCAATAACAATATCCGTACATTGTTCTCTTCAAGATACAAATGTTGAATCCATATTCCTCTCACGCTGATGCAGCACCCCTGCGTGTGGCAGGTCGGGGTTCGATTCCCCAATGTGTCGCACGAGTGGTTATCGTATAAGTTTATTTGTTTGTAAATAATATAATCGGACTGTGGCTTTAATGTATTTTATTGATACAAAGTGATTGCAAATTCTTACCAACAGATCTTTTATAGATTTGTTGTGATATTTTGGATTTCAATACTTCCTAAAATATTTCTAGCCATAAATAATAATTGATAGACCTTATTACATACACAACACGAGGCAGATAGCTCGCAGAATCAATGGACGTTGGGGTCTTGATATGGTGGAATGGCGAAGTCGTTCCAGAAAGCGCTGGGATGACAGACCTCTCACTCAGTGGACAGATGACATTAATAGAATCGTTGGGATCCATTGGATTCAAACACCGCGAGACCGTAGTTTGTGGAACACATTACAAGAGACCTATGTCCAGCAGTGGACGTCCATCGGTTGTAATGATGATGATGATGAACGTAATAACATTGAGTTAAATTTTATCTCACCATATGATTTACTCATACATCGAGACAAAATAAGAAAATATTATAAAATTTGTAAAAAAAAAAATGGTTTTTACATTTTACAAAAAATGGCAACATTTTTTATTTATTGGACGTCCTTATGGCATCCTCTTATAACAATATGCTGTTACTGAGAATAATAATGAATACATCACATAATTCTCGTCCCTTTGAAATACAAGATGTTAAGGCACATTATCCCAGTAGTTACTTTAGCTACAACGCACTTCGAACTGGAACACAACATAGCACATTTCTTTGATTAAGAAGTATTCACAAACATTAAGCTATGATTTGATATACGTCAAAAAGAAACAAATTCCATTTAAACAGAAAATTAAAATCGATTTCGAACAGATTAAAAATTAAACGGAACTCTTAACAGCAGACGGCTACAATGTAACCCGATAATTAAAGTGGAATGCAAACAGCGATTAACGGTTACATTAATTTTAAATCGATACTTAACATTCGGTAATCGATACTGTATCGATACAACATCGGCGCGCGAACTAAGGATGGTTATTGACGCATTTGTCGTTAATGAAACTGGACCGCGGATTATCATTCATCGATTAATCGATAACTAGTTGAATTCTTAAACTAGTCGACGTGACGTCATCGTTATCCCGCATAGAGTCTACGATCCAATGTTTATCTACGTAAACAACTGTTACAAAATCAACCCTATTTTTTAAACGTTAAAGATTAAATTCATTTGAAGTTAATCAGAGACAACAACTCGCGAGAGCCAAGCCAACGTCTCTTTCTCGTGGAGCGCCCTGGTAATCAACAGACGAGGTTCTGTTCTAGCCAGTGTGGGGGAAAATATAATATACGAATCCCTCCAAACAACGGCCCCTAGTGCCACGGCAGACCATGCAGCCTGCGTGAAGATTGTGGGAAGTCGCTGGATACGGGGAGCACGGGCACAATGGATGTAAAGATCTTTAGTGGAGGCATTTGGATGATGCTTAATACTTGTATAAATGAAACATTTTAACTCCAAGCGTTAGAGGAGATAGTTAAAATTTTGTTTGATTAAAAAAATATTAACCGGCTAATTTTACGCGTCGTAGTCGCAGCGCTATATGTGTGAACATAGTGATCGTTTAGTTTAGCCGGGTAATAATTCCGTCAGTCAGTTTAACATTAACCGTTTATTTAACTGGTCCGTTCATACCTTCGCTTCAGGTTTACCGGGCATCAGTTACATGTAGCAACTGATTGCGAAGTAATTACTTGTGGCAATGTTTTAACGAGCCTTTTTAATAACTGGCGTCGTACGGAAGATTTATGTTGTCCTTTACGGCGCCGTATTTTACGGTTCGGTTATATAATTACGGTGATTAACGGTTGAACCGGTTTTAATTTAAAGTTTCACGCTTAATATAAATAAACATCGTTAGAATTATTATATTGCGTCTTACGAGTTAATTAAGGTGCTGAAGAAAATCACGTATTTTCGTGTACGTAGCAAATTTGTTATATATATTTGCTGTGGAGACAACATAAGGGTTATGTCGGTCTACCTTTCAAAGCTTTAGTACACAACCGTGGTTCCGAAAGCGACAGGTGTCAATGAGGCCGCGTATTGGTGTGGAAGTGGAACTCTGCACTTCATGTATCAGTAACAGGCAGAAGTACCGCGCGCGCCACCACGAAGCCTTTTATACTTGGTGTCGGTCAGGGTTATGTGAGATTCTTACTGAAACCCCTTCGGTGCTCTGCGTCAATGCATTCGGAAAGGCTCCGGTATATCTTATAGAACGCGCCTGTGCCTCTCGTCCTAGGTTGTCCCACACAGGTTTGCTTGTAAAGCAATAAGGGCTCCCACCCTCAAGGCACGCGAAACTCCTAAACCCTTTTAGTCTCCTTCTACGAGAGGCAGGGTTTACTTTAGTCCTATTCTTACTAGCCCGAGACTACAGGCTACATGAGAGAGGTCCTAGCTACCGCTTACCTGGCGATCTCCCGCTGCGCCGCGTGCAGCTTGCCCGCGAGCCGCGCCGCGTCCTCCTCGGCGCCGCGCGCCCGCGCCTCCCAGTCGCCGCGCGCGCGCCGCTCCCGCTCCGCATCGCTGCGCGCCGCACCCTCGCGCTGCAACGAACACGTCCGCATAAATTACTAATCATGCACTACACCATGTCAAACCCGACACTGCACAATTTATATCGGACAGATTTTTTACAGCACAATAATAGGCGACAAGCTTTTTTTATTCGGCGAAATGAGACGAGCGAGACTCATCTCATGTTATCTGCTATTGCCTATAATGTCGAAGCGCTAGTTGGGAGAACACAGCATCGCGATGCACTCGTCGCTGTATAGACCTTGTCTCGTTACCCCAGTAAAATCACTAGCTACAGCGCCATTCAAGCCGGAACACAGTCATTTTTGCACACTACCGTTCATACCTGCCTAGACAGTCTCCGGCAACAGAGATCTACCACAAGTAGATAATAATTTATTACCATCATGATACAGAACCAAAATTTGGTATAAAAACCAATGCAGTTCGTTTACTGGACAGCTTATCGTAAACTTTGACATTGTGTACTGAATACCGTCGTTGTTTGTGACACGTTTGTTACAAACGATATCAATCTTTGAACGTCGGAGTCCTTTGAAACACTGGAACAGCAGCCAGCCAAGGTAACATCCTTTCGGATATTAGAAATGGCTTCAATTTCCTCGTATATATATACATATATATAATACATACAAATGTAATCAATATGCTTATCTGTATTCTACAGAATACTATTCCCATTTATTCTATTCAATTCCTACTCAAATAAACAGACGAAACTAAATATATTTTAACTGCTAAACTTAAGGTAGTTTTTGTATTTAAACAGTAGTGTATAAATATTATTGTGTATCTGTCTGAAGATCTATATCATCATCATCATCAGCCGATAGAGGTCCACAGCTGCACCTAGGTCTCCCCAAAAGATCTCCACATCGATCGGTTACGCGTTGCTCCTATCCAGTGGGTTTCCGCGATTCTCACCAGATCGTCGGTCTACCTTGTAGGAGACCTCCCAACACTACGTGTACCGGTAACCTTCGAACAATGTGCCCTGCCTACTACCACTTAAGTCTAGCAATCATTTGGGCTATTATAGTGATTTTAGTTCTTCTGCGAATCTCCACATTTCTGATTCGATCGCGCAGAGAAACTCGGAGCATAGCCCCCTCTATTGTCCTTTGGGTGACTTTGAGAGAAACTTTCGCCAAGATCTATATAACTAATGAAAGTGGAGTAATGAAACTGATTATCTTAATTCTTGAAACGACAATCGGAATATGTAGCTGTAGATACATCGTAACCTTTAAGTCAGCAATGTTAATATTATTATTTTTTTATTCAATCAAGCGACGAGATGAACGGGACTTCTACCTGATGGTAAGTGATACCCCTGCCCATAACAATGGTATACACAGTATCATATTGCGCTCGTCGTGGAGACATACGATCTTGAGTCTTGATGCCTCAGTAATTTCGTTACCTACATCGCCGAACACAGTAATGTTTACACACTACTGTTTGGCGGTAGAAATAGGGGGGCTCCGGTAAGAGAGAGCTTTTTATTTATCGCGAGAGAAAACTTCTTAAAGGATACCTTGCTACTGAGGGGATGACAAGATTGTGTGGGGCTTCTACCCACTAAAACCTCCTCGATGGTGTCCCTCAGTTCATTAGGAAGAGCTCCGGGATCTCCTATGGAACGCATCGGTGCCTCCTGCACTCTGGCTAAAATATTCCACGGAAGGGCAAAGCCCTCTTTAGCACCCACGCTGTGCTACGGCAATTAAAAGACCACCATGCATTTGCCGTCCTCCTAAGGTTCGTTTATTGAGCGCTGAGGGCTCCCACCCTCAAACCCTACGAAGCCGAGAACCGTTTTAGTCTCCTTGTACGACAGGCAGGGAATACCTTAGTACCTTTCTTTATAGCCCGAGACTACAGGGCTACCGGTGAAATAGACCTACCACCAGTGCATTTTAATATTGCGCCGATAAAATTTGTAAAACGAGTACTAAACGTATATACTATAAAAGTCACATACAAATACTTTTTAAAAATCTACGTAGATATTGGTATATACCAGTTTAAATTACATGGATATAATGCTGCCGACACAGCGTGTGCGCCGCCGGCCGTCGCTTCGTAACGGATCGGGTGAAAATCCAATTTGGTCGAGTGCACTTGTGACGTCACGCCTCATACGTCGCACAAAATGTCGGCGCCATCTGCCGGCGGACGCTAGATAACGAACGCCTTCACAAAAACTGTTATATCGATTTTATACCAAACATCACATAATAATTTAATAGTAATAAAGACTAGAAGATCATGAGGTATCGATTAATGTCGCCATGCAATTAAATAATTATCTGAAGACATTAAATATCAGATAATTAAAGGTAAATTTTAGTGGTGATAGCTCTTTTGTCCGAAATCGTTTAGGTAGGTATTACCGCAACGCTGATTTCTGCCGCCAAACATTATTGTGTTCCGGTTTGAAGGGAGTTGTAGCTAGTGTATATTACTGGGGGGGAGTAATGAGACTGAACATCTTATGTCTCAGGCGACGAGCATAACGTAGTGTAGTTTATGAGATCTAGATAAAGAGCAATTTAATGTAATGCAAACATCCTAAGTAGTCCGTCATTATTATTAGTAGTATTACTTACCACCAAATGAACCTCCTGCTTATTTCATCACATGATATATTTTTAGTTGGATAATGTACTATTATTTCGTAAACATAATTGTTCCGTTCAAGTTATACTTACAGTTAAAGTAACAAAAACATTTTGGTAGCAGCTGAGAGTTGCCTGCACTTTTGCAAGGTTAGCGGAGATTTAATGACGAAATACGGTTTAAGCGAGGATTCAGCAGCGGACTACAATTCATGAGCATCAGTATCCTTACAGCTTTGAGATACACTGATGACCAGAGACCTCTCCAACGTTTGCTATATTCTCCATGACTTGCCAGTTATAATGGTTTAACCGTCTTCGTTGCTCAGTGAGTATTGTAACCAGAAGATCTATAGTTCGTTTTGTTCAAGGTAATAATTAACTTAAGAAGCACAGGATGTGATAACATTTTGTTTTCCTTTTCGTTAATAAAAATGTAATATTTTAGATTTTTAACCTTTAAATAAATATAAATTTTTGAAAAGAGGTACATTATTAAATTTCATCTACCGCACAAAGACTGCGCGCAAGTAAAACGCGGCCTCTTGTAACAAGCGCTGCGTTCCCAACTTCCTGTTCCAAGTTAGAACTTTGATGAAGTTTTAATTGAAAATTAGTCTTGGCCGTATCTTGCCCGCTCCAGTCCATACTGTCCCAGCAGACCCATTGGAGCGGTGAAGTGAATTTGACTTACTTAAAAGTAGACACAATTAGCTATCATTGTCCGCTATTGCTCTTTATATAACGCGCTAATTTTAAGATTGCTATCTTAAGTTATTACAGAAGCCGAATGTCCAGCAATTGATCATCATCGTCAGCCGATAGACGTCCACTGCTGGACGTAGGCGCCCCCAAAGATTCTCACATCGATCGGTTCTGAGCCGCCTGCATCGCCGGACACCAGGGGCCACCATTTTTAGGGGTTTATATAAGGAGATTTGCGCCATAACCCACCAGAATCTCGTTTCTTCATTAGCAGGGTTCACCACGTGCAGGTGAGGTTAGCTTGAGTCCTACGATTTTTTTTTTCCACAACGGATATCCGTTTGAAATAATGATGATGACCTTAAATGGTTGCAAGTGATATCAGTTGGAGAGGTCTATGTTAAAAAGTGACGACGGTAGGTTGAAATGGTGATGATCTTCAAGTGACTATAGATATATTACTTGAAAGACTAACTGATGACGGTGATAGTCTTCTATCGACGAACAGATACCAACAAGGACGGGGTTAGTGATATAGGTTCCTCATAAGGTAGACGGACGATCTGATGATGCTTGAATCGTTCGATGTGGATATATGTTTACGGGCATGTACTTAATGATGGAGTATTATCCACTGATCAGATCATCATCATTTCCTATTTATAAAGAGAAGGTTAAGTAACGTCTAGTCTTTAGTCTATTCGAAAGCTAATATTTAATTTAAGAAGATTTGATGAAGATTTGGATCCTCAAAAAAGGAAAGGTTTTGGTTAAAACCAAATCTAGGATTTTTATTGCGTGATCAAATCAGAAATGAGAAGATCCGCAAGAGAACTTAGGTCACCGATATAGTCCATAAAGTTGCTAGCCTGAAGTGGCAATGGGCAAGACATATCGCTCGAAGGACTGACAGACGATGGTGCACTAAGGTCCTCGAATGGCGACCGCGTACCGGAACACGTAGTGTAGGCAGGCCCACCAACCGGTGGTCCGACGATCAGGCAAAGGTTGGAAGCAGCTGGATGCGGGCAGTGCAGGACAGATCGATGAGGAGATCTTTGGGGTAGGTTTATATCCAGCAGTGGCCACCTGTCTGCTGATAATGATAGATTATTTTGTTTAATATACACTCTTGTGGTTATTTATGAAGTTATAATAATAAATGGTAATTATGTTAATTTAACGCTAACTTGGAAACTTAATAGAGCTTTAAAAATATTATATCGTTAAAATTTAACTACGAAATGAGCCCGTAAAGTGTGAGCTACCCTTAACAAATGTCTCTTCACGACGACTAATTTAAGACAGGAAACAAACAAGCGACAATCAGATATTAGCTTAGCTTAGGTTGAGGACACAGATCGAAAAGCTTAAATTTTATTATAGTATCAAATTGTCGAATTTTTCATTACTATAAATCTAGAATATGTTAGACTGCCTAAGTCCAACAAGAATACCACAATAATTATGACCGCGGCTGAATACGAATGAAATCTAGGTATTATTACCTTTTAGTTTATTTCAACGCGGCGATGAGACGACCAAGACCTGATGGTAAGTGATACGCTTGCCCATAACAATGTTGATTCCCGTTACACTAGTAATTACACTACAACGCCCTTCGAACCGGAATACAGTAATGTTTGCACAATAATGCTTGGCTTTGTAACTATCTAGACAGATGTACCATCAGTGGGAAAACTTGAAAACACTATCATCATCAGTCAATAGAAGTCCAATGTTGGACATCGGTCTTCTCAAAAGATCGATCATCGGTTTGACCTGCACTGCCCTGCTTCCAGCGCTTAGCCACCGTCACAGTCAGCATGGCCTCCGGTACCGGCGGGCACTAGGGACCATCGTTTGTAGGGGTTCATATGGAGGGATTTGGGCCATCTCCTACAACGCTGGCCCAATGCTGATTAGTGGGAGCTAGAGCCTCGTCCGTTGAGTAGCAGGGTGCACCACGAGCAGGTGAGGTTGGTTTGGGTCCCTTCAGTTATTGTCCGGGACCCCTTACATCATTATTACTTAACCAAATTGCGTGTGACATACAAACACTGAAAATTGTTATAACATGAACCTTAAACCTAGATTTTCATCTACGACAATATATCTAGATTATCATTATTACAAGTATATTATAATACCAGATGTCTCCCGCCCGCTTTGCTGGTGATTACACCACTGCACCTCCTTTGGGGGAGGAATTTTGTAAAACCCATTCTTAGCTGTCCTCTAAACGGCAGAAGGAATATCTCTACTAAATTTTGAGTGTTACGTCTAATGGTTTCGGATGATGATGATGATGATGATGATGAATCAATTAACCTCTGGACATCTCCTATACATGTATAGATATATATGACTGTCTCTCTTTAAGTCGGTTCCTCAATTCTGAGGTTCCTGACTCCTGATAACCTATTCTTAATGATGTTACGCTAGTTCTGTTTGATGCTTTCTGTTTAGTGTCATATACAGGTGTTTCAATGCTCTCCATCACCTGCTCAGTCCAACGTTCTGGTTTCCGTCCATGCGGCCTCTTACCATCAATCTTGCCAGTAACGACAAGTTTCACCACGTCATTTACCATTTTTCCGGCAATGTGACCGAGAAACTCAAGTGTCCAACGCAGACAGACGGTTGAAAGCCGCATTCGGATATGGAGCTGTGTTAAAATGGAGACGTTGTTCCTGTGCCCTGTCCAGGTTACGTTCAGCATCCGTCTCCAGCACCACATTTCTAAAGCGTCTATTCTCTTGCGATTGGCTGCCTTTATAGGCATTATGACTAAATCACTCTTCTCTATTTATTGTCTGTGTTCTATTGTTTATATTCACTGGTGATAGGTCTCTGTTGAAGGAGACCGTCTAGACCTTATTTCTGCTGTCTACCAATAGTGAGCAGACATTACTATGTTCCAGTTAGAAGGGCGTTGTAGCTAGTGAAACTACTGGAGTAACAAATCAACGTCTAGTGTCTCAGGCGACGAGCGCAATGTGGTGCTGTGAAGATCGTAACTAGCGCCACGTTGTTATGGGCAGACGTGTCACTTATCACCAGGTGAACGACCAGCTCGTCTCGTCGCTTAATTAAATAAAAAATATATATATAAATTTCTTTAATATAGGTCTCCATAGTTGAATACGTCCGAGTGTATACCAGCTTAGAGATATTCTAAAATAACCCCAAAGCCACACCACGTGGTGGTCCACTCCTCTCCTTCTATTTCCAGCACTATTAGCTTCATAAATAGTCGCCCTCGTGTTGCAGGCACTTAACTCATAGACTGCTTCATCATATTGCACGTGTCATCATTATCATCGTCATCATCAGTCGACAGACGCCTAATATTTTACTCAGGCCTCCATCACAGAGCTCCACATTGATCCATCCTTATACATGTGGTACTTGTCAATATACAGTATAAAGAAATATAGATAATATATGATGATGGTGATGAGATCATGAGGTGTACCACCCATATGATGTATTGACCAGGTCAAAGCAATTAGAGCAAGAACTTCACCAGATGATAATTCATACCTGCCTATAATAACGTGGCGATAGTTAGGGTGACATACAGCGCCACGTTGTTCTCATCGATGAGACACAAGATTTTCTCTCGTTACCCTGATAATTACATTAGCTATAGCACCCCTCAAACCGGACCACAATGTAGTAATATTTGTACACTACTGTTTGGCGTTGGGGTGGTACATATTTAGACGATCTCCAGCAACAGAGACCTACCACCAGTGAAAGTGATAGGCCTCTGCCGGAGACTGTTTAAGTAAGTACCACCGCAGTTTCAATATAAGACGGCCAAGTATTGGTGTGCAAACATTACTGAAGTTCCGGTTTGAAGGGCGCTATAGCCAGGGAAATTGAGTAACGAGACTTAACATTTTATATCTCATCGACGAGTGCAATGTGGCGTTGTGTATATAATCCTTACTAGCGCCACGTTATGAGCAGGTATATAATTTACCATCAGGTAAATATCCTGGTCATCTCGTCGCTCTGTAGAATGGCAACATGAGTATAATTACAACTTTTTAAAAACCACCATGATTGAGAGCATACAATATTATTTCTTTGTACGGAAGTCCTCGAACTCTTCATCGAACATCTTTGCTCCTGTATCCTCTAAGATTGTAATAATTTCCTACTTACATTCCGGAACAAATTCGTACGAAGGGAACCGTTTCCCTCCACCGATAAGCTGACGCGTCACGAGCCTTCCTCGCACCTGTCAACTTGTCAGCTGTCAAGTTGACATAAGTGACAGCGGAGTGCGACACGCCCTGGAGTCCAGTGGGGGGGGGGGGGGGGTTTAAATATTTGATCTTACGCTCAATACTCTTAAGTTGTTTGTGAATGCCAAAGTTTTTTTTATCTAGATTTCTATTATAATAAATAAAAACTAATGTCTGACCCACTATATTAAAACTTTACTAGTTTCCGTTTTGTTGGTT
This sequence comes from Ornithoptera alexandrae, assembly GCA_029030555.1. Lineage (NCBI taxonomy): Eukaryota > Metazoa > Arthropoda > Insecta > Lepidoptera > Papilionidae > Ornithoptera > Ornithoptera alexandrae. The sequence continues at coordinate 1,859,762 of JARDVY010000037.1, read as the reverse complement.
ATCCTACTAATTTAAAAAGATCTCCCAAACCGGAGACTGTTCACGTGAGTATGATTTCAACGCTTTTTTTCGCTGCGTTATTCAAGGATACTCGACCGAGTGAAGTTACTAAACGCATGTCTTGTTGTCTTTTATCACAAGGCTGTGAACGTGTTGTGGCTGTGTATACATTCTAGCAAGCACTTTACTTTTATATTCACGATACGATGATAATTTTAGATGTGATAGTGTTACCACTATCACATCTAAAATTACATCACACTTACTCATCTCGTCGCATCGTTTTAAAAATAAAAGTATTGCATCCAGTTTAACATCTGCTTTTAGTCTTTACGGTGTAGTGACTTTACTGTGTAATGTCTTTACTATGTAGTTACATTACAGTAAAATGACTTTACTGTGTAGTGACTTTTTAGTGTATTATCTTTACGGTGTAGTGTCTTTACAGTGTATTTTAGTTACTATGTAGTTACATTACAGTGAAATGACTTTACTCTGTAGTGACTTTTTAGTGTATTATCTTTACGGTGTAGTGTCTTTACAGTGTATTTTAGTTACTATGTAGTTACATTACAGTGAAATGACTTTACTCTGTAGTGACTTTTTAGTGTATTATCTTTACGGTGTAGTGTCTTTACAGTGTATTTTAGTTACTATGTAGTTACATTACAGTGAAATGACTTTACTCTGTAGTGACTTTTTAGTGTATTATCTTTACGGTGTAGTGTCTTTACAGTGTATTTTAGTTACTATGTAGTTACATTACAGTGAAATGACTTTACTCTGTAGTGACTTTTTAGTGTATTATCTTTACGGTGTAGTGTCTTTACAGTGTATTTTAGTTACTATGTAGTTACATTACAGTGAAATGACTTTACTCTGTAGTGACTTTTTAGTGTATTATCTTTACGGTGTAGTGTCTTTACAGCGTATTTTAGTTACTATGTAGTTACATTACAGTGAAATGACTTTACTCTGTAGTGACTTTTTAGTGTATTATCTTTACGGTGTAGTGTCTTTACAGTGTATTTTAGTTACTATGTAGTTACATTACAGTGAAATGACTTTACTCTGTAGTGACTTTTTAGTGTATTATCTTTATGGTGTAGTGACTTTACAGCGTATTTTAGTTACTATGTAGTTACATTACAGTGAAATGGCTTTACTGTGTAGTGACTTTTTTGTGTATTATCTTTACGGTGTAGTTTCGTTAGTGTGTTTTCTATTTACGATGTAGTAACTTTAGTGTGTTTTGTATTTACGATGAAGTTACTACGTAGTGACTTAACTGTACAAGAACAACCGCCAGGAGGAATGTATAGTCTTCACCATCATCGACCTTTCAGTCATTTAACACCGCGTTAAGTCACAAGCCCATTACGGAAATAAAGTTAATTAACTCTTCGCGTCGAAAGTATAGAACCGATTTCTATTTACCACACATCTTAATCTACCGTTTGATGGTGAACAAACAGAATATATTAGTACGTTAAAAATATCTTGGAGATGTCAGCGGGCTGGTGGCGGCTCAAAGCGGGGCCGACGTTGATTGATCACCTCGTTTTGTTGGGAAAAAATAAAGAAAACAGATTAAACCCTATTTTAATAAACAAACCGATGCATTTTTTTTTTATTCATTTTGACGAGACGAGCGGGACGTTCACCTGATGGTAAGTGATACGTCCGCCCGGAACAACACGGCGCTAACTAGGATGATATACACTGCACCACATTGTGTTCGACGCATTGAGATATAAGAAGTTAAGGCTCGTTACCTCAGTAATTTCACTAACTACAACTCCCTTCAAACTGGAACACAGTTATGTTTGCCGAGTACTGTTTGTCGGCTGCAATAGGCGCTGTTGCGGTATCATCCTACATGGTCTCCGGCAATATAGACTTACCATCACCAGCTCCTATATGGTTTTCTTAAGTTAAAGAGAAACTAGGTTTTTTTTTTAACAAATTTTTTTAAAACAAGTTAGTGCACAAACTTGTTTATATTATTTCGTAGAGTCGTTGTGAATTTTATCCAGAATAAAATCACCCGCGATATTTTCACAGGGAAGCCGACCGACACCCTCACTAATTCTTCGCCAAACATCCCTTATTGACGACTTCCCTGCACTTAGGTACTATCGGTGTTTGCTTAGGCGTTAGGTATTAAAATGAGGGTGCAAAGGGTGCTCCGTACAGGGGCTGTGTATACAAATAAATAGTGTGTACAAATATTTGATAAATATGGTAAATCAAACCGGTTCGGCCGGCACTCACTCCCTCCAATTCTATATTGGACACAATAATTAACAAATTGTAATTATTTAAACTATTTATATATATATACTATTATATATATATAACTATTTATGTATATAATATATACTTAACGAAATCATCATTTCAGGAGTCCATTTCAGTTATCAAGTAAACTAGTATATATGTTGAGATGATAATAAATTACTTTGTTCTTAATTTCTTTATTTATTCAATTAAGCGACGGCCGAGCTGGACGTTCACCGGAAGCTAAGTGATACGTCCGTCCATAACAAAGTGGCGCCACTTTGGATGATATACACTGAACCATATTGCACTCGTCTAAGACTTGAGATGTTGATCTCATTACCCTAGTAATTACATTAGCTACAGCGCCCTTCAAACCAGAACGCAGTAATGTTTGGCGGCATAAATAGGCACTGCGATGGTACTCACATAAACAGTCTCCGACGTGGTTCAAAGCAGTTCATTGACAGGAGACGCTGCAGGAGTAACTTCGAAATGCTAGAGGATTAGGCATAAGTTTAATGCTGGTCTTGGTCATTTCGTCTTGGTCTTGCGTAATGGGTCTGTCTTGTTTTTGGTCTTGGCCTTTTTCATTCGGTCTTGGTGTTGCTCGTATAAAATTTCAAGGGCTCCTTTAAAGTTAAGTCGCGTGTTATTCGTATAGTTTACTTCCGGACCGAATGAGTAAATAATCCCCCTCCCCTTTTAATTCCTCCATTGTAATCTTAAGTTGGCTTCATTAAGTTATATCCACTTTAAAGGGTATATATATATATATATATATATATATATCTGTTGCAAACTTAACTTCATTCTAAGAACAATGGAATTCAAGTAATATGGTCTCTTCTATCCTTCTATAACGATAGACGTCCACTGCTGGATTTAGGCCTTCCCCAAAGATCTCCACATACAATCGGCATGGCCTCCGGTACCGCTGGGCACTAGGAGCTGTCGTATGTAGGGGGTTCGTATCTGGGCCATTTCCCACCATTCTGGCCAATTGCGTGTTGGTGTTAACCAGAGCAGGTGAGGTTGGCTTAGGTCCCGTGAATTGTTGTCCGGGTCCCTTTACACCCTCCTTCTATATATATATATATATATAGCTTAAATACATATATAAATTTACATGAACGACAACACAAAAAAACTAATTACTATTCTCCGTACCACCGCTGCTCCGTATATCATCTCCCTCGTGGTGATGACGTCATCGCCAAAACAATGACCGGCGATTGGTGGAAACGTCGACACGCGCCTGGCACGTGGCGGCTCTTATGCCGGCAAATTAGGTTCAGGGGAGCTCAGCCGCTGGTAGCAGGTTCAATGCCAGTGATCAAATATTTTGCATATATTTCATACTGACAGAAAGATTACTTCTCCTTCATCATCATTATCAGCTGATAGACGTGCATAGCTGGACATAGATTACTGCATATTGACTTCTGTTATTATATATCGATCAAATGAAATAGTGTCTTGGTTCATTTTTATTACAGATTTATTTATGGCAATAAATTTGCTATTAATCATCATCAAGAGATGACTTCTTCAAAATGGAATAATTTGATGCACAACAATGCTTTTTTTTATTCTGCGAAGCGACGAGACTGGCAGGACATTACGCTGATGGTAAGTGTACCCTTGCCCGTAACAACGCGACGCTAATAAGGTTGGTATACACAGCATCACATCGATCTCATCACCCTGAGGCATATTTTTGTCTCCTTACCTCAGTAATTTGACTAGCTACAACGCCCTTCAAATCGGAACACGGTAATATTTGGGGATTGAAATAGGCGTTGCGGCGGGCTGAGGAGGACTATTTCTGGAAGTGGTCTCCAGTCATTGAAGTACTAGTGAGACTGGTAGGGTCTACATAAAATAGACCTCAGGATGGGGGACCCCAGTATAGCTTTAACGTAGCCGAGGTTGTATTCAGAATGGAGATCTTTTGACCTCTCCAAACGTCGAAGTTAATCACCGAGGTGGTTTCACTGGGTAAAAATCTCCACATAAATTTGACTTCTCCCCCGAAGTCACAGTATCTTTTGAAGATTTCCCCCACCAAAAACCAAAAAAAAAGGCACTGCGGTGGTTTCTACCTAGACAGTCTCCGGCAATAGAGACGAGGAGAAACTAATAGGTTTACAATATGGAGATGATATCTAGTTAGGGAAGCTATCGTCCAGACTACGTGTTTGGACGATAGTAAATTAAAGACCTTCCCTGCTATAAGTCTAGGAGACTGACCCTGCAGGAGTAGTTGGAATACGGCAGTTTCATGTTTTAAAATAATCATACTTAGCACATTACTAGTAATATGTGAATTGTTTGCTGTACTTGCAATCTGTACAGCAAATATCAGATAACACAATAACGTTGCTACAAGCGCGCCAGCTGCCGATCAGATCTCCAATTAAATCTCCACCCACCTATAATCCTCGGCAACCCCTAAAAAAACGTGACTCACACATTACAACCCCTGCGCGAGAAACATCATTGATACAATAAAGCTTTCACAGATTCTCCCCGCCGTGGATTATTGCTATAAATAATTCAATAAACAATTATGTGTGTCATGCGCCAAGATCGAACTGGTGACCCCACGGTTTCCTAATCTGCTTACTTTAATCTAATATAGGACGCCTTGCGCCATAGGCATTACCTCATGGTGTAAATTTGTAAGGTTTAGAAGCCGTAGGCGACTTGACGAAAGATTCCTTCAAACTTCAATCTTGTTAAGACACGCTGATGAAACATTCGAAGGATCCTCACCTATATTGTGGTACATGTGGATGAGGGGAAGAGTGCGGAAGATCTGAAGAGATTGACGTGTTCAGATATCATAGAATTGACGGCTGAGAAAAGGAAATAGGAGAAGAATACATGTGTCGTATTCGTGAAGTGGAAACAGGTAAGTGTGATGATGGATTGTGGATGCAGTTTGTAAAACACTTCGCGACCGAACTGGTGAAACGGTTTTCATGAAATTTGATGCAGACGTAGACGGGTGTTCCAAGGTCTATGATGTCCACTTCCGGTGTCTGAAGAGTTTTAATAGAATGACAATGAATTCGTTTGGAGAATACGACAATTCGACAAAGCTTACGTGAGAAATGAGGATGTGTCTGCATATCTTGTTTATTGTTTGCACAGCTAAAGCTGCAGGAGCTGCTCCTGGCTGTACTGGCTTATGTGAAAAAATCCAATTGGACCTTCATTGAAGGTACCGGATAGAACTTTACAAGACAAAGTGCACAGATAATAAGACTATATGTAAGTATATCTCAAACACTTTTGTGCCATAACAAATATTAAAAATCATATATATATAAGTATTTTAGTCTTAAAAATTGGGAGTCAATAAATCATCATCATCATCATCATCATCATGATCCTATAGACTACCATAGCTGGACACAGGCCTCTTCCAAAGATATCTACAGGGATTGGTTTACTACTATCCTATACCGACGTCTTCCTTTAAAACTCCATCGATCCTTGAAGTAGTTATGATCGCTATAATATAATAAATAATAACTAGTGATCTAATACTAATAAATATAAATGATCTATAGATCAATAAAATACGCTTTATAAATACTCGTACAGTTTCTTTATAATTATATCATATAGAGTAGTTTTATATCGCAGCACTCAAAATAAACCTTCGTCTGCACTTACAAATCAGGTTTAGTGAGGAGTGCATGCAGGGAGAATAGGATTTACCCTCCCTCCATTGATAATGCACTTTGACACCCTTAATCCTGCAGAACACGATATGGTATAATGTGCTTCCAAATTTGATTACAGCGAAGGATACGTCCATTGGCTTAGTGAAAGCTTTCATGAAGAATAATAAAGCAAATCACGAAACCCTTATTATTATTGTAAGAAGTAATACTTACTACCCTTAAACTATCTTCTCGAAATATCCTGTTGTATAACTTAAGGGTAACAGTTTAACTGGGGAGGTTAACAAAAATTTTATTTTATTGATGATAACCTGATTGAAATACTACAAGATCGTTGATGGAATACTTATGTCCAGCTAAGGATGTGCGTCGGTTGTGATGATGATGATGAATGTGGTGGAAGCGGTGATGATTCTGTAAGTCACGAAGGGGTGGCGAGAGCAATCCTTAAGCTTACAATGAAGGAAATAATATGTTTAAAGAACAGGTTCTAGGGTCATGTGGACTGGTTGTAGGATTCTGTTGGCAGAGATCGTCTAAGCGGGTACTACCTCAAACATGTCCAGGTTCGAAAGATGCTGTAGCTAGTGACATTACTGGGATAACGAAACTAAACATCTTATGTCTCAAGCCACGAGCGTAATGTTGTGAAGTGTACAATTACCACCCTAACTAGCTCCAAGTTGTTATGGGCAGGCGTATCACTTAACATCCGGTGTACTGACCACCAACTTCCGCCAGTCGGAGAGGCACCTTAAGAAGAACAAGTTAATTTAATCAAAAGCTTTTTTTTTAATAACTCATTCCCCTACTTTGCTGTGCAGGGCTTTTTCAAATAAGTTTTTTATTTAGTTCTTTTGTTGTATTCGCATTCCAGTTCTCGCTTCTATCCTTCACATTTTCTTTCATCCCTTTTCTCCATCACATTTTCTATCATACCTTTCCCTCTACTCCTTCCTCTCTACCACTCATCGCCTCTCATCCTTCGCCACGTTTCCTATTCTATTACTTTCCATTTCTATTTTTCTATTACATTTCTAAGAGCTGGTCTATTGTAATACTTTTACAGATGTATTTCTTTTCTTTTCTTTTCTCACTAATTAATCTTAATAACATTCTTACATTTTTCTGTTTCTTAATTACTTAGTAATTCACATTTGCTTTCTCTTGTCTATTTCCTTTCCTCAGTCTTATTTTGTTGCTAACTCTACGTTTTGTTGCTGTCAGCCACTTTCCCTGTAACCGCTCTGAAATATTCTAAGAATATGTGGCGACTATCAAAACTTGTTCAAAGGCAAGTATGTTATTGGTGTAATCAAATTAAATCCCATACGGACGGACGGACGGATGGACCGCATCAGGGCGAGAGGCTCTACCCTTCCATAGGAACAGTAACGGAACCGGACGTTCTGTTATCGTTGAAGTTAACCTTTGATGAAATGTATCGGTGCGTACGAAACATAATTAGATATTTCAATCACTGAAATACGCCACAAAATTCTGAAGCCAAACATTACCGTAATCCGGCTTGAAGGGCGTTGTAGTTAGTGAAATGACTGCGGCAATGAGACTTGACGTCTTACGTTTGAAACTAGCACATCCTGGTTCAGTGTGCATATTTTTACCGCCCAACAGTACTATGCAATCATTACTGTGCTCCGGTTTAAAGGACGCTGTAACTAGTGAAATTACTAGAGTAACGAGACTCAACATCTTATGCCTCATGGCGACAAGCACAATGTGGTGCAGTGTTTAACATTCCTAACTACGGTGAACGACACTTCGTCAAATGAAAAAAAAAAACCATTTATTATTCAACTTCCGGGCGCTTTCTAGGCGTAAGAAATCCCTTCTTACTTGAATACCCAAAGTCTTAGTGGCGAGCGGGACGGGAAAAACACTACTCACTAAGATCCCGGCGGAAGTCCATGGGGTTATAATCCTTCGAGACGGTACGGACAGCAAAAAAAAGGGTATTATGTAAATAAAAGAAATAAAGAGAATCATGATTTTGCTAACTTTAAAATTTTACATCATCAGCCGATAGACGTCCATTGCTGGACGCAGACTTCTCCCAAAAGTCTTCACGTACAGTGAGCATGGCCTTCGGTACCGCTAGGAACTAGGTGCTCTCGTATGTAGTGGTTCATATGAAGGGGATTTGGGCCATTTCCCACCACGTTGGCTCAGTGCGGCTGGATGGACCACGAGGAGGTGAGTGTAGCTTGGGTCCCGTGAGTTGTGCAGGAACCTGTGCACCCCAGTGTATATATTTTATATTTAAGTAACACAAATAAATGGTTTATAAGAGATTTTTTTATTCAGTCACCTGGTGGTAAGCAATACGTCCGCCCTTAACAAAGTGGCGCTGGTTAGAATTGTATACACTGCACCACATTGCCCTCGTCGCTTTAAGACATAAGATGTTGAATCTCATTACCCCAGTAATTACAGTAGCTACAGCGCCCTTCAAACCGGAACATACTACTGCTGGGCGGCAGAAATGGGCGCTGTTATGGTACCTACCTAGACGGTCTCCGGCAACAGAGACCTACCACCAGCGTATGTTACTGATAAACTTCCCTTAGATATATTTAATATGTATGTAAGGTGGTTATTTCTCTGCCGATGGTACATAATCCGGTTCTAGAGATGCTGAAACAAGGGAGGCCGGGTGTTACGGAGGCGGAGTACGGTCCGATGGCTGTTTTTAACGAGTCAACCGATCGCAGAGACAGCTCCTCTCTGTTTAGACAAACTAATTGATGATTTGTATAGAGCTGGCGGGGATCCAGCGGCGCGCACACTGCAAGGGACCATCCCTCTTCACCCCCTACCCTGTCCGTTTAAAAAACAAATTCAGGGTACTATTAATTTGATGAACCTTTCATAATTTCCTTTAATTTATTGCTGTCACCGCAGCGCCCAATTTTGCCGCCAAACATACTGTGTTCCGGTTTGAAGGGCGTTGTAGCTAATGAAATTACTGGGGTAACGAGACTTATCCTAAGTCTCAAGACGATGAGCGCAATGTGGTGCTACATTGTTATGATATATACAAATAGAAGTAACAGGCGTAACATCATCAAGAACAGGTTATCGATAAGGAGTCACGACCTTCAGCATTGAGGAACCGACTTAAAGACAGAGAGAGAGAGAGATAGATAGATATTTAAGTTAACTTTTAACAAGATCATCTTACTGGTTATAGATAAAATATCTGTTATATCAGTTAATACTTTTAAAAAGCTGATGAAATAAACCATCGAAACTATTGGAGACAAAAACGGCAACCCCTCGTAGAACAACCCTTTCATCTTACTCCGTGTGTCGATGATAATGAATATAAATCACCGTCATCGCGGTGATCCTCCGCACCGAGTGCCCATAAAACTGTCGCCGATATATCTATTTAATGCGCGGACTGACGGACAGACAGCTCCTGAATGTGGACAGGCTGAATGCTGCATCACATCAGCGGAAACATGTGATACTTATGTTATAAAGGAGAAGGAAAAAGCCACGGTTGAGGAATATCAGGGAATGGACTGGCATATCTGGGCTGTCCGAATTGCTCCGCCGGACCAGAGACAGAAAGTGTATCACGCTGATCGCCAACCTTCACTAGTCGGAGAGGCACTTTAACAAGAAGAAGAACAATTGCTATAGAATCGACTAGTTGTTCTCCACCCCCGATTTACATTTTTTTTCAATCTACTGAGCGAGAAGACGAGCGGGTCGTTGAAGTGATGGTGACTAACCCGTCCATAACAATGTGGTGCCAGTTAGAATGTTATATACAGCACCATATTGTGCTCATCGCTTGGAGACATATGATTACTCCAAAATTTCACTCGCTGCAGCGCCCTTCAAACCGACCCACAGTAATGTTTGTATACTACTGCTTGGCGATAGAAATAGACGTTGCGGTGGTATCTACTTACACGGTCTCCGTCAACAGAGACCTACCACCAGTAAAACCCCCTTTGCTTCAACACCTCTCGTTACTTCCTTTGGGGATGGAACTTCGTGAAATCCATTCTTAGCTGACCTATAAAAGACAGCAGTAATACCTGGACCAAATTTTGAGTGTTTACTCTGGGATACCTTCTATATCCACAAAATGTCTGAAACGTATTCTTACATGTATTTAGGGTGTAAGGGCTGCCAAACAACAATTCACGGGACAATCAAGCCAACCTCACCTGCTTGTGGTGCATCCTGCCAAACAATAGGCTCTGACTCCCACCAACTTGCATTGGGTGAGCGTGGTGGGAAATGACCCAGATCCCTCCATATGAATTTCTACATACGAGTGACGGTCGCAGGCAGCGCAGGAGCGATCGATCTTCGGGGGAGGCCTATGTCCAGCAATGGACGTCTATCGGCTGATGATGACGATGATATAGATTTCATGTTCGATTACATTATCTCATAATCATCATTTATATTCGTTGCTGTGTAAATGACTAGAAAATAATGGTCTAGACTTAGTCCCCAAGCGTAAGCGCTGTGTTTAAATAAACAATACTTATTCCAGCTGCAAAGAGCTAAGGAGCTATTAAATGAAAATATAACGTTATTTTCTCCAGGCGACACAAAAAGTGCGAAATGAACAAGTTCAAACGAAACGGAAGCAGAATAATGCGCTGGAAGTCGAGGTGGAGAACGGGGAGCGAACTAGCTGTTCGGCGACTTGGGGGAAGTTTTGTTCTGATGTCGGCTTTGTACACTACCATTGTTGTTATAGGCGAAGCACCTTTCATTTACTTTGTTGTCGTCGACGAGTTTCAAACTGTTATCTATTAACGAAACAGTTTCAGATGTATTCTGTTGTTTTGATGTAGTACCACCCAGTGCTCCCCCCCTACCTACTAGATGGGCAGAGGACTTGAAAAGAATCACTAAGAGCCATTGGATTCAAGCAGCGCATAACCGTGCTCTGTGGAATATATTACACGAGACCTATGTCCAGCAGTGGACGTCCATCGGTTGATATGATGATGTAGTACACAAAAATTGTCTATGTCACATGACAGTGACAGACAACAGTGACATGTTCTTCTTCTTAAAGCGCCTCTCCAACTAGTGAAGGTTGGCGATCAGCGTGATACAGTCCTTTCTGTCTCCGGTCCGGCGGAACAATTCGGACGGTCCAGATATGCCAGTCCATTCACTGACATTCCTCAACCACAACCTTTTCCTTCTCCCAACCTTTCGTTTACCAGAAACTTTACCCATTATAATCAACTGCTGAAGATCATATCGCTAATGATGCAGTACATGACTCAGGTAGGAGATTTTGTGTTTCTTAACCTTAAGCATGAGGTTACGCTTTTGGCCAATTCGTTGAAGAACACTGACATTGGTCACTCTCCGAGTCCAGCTAATGGACAACATGTCCACATCTCAATAGCTTGTAGTGTTGATAAAGCTTGAATCTAAAACTAACTTTATTTAAAAAAGATCTGTTCATAACGTACAAGATAGGATCTACTTTATCTTATCTTTACTTAAAAAAAATGCAAACGATAAAACCTCTTTTGATAATGTTTCATTGACTAAATCTTATTACGAAAATTTTCCATATTTTTTTTTTATATAATTAAGCGACGAGACAAGCGGGAGGTTCACCTGATGGTAAGTGATACGCCCGCCCATAACAACGTGGCGCTAATTAGGATGATATATACTGCATCACATTGCTCTCGTCTGTGACGTAAGTTGTTAAGTCTCGTTACCCCAGTAATTACACTAGCTACAGCGCCCTACAAACCGGAACACGGCAATATTTGCACATTACTGTTTGGCGGCAGAATTAGTCGCTGCGGTGGTACAAAACCAGACGGTCTCCGGCAATACAGGCCATTAACAATGAATGAGAACACAGGAGACATGAAAGGAAAAAAAGAGAATGGAGAAAGAGAAAAAGAAAGGACTATTTAAAATAAGTGTTTGTGAGGAAACGAATCAATTCAATGTTTACCGTACAAATAATTTTGATAATTGATAAGTAAACATTTGGCGGCGGCAGTTGCGGGGCATCGATTTTCCCAACGCACAAACATTCTGGTGAAAGTGGCAAGAGAGAGAGTGAGAGAGAGTGATAAAATGTATGTTTTTACCGGATTTCCCTAGTAACAAATATAATGAATAAACTTCAAATTAACTAAAATTTAAATACATCGATTGGACTAGCTCGTTTGTATTCTCTCCTCACTCAGATCTAGTTTAAACTAGTTAATAGTTTATTTTAACTGATAACATTGAATATTTGGTAACATGATTGAGTGAATGATAGGTTCATCATCAGCCAATAGACGTCCACTGCTGGACATACGCCTCCCCTTACATAGGAGGTTTTGGGCCATTTCCCGCCACGCTAGTCCAATACGGGTTAGTGGGAGACAGAGGCTAGTTTGTTGATTAACAGGGTACACCACGAGCAGGTGAGGTTGGCTTGGATCCCGTTAGTTGTTGTGCGGGATAGGTTAGATCCATCCAAATCTTTAGCAATAGGCTAAAATAATGATGATGACAATTGATTTTTTTAAAGCTAAAGTAAAAAAGAAATACAATTTAATCAACAGCATCGAAGTTAAATTGATATTAAAATAGTACGAGTATAGTGGCGTCTGTAATATTGACTATGTAAAAACCTTTTTTTTTCTTATTTTAGAGAATAATTACCGTTCCTGTTTATTGTATATTAAAAGTAAATTTCTTAACAAGTCTATTTCATGAAAGAAAGTGGCAACATTTGTAAAGACTACGTTGTAGGAACCCTTCATCATCCATGCGACATCTTGTAGCAAAAGTAATGTTAGTATCGCACCTTCTATATCTTATTCGTTGATTATTTAGAAGTTTATTTGATTTTTTTTAATGTTAATATATAACAAAAATTTTTTTAATGTATAAAATAATAAAAATATCACCATATTTTTATAAATCTGCATCCTTAAGTAATGATTTTCTTCATCGATCGGATCTATTTCGTAGATGAATATACCCGCTCGTCACTCTTAAATTACATCACGAAACGGCGGCACCCCACACAAGCGAGGGTGGGTTTGTGGAATTAAATAAAAAAAAACACATTTTACTGGACATCGAAGTGGCGTCAAGCTTGTGTAATTTTTTTTGTGTTCACATACTTTTACGTAATTGCATTGTTATTGTGACCGTTGTAGTTAGAGTGACAATTCCGTCAGTTCATTCGTTTATCGCAATGGGGAATTTTATTCAATTTATTACTTTAAGAAAGGTGGAGCATCAACCCTTAGGTTTCTAATCCAAATTCTCTGGGTACGATTTATTTTCAATCCACGAAGCGGCCTGATGCTTAAGAGATACTCCTGACCATAACAACGTGGCGCTATTGAGGATAATATATACTTCACATTGTACTAGTAGTTTTGAGATATAGGATGTTACCCCAATAAATTTATTAGCTGTTGCAACCCTCAAGAATAATATTTGCACACTACAGCTTGACGGCAGAAATAGGACTTGTGGTAGTACTTACCAAGATGGTAGAACCAGTAAATTCGAAAGAAGCAGCGTTGAAAACCCTGAGGAATTCTACTCAATAGTATACTGTCAGCTGATGATCTATAGAATTAAATAACCTAAGTCAAATAAACTATTATCCAGTTCCTTCTCAGTCGAATTCTATTCCCTAATAATCCTTGCTAAATTTCAGTTATGTCCTCAGAACCTGTATAGATCCTTTAGAAGGGTTAAGGCTATTTTAAATTAGAATACTTCTGCTTTGTGTTTGTTTACCGGAAGGCCTGCTCTGTAATTGCAAAGTAATCACAAAAGTTCGCACACAATTATACTTCCCAGCGTCGATTTCGATGTCGTTACACTACGACAGGATAATTAACTGTTATATTTGTGTACTCCTGTATTCAGCCTGGCAATCTGAACTTTAGTTCGCTGGCTTGATTACATAAGGTCACTTATCTATTAAGTTTAGATCTGATAAACTAAGTACACTTGGAGGATAAAATTCGTTATTAGCTTTTCTTTTCCACCGTTCTTATTGAAATATTCGTTATCTAGACCTAGACAGTATAGAACATAATTTATTTTCCTGATAACTCTTTTCAAGTCATTACTTACTACAACTTAATATTCTACAATTTCTATCTCCGATCGATTATTCACTGACATTATTTTTACTAGTGGTCTCTGTTGCAGTAGATGGTCTAAGTACCCCCTCAGCTCCAATTCCCACTGTTAACTATTAATATGTAAATACTAATGTGTTCCGGTTTGAAAGGCGTTATAGCTTGTGTAGTTATTGGCTTATTAAACTTAAGATCTCGTCTCTCAACCTAATGAATTCAATGTGATATAGTGTGTTTAACATTAACTACCCCCACATTCTGAGCGGTTGTTTCACCATCTCACCTTGTTCACTTCGGTGCTTTTTCGTATACAAAAGCTTATTTCTTACATAGTGTATCGAAAAGCAAAGCTCCGGCCTGTAAAGCTATGATTCAATGCCTGCAGTTTGTGAAAGCACCAGGTTTCCGTTTGTTAAAGTGCAATTCATCGGTTCATACATGATGCATGAAAACGAGTGGCGGTCGTTCGGTCAATACCGCGATTTTCAGAGCCAGTCCCAATGTTAGGATTGTATATACTGTTACATTTACATTCCACCCCAAAAGTATAGATAGATGTACCATCTTCTAAAGGGGTAAACAAGGTTCTTTTATATTTTACAAATTTTTATCATTTTTAACTATTCCAACATCAGACCGACGAATATATTGAAATAAGTTGCGCCTTCTATATATGTTTGACTGTAAATTAGAGAGATCTTTTTTACTTCATCATCATCATCATTATCAGCCGACAGATGTCCACAGCTGGACATAGGCCTCTCCGATCCTGCGCTGCCCCATTCAGCTGCTTCCCGCAACCTTCACCAGACCATCTTACCACCCGGGGCCTAACAATACTACGTCTTCCGTTACGCGGTCGCCATTCGAGGACCTTGGTGCCGCATCGGCTGTTAGTCCTTCGAGCGATGTGTCCTGCCCATTGCCACTTGAGGTTAGCAATTTTTTAGACTATGTCGGTGACCTTAGTTCTCCTGCGGATCTCCTCATTTCTGATTCGATCATGCAGGGAAACTTGCAGCCTTTTCACGAGGTCCACGGTTAGCGGCTGCACTTTTTTGCTTAACTGTGTGAATATTTTAAGTTTCCATTTAAGAAACAATCTGTATAGATCATTTTTAAATGATTAATTGAATATTTTAAAGTATTTATGCCAATTAAATCAATAGTATCAACTTTCGTCTTAACCGCTCCAACTTGACTTAAGTTATCGGTTATATTGTTACAAGATGTTGTTCCCTAAAGGATGTGTCAGATCCGGATGTTTTGTTAGTGAGGTCAATATTTCATTAGTACCAATTATATTATTTAAAAAATAATATTAATGACCTTAAGTATCGTACGATATACTATATATTATTTGTCTTTTTCAACTAACCAACCATAAATAAATAATATCTAGTAATACATACTTATAGATATATAAATACTATAAATAAATTACTTGTTGTTCTCCGCCCGCTTTGCTGGCGGTAACACCCCCGCAGCTCACTTTTGGGGAAGATTTTTGTAAAATCTACCCTTAGCTGGCTTATACTCCGCAAAAGGAATATTCCTACCAGATTTCAAGAGTCCAGGCCTTATGGTTCCAGAGATATCGTGATGCATCTCTGCAAAGGTGGAATCTCTTATATATACATAGATATATATAGACACCTAAAATATAGATATAATTATTAAGATTTGTCTTATTTCTTTAATAAAAAAATATATAATTTACTTGTCGATAACTTAGTAATTTTGGTATCAATAACCGAGGTTTTTTTTAATAAAACACTATGTTAAAATAATCTAAGTCGTCCTTTTGCCGCTCGATCCTGTTAGTACGTTTGTATAGCAACAGCTGAGCCTCGAGCTATTGATTTTATGTCCTCGTGGAATGTACTCTTTATCGAGTCAGTGGACTCCATACTGCAGTCAAGTTATTTGCTGCAGTAAAGTTATTGAAGGTTTTATGGATGAAACATAAAAAAAAAATTTATAGTAAATAATAATGTTAACAACTTTTATTGTTACAGTCAATACATAATAAATGATACGTAAATTAAGCTGATAAGTAAGTAGTAGGTCTCTGATATCGGAGACCGTATACGTAGGTAACAACGCGTTCCGGTTTGAAGGGCGCTGCAGCTAGTATAACTACTAGGATACCGGGACTCAACATCTTAAGTGTCACAGCGTTGAGAATAATGTATTGCTGTATATAACATCTGAAATAGCACCACGTTTTTATGGCTGGTTGTATCACTCATCATCAGG
Source organism: Ornithoptera alexandrae (assembly GCA_029030555.1). Taxonomy (NCBI): domain Eukaryota; kingdom Metazoa; phylum Arthropoda; class Insecta; order Lepidoptera; family Papilionidae; genus Ornithoptera; species Ornithoptera alexandrae. The sequence goes on along the minus strand of JARDVY010000037.1, from coordinate 1,843,387 downwards.
TGATCGTCCCGCTAGTCTCGTCGCTTCATTAAAAAAAAGTGATTTAATTAATCTTTTTGCAGACAGAATAAAAACTTAATTTTGTTCAGTAGGAGATACTGTAGACCGTCGCAACGCACTGAGGATGACTAAAGAGAGGGTTATACCGGGGATAAATCTCAGATAACCTTAGCTTCCCCCTAGAAGCAATCTTTAGAAGATCCCCCCCCATGACGAAAAAAAAAATTACGATAGAAGCTGCCGTCAAAACGGCAGAAATAGTCCTACCACCGGCATATTCAATACTTATCGATATTTCTAATCTTTCAACACATCAGCAGGAAGACCAGGTAATGGGCCGTTGACTCTCAATAGGATAATGCAATTATCCTGATGACTCCTGATATTTTATTGGAGACGGAGCCTTTAGATGTAGCGTCGGCGCGTTTGTTGTTACCAATTAGATGACGCATGCGATACATGGTTTGGTTAAGGCGAAGGTCGAAAGAAACAGGAGAAGCAGGGATGGTATTCAAAGGTATCTTTAATGGTCTAGGTAGGTATCACCGCAGCTGTGTCATCGAGGAGAGAAACCTACCAGTGTTGAGTTCTTCGAGGGAAATCTGTGTCAAGGAGTGGTCATCTATTTGGTAATGATGATGCGCAGACCGGCATACCATAATTTATACCTTACTGCAAAGGAGAAAGGATAAGAGAGAGAGAGGAAGTTAATAAACCGGAAGGTAAAACGTCAAAATTTCAATCGGATGTAATGATTACCGATATTGATATAAATGGACTCGTACACAAGTAAGGGTTACTGTTGATCGATAAACGGATATTGAATCTTGCCTCCTCGCACCGGAAGTAGTCGCGGCTGCTCGGCCGGCGGGATTGGCGGCGCCGCTATATCTCCATACGATATAAACGCAGCGAATCTTTCAAAGACATATTTATTTAAAAAATAAGTCAATAATTTTTTTTCTTTGGGAACACTTAACATCACACTAATTTAAGTGACTAGAAGCTCGATCGTGGTGGCTCGAATAGAACATCTTAATATATAAATGACCGTCACAGCAATTCCATTATGGGGGTAGATTGTGTGGATGGTATCTAGATCGTAGACTTCCATAACCCCACCAATCAAATTCCATTATTAGTATGGCTATGTATACTATCAGGTACCTTCGAATGAAAGTCGGAGGACCTGTCCTTATCAAATTTAATAATCGAGAGCTTAAAGCTTTCATCTGCTCACGCTGTAAGTTCCAGCCCTCTATTTATTTGAGACGATCACGTTCCCATAACAACGCTGCGCTACTTAAGATACTATAACACAGCATCATAATTTCGCCGATGACATGCAGATGTTAAGTCATCATCATCATCATCATCGTCAATATTATTAGCCGACAGACGACCGCTTCTGGACATAGGCCTCCCCCAAAGATTTCCACATCGGCGATTATGCTGCTTCCCGCAACCTTCACCACATCGTCGGACCACCTTGTGGAGGACCTGCCAACGCCCTTCAAACCAGAATACAATGTTTGCACAACTGTTTTACGGCAGAACTAGGCGTTACAGTGGTACTCATCTATACATTCTCAGATAATACTTACCTATAAATATTAGGTAGGGAATTGGTATGTATATCCTTAGAAGCACAAACATAAAAAGGCATCCATTTTAAAGTTCATTGAACTCTTAGTAACCTTCTAATCCTATATGATCAGCTCTTTAGATGATGATTAGAGAATTGCAATCATCAAAGCATTCGCTTAAATCATTATAGTAAATATATCTTTGCAATGTATTCATGTAAGGGTGTGCGTTCATAAATTATTAAAGCTGCGTCCGTAAAAAGGCAAGCGTGAAACGCCATCACGTCACTATGATTGATCATGATTGATGAAGCGATGATATGATCAACGATCCGACTTCCATGATGACGTACTAATTTAGTAAAGTGCACGAAATGCAATGATTAACGATTGTGCATACAGCGCTTGCGTATAGGCAAGGGCGAATACATCGTGGGGATTGCATCCCTCTTAGCCCCAGGAGACAGTTATTGCGATAACAGTGATTACATCATCAGCCGTTAGACGCCCACTGCTGGACATACACCAACGGTCCAAAAGAGATCTATAAACGGCTGATATGTATACTTTATTTACTGGGGTAGGTCTTTGTCGTCGACCGTCTTGGTTGGTACCACTGCAGCGCTTATTTCTGCTGCCAAAGAGTACTGTGCAAACATTACTGTGTTCCGGTTTGAAAGGCGTTGGAGCTAGTGTAATGAAACTCAACATCTTATGTCTCAGGCGACGAGCGTAATGTGGTTCAGTGCATAACATCCCAACTAGCGCTACTATACATGCACACAGGGTGGGCGTATCACTCACCATCAGGCGAACGTCCCGTTCATCTCGTCGTTTTATAATATAAAAAAAAAACAAGCGGTGCGACTTTTTTTGGACCAGCAGTGGACGTCCATCGGTCGCAATGATGATGATGAAGAAACAATTTTCTTTAATTCTACTTCGTCTTATCACAGCTATCTTATCTCCCTTCCTCTCACTCCAGTGTGATCAAGAAAAACAATCCGAACATCCCTTTATAACCGCGCGCATGCTTCCACCTGATGCTGGGTGATGCCGCATTAATGTTATTACACCACTTGTCCACCAGATGCGCGACAACGCGACAACAATAACAACAGACCCCGACCGACCATCTGTCCCCATTTTTGCCATTACACCGCAACCCGATTAGCTGTTGCGCACCGGGAGACCAGAGACGTGGTGTAACTGAGTTATGGCTCCCTTAATGGTGACGCGGACGGCAGTTACGTATTGACATTCCCGCTTGTGAGCGCCGTCACAACTCCTCAGCATTTGAAAGGCTTCAACGACCTATTAACTAAATCGCAACGCAGCGTAGCTACGGCTTTAAAAGCTCTTATTATACTGGCTGCTGTCACCGTCTAGGTAGGTACCATCACAGTATTTATTACTACCGCCAAACAGTAGAAGTTCTTAGACTCCTGTTAATCATCATCGATCGGGTAGGGTTTCATGTGCCGGGATTTGGGAAATATGCCACCTCACTGGCCTAATGCGGGTTTGTGGAAGCTAGAGCCTCGTTAGTTGATTAGCCTGGTGCACCACGAGCAGGTAATCTAAGATTGGGTCCAGGGGTTGTTGTGCGGTAACCCTAACACCTCTTTGTGAGTAAATCACACGAAGGACCTAATATAAAAGATAAGATAGTTCATATATTTTCGTATTTAATACAAATTACATATATACTATAAATGTTGTATGTTGTGGTGATATTTGTTATGTTTATATATGTCTGCTGTATACTGATACTTTATTGTCTTATATATAAGTGTAAAATCAAGTCAAGTCAAGCTCACCAGCTCGCGGTGCACCCTGCTGAATAACAGACGAGGCTCTGACCATCCACCAACCCGCACTGGGCCAGCGTGGGGCTAAGACCCAATTTCCTCTCAATGAACTCTTCGGTGTGGAGATCTATGAAGGAGGCCTAAGTTCAGCAGTGGATGTCTATCGGCTGATGATGATGGTGATGATAAATAAAATAATGTAAACGTAGTATAAATGAAAATCTTAGAGTATTCTATAATTATATCACCATTAGATGTGTCGAACATCTATTATGAACAGATCCTTCTAATTTTGCTTTAAGTATTCAAAATCTATATATATATGTATATATATAATGAAATTCTTTATTCGTCAATCACCTGAAAATTAGTGAACGTATCGACATGAGAGCATGACGATTGATTATAGGATATTTATTGAATTTCACAGATCCTTCATCATTTTATTGCTAATTAACTTTTACAAACATTTTCATCTGGTATTATTTAAGCGGTTGCTATAGTAACGATTGGTATATAAAGTCATTTGCTGTTGCGGTTGCTCTCAAGGAGTATTTCAGACAAATCTTAAGTCTAATTCTGTATTATGGCCAGCAAAGTGAGCGAGGAACAACTAGTCTATATGAATATTAACAAAAATGTTATAATATTAAATAATAATAACGTACGCGGTAAAGTCCCTGCTTCCTCGCTAGTCAACGAAAGGGGGGGCTGATAAATCAAGGGTCCGTTTGAAGCTATGAGTAATCACGATCGATTTTTTACCGCTGTATAAATACTGTACTACTTATATGTATATGACTTTGTATTTGTTGTTTACTATAGAACAAATCCAATAGTGGTAGTTAATTAAAAAAAATACTCGTGTAAAGTGTTTACGTGATTCAAATATTTTTATCGATGTTCGCAGCTGGATATATGCTACCCTCCCCTAAACGTGGTAATAGTAATCCCCGTTATGCTTACAATTTATCTTAATGAAGTTAACGGGAAAGACTGTGGTGGATAACTTAAATTTATTTTTCCTCACTTTTTCAAGATCAGTATATGGTAGAGTTGAGGTAAGAGATACTATTACTAGTCTGGTGGGAAGAAGGAAAAAATTATGGTAGAGGAATAACAGGGAATGAACTGGCATATCAGGGGCGTCCGAACTGTTCCGCCGAACCAGAGACAGAAGATTGTACCAAGCAGATCGCCAACCTTCACTAGTCGGAGAGACACTTTAAGAGGAAGAAGATGACCATATCATTTGATTAAAAAATAAAACGCTGCCGTTGTATATAAATGAAAATATCACAGACAGGGTTAAATAAAGGACGTTTTATAAGAGCAAATCTTCTAGCACACAATCGCTTGAGCACCTTTATCTCATACCTCATTGTTATGAGCAACCGTCTCACTTACTATCGCGTGAACAACAACCCAGTCTCGTCGCTTCTTCGAATAAAAACAAACGGTTCACTCCGGTCAGGGAAACGTAAGGTATCCGCTTGCGAAGGAGGCGGTCTCACACATTCCTCCCACTTTAAGATAACACGGAAAGCGCCGCGGCAACCTTCCCATACATCACCTGGTGTGGAGGTGGAAAAAAAAATATATTTTCAGCGACAAATAACTTTGATTTACAAGCTGTTTGCGGCGCAAATAACTCCCCTTTTAATGCTGTAGCCTTCGCGACGGAAATTCGCGCAGTAAACTCGGGATTTATATCTTCAGATGGATTTTGAAATCGTTATTACCTTTATGCCTAAGGTAATTGGAGTTATGTTTTTTTTTTATAAAACATGTATTTCCGTTTCTATATATTCATATATAAAGTATTAGTTAGTGCATTACTATTTAGTTAAAGGATAACAAAGGCTTATGTCACACACAGATAGATATTGATAGATTTGACAGAGATCGGAGACCATATCAATGTACTGTAACTCTGAAACAAATATAAGATTATCTCTAGACATCCTAGAGATCCTCGCGGACGTACTGGAGTAGCATAATCACATATTGTAGCTATAATTATTCGACAAAGCGAAGGGATGAGCAAGATGTTCACATAACAGTAACACCTACTCGTAAAAACGTGGAGCCAGTAAGAATGGTATACACAGCATCACATTGTTCTTGTTGCTTCGAGATATCAGATGAATAGTCTGTCTAGAACGCCCATCAAACCGGAACACAGTAATTTTTACACAGTACTGATTGATGCCAGAATTAGGAATTGCGGTGGTATTTCAGATGTTCTCTGGCAACACTCCTACCAACGGTAAAGTATCCATTCCACGCTAACCCTGAAAGTAGAATTACATTTGAAGATTACTTCTCTTGCTGATGAATATATATATACATATAGTTGACGAAAACTCATCATCTCTTGGAGACATTGAAGATGGTCCGTTAACTAGCTCCGAGTCACTTCTTGAAAACATGCATGCGGTTTTGAAAATTTGTTTCAATACTAACATGATTAGCACCGGAGACCCTGGTCTTGTTCAATTTAGATAGGTTGGTGCCCATCCGGAGCCATTAATGACAGTCCACTCCAATCCAACTTCTATACGATCATCTTTATGTCACACATCGTTTGCGGTACACTGAGACAAGGCGAATGTTTGATCAAACGTTTGGCACAAACTTATAGACGGATCGTTACACTATCACAGTATTTACAGTATTATCAAATAATGAACACAGTTTTTTTTTATGTTTACAGCCACTGTCTATGCACGTTATTCTGGAAAGAGATAGCGAATATTATATATATATATATATATATTTATACGAATATAAAAATAAAACAAACGTAAGCGTAGAAGAAGCTTGTGGCAAAAATAATAAGAAAGAAGCAACTTTGAATGTTTAATACATAAACTTAACTATCAGCATCCTTACTATCACGAATTAGTTTATATTTATTAAAAAAAAATCATTAATACGTCACTTAAAATTAAAAGGTCTCTGAATTGTTGAAAGCGTTTTGAGTAACTCTCCTAAAACAGGTAAAGCAGACGATCTCGCATCAATCGGATAAGAAACGCCTCCGCTTGTACTCTACCCTCAATAAACTCGCTCCGCTTATACGTTTAAGTTAATAACTTAATAAAATAAAAATTTATTGATAGACCACATATAATTTCTTATAAGACATTGAGAAAAGTTTCATTAGATTCAACTGTTTACTTATTAAGTTATCTACGATTATTATGTAATTCAAGTTATATTTAAGTACTTTAAGTAAACAGTACTTTTTTATAACAATCTTTATTGTTAAATAATTACATTTACTAGGAAGATATATTTGAAAGAGATATATGTATTTTGAACCGGCATTATGAAATTATCTTTAGTACACTATAACTAAAAAAGGCGACTATAACACAAATTATTTATAATATTTGTAAATGACAGAGATAATATTCTTTTATAAAGATATTAATTATTTCGATAATTGATTGAAATGAGAAACAATTAAAAGATACCAACGATTTTCATCTCAAAAAATATCTCTGTATAGATCTCTATGAGATCTCACTAAGCATAAGAATTTTTTTTTTAGTAAAAAATATATCAGATACATTAAATTGATATTAAGGATATATATAAAAAAAAATATTAAAACGCAAATCTGTCTTCAACGTAACCGGAGTCTGGTGTGTGGGAGAACTGGAAAGTGAATCAAAAGGAGAGTATTTGATTGTTAAATGACGTCATTAAACCAATTTACTTAAAACATTACTTAAGTACCTAAAATACTTTAAAAACATCAAATATATGGTAACTTATTTCATCATGGTTACCAGCTGATAGACGTTCACTGCTGGACATAGGCCTCCTTCAAAGATCTTCATCTACAGTCAGCATGGCCTCTCGTACCGTGACGAGATTTGGGTCATTTCCTACCACGCTGGCCCAATGGGATGGTGGGAACCAGAGCCTCGATTGTTGATTAGCAGGTGCACCACGAGCAGATGAGGTTGGCTGTATCCCGTGAGTCGTTATGCGGGAGGCTATTGTATATGGAGATCTTTGGGGGAGGACTATGTCTAGCAGTGGACGTCTATCGGCTGATGATGATGATTTTTAAAGAAACAGCAGCATTCAAACTTCACAGGTGGCTTTGGAATCGAACTAGGGACCCCTTTGTCATAGTTAACAACTGAGTGTCTGGTAATTGAACCTTGGGCTGTCGTCTCAAAAGGTCTTCGAATCGAACCAACTGGGAATTACCATAATCCCGGCGCACGGGCCGCGCTGCGGGTTCGACTCCGCGTCCGGTTGACCTTATCTCGCATAAACAATGTACAAACATGAATTACAGTTGTAATTAGCATCTCTATCGTGTAATCTATGAGCCGGGGGGTCGGTCCGGGGTGGCGGGGTGGCGGGGTGGCGAGGGCTAGTGCAAACCAATGACTCATTGCGTACGCATGCAGTGGTTTCGCGAGCGGCTAATAGCGGTTTCGCGTTTCCAACGGACCCCTAATACGCTCCTATTGCGATGTATTGCCGTGTTGAAAGCGTCAGCAGTAATTCAGCTATTGACCCTTAACACTATCACAAAGGCAAGCAATATAGAATATATTATATCTAAGTATAATGTACATTATATATATGTTATGAAACTATATACTTCATATATATAAAGTTATGAATTATATTTATAACCCGTAAAACTTCTACATGTACAACCTGATAAGTAAATATTCTCTGAACTAAAAAAAAATATATTGTACTCTAAAGACAGGGTATAGTATTAAAGTCTAGACTCTGTGTTCGATGAATCTGTAATAGTCGACTAACATCGACTTAAATTATTCAAGTACAAAGCAATAGTACCTATTGATTTATATTAAAGTTTCCTATACGGAGTTTCCAAAGTTATAACTCATTCGTTACGAAAGTTAACTGTTATTATAAACTCAGTTCAGATTAAAAAAAAAAAAAAAAAAAGTTTAATAGCATCTGGTTAAAATGCACATGATCGATATCGGTGGGGTCCGTTTTAAATACGCCAAACGAAGGGTTGGTCGCCCCAACAGATAGTTCCCGTTACGTAGATCACTTAGAATAGATTACAAATTTCATATTACTGCTCCGATTTAATTTTTTTTTTTTTCACGTTACTTAATCAGATGTCAGTTAAATAGTTTTTTTTTTATCTGTGATTCATAAAGTATAGAGATAATTAATTTATGGTTAAATTGTTCACTGTAATTTGTTGTAAAAGTTATGTTTAAACTTCTCAGTTAAATGTAATCGAAACTTGTGACTACAATAAACCTATTCAATTAGTTTAAATTAACTGTTTATTGTTTATCTTAGTTAATATATAAACAAAACAGTTAATTTATATATATGTAAATATACAATATATATATTTTCTATAAGTCTTATTAAGGTAAGCTTTAACTGGTCACATTACAGCTTTAATGGTTCATCTTACAGTCGTTGGAATGTGACGAAAGCTTTATATGTTAAATATATTACTTTAAACCGGATATATATTTTTAATATTATAAATAATATATAAAAGCAAAATAATTAAAAAAAATGCGAAAAAAAGAATAAAAAAATAAATCACCTTGAAAAACTGATACAAAATAATTTTTACTCCTTATCAGTCCTCGGGGGTTGAAAACACGGGTTGTTTTTATTTAACACGTAAATGTCCGTCACTTACACTAAGGGTCCAAAGGTCACTTGTATGTTTAGCGGATATCGAGTGTTCGCGGGCCGTGCTCGGGCGTCGGGCGTCGGGGCGGCGCAGGGTTCCGGTCGGCGCGGCGGTCGACCTCTGACTGCCGGCTGCCGGCCGGCTCCGCGCTCACCCTTATTTTGGGCGCGCGGAGGGCTCTGTATTTCGGCCTCTTTGTTGTACCCCTTAGAGGGGGTGACTTATTACGGTATCCGCGATAACATAATACAACGTTGCACTAAATAATATAACGGATAACGTTTTTCAACTATCGCGTAAAACATTAATAATTATTGCATACATGAATAAAAAAAAAAACTATCGTTTGATACGAATCTGTATAATTCCAGATACTCGCATGTCTGTTTTTTTTTTTTTTTCAACTAAGCGACGAAACGGGTGGGACGTACACCTGATGGTAAGTGATACGCCTGCCGATAACATGACGATAGTTCGATAGTATACACTGCAATACAGTGCACTCGTAGCGTTAAGACATAACATGTTAAGTCTCGTGACCTCAGTAAGATCACTAGCTGTAGCGCCCTTGAAACCGGAGCACGGTAATTTTTGCACACTACGGATTGCCGGCTGTAATAGGCGCTGCGATGGTAACCATCTAGACGGTCTCCGGCAGCAGCGACCAGACCAGCAAAGTGTCGAAAATATTTGTGATAACAGCGTCGTTTAAGTACCAGTGGTTCAGTGGCTGAATGCTTATTAACGCGGAGGTCCCAAGTTCAATTCCAAAGCCACATGTTAAATACCTTCGTATAGCTATGATTCTTAAACCTACAGACCAGGTATTACGTTCAACAACTAGGCTATAGGTCTCTTGTCGGTGACCGTCTAGGTACCACCACATCGCTTATTTCTGCTAGTAGTGTTTCAAAGTAAAGCTGTAACTAGTGAAATTACTATGGTAATGAGATTGAATGCATTGTCCCACGGCGACGAGTGCAGTGTGGTGCTGTGTACACAATCCTAACTTGCACCACGTTGTTATAGGCAGGCGTATCACTTACCATTATGTGAAGATCCTGCTCGTTTTATTACTTCATCGAGTAAAAAAATAAGGGGACGTGCATAATGCGGTGCAGTATATATCATCTTAACTAGCGTCACCATGTGAACGTACCGTAAGAAATTACCGAGGTAATGAGACTACATTATATCTGTATGTTACGAGCATAATGCTGCAGTGTATATCATCTTTACTAGCGCATAAAAATTAAATGGCGCCATTAATCTAAGTTATGTTATTTTAAACTGGCAATTATAGAAAATATCTTACTGTTCGTACGTATATTAAATTTTACTGTCTTACTACCTTCCGATCTTACTACCTCTTACTAATGTACTATCTTACCTCCATACTACCTTAAGATATTACTGTTTTACTGCTTAACTACCTTGCTGTCTTACTACTTTATGATCTTATTACTTTACTCTTCTACTATGTTACTATCTTACTGCCTCACTACCACACTGTCTTACTACCTTACGATCTTACTGCGTTACTACTGTACTGTCTTTGTTCATAACTATCGTGCTATCTTGTTGCCATATTACCTTACGATACGTTCTTACTGCCTTACTACCTTACGATACAATCTTACTACCTTACTATCGTACTTTCTTAACGTCTTATTGTCTTGCTGTCTCACTATCTATCTATCACCGTAAGGTTTATGATCGCCTTCAACACGAGTGTTTTTATTTAATGGCGCAATAAAATTAACGTGCGAGCGGGACCGCTGCCAGCCTCCCCGCGGTACAGCGATAACGAACAGCTCCGCTGTCCGATTTAACTTAAGAAATTAAGTTGTATTTATGTTAAACGGAAATCTCTATGTATCGTCTGGTGATTCTAGAAATAAATAATCGATTTTTTTCTATATAGAATTATATAAAATAGTAATAATAGTGACGTTTTAATTCAATCTCTTCTTCATTCATGTTTCTAATAACGCCGCCATTTTGAATTTGTGACGTTTAACAGTATTTATTTATTTCGTTACATTTTTAAAATTTAAATATTATTATTTATTTCATAGATAAATAAAGTGTTTGAAATAATAAAATAAAAAAAAATTACTACTACATAGCAGTATATAATCCGTCATTACGTATAAACAATCTGCCTCTATAGTGCAGCGGTTACTACATGGGAACTACTAGTAGCAGGTTCGATTTTGTAGTAGTACGTTAATGAGTGAGAATGAGATAATAATTTTATAAAACTATTTACGGTTTAAGGAAGGAATTGCACTGATGAAAGGATCTTGGATAATCATCATGAGATGATTACCCAAGTTATGAATGAGCGGCGTGTAATTGGGACGGCAGCTGTGGGCAAGGGGCGGACGGAAATAGCCACCGCGTGGGACCACCGCGGTGCAAGAGATACAGCGGAGGTCCACCGACGGCAAATGTGGTGTATCTGTAAGCGCAGCGGTTAGGTGTCCGGCTTTTGAGAGATGTGACGTTTGTTACAAATCGGGACTAGTTTATGATATCAGACCTTCGATAGCCAGAGTCGTTACTGGTAATTATGTATATAACGACATTATTAAAAAAAAAAACTACAAGGAAGACAAAACCCAATTGTCTGGACAAAGGTATGCTACGATCGATTCTATTGGTCACAAACATTTGACTATTGGCCAAACATTTAATGAATTGAAAATTTCCTACTGATACTTTAGTAGGTCTCTTGCTGGAGACAGTCTAGGTACATACCTAAACAGGTCGTTAGTTCCTATTACTGCCAAGCAGTAGTTTTCAAACGTTACCGAGTTGCAGTTAGAAGGTCTTTCTCACGTCGAAGGCGACGAGCGTAATGCGGCGCTGTGTATATCATCTTAACTAGCGCCACGTTGTTATGAGCCGTAGTACTTACCATCAGATGAACATCATCGTTAAATAAAAAAAATGGCGAGTCTTCATAAGCTGTCAAGCTAATCTAAGCCAAGCTGTTTTCTTTCTACTTTTAACTTGGGTTAAGTACGACTGTACAAAAACAACAGTTAACATCGATGCTATTAAATAGACAATGGTATACACAACTTGTGCCGCCGACTGTATGTTTATATTGGACGTGAAGCTGGAACACGTGTAGTCAAAATGTGGTGAACTGTTTCAGTATCTTTTTTTTTTCCACGGTCCTTCCTGCTCCGGTGCAAATGGGCTATAAAGATGTATTTAGTAATAGACGCGTTGGGTATACGTTATCTTCTTGAAGGGTAGGGATGGATGGGAGGGTGAGAAGTTAATGGGTGGCAGCGTCTTTAATGATTGAGTAGAAGTAATCCACTCGTAGTTGTTACACTACAAGTATAGTTATTTTTTTATTGAGAACAACGAGACGTTCATCTGATGGTAAGTGATACGCCTGCACATCACAACGTGGCGCTAGTTGAGATGTTATACACTACACAATATTCTACTCTTCGCCTTGAGACATCTGAGACATCATCTTATTACCTCAGTAATTTTATAGCTATAACGCCCTTCGAACCGGAACTCAGTAATGTTTGCATTGTTTGTCCTGGTAACAGTTCAGTAAATCCTTCCGAGGTAAAGCATTATCAGGCACTATTAACATCCTATTCACTCTTCTCCTGAAGACATCCACTTCGTATCTGATCAGCAACAATAGTGCTGGCAAGTAGAACCAACCCTTTGCTGTTCCTCTCAAGAATGAGGAGCTAAGTGATGGAGCTTTGATGATGGTAAGATTACAAGCGCCTTGACTAGCTCCTCTTGTCTACGGTTTTACAAATACACCAATAATCAGTGGTACTGTTAAAAGTGCTGAAGCTAGTGAAATTACCATGGTAATCAGCTAACTAGTATCACGTTATTAGGTTCAGATGCGTGTCTTTCACCATCAGGTCTTCTAATATCTTCGCTTGGTAAAATAAAAATATAACAACACCTTAAAAGGAATGCGTTAGATTGATGTAATAGTTAAATTTGACCTCGTTAGTTAAAAACAATTTTGATATTAACTGTACTTTATATTTTAGTTAATTAAATTAATATAAAGTAGCATGAGTATCAAAAGGGGTAAAATTAAAATTCTTTACACGAAGGGTGTGCAGCCTTAGCACCCCCTCTCTTCCAGGTCTCACCCGGTCTAGACGGTTACTCCGACTATGTATTATTGTATCAAATTTTATTTTAAAGTTACTTTATTGTTACTTTAGTGTTTGTATCAAAAGCTTATTACTTAATTCATCATCACGGTGTTCTAAACCGACGGATGTCCACCGTTGGGCATAAATGTCTTGTATCAAGAGAGAAAACTCTGCCGACTCCCTGCGGCGGATCCGATCTTGGGTTCCGTTATATGGCCGCGGAGGATAGGGAGAGCGGCGGAAGGCAATACTGACACTGCTCTCCTTCCGCGACTCCACCTCGACTGCAAAGGACAATATAAACCTGCCCCTGCAGTCCACCGGCACACATCCGAGGTGAGCTCACGGTACAGATCCGGAGCTCTAACCTGCAGCGACCGCCTCGGACCGGCTCTACGCCTCCGGCCGGCCAGATGGGTTCCTCTTCGCAACACCGTACCAGAACCGATGCTATGACCGACGTTAGCAAGGCGCCGGAACCAGCGCGGGGCCAATCGATGTGGACATCCCTGAGCGAGTCCTATATCCAGCAGTGGACGCTTATCGGTCGATGAGATAGTTTTTAAAGCTCATTTTTCTGTAAATTTCAGGAGTTTGGATTAAAACTACCTCGTTTACGGGATGAGTAATCTTCGCGAAACTGACGCTCCACTGCTTCAGATGCCGTCACATACCTGGCTTCTATAGCGAAGGTGTATCATGTCCCGCTTTATTGTTCGCCGCAAGACAGAGAAGCAAGAACAATGTCTTGGAGTCAGGGCATCATTGAAAAGGCGGCGTTGATTACTAGTGAAGCATTGTGATGAGTGAGGAAGAGTACACAACCAAAAACAAAGCAAGCCTTAAAAAATTGTAACATTACTGTGGTAACGAGGGTTAACTGTCTTCTTCCTCAAAGTAACAGTATGGTGAACTGTCTCCATTAAACTACGCGACGAGTGGGACGTTCACCAGAGGTTAGTGATACCCTGGCCCATAACAGCTCGTCGCGCACACAAGATGCTGTCTCGTTACTACAGTAATAAGGCTACGGCGCATTTCAAACTGGAACACAGTAATATTTGCACAGTACTGTTTTGCGATAGAAATAGGTGCTGCGGTGATACCTACCCAGATGGTCTCCGATAACAGAGGTCTACCACCAGTAAACCTCCCCGCAGTCGTGGCTTCAGTTCAAAGATTGTAGAGCCTGTACCAATTTTTTTTTCATACCTAATTAGGATGATAAACACTTCATCAGCTCGTTTCTTTAACACAAGTTATGAAGCTTCGATACCACAGTAATTTAAAGCTACAGTGCCGTCCAAACTGGAACACAGTAATATTTACACATTGCCGTTTGGCGGGGGACATGGACTCTACGGTGGTACCCTCCAGACCTACCATCAGTCTAGCATCTAGATTTGGTAATCTATGAAATCGATTCAACCCTTTCGGAATCGGCGCTAATTTTTAAGACACAGGTTAACTTTCCTGGTTCAGGTTCCACTGATTTCAAGTACTGAAGACATGAAGAAATATATTTATTATCTTTCTTTCTTCTTCATTTTCTCCCAGGGAGAACCCCTGACCATATTGTCCAAGGGTTTATTTATAACATTTATGTACTCATTACAGTGTATATTTAATTTGTTTCTATTTGTTTTCTCTATGCTATCTTATTATCTATCATCATCATCATCAGCTGACAGACATTCACAGCTGGACACAAAACTTCTTCAAAGATCTCTACATCGATCGGTCCTGCGCTTCCTTGGTTCCAGTGCTTTGCCAACGTCCGTCATAGTCAGCATGGCCTCCGGTACCGCCGAGCTCTAGGGGCTGTCTTTTGTAGGGGTTCGTTTCGAGAGTTTTGAGCTATTTCCCACCATGCTGACCCAATACGGGTTGGTGGGAGCCAGAGCCTCGTTAGTTGATTAGCAGGGTGCACCACGAGCAGGTGAGGTTGGCTTGGGTCCCGTGAGTTGTTGCCAGGGGCCTCTTACTCTCCTATATATTTATACCCCTTACACCCCTGTGTTTACTAATAATTATTAAGTAATATTTTAGAAACTAAATAGTTTATTTTCTATTAGCTCCTGTATACTAGTAGTATTTATCCTTAACCCTGTCTCCTCATCAAGGTCATATCTTAACTTTCAGGGAATGGGTTACCTTTAAAGGACACCAAAATTTTGAAATTTTGAAACTGTAATATTAGCAACTGTTGAATTTGAGATTCCTTAGTACATAATAAAGTTGGTGAAAGGAACACCAAAGGATTCACCAATAATAGTCGCAAGATGATGACCTCGTAGTGGAATCTCATACAGGATACAATTCTTCACGAGAAATAAAAGTAATTAGTTTTGACGAAATAGTTAAAAATTCTTCACCCATTTCTTCTCTAATATATATATTTCTTTCTCTCTCTCTCTAAAACTAAAAATATCATATCAAGTCTTCTAAACAAACCTAAATGATGAATCTTACGATCTAAGAGTACATCATCCGACCCCAGCAGCATCAGTCAAGCGCTCGCGAGATAAAACGGGCCGCGATTACCGGGCTCATTACCGACGGCAGTAAACCCGACGATCCATCAACCGAAGGATACTGACTTACGTGCACCGGGATCCCCGGGAGCCAGGAGATGGACTGGCCAAATTGACGGTCGATGTGCCATTCGCCGAAATTGGATCTAATGAAACGTAACTCTATATGTGTTCATATATTGTATGTGAAATAATAATATATATATATAAATATATATATATATATATATATAGAGGAAGTAAAGAAGTAACCCGCTGATGATGAACCTGCATGATGTTGTCCTTATAACAGTAAAGGCGCTGGTAAGGATGTTTACACAGCACTACATTGTGCTGGTTGCTACTATAGCTCCTCTGTTACATTTTAAAGTTAACTGTGTCATCATCATCAGCTGACAGACGTCCACTGCTTTTTTTGTTGTATGATCTAGCGCTTGACTACGATCCCACCTGATGTGAACGATGTAGTTTTTGGTGGTAAAGCGCACTAGTCCAGAAGCCTAATCTCTTTTCTCTTAAAGATCCCCACATCATACTTGGACGGGAAAGCTGACACCGGCAGACTGTTCCAATCCTTCACTGTTCGCATTAAGAAGGTCGAAGCGAGCCACAGGCCTCCCTCAAAGATCGCCACATCGATCGATCCTGCGCTGCCCGCATCCAGCTGCTTCCCGCAACCTTCACCAAATCTTCGGATCACCTAGTGAGCGGTCCTACCAATGCTGCGTCTTCCAGTACTCGGTCACCATTCGAGGACCTTGGCCCCATCGGCTGTCAGTCCTTCGAGCAAAGTGACCAGACTATTGGAACTTGAGCTTAACAATCTTTTGGACTTAGTCGATAACTTTAATTAATAACTATGTAAAGTATAAGAAGATATCTTTTTCAAGGAAAGGTTAAGTTAAACATTTTATTAATTACGACTTCAAGATCAGATCTATTTTTTTTTAAGTTAAACTCTCAAACTGTTAAACCAACTTAAATTTAACTATAACTGTATAAAGATGTGATAGTTAAAATATTTTTGATAGTGTATCCGACACTTAACTAGAAAATAATGTTTAGCTGAGAGTAACGCGATGGTGTCAGCTTCGATCCTGGTGACACGCGATGTTCCACCATCCATATTATAAATATGCCGTCATAACAGCATCATCATAAGAGGATCCCTTAATGAGTTCCAAGGTTGACCGTGAACGGCAAAATTTCTGGAAAGCGTCCAGGTAGACAGTGCAAGAAAATTTTGACGATATAAAGGAGTGGACCGGGTTTAAATACCATCAGTTAAAAAGAACAGCTGAGGATCGAATTGGTTCTGTCAATCTAATCGCAAAACTTCTGTTTGAAGAGAGCACCTAATGATGTTGATCATAACAGCATCGCTGTGTTTCTGCTCGTTTCACTCACAGTAGTCTCGTTGTCGTTTTCATGACCTAAACTGAAACATAAGGTTAAAAGTTAAGACAACGCAGGCGTCAGCTCAGGAAACTCATTAGCGCACGGCCTCATACCTGGATATCATCTTACAGCATCCTCTCGGATTAGAATCTCGTTTTGAGCGTAAACGTCGCGTGACGCAAAGTGGGTTCAATTTACACTGTCACTCAGGGCGGCGCCGCGTCCACGGTGTGACGTGCGCCCGCTACCGAAGGTTCTCGAACGCGATACGCACACGAAAATCGAGGATCGTTCGAGATTTTTTTTATATTAGCTATAATAATATGTTCAGCGGTAGATATCCGGTTGATATGATTATGTTGACAGTGAATAAAGTCGGCAATGTAGGGGTAACAAGGGGTCCCGCATAACAACTGAAGGGATCCGAACCAATCTCACCTGCTCGTGGTGCACCTTGCTAATCAACAAACGAGGCTCTGGCTCCCACCACCCCGCACTGCGCTAGCGACGTCTATCAGTTGATGATGATAGGTGGACTTGATGCCTAACAGCATTCTCTACCAGTCAACCTTCGAGGTGGGAAGATGCTGTGGTGGGTGAGGAGGAACGTTTTATCTGTAGCGAATAATTAATATCCTTGGCGGATGCTTACGAGAATGGCTATTAGTGGACTATCGGCTGATGATGATGATGAAGTATGAAGTAAAAATTTTAAAATCAGTGTGATTTCTGAACTACCCATCGCATCGGAAATCGCTTGTGGTGATTTATATTAAACTATAGACAGTTATACTGATGATGATATGCTGTACTGATGATGATGTTGCGAATGATGTTCCGAAATGACGACTATAGAGAGGGGTTCAAAGAACAAGGAACTAATTATGTAAAATATATTTCTACAGAATAATATCTTGTCGGAACCAGCTCATCATGGTAAGAGCTGGTGTACTTACAAGGGTTTCAAATATCCGCCTCAACGCGACGCGCTCCCGAGAAATGTACTAAATTCCAATTAGTTTCACAAATAACAACGGGGGGAATAGTTGCTAATGAAAATAATTAACTTTACATGAGATAACACGGAACCCGTAAACTCTTACAAAATCCGTTTCTCCCGAAGACCCCTGCCTCATTTATAGATCAGTGCTGAAGATCTAACCACACTGACTAAAGAATAACTCCATTCAAACCGGAATACAGTATATATTACTGGTATAAGCGACCACCGCAGCTCCTACTTCTGCCGCCAAACAGCAGGGTGCAAACATCGTCTTCCGATTTGAAGACTTCACGTTGTAAGGATACCCATCAGGTAGTCCGAAGATCTGGTGAAAGTTGCGGGAAGCACCTGGATACGGGCAGCGCAGGATCGATCGATATGGAGATCTTTGGTGGAGGTTAATGTCCAGCAGTGGACGTCTATCGGTTCACAACGATGATGATGATGATAACATCTTAAGGTGATGAGCGCAATGTGGTGCTGTGCATCCTAATTAGCGCCACATTGTTAAAATTAGGCGTATCACTTACGTATAATGTCTTTGTCTCCTCGCTGCTTCTAATTAATCATTAACTTAGTACATAACTTCCTGTATTGCTATACATACAAAGCCTATCATCATCAGCCGATGGACGTCCACTGCTGGAGATAGGCCTGCCCCAATGATTCCCATATCGATCTTATAGCGATTTATATGGGAGCATTGGGGAGTTTCCCATCACGCTGGCCCAATGCGGATTGGTGGGAGCCAGAGCCTCGTTTGTTGATTAGCAGAGTGCACCATGAGCCGGTCAGGTATGGATGGGTCTCGTGACTTGTTGTACGGGAACCCTTACACCTATTCTTCTTAGTTGGTATCACTCTCGACAGAGTGGTCGTGCTCATCACTACAGGTGTTGGTCGCAACCTTAACAACACGTCGCCATTCCTCTCTGATGGTCGCCTTCCTAGTGCACTCATATAGTGGCAACGATGATGAGCTATTTACTGCCACCTTTTTCTGGTCAGTTCATCTCATAGGCGCTCTTCATCGTGGCCTGGAACCCGGAACCTATTCCTAGACCATAAGTCATGCAATAGTTACCTCACCTCGGCGGCATATGTGACCAAAAAAGGTGAGGATAAGAGACTATACCAAAGATAATAAACGCTGCTTGATGTGTAGACTCGTTGGTACGAAATTCAGTCCAAGATACTCCGAGCATTCCCCTCCAGCACCACATCTGTAAAGCGTCTATCCTCTTCTCTACTTCTCACAAGATCCACGTTCCTGTGCCGTACGACACCTATAATGGTTGAAAATTTCAACTGGATGTACATATTTTTTTTTCAAGAGCCAATTTACGTTTCCACTGTTGGGCCGCAGGCCTACCCTCAATGTGAGGGCGATGGGCCATAGTCATCACGCGGGTACAATGCGGTTTGTGACATAGTAACACGGGCAGGGAACCCCCATCGCACGTCTGTATAATGGAATAATGCGATTGTACCGAAACTGCGGACCGCACAAAGGTATCCCAAATCTGGTAATGGAGTTAGCGGTGGAAAAGTGTGCCATTCCACATCCACACCTTCAAAATCACTGGAAAACTAAGTGAGGATATAGACTAGTTTAAAGACGAGAGACGATAGAGAATTGGATAACATAGTTAACACTAAGTTGTGTTCAAAATTTGTTTTATACCGGTGGTGAGTAAATACCACCACAGCACCTATTTTTCCCGCTGACACTAGTGGGTAAACGTTGCTGTATTCTGGTTTGAAGGGCGATGTAACTAGTGAAATTACTGGAGTAACGATGCTTAACATTTTTTGTCTCAAGGCGACGAGCACAATGTGCAGTGTATAACTCACCATCAGGTGAACGTCCTGCTCGTCTCGTCGCTTTCTTGAAGAATCTACATTGATATGACCATCATCAACTTGTCATGGTCGTCCACTAAACGATGGCCTCTCCAATCTGTTTTCAATGCGATAGGTCTAATGCTTGCATCCAACGATTCCCCGTGATCTTTACCAGGTCGTCGATCCACTTGGCATACGGTAATCCGACGCTGAAAACCTATCCAGCAAATCTCTACCCCATCGACCGTTCTTCCCACCACGTGACCCATTACCATTTCAGCTCACTAATTCGTTGGACTATCAGCAACTGCAGCAGCAACTAGCTGCACCAATAACTAAGTATATAACCTTCAGTACAATGACACTCCCAAAATTAGCTGACCATAGTTGAGCGAAACAGGCGTTGAAGACCGAAGCCAGCTCACCCACACTACCACCAATAGCTTCAACATCAAACTCATGTAACGTAAATAAGTTGTTTTTTTTTTTATTTTAATATTCATGAAACAATAAGTGGCGTTTTACGGCGTCTGCTTAATGCCGCTTGGGGACCGTTAAAGCCAAGCTCCACATCCAAGTCTAAGCAGCACCGCCCAGTCAATCGCCGCGAAATTGCTTTTTCATTGCCCACACACAATTTCGCCACTAATGTCTCGAAATTAAACGGGATGCTGTTTTTTTTTTATCACTCGGCCGTTATTTGCTTTATGTACTTTATTTTGGGAGACGCTGTAAAAAATTTATCGTTTCTACTTAAATAACTTAAAACGGATCCAAGGGTGAGCTACTTGTATGTATCTACAGTGAGCTAAACTTAACGTTAGTTCATTTCTGACCTTCATGCACCATTGACGCTGAAGATGGAGAAGTATGTTCGTGCAGAGTACCTTGACCGTTATATACAATAGCCAAAGCACAAAAAGGTTGTAGATTGAAAATATGTTGAGTTTTTTTTTTATTCTACAAAACATCGAGACGAGCGGGACGTTCACCTGATGGTAATTAATACACCTACTATACCTTATGGACCATAGGTCTCGTTACCTCAGGAATTAGACTATCTACGGCGCTCTTTAAACCAGAACTCAGTAATATTTGCAGACTGCAGTTTGTGGGCAGATGTAGGCGCTGCGGTGGTACCTACCCAGATGGTCTCCGGCACCAGTTACCTACCACCAGAACCTATGTAATTTGATAGTAACTTAGATTGGAATCGAACCTTACACGTTATGCAAGTCAGAGGTTTAACCGTTGGTCTAGCCGCAGTCAAAGCTGCAACTACCTTTAAAGCCATGTATGTTTACTTACGATGAACGTATATCTTACCACCATATCGCAATAGGTGTGAGGAAAAATGGGCTTCGTCAACAACCGCTATTAATAACCTCCTTTGTTTCCGCGTCCTTGTTTTTTTTTATAAATTATGCGTCCATTTTTAACCTTTGACAAGCAGGCAACCGATCGTTGCGCCGGGACGGATAGTAATGGAAATTTTATGAGGTTTTTTATGCTTTACCGAGGGTTTGTTTGGGCGCGATAAACAGTCGAATGTTATTTATATGCCACCCGAATGTAGCTCGTGTAAGGGCTGTACACATGAAAGCATTTAAATCCAGAGAGAAAAAAAAAGACGAAACCAAACAACAACAACTGCTTTAACTTAAAACTCGTTTATAGATCAGCCTTTGATCGAAACATTTAAATCTTTTATCATCTTAATCTGTTAATAAGCGTTAAGATGTCATGTATCAGTAAAGACGCTGGTCAATGTATCACAAAGATAAACCTCAAACACTAAGTTGTAAAAAGACTACTTAATAATGTTTTGCATTGTTATGAAAACAGCTGTCGTTACAATAGTTATGCCCGAAATATATATGTATATATGTACAGAATCCCAAAAGGCTCGAAACGAAACGGTCGGCACGGGTATATGAGCCACTTTATTCAGCGCCAGTCGCAACCACATCAAAACAGCGCGACAAAACCATACCATGATCTATCGCGGCACAGCGCCATCTAGTTACATCTTTCTGTACATAAACAATATATATATATAATAAAAATAGGTTTTGTTTGTACGACAATCACGTGAAAACTAGTGAACGTATCGACATGGGAACATGACCATTCGACGAGGAATGATTTGGAGATGGCTGTAGGGTATCTGATGGGGTTTATTTGGGGGGAGATAGACCGACAGTCTGGTGAGAATCGCGGGAACCCGCTGAATGCGAGCAATGCGGGACCGATCGATGTGGAGATCTTTGGGGGAGGCCTATGTCCAGCACTGGACGTCTGATGATGATGATCATGATGAAAGGCTATTTGTTTATTGAATCGCATAGATCCTTCATCATTTCATTTTTAATTATCTTTTGTAAACATTTTCATCTAGTATTATTGTTATTTAGATGGTTAGCAAAGTGGGCGGGAAACAGGAAGTATATGTATATAAAATGAAATGTTTTTATCCAATCTGTCAATATTGAATCTCTTGTGTCGCTAAAGTAGTATACGAATTTGTTTATTAGTATCATTTTATATTAAAAATCTGCCCAAAGTGGCGCACAGTGAAAGCCCGGCCGTTGCCCGTCTGCCTCGTATAATAGAGACGTCCGCAACCCGACGTACTGAACCCTTGTTTAACATTCCAGTCTCAGCCCGGGTCTAGACTTAATCGCGGCTATGATATCCGATCGATGTTAAAAATTAAATTCCACAGATTTTATGAAAAAAATATTTCGAATTTACCAACACGCTATCGACCACATATTGCACATTTCACAGTGGAGTATGCGAGGTGCGCATGAGGACCAGGTATTTTATCTAGGTTAAAAAAATACCAACATTACGATGCTGTAATTTTAAAGCTATATCGAAAATAAATATTTCAAATTTATCTTCTTTATTTTGAAAATGATTCCTGGGATAGTTCTTTTTTTAGATATAGTCATCTGCTCTGTAAACCGGATCCGCCCGCCATCTAACTCCTGGGATTTTTTCAACTTGCCTAACTAGTGACGTCATACAAATACGTCCACTTTACTTAATTACTATTATCCAACTGTTATTAAATAGTTACGAGTTTTCTGGACGAGCACACTTTATCACCATCAGCTTCATTTGAGGACATTTTATGCTTACCTTAACCGACTACAATATTTGATCATAACAATCTTCACCAGAAACGGAATTACTATAAATTTAATCATTTCTATAAAATTAAATCCCTGAACGGCTACATTCTCAGTTTGTCTGGCTGTGAGGTTAATTTGTGATGAGTGTAGAGACCTTATCTCATAAAAAACAATCACAACTGTACATCATATGAGGGTTAGTGTAATAAAACTTAAAACAATCCTCCACGTTTAGGTACAGCTTTGTTTTAACAAAGCTGCCATTCCGGCCCGAGTGCGGCGTTTTGTAAATTGGCAAAGTTTCAGATTTCTAGATCTGCCCGCCGACAGCGGCCGAACAATCAAACAAATGGATGACGAGAAAGGTTGCTATTGGCAACCCGTGCACGACTCATTTGCGTGGTATTTCATTACATCTGCCCGTTACAGAACTCACTTGACGAGGGACAGGTGACCCTAGTTCGACATTGTCCCTTATAACTAATGCCGAGCGGAAACTAACCTTAGAGCGATGAACTTTAGGGACTCCTATCAGCATTTGTTACTTGCTAAAGTAATTTTGAAATTTTCGCGTTAATGTTAACATCGAGCATGCGATTATATACTTAGAGTTAATTGTGACAAAGTTCAATTTCCAAAGTATAGATATCGGTCGATCTGTGTATGATATATATCTGGTATTTGTTGTTGAAATAACAGCGATTTTACAGCCGTTTAAAGTTAAACATTGATTAATGATTGCAGATAGAGGTTGTGCATTTAATAATGAATTAGTGGATAGGTTAAAGTTATGTTACGCGAATTTCCGCCAGGCGAGGTTATCGATTGCTTAGTTCCGTTTGTATTAATGTAGTATGTAATATAAGAGAAGGGCTAAGTCTAATGTTTACTTTATAGTTATATACCTGCTTGTAACGATAAGATGCTGATTAAGATGATTGTTTAACATCCTGTTGGGTCTAATCTCGCTACAAATTCCATCAAACAATGTTTGTAAATCACTGCTAGAAATATTGCACTGTTGGAAGAACTAACAGTTGTTCTAGTACTTATACGATCTTTACTTGAGATCACAACCAGAATTACCTCTTTATTGGTTATTCATATTTATTACATAATTTCAACTTGTGTAATGTTGACAGGTTAGAGAAACATGTTTCGGTAAATGTCTAGTACAACAAAATACACTCCGCCAGATATTAAGCGACAAAACGTTGCCGAATTTTCACAGATGACATATTTCCTCGCAACAAATCAGTATATAACGCTCGAGGTAATCATCTGGAAACTATTCTCCATTCAGGAGCTCGAAATTTAACACAAAAAGAAATGGGGGTGGTGCCTCCACTTCATCCGCTTCGGCCAGCAAATAATGAACTACTGAAAAATCGAGAGATAGAACGTTTAGTGGCGGAAATCGCAACGTTCGGAAGGGGCAGGGGAAGTCAAGTTAGTCTGGTCCTGAGGACCTATGGTGCGTTCATTCAACCATTATTTTCACATGATTTGACGTGTCATTGCCATCCCTCCATGTGTGTCAGATAAAGTTAAAAAATGAATAAATTCTTACAGCGGATTTCCTGTTACTGTCATATCTGCAGCAGTACATCAACAGCAAAATAATGGTCCACGTACATTACCTAATTTTGGAAATTGTTAACTGAATAGGTCTAATTACTATCGAGTCTAGGAATTCTAAATTTGGAAATAGTTTTTTTGTTTATTTCTGAAACTGATGCAGAACTGAATTAAACGATTTTGTAATTTTTAATTAAACTTATATTATGCATCTTAAAATAGCAACTAAATCAGAATAATAAAATTATCCAATATAGTAAAAGTTAAATATTGAACATAAGTGGAGTAAATGAATACATGAAATAAGTAAACAGGCGTAAAGATTTATTAACCCCCATGTCAGGGAAAGCACCTATAAGTAATATCTCATAAGTGTACAAAACAAAAAAAAATGCATTTCATTGAAAAGAAGTTATAGTAAGTAAAAACAATGTAATATCAACAGTTGTACAGATTGTTTAAACCCAATTAAATAGTACTACGGTTAACTGTAACAAAACATCTAAAACAACTAGTTTATGATAACGTTGTTTTGGTTGTTTGGTTTGAGATTTCAAGATATTAGATGCGAACAAACATCCGATAAAATCCAACGATATTTCGGCGGACGAACCTGCGAAGAGTAAAGATTGCGTGCAGACGGCAGCTAAGATTAACATGGATGCTGCTGGCAGTCCGGAACTAATGCAGACGCTTTACCATATTGTGTAGAAAAGCTGGAGTGCACCGGGACCCACCCTGCGCTGTTATTGGTAATGAAATGATATTTTAAAAAAAGTATATAACATTAAAAAAAAACATTATTTATTTAATAAAGCTTCGAGACGAATAGAATGTTCTCCTGATGATAAAAGGTCTGTCGATAGCAATGTGGCGCTAGTGAGGAAAACATACAAATTGTACTAGTGATCTCATAACTCTAATAATTTCATTAGCTACGAAGCTTTTCAAACTGGAACACAGTAATGTTTGCACACTACTGTTTTGCAGCAATATTAAGAACCTGTATAGACGGTGTCCGATAACACAGACCTGCAACCAGTAAGTAAATACACTGTGCATGTCTTGTCCTCACCATTTCAGATCAGTTATTTCCTTTATAAAATAAACTAGATTTTCTGTTTTGCTTAAATATTTTTATACACTATGAACATGTTTAATTATCACCACAGATACAACAGCAGTTGGCAGGCGAATTCGAAAACCGATTACCATCCAAATTCCTCAATAGACACAGATTGAACAACAAAGGCAGTTGTTATTTATTGTTCACTATAAAGTATTAAAAATATAGTATATCTTGCTTCTACATTATCATTTAATAAAATATCTGGTATTTTTCAGTTCAAAGCAGCTATAACAATGGATGATGTTATACATTTCCTGATAACAAAAGTTTTGAAAACCTAATCTAGAACATATTGTTTTTATCGGGATTTTATCGGTTAGTGAAAAGAAACGTGAACGTCACCTAAACGACCATCTATACTGCGCATTTAGCTGATTCGATAAGAACATAAATCTGTCACCTCAAGAAATGCTGAATCACGCTAATAAATTTCAGAAAACCCAATGACACCCCTCTTTGACGCGTTCAACGGAGCAACAGAAATATTGAGGGGATAACGCGTTTAAGATAAGCAAGGGAATTTGTTGTGCTCTTAAACGTCCTGATCGACTATTGGACGTGAAACCAACGTATTCAATTAGGCCCTTGAGGTTTCTAAAAGAAATTCTCCATTGTAAGATTTATCGTCGTTTGAGATACTTAAAACCCAAAAAAAATTAAATGGCTCTCATCAGGGATTTATCAACTAGTGCGAAACTAATGTTTACACTCTCTCAGCCTTTGCGGTAAATAATCTTCCAAATAAATAAAGCAATCATGAAAATCTTTGTCAATAAACATGAGAGGGTATATATATTATACAAATCCATAAAAACCGAATACGTTGCATAGGGGGCGATCACTTTCAATTTAAAAAAAAGAAGGTAACTAAAAATAAGGTTTATTAATATTATATAGGAAAACAAAACCAGATCAACAATGACGTGTTTGTATACAAATGATATCATTGAAAACATAAAGATATATACAACGACTTAAACTAGAGAATATTAACACTAGCCATCACGAGATAAAATAGCAATCTCGTTACGACAATTTGTCAATGTCCAATATCTTGTATTGTATGCTGATGTAACGTTAAACGACTTATAAGATATACAGCTTATCGGACAGCTGTCACCGTATCATCATCACAGTGCAACAAAACATCAATAATTAAACATTTTTAATAGTTAAATCAACTACATCAGCGACTTTAGAAGCTATTACGAATTTACTAGCAAGTTTTGGATTTATATCTAGAGACATCCTTTTCATATCAGGCTTGAAATTTAAGAATAACACTTGAAAGGAATTTCTTTCTAGATCTTTCACAACTGACACGAGGCTGGAAGCAACTGTAGAGTCCATGTGCCTCAAGTTCGTACCATCGATGATGATCGTAGAATCTATGACAGCTGATTGAGAAGCTTTTAATAGAACACGTCTCACATGTTCCGCTGCGCAATATGAAACTTTATCGGATAATGTCAATATAATTAAATCCCCTTTTTCTCCGGTCACAGTTTCAATGTTAAAGAATGGTCTTGCAGTTATGTAGAGTAATATACTCGCTTCAAGAATAATACCTACGACGATTCCATGTTCCAGGCCGATGGTTAAACACACCAGCATGGTAATGATAATAACTAATAATTCTCTTTTGCTCGACGCCCATAGTCTAGGAAATATTGTGTAGTCGATCATAGAAAACATAGCGGTTATGATAAGACCAGCCAATGAAGCTTTGGGTATATAATAAAATGTCGAAGTTAATAGACTTAAAGCCAGAATTATTAAAGATCCCGTAAAAATGCCACCAACAGGTGTTTGGACACCGGATGCATAATTCAAAGCCGTGCGTGTAAAAGATCCTGTAACAGGCATACTTTTTACAAATGATCCAACAATGTTACAGAAGCCGAGCGCGATCATCTCTTGTGTTGCGTCAACTTGGACAGATCCCGCAAATGCTTTTGCTATTGCAACAGATTCTAGTATAGCAACGAGCGGTAAAACTATCGATTCTGGACCCAAAACTTTAGCCATATCACTAAAGCTATAAGTTTCATTTCCAACAACAGTGTTGAACGGTGGCGGCTGAACTTTAGGTAATCCGCTTCCAATATCTCCAATCAACTTTAACGGTTCATTGTTAACTGCCACTTTTAGAATATAGGCCACAACAATACCAACAATCACAACAATGGCATTTCTCCCCAATGAAGCAAACCATCGAACTTGTTTCCATAATTTATCATTACGGCCACACCCTTCACCCAACTTCTTCAGCAGCAATATAATGAGTATTGTTATGAATCCTAAAAGCGGATCCCATAATGTAGCTGATTTTATATTTACAAAAAAATTGTAAATTGACTCTGCAAAAAAATTTCCCGAATTACCCTTAAGACCGAACAATGATTTCAATTGAGATGCTGCGATTTGCATGGCCGCTGCCATCGTAAATCCACTGATGACTGGCATAGATATAAATTCTACTAGGAACCCTAGGTTCAACAATCCCATTGCTAATTCCACTAGTCCACATAAAAATGCCGCTAACACAGCAAAATCTGCGGAGTAATTAGATACGTACTTTGCAGTCATTGTTGCCATAATCGCTGTAGGTCCGACGGTTACATCTTTGCAGCTTCCAAAAAATAAGTAAACCAATCCACCTGTTAATCCTGCGTATAAACCATATTCAGGCGAGAGACCAGCGACGACGGCGTAAGCAATGCCTTGGGGTATAGCGGTGAGGCCGACCGTAATTCCGGCTATAATGTCCTGAATCAAAAGCGTCGTATTGTAAGTGGGGAGCCAGCCAATAATGGGTAAACGTTTCTTCAAAGTTTTCGTACTGCACGTCTCTCTAATGCTGTGCTTAATCCTTCTGCGTAATGTTGGCCGTTCATCGTAACTGTCCAATACGGTGGCCACAGTCATTTTGACAACTGAAGCACTCGCCTCTACTGACCGATAACAACTAAATGTTTCGGTTGCTCAAATTTGTTTAAATTGTCAAGCGCACGGCTGGGTTATTTATCTCAAGTCGACCACGTGGTCAAATCAATCGGAGATCTTCATCTACGATTGGATATTACATCATTTTTCTGACATGTTAATCAAGTGATCTAACGTCATTGATATTTTAATCTTCTGTTTTCCTTTTCCTTATTTTCAATTATTACTATACGTAGAATTCTTATCGCACTTAATACATCATCGTTACTATTGATGTCGTTAGCGACATTATTCACAGCCATAATCATGAGAGATCCTTTTCAGTTTACTAGAGGACGGTCTAGCTAGATAGTTGACCTATCTAATACATAGTACAATTTATCTAAATCCTAATTTACTATATTCTAATGATAAGGTCGCTGCAGTTAATGATTTTCATGTCTGTAATAAATTTTTGTCCTTTACGAAAAAATCTTATACTTGTTAATGTTGTGACTGAAACACATAATTAACGACCTCATCATATAACTTTCACGAATTTTAGCGATTACATCGGCAACTACACTGCTGAAATAACAAACGAACGGTCACCTTTGACTCTTCACCTTCAAATGACCTTTCCTTCAGTGTATGCCAATAGTGACATAGTAAACTTTTCTTTATTACTCATAACCACCTGCTAATAAATTGTCTATAATCTACGAATAGTATACAATTGCTGGTAATTTTTTTTTTAGCCCTAATGAGCTTTTGAACTTACCGGTGGTAATACTCTTGAACTTGTGGTGGTATTATATGTGTTGGTATATATCTCTGTTACCATAGACGGTCTAGGTATAATTGTGTCCCGATTTGAAAGATGCTGGGATAACGAGCCTCAACATCTTATATCTGAGGCGACGAGCGCAACGTGGTGCTGTATATATCATTCTAACTAATACCACATTGTTATGGGCAGGCGTATCACTTACTATCAATTAATGATCTTGCTCGTCCCATCGTTTAATTCCAAAAAAAAAACGAATATATCATGGTGTTTAAATGTTGACAGACTGTAATAGAAGAAAGTATAATTACAATATGAGGGTGATGTTGGATATGTGGGAAACCAAATCATCATGTGGCATGGAATTGAACCAGGAACATTGTGTAAAATAGCCGGCGGTTAGAATAGCACAGACGAGATTTAATAATTGCTCACGAAGAATAGTAATAATATGCAGAACCCGACAGTACGTCATAGACGAAAGCCATTTTTAATTCAACCAGTAAATATGTTGAAATAAATCTCGATTTTATCTTTTAACATGTGTACGTGTCTTTGTCTGATAAAATTCGGGCTTTGGTCGGGGTTGGGGCGATAAGGGTTGACGGTGCTGCCGTGGATGCGCATATAGCGTCCACATTAACCCTTAGCAGTGTTGGAACGCAATTTTTATACTTTACTTACCTTGGAATAACCGCTGTAGATTCTAGTCAAATATTGATATGTCTATTTACTGAATTTGCT
Source organism: Ornithoptera alexandrae (assembly GCA_029030555.1). Taxonomy (NCBI): domain Eukaryota; kingdom Metazoa; phylum Arthropoda; class Insecta; order Lepidoptera; family Papilionidae; genus Ornithoptera; species Ornithoptera alexandrae. The sequence continues at coordinate 1,813,067 of JARDVY010000037.1, read as the reverse complement.
GGTCACTAGTACAGTTTGGTAGGTACTTGTGGTCAAAGTAGTGTAATTTTTTTATAAATCTTGACTTTGTCAAAGTTTTTATAACAACCTTCATTATTTTCCTTAGGTCAAAGACCGCCTCTAGATCAATGTTTATCTCTAGATGGTTGTTAATACATATATGATATAAGCAAAATTCCCCCAAAGCATATACTTTATCTACTTGACATGTCAAATCAAATATAACGACCCAATCTAGTAATCTTTTATGTTTGGTGTCAATGATTGAGGATTTTCCTTGTAGACAACCGACGGGGTGATTTTGGTATCCTTGGCTATGGTACTAAGACTAGAACTAGAGTAGGGAACTTAATTTATCATTGGACAAAATCTTAAAGACTTCTTGATGGAAAGAAGCTAAAATTACTTCTTCGGTATAAATTTTAATTTTTAGATAGGATATCTCGTTGGGGGTATAAGGGGTCCCGCACAACAACTCAATGAACCCAAGCCAACCTCACCTGCTCGTGATAAACCATGCTAATCAAGCAACGAGGTTTTGACACCCATTTACACGCAATTGGGCCAGCGTGATGGGAGATTGCCCAAATTGCCCATATAAACCTCTGCAAACGTGGAGACCTTTGATGTCCAGCAGTGGACGTCTATCGGCTGATGATGATGATGATAATGATACCTCGTGAACGTAGATGATATTACGATTTCTTCTATTAAAACAAGGTAATGTGGATAGGGGTGGCTTTGATGGTAGAGCGGTCAGATCGACGACAGTTCTTCCCCTGAACATACGAAACAGTTTTGCCACGACAATGATAATTTGGGAGGGGTACAATTTAGACCTGTGCTAAATCTACCGGGACACCGGAGTCATCAATCATGTCCGACTTTAAAACAGCACGCCGGATATTATGAGGAGATCACACGTTTCCTCGAGGATTAATAGGCAATGATTCACTAATGAATGGGAGGGGGAGAGGATATTGCGATCCATCACCATTAACGATTCATGGCCGAGGTCCGCCGAATTATTTATATTTGTGAGCGACAAAATTAAACAACCTCAAATCTAATAAGTGCCTTTGGGACCTAAACTTATTTACTATTAAGACTAAGGTATGAGCCTAGTAGTTATATTTTTAAACCAATCAAGACAGATTCCAGCTAGAGTTGCAGTTCAGCGTGCTTGTGTGACCTTAGCAGTCTGAATCTAGGATCCCTGATAATGACGGCAACTGGACCTACCTCGGTCAATAGTTTTGAAGAATATTTATAATTTAAAAATTTAGTCTCCAAAAGGGTTGTTGTTACCTTTACTTTAGGAAGAATTAGTACCATAAAAAATTACCCTAAAATTATTAATTTCTTTTTTGATATTTTTTTTTATCTAATTAATCGACGAGACAAGTGGGACGTTTAACGGATGGTAAGTGATGCGCCTACTCGTAACAATGTAGCGCTAGTTAGGATGATATATACTGCATCACGTTGCGCTCATATATTCCGACATAAGATGATGAAAGTCGTTACACCAGTTATTAAACTAGCTATAGCGCCCTTCGATCCGGAAAATAGTAGTGTGCATTACTGTTGGCTGAGTAAATCGGCGCTGCGATGGTACCTAACTAGACGATCTCCGACAATGAAGACCTACAACTGGTGAAGGAAATATATATATATATATAGGGTGGCGCAAAAGTAATCCTCCTATCAGAAAATGCTATAAATTTTGCCTTGATGTAAAAAAATTAAAAAACCAAATAAAAATAATTCACAAGAAGAATCAGTTTTTCATATTTTTTTTTAAATTACAGCCAAAAATAACCTTCCGATGTTTTTTGGCTGTAATTTAAAAAAAAGTATGAAAAACTTTGATTCTTCTTGTGGATTATTTTTATTTGGTTTTTTAATTTTTTTACATCAAGGCAAAATTTATAGCATTTTCTGATAGGAGGATTACTTTTGCGCCACTCTATATATCCAAAGATAATACATATTTTCTTTTGTTGCTAGTAAAAATACATGATGATATATTATCATTAATCTTTGATTGAAGTTTTTCTTTATTCAAGTTTATTATAATACTATCTTTCATTATCCTTAGCGGATAGACGTCCACTGTTGGACATAGGCCTCCCTCAAAGATCCCAACATCGATCGGGCCCGCGCTGCCCGCATCGACGGAAACCAGGGGCCGTTATTTCTAGGGGTTCATATGGGGAGACATGGGCCGTTTCCTACCACGCTGGCCCAATGCGGGTTGGTGGGAGCCAGAGCCTTGTTTGCTGATTATCAGGGTGCACCACGAGCAGGCGAGGTTGACTTGGGTCCCGTGAGTCGTTTATTAAATATTTTATCCGGTTCAGATGTCTCTATATTTCCCATATAAAGCTCACATCACTAAGAAATAGTAATTATAACATCATCAACATCATCTCCGCCTATTGTTGTTCAGATTAATTACATATATTTAGTTAAACGCAACCCTCTCCGTTTACAATAAGGGTCGCCGAGACCAAGTAAGCGGAGACATAGTTTCTTGATATATAACGGAATTAGTCCCCAATTCAAAGTTAAGCCTCATGTTGAATCTGCTGGCTTGCGAATTCCGAAACTTCAGGGGACAATGGAGTGACGATCCTTAATGTTTCTGCTGAAGGATTACCTCACATTAAACAGGATCTATTGGAGAAATATGTTAACTATTTGTGAATAGAAATAATATGAGCAGTTTAGATTTATTACTAGATATATATATTATTTACGCAGCACTGCAGTCTCAGGTTAGTAAAAATAGGACTAAGGTAAGCCCTGCTTGTCGCAGAAGGCGGTTAAAATGATCTAGGAGTTTCGCGGGCCTTGAAGGTGGGGGCCCTTATCGCTCAACAAGCGAACACAGCAGAGGAACAGCGTTTGGCTCAGCGATGGTGCCTAGCAGCGTTAGGCTCCTCCTCAGAGACGTGTAACACAAAGTGTAGAGGGACACCGGTGCGTTTTGTAAGAGATCCCGGTGCCTCTTCGAATGCACTGATGCAGACCACCGAGGGGATTTTAGTTAGTAAGAATCTCACCTAACCTTGACTTCCCCCCAGAAGGATATCTTTGGAAGATTTCCCACTCCCCCAAAACCGAAAAAAAAAAGATATATACGTAAAAATTTTTCATACTTTGCTTTAGGTTTTGTTAAACACTTATATAAACAAAAACCCTCTTACTTACTCTAAGCTATGAAATAACTTGATCCTCATTTTACCTGAAACAAAAACAGAATAATTAGATAAACAACTAAAATTCTAAAGAGCGTCTAGGTTAGTGTTATAGTAACAATATTTAACAGTACACCTCTTTATTATATACGGTAAGATATGTTTATATCATGGTTGAATATATGGCTCGTGGTGACGAGGAGCTGGAAAGAATACTTACACAGCATCAAATTTCAGACAACAACACCTAAAATGATACATCTAAAACGTAGTAATGATTCATCATCATCAGCTGATAGACGCCCATTGCTAAACATGAGCCTCTCCCAAAGTAATGTTTGCATACTTTAATATACCTTTATAATATATCTTGCTTGATTTTAGTAACGCCAGAGGTATGTATTAACGCTGTAGAAATCTAGACTCAGACCTGGTCTAGACTAACATATCCAGTGCATTAAATGTACATAACGATTCGTTGAACAATCCATCGATATCACATCGTTTAATTCGTCCAATAATAACCTGCTTGTTGCTGCCGCGGATGGGTGGTCGGAAACACTCGACCGGAAACACCCCCCCAGGCGGTGAAGGGTTAAAGCGGGGGTGCGGAGGTGTAGGAAGGGTGCTATCGGCTTGTTACATCGGTAAATTGGTTGCCATCGATAATACGAGCGATTTATATCGAACAACCAATAGCGCATTTAAATATATGAAATACGCTTCATACATTTAAATGTACGATTATTGATTGTATGTTATAAAGATATAAAGAGGTCAATGACCTGAATAAGTCTAAGGCAACTAAATTTCAGCCCTCATGTCTCGGGCTCGTAAAAATATAACTAAGGTAAGCCCTGCCTGTCGTAGAAGGCGACTAAAAGGGTGTAGGAGATTCGCAGGCCTTGAGGGTGGAGACCCTTATCGCTCAACGAGCCAACCGCGTACCGGAAGACGTAGTATTTGCAGGTCCACCACCAAGTTGTCCGACAATCTGGTAAAGGTTGTAGGAAGCAGCTGGATATGAGCAGAATCGATGAATGTGGAGATCTTTGGGGGAGGCCTATGTCCAGCAGTAGACGTCTGTCGGCTGATAATGATGATACAGAAATCCTCCCAGAAGCAGGGTATCTTTCGAAAACACCCCCCCCCCCGAACCGAAAAAAAACGGGCAACTAAGTTTAAGACCGCGAAAAGCTCCTAAAAAGCTTATAATCGAAGCTATCCTCCCTATTCCAAAAAAGGGTTAATGAAACTTAGCATATATAATATAACTTATTAATTTTGTTACCATAGCGAATAATCAGAATTTTAAGTTTTTATATATAACACTTTCTATCGAGTGAAAGTCCTCCTCATCCTCTCGCGTCATTAGAAATTGCGAAGGATGATACGCCTGTACATAACAACGTGGCACTAGTTAGGACGATATATACTGCACTACATTGTGTTCGCCGCCTTTAAACATAAGAAGTTGAGTCTCGTAACTCCGAGAATTACACTAGCTACAGCGCCCTTCAAACCGGAACACAGTACTGTTTTGAGACAGAAATAGGCGATGTGGTGGTACCTACCTAGACGGTTTCGGGCAATGGAAACCTGCCACTAGTAACTAACATTCATCATTATCAGTCAGTAGACGTCCACTGCTGGTGCCTGGTGCCTCACCTAAAGGTTTCCATCTCGCGCGGATAGGGATTTATAGGGCGGGATTTGGGCTATTTTCCACCACGTTGCTCCAATGCGGGTTGATGGGAGCTAGCGTCAAAGAGAGTTGATTACCAGGGTGCACCGCGAGCAGGTGAGGTTGGCTTAGATCCCGTGAGTGGTCGTGCGGGGAACCTTTACACCCCTGAGTAACTTACATTATGAAAAATTCATTTGGATTAAACTTTTCACTTTGACAGGAAGTCGTTTGAATTTATGAGAAAAACATCATTTGGTATGAATAATAATAATCAAAACAAACAAACATACAATCATCATCACCATCAGCCAATAGACTTCCACTGGACATAGGCCTCCCCCAAAGATCTCCACATCGATGAGAGGCCTTCCAATACTACGTCGACCAGTACGCGAGCGCCACTAGACTAGACTAGACTAGACTTAAACATACAATAGTGGAGGGTAAACACACATTTATGTTTTGATGAAATATTATATATGAAGGGTGTGTATTGCCCGATTTATACCTTGGCAATATTTCACCGCGGGGTGATTTCCCAAGTCCCTTAAACTCCTTACAGCTAAGCGATCGTAAAATATAAAAGTGCGCTGTAAAACCCACCCCCTTATCACATGCGACAGATTTCCGAGTTAACGTTACCCTGATCGAATGGCCCGTTTCGATTTACTATTGCTGTTAAATTTTAACCTTCAGAGTTTCATTTAACCTGAGACCTGGAAACCATAATGCTTTGCACCGTTGGTGTATCAACAGGATGACCGTCTGATGGTATGTAACTTTAACTAACATAGTGCTTGAAAAAAAACAGTGCTTGAGACTTTAAAAATGCATCTCAATATTTTCCACCATCCATATGATCCTTCTTCTCTTCTTCTCTAAGGGACAAAATCCGGAAAGAAGAATTTCGACGGACAACTAAAATTGTCGATGTAGTTCTCAAGATCTCCAAGCTGAAGTGGCAGTGGGCTGGCCATATCTATCGTATCAGTGACGGCCTATGGAGAAGAAAAGTTTTGGAGTCGAGGCCGCGTACAGGTAGTCGAAGTGTAGGACGCCCTCCCTCCAGATTGACCGACGACATCATCAGAGCGGTCGGAAGTGGGTGGATGCGAGAAGTTGAGGATCGCATTTGGTGATAGACATCAAGAAAGACCTATATCCAGCAGTGGATAAACAAAGGCTGATAATGATGTTGATGATGTTAAGACCCTTCAAGCCGGAGCACTTTATTGTACTTGTCTTGAGTGTCTCCTGTAGAGAGCTACCACCAGCAAACAATATTCCAACCGTAATCCTACTTTTAAGTCTATCTACTTTCACAGTTCAAATTAAAGTAAAGCTGCAGTAGTAGTCATGTATAAGTTACAAAAACTCGTCCTGATAAAGTCCACTTTACGAGCCTCTGCATAGCAACCGGATAAAGAAGTCCGGCTTCACTTAAAACCGCGGATTAAGTATTAAAATAGATTGAATTAAGGCGAAGTCGGACTTTGTTTAAAACCACCGTCTATCTTGACTCTTGAAATTTTTATTTACTACAATTGACCCTGAATGTTGATAGGGAATCTGATAGCTCAACCAAAGGTCTCGTGAATTCACCCAACTTTCACCAGATCCTCGATCCACCTGAAAGTCCTAATAATAGATAGATATAATAAACACTAATAAAATGATAAATACGAAAAAGTAAACGTTAAATTTTAGTCAGATATTAAAAAAGGAAGTTGTTTTTTTCTGTTTCTCTTCAAAAAGGATCCTTTGTCCACTGGTAATCTACACTATATTATAAAGGTCCTTTATTAAAAAGTAAAGAATTCATAAAGGACATTGCACATTGCAGAGGAAACGGCAAAGAAAAGGAAACTAGAGCATCCTGTATACGGCAAACAATAGAGAACGCGAATTGTTGAAACAAAGTTAAATATATTTTTGTTATCTCTGTGAAGATTTCGTGTAACTTTATAGTTTTATTAATGGTTTTAACTGACTAATTAAAATTATCTTTATCTCATATTGTTGGCGTTTATTTATCAACATCATCATCATCATCAGCTTGACTGATAGCTATAAATACTAAAGATCAATACTACCGTAACTATCGTAAACCCTTTTTGATCCTATCAATAAAGTTTTTCTTATTATTATTAATATCCTATGGTCCCAAGATGGAGCATAGAGCGTCCACGGTGATTCTCCATCGCGTTTGGTCTTCGGCTTCAGCCTTAATCTCATTCCACGTCTTCCCGAGCTTCTTCGCGGGGGTGTTACGGCCAACAAAGCGGGCGGGGAACAGTTGTAACATAAATCTGGAGCTATAACAACATTTTTGTTGTACATAAAAAAAAATTACTCATTATCAGGTGTTGGTATCAGTAATTGGTAAGTCAGTTTTTCTAGTTTATCCTCGAAGCAAAATAGTTGCATCTAAACGTTGCTATTCATGCAGTGAACACTTGTTATTCATGAAAAATTTCCTCTTAAATTTCTCAAGATCCTCAATAAATATGTGCTGGCTACGTTGCCGGAGTCAGGGTTCGCTTTTGAGTACATTGCCTCCATTGCACAGTCAATTTTGATTTGTTATTTGATTTCTTACCAACGTCGAAAGTGTATTGGTTAAGTGAGGTATCCCATAACTTACGCTTATAAGTACAATCGTAAGCAACGGCTAAGTTTAAACTTAACCTTTTGTTATGATAATATACATAAACTTCTTTAACCTAAGATATTCAAGGGTTCAAGGAAAATTCATAATATGATATATTGTAATTACTTAACCTTTAGTTCCAAAGGATTCGTTCAGGTTTTCTATTTAAAAAATTCATTAGATCACCTTTCACCATAATGAGTTATCTTCTTCTTCGTCGGTATCACTCTTAACAGAGTGGTCGTGATCATCACTATAAGTGTTAGTCGCAGGCGTAACAACACGTCGCCATTCCTCTCCGATGACCGCCTTCCTATTGCACTCATATAGTGGTAATTATGATGAGCCATTTACTGCCTCCTTTATCTGGTCAATCCATCTCATAGGCGTTCTTCCTCGCGGCCTGGAACCATCAACCTTTCCCTGGACCACAAGTCGCTCAATAACTACCTCTCCTCGTCGGCATACGTGGCCAAAAAAGGTGAAGATACCAGACTGCCAAATATATTAACCGCTGCTTGATGCCGAGTTCTCGAAGTATAGACTCCTTGGTACGAAATATAATGATTTATACTCATACTTAATAAGTGAATATATAAACATATCTATTGACGTTTAATTATTTCTGTTTACAGAATTTAATAAAACCAGAATCTATCCGTTTCAGAGTACATCATTCATAAGATGTTTGATTGATTATCTAAGATATATATAGTTTCATATCTTAGATAAGATGGACAGGCAACATTCATCGAATGGACTACAAACTATAGAAACGCACTTAAAGTACAAATCGTCCAGAAGATGTGAAGATTATATCTGATAAGACGGTAGAAGATGGATTCAGATGTCAGCGGGTCGTCATGTGTGAGAGAATGGAAAGAAGTCTGAGTCACGGAACCAGACTTAAAGGACACTCCTAATTCAGATTTCTAAAAGGATAAAAAAATAAATAAAGCATTTATTGCATCAACACAAACACATCACAGTAGAGCAGAATTTATTAAAGGTTAGTATGTTACTTTTCATCATTGTAATCATCAGCTGATACACATCCACTGCTGGACATAGGCCTGCGCTGCCAGCATCCAGCGGCTTCCCACGACCTGCCGAGCGAGCACCCGGAGCCGTTGTTAGTATGGATTCATATAGGAGAATTTCGGCCATTTACCACCACGCTGGCCCAATGCGGCTTCGTGGGAGCCAGAGCCTCGTTTGTTGATTAATAGGGTTCACCACGAGCAGGTGAGATTGGCTTTGGCTCGTGAGCTGTTGTAGGAGACCCTTTACATTCCTTTTTATATACTGCAAAAGAACAATAAGGTATACTAAAAGTAAAACAGATTTTCTATTTCTGCATATCTCGTTCATAATCTGTTCATATCGATATTATCTCTTTCCTCAAGTTAAAAGGATATTGCTTATTATTTTTTCAGATGCTGTTAAGATACAAAACCTATTATTCTCGCGACTGTACGTTATAAATGTAGCCTTTAGTCTGCCAAAAATCAGCGTCTAGACTCGCAAACGACCAAAGCTCCACTATGAGCTATTTGAATTGTAGCCATGTAGCGAAAATATTAATGCGCTAATTTATTTATGTTTATTGTACAGTTTACGCAGGATGTTCAGAGGACGTACAGGAAGATCACCAAGGAGGATTTAATGGGTATAATCTTTACATAACTCCGACTTTCACATCGAAGGTTATCACTTCCAATGTTTCCTTTTCGGAAGCAAATATTTGAAAATATTTTGAGGATCTCAATTAAGGTCCATGGTAACGTAACGTATTGAATTATTGATTATGAAGCTTAACAATAAATTACAAAAGGATTGATATTCAGGATTGGGAAGGACTGGAAGGAAATGCTTTAAAGACAGCGATAGAGAAACCTTGATGCATTGAGAATGGGGGGCAGGTTGCTTATTACTTTATATATGAAGATAATATTACAAAGGTAAAAGTATAATCGTTAAGTTAAAACAACTTAATCAACATCAAGGAGGAAATAAGAATGGGTACCAGATGTGTCATAAATAACAACATAAAGAATGAGACAAGAAGAAAGCGTGATCATCATTTCAACCTAATGATGTTCACTGCTGGAAGTTGGCCTCTTCCAATTCGGAAGCAACTGCCGTACGATTCAACGAGTGTATGTAGCAAAGTCTACAATATAATTTAATATCTCCTTCATAACTTCTTGTTCTGGAGCAGTTCCAAAATAGTCGACTTTTACGATACTCAGCGGGTAGAGCGATTTAAAAATGCTACTAAATGCGATTCATACATTTTATACGAAAACAACGAGCGACTTGTTTACCGTTTGCAAACTTCACAATTACAGCAGTAATAGATAACAACGCAATGATGCGGTTACACTACACAACGGGGTAAACAAAAGGAGGGGAGGCGGGTGGAGGGACGTGTAAGAGGGGTGGGTAACCTTCAGACGGACCGAGGAGAACAAAGCGCGACTGGAAGGCTTCTATCTTGCGACGCGTCACTCAATACTTCCGCCGGGAACTGGAGTGAGACTGTTTATATATCACCACTTAGTTCACCGTTTAGTGTAAGATGTGATGGTAGATAAAAAAAATTGCAGGTGATAGATCTCTTGTCGGATTCTGTCCTAGTATATGAAGTGACTGTCATATCTTTGGCTTATAAACGCAATGTTGTTCAATGAAAAGATCTTGGCTCGGATGGAGTTGTTGCTTATGTGAATTGGTTAAGGGCCAAACAATGAGGGTTGTAAGGGTCCCACATAACAACTCAAGGGACCCTAGCCAACCTCACCTGCTCGTGGTGCACCCTAGTAATCAACAAACGAGGCTTTGGTATGCGCCAACCAGCATTGGGCCAGTATGGTGAGAAAAGGCTCAAATCCTCTCAATATAGACTTCTATAGACGACGACTCCTAGTGCTTGGCAGTTTTGCGACCAGCACAGGATAAATCGATGTGGAGATCTTTGAGGGAGGCTTATGTCCAACTGTGGACGTCCAGCGACTGATCATGATGATGAAAACAAGGACAGGATGGTTTGAACCCGGGTCGTGGTAAACACGAACTTTCACGAAACCATTAGGCCATCAAATTTAAAACCAGACATTACAGTATTTTATGTAATGACTATAATAAACGAACATGGTACCAACGAAGAACCAATCGGTGTAGAGTTCTTTGGAAGATACACGTGTCCAGCAGTGGGCGTATTATGGCAATGATAACAGATCAATTCACATAGATCAATGGGATTTTAATTTGTGAAGATGTATTGGATAAGTTTATGTCAGACTCTTACCATAGAGTCAAAGTTTCAAGATCAGCTAGGTCTTAAACTCTGGAAACATTTACATACAATACCTGAGAAGTTGTTAAATATTTAAAGATCTATTAAAAAACAATTAAAATATATCAACAAGGTTTAAATGTGTCAGGGTTATCATTTCATGTGTCATATCAAATTTCGTGCAAACCAGTGATGCTGGCGGAGTTTGGGTGCACGGAACCACCACGTCTAAGGTTCACAACACACTGCTGCTTAAATAAAGTGATAAGAAAGTCAACCTTTTCTAATATAGAGTAAAATTATAATAGTCTATGTAAAGTCAAGATACATAACATAATCTTTATATGCTTTATGATAAAGGTGGAACTTTCCCTTAACTACATCCGGTAGCCCTTTTTTAAAGTAACAAACAAGTAATTTCTTTGCAATAAAATCGATCGTATTCGATGTTATACATAATATTGATACAAATATTAAAAAGAGCACCATTTTTGTATACAATAAGAGTGAAAGTAAGAAACTATACTTTACGTGGAATGTGAAAGAAGTTCAGAAGAGGAAGAAGAAAAGCTGTTGAAGAGCGTGGATAGAGACCACTCAACGCTGTAGTCTCGGGCTATTAAGAATAGGACTAAGGTATTCCCTGTCTGTCGTAAAACCCGACCAAAAAGGTCCTCGAGTTCGTGGGCTTTGAGGGTGGGGGCCCTCAGAGCTCAATACGCGAGCATTAGGCTGACGGCAATTGCATGATGGTCTTGTATTTGCAGTAGCACAGCGTGGGTGCTAAGGAGGGCTTTGCTCTGGGCACGGGTGCATTCCGTAAGAGATCCCACAGCCCCTCCTAATGCTCTAAGGGAGACCACCGAGGGGGTTTTAGTGGGTAGAAACCCCACATAACCTTGTCCACCCCCAGAAGCAAAGTATCTTTTAAGATTTCCCCAGCGATAAAAAAAAGGTAGAGACCACTGCCAAGTCGTAGGTTAAAATCGCTGCTCTACTTTTTAAGACATTATAGCTATTATCTACTGTGATAGTGATGACAAAGTATTTTTTTTTTATTACAGAAATTAAATTGTGAATGTAGCTTTAGCGTCGCATTACAAAGTTCCGCTGAAGCCGGTGTTCCCGCAGCGAATGGGAAACTCTTTACACGACCACACACGCGCTGGTGTTTATCCAACTGCACGCCTTCCTCTATTGCAAGTGACGTTTTAATTAATATCTTGTATAAAACTGATGAAATATACCAACGGAAACGTCATCAGGATATTTTACACTAGACAAATATTACACTATAATTCGTTATAAAATTTAGACAGTAAATTTTTAACTTAGATGTTTTTAGTAAGACGAAATAAATCAGTAAAGAACTATTAGCGTTTCGGAAGGAAAACCGTTCAGCGGATGTATTAGTTTAAGGGAGACAATATTGAAAACAAACTCCGTCCACAGAAGTTATTGCTGTTCACGAAACTGGGTCAGAGGAGAGAGCTGTAACACTGCACCGCTAAAAAAGCAATGTCCTCGCCTTAATTGGGGCATTGATTTGTTGGGGAGCTTTGTTTTCTCTCAGCAGAGACTCAACGGCGCCGGCGGTTTCGCTTTCGCGAGATTTATCTAGGACATTCCTCTCGCTGCCGGTAAAAGTATAATTATGTACGTTAGAGAGCCGCCATTATTCATGCGATAAGTTTCAGCGAGCTTCCGTCCATTTGTTAACGTCCAGTTTCGGGAGAGGCGATTGCGATTTGAATCCGCCTTAACGAAGCTTTATGGGGTTCGTAACTGCGTTATTGTCTTAACTGTTATTATCTTTAACGTAACATAATAATGATAAGGACCACTTGCTAGTTTATAAAGTATTTCTTGTTCTTAAAGCGCCTCTCCGACTAGTGAAGGTTGGCGATCAGCGTGGTACAGTCCTTTCTGTCTCTGATTCGGCGGAACGATTCGGACGTCCTAGTATTCCTCAACCATGACATTTTCTTTCTCCTCAGCTTTCGTTTTCAACAAACTTCACCTATTATAATCAGCTGAAGATCATATCGCTGATGACGGTATACTTGACTGAGGTAGAAGATTTTATGTCTTAACCGTAAGCATGAGGTTTCGTTGAAGAACACTGACATTGGTCACTCTCCGAGTCCAGCTAATGGACAACATGTCTACATCTCAAGAGCTTCAATACGTTTTTTAAGATCTTCTTTAATAGTCCAAGCTCCACATCCATACAAAATAATGAGCTATATGTAGCAATAGAGTCAACGAGTACGTGAAGCGATGCTGATGCTTTTACTGTAAAGGACGTTTTTCATTGTGTTGAGAGCACTGCAAGCAATTTCATTACGGGTCTTTATCTCTAGCTCGGTATCCCATTCCTCGTTTAACCATAAAATATTTGCATGCGTTGATATGTACGACCATGTTTCATAACACCAGCCAATTGATAGCAACCGCGCTCTTCAAATCTAAACACAGTCAATGGCGATATCGCTATTACGAGATAAAAACAAGCACTACAACAGTACTCGCTTAATTCAATGATGTTCAGATCAAAATAGGTTTACCCAATTCGGAGCTACAATGTTATTATATACATACCTTTAGCATCGGTTGAAAAAAAATTCGATGCGGTCAGAACCACGGACGTTAACCTAGCAGGTACAACAACAACGTGAGCAGAAACAAAATCAAAACAATGATTTAATGGTTACGAAGGTTTACGCCAATGCCAATACGAGGAACGGTCGGGAGATTAATCGTTGCCAACCTGCCAACCGCAGTCGGGCCCCTCATCAAAAAAGTATAAACCCGGTCGGCTGTGGACACGAATTCGTTTAAACTGTACTCCTGAGTGACGGCGCATGGAGAGTTCGTTTAGAATTTACCAACATACCCTCAAATTTAAATGGTTCTATATATTCATTTATCACAAAGCAATCATGGGTCTATAAAACGGGCGAGACGATGAGAACAGCGAGACGTTCACCTGATGACAAGAGATCCTCATACGACAACCAGTGCCCTGATTGCGGACTAAGAGATAGATTTTTTATCTCGCTCCCTTTAAGCAACCTCTCTTTCAACGACATTATTTCTTCGCGGAATACTACCCCAGCGTCTCACGACCTCTCACAACAGATCATTCGCTTTGATAAAGCAAGAAGTGAGAGATCATCCTCCACAACAGCGACGACGTCTTAGCACTGAGCATCCCAAGTTAAGCAATACTAGATACTGTACTCTTATAGTAATTGTTGGAAACATTGAAAGCAATCATCATCCGATGGTCCCAATCAGGTTAAAGACTCATCGTCCTCTAAATTTACATAGTCGTAAGAGATGCGCTGGGCAGGAACCGGTGGAAGTAGATCGTCCGCCCCAGACAGCAACCCTAGCACTGACCATGATGCTCAGACATGAGAAAACGACCCTAGAGAGAGATACGATAGAAATAGATAGGTTAAATACTTAGACAACAACGCCTAGACGGAAATTATTTAAAATCATGTTGGCCGTAAGTTTATACCCCTATAATATATTTTGTAACGGGGTGGTTGATTATTAAAATAAATAATACAAGCAAAAATCCACAGATTAAAACATTATAGGCTATTAAGCATACATTGAAACTGCATTAAAATGCAAAACAATGAAAATGCTAAAAGCTATAAAACGCAAGGTAAACCCATTATCAGGGAACGGCCACGTGCGAGTCGGAAATGCAGCCGACGCCATTTTTCATCGCCACCGGATGTGCTACGTCCGCCACGGTTCATGGCTTTTTTATCTGAGCATATATATGTTGTATTTCATGTGTTTTTGGGTGCAATGCTACTTATAAATCATCTTTACCCCTATGGCTATAAATCAAGGGTTAAAGAATTTGCTATCAATGAAAATTTTATTCAAAATGATGTACACATAAGTTTAAATATCCTAGTAGTTAAGTAATTCAAGATCACAAGTGTGGTGATGAACTCTGGTATGTGATTATTGGTATAACTGTCTTTGGGGGAGTTTGTCCAATGACGATGGTCGATAGATTAAATTGTCAGTTACTTCACATAATTCAGATAATAAGATAAAATGTAAAGTTATATAAAAATATGAATATTTCTTTTTCATTTATTTAAGCTCCCACCTGGTGTGGGAGTGGTGATACAGTCTGATTTCTGGTCTAGTAACAGCCTATTCACTCCCCCGTTGAATACATATGCTTCGTATATAGACGGGAACATGAACGCCAGTAAGTTGTTCCACTCGTCTGCTGTTTACGTTAAGAACGAGGAGTTAAATCCCTTCATTCGCAAACTAGTGATGTTTACATGTTCACAAGTTTATTAAAATTTTATATTTGACACGTTAATCATCTTAATTTGTCTGAAATCGGCGAGGAGTTAAATCGAAGTAACAGTCTATAATAAATGAACACGACACTGCCGCCATTGCGGCGCCGTAACCCCTTCATCTTCGCAAGCATTAAAATCAATACAACTTGTTCGCAGCTGATATATCACTAAAAAAACATAGTTTATTGTCTTTCTGTTTTCTTCATCATCAGTTGGTGATGTGTGAATTATAAATTTAGCTTTTTATACAACTACAACTTTGCGACAGCTAGGTGTATTTGGTATTATACTTTGGTGGGTAATAAAGAATATAATAATAATCAGTAAGTAATTATCAGATATGTTTCTTAATGATTTCTTGTGTTTACTTAATAAAAGTTAATTTTAAGGATTTTATAGTGTTTAATTAATTATTAATTCCCCTGACGTTTCTAGTTTTTTACATCAGCCACACTGATAAGAAAACTATGAAAGGGTCGTTGTTACGATCGGTTTCTAAAGTTCTGACTAATCTCATCACTGTTACTCAATTGCCAAAATTATGAATCCTAAAACGATAATATGGTTAAAATAAGCTTACTATTTTACTTATCTCAATTAAATCAAACTCGTTCCTAAGCTAGCAGTTCAACCTGTACGTCGTTCTCTCCCAATTTGCCCAACAATGAGATAAGGTCTCTCCTCCGTTATTAAATTCGAAATACTCGTTACATATTCCGCATGTAAGGTCATACAAAATGTAAGGAGTCCCATACACGTTTGTGCGTATGCTAATGTACCCGTGCATGCACCGGCCCAAACCTTCGCATCCGGCGGCAGGGCATCCGGAGCGTGAATGGGAATTAACTCCGCCTTTTGTCAATGCCTAAAAGCTGTTTGAATAGGAGGCCCTACTTGAAAGCCTATGTTGTATCTGAATACAGGCCGCCATTTTGTAGTGAATGGGAAAATTATTATTATGGGTATCTCTCATTAATATGACAGTTTCATTTTCTGTTTGTGTGTTTAAGCAGAGTAAACGAAGATTTTTTTCTGACTTCGTGGGGCAAGGTTCGATTCCGGAGTTATAGATTGTAGTTTCGTAATTTATTTAAATTCTGTCTTACTAATTCTCCCTCTTCGTCAGAGTGGTGGTGGTCATCACTTCAGGTGTTGGTCGCAGGCTTAACAACACGTCGCCATTACTCTCCGATGGTCTTAAGAATTACCACTATAAAATCTGCACCCTAACAACAATGCTGTTCTTGGTGAGCTCGCTTCACCATCATTGGATTATGATGAGATATATATTATTTCTTAACTTCGCTCTGACATTATCATCTTTGATGGGGACCTATTGTTTATCAGTATACGAATAGTGGCTGATGATGAAGAAGAGTGTTCATGAGATTTTGTTAACATTCTTATTGGTAATTTATGGATCGGTATAAGGTTTACTAAAAAATTAAGATTATGTACAGGAAGTTAAAAAATTGTAGTGGCGGATATACCCTATCAATCTTCCTGTTATGCAGGTATTAAGAGCTGACCAGTTAACATATATATATATATATATATCATCGGCATTACACTTCTTGTTTCATAATTTTGCCAGGCCGGGTGGTGATTAATTATGCATACTTTGACCCGGTTCCCTGGCGCCTCTCGCTGTGCTTCGCCGTGTCCATCAGAATATTCAGACCTTAATCTAGTTTTCAGCTGAAATTTTAAACGTTTCTAGGCATACCTGCATCCGTACGTTTCTTTATTTATAGAATGTTTGTCCATGAGAGGTATATCAATTTTGTTATGTCCTGTTCTTAAAATTAGTCTTGGATTCTTTCTACAGATTTATCCTGTTCTGATGTTAATATTTTTTCATAGATCTAATAACGCAGTTAAGAAGAAGAAGAATGAGAATTTATGTATTCATTATCATCATCATCATTTGCACGAATGGACAATTGCTTGCAAGGATTCACCAGGTCACCGGACAAGCGGTCGTTCTATCTTGCTCATACATACTCTCTGCTCAAGGTCTGTGCCATTGGCCGTGAATTCTTCGAGCTATGGACTCATTGTTACTTCTACTGATCCTAGGCTATGATGTTTTTTAAATATCTCTTTAATTAAAATGTACCTTCGGTTGTGTGCGGCACGAGTAGTTGTTCCTTATCCTTTATGTTTCCCTACTTTTACATTCTTTATTTTTCTCCCTTCATACTTTCCATTTTTCATTCCTATACTTTGTCATTATTACATATTCTTATTTTCTTCTTTCGTACTTTGCTTCTCAGACTCCATCGCTGCTTATGCTATTACAATGCTCTTTTTATTTCATATCTGCTTGTTACATTACTTTTCCATTTGTTACATTATTTACTTTCTAATTATATATGTATTACTTGTTACATTCTTATTTTTATTATTATTATTATTTATTTATTCTTGTTTCTATTTATTGTATCTCCTACCGCTTTCGTAGCGAATTTTGTAAATATGCGACGACCTCTGTTCCATAGCGACAATCTTCTATAGGTGTCATGTCCAACAGGATTACTTGAATAAACACTGAGTATATCCTTCCTTTTCCATAGCTCGCTGATTGTTTATCAACTTCTTTAAGAGTCCTATCGTTAGAGACACCAGGTCTTTCCAATTTATGTATTAATGAGGCACAAACAATATTGGTATATGCTAATATCAAATACAGATTGTAAATAAGATATTCATGTTCGAACTTCGTCCGATGAAAGGATCCATAGACAAACGAGTTGGTTTCATAAAATCAGTGGCGCCGCTCGTAATTCGTCCAATTTATATCAACACTGAGCTGTTGGAGGCTGTATCTTATGTAGCGGTCGATGACGTCACACACTGTTTATTTCCTGGTGAAAACATCCCCGAACGGTAACGGTCGTTACTTGTAATATTTCGCAGTTAACAAACAACGTTAGAGATTTATGTAACTATAATATATATAATGAAATAAAAGTACCCGAGATGAAGTAGTCAAAAAACTGATTAGATACTTAGCTCATCTCTGGTAACATAGATCAGTTATAATTGATATTGTTGTATCAAATGATTTTTCTTTGAAATAATACTAAGAAATCCACGGAGTCGCGGTACAAAAAGAAAAATAAAATAAAATTGTTGTATAGTTAGGAAAGGTTGAGTATTTTTTAGATTACGTTCCGTAGAATGTGATGGTTAATATTCCCATAGCTGGACCTCAGATTCCTATGTCATAAGCGCCCAATTAACATGTGCGGGTTGGCGGTCCAAAGTTAACTTCTCGATTGTCGGTTACCTCGTGATGTTTTTCTTCACAGCAATTTATGTGAACTTGCGGTTATACCAACAGAAAAAGGATTACAGTGTAAGTGATCACTTGAACATTTGGCTAACAACGGCTATACAATCAATTCGTGGGATGCGCCAACAAAACACGCGAAAGAATGTCGGTTGTGTAACGTAATCTCTAAGAAATATATCGGGACCGGCTTATTCTGGATAAAATGGTGCGATATTGTTTAGTGATTGCATTATTTGTTTTTAATATTAATAATATTGATAAAAAAAATCTAAATTTATATTACGTATATGATTTTTATCTGTGATAATCTTAGACCAAGCTTTAGCA
This sequence comes from Ornithoptera alexandrae, assembly GCA_029030555.1. Classification (NCBI taxonomy): domain Eukaryota; kingdom Metazoa; phylum Arthropoda; class Insecta; order Lepidoptera; family Papilionidae; genus Ornithoptera; species Ornithoptera alexandrae. The sequence goes on along the minus strand of JARDVY010000037.1, from coordinate 1,794,252 downwards.
ATTTTTAAGAATATCAAAAAATAATGAGGATATGTGTGATGACAATGTTCGTTCAAAATACTCGCCCGCCTTGATTTGCCAATTTATACTGATAGTAGGTTTATGTTGGTGACAGTCTAGGTTGGTGTTAGGTCTAAGTAGGCACCTCAGTATTTTCCCCGGCAACGCCGCCCTTCAAATCGGAGCACAGTACATCTTCCACACTACTTTTTCGCGGAGAAATAGACCCAGCATCATTAAAAACTAATGTTTATGACTGGGAGCCACTGGATTCAAACAGCGCAAGACCTTGCTTTATGGAACATATTACAACAGATATATGTCCAGCGATACATATATATAACATATAAACTATTATTTCGATATCGTTACGACTGTGGTTACTGGATACCAGAATAAGGCTGCCCGCCGGCGCCGAACTGCCTGCCTTTGAAGAGATTGTGTAACTTAGTTAGTGCAATGTATCATTCGCTCGTGCGACGGTGCCTTTAGCTCGATTACATAGTTTTACGACATAACCATTTAGTTTACGTTTCATCAGCGATTTTCAACTTTATTACTTGTAACTATCATTAGTATAAGTTTATCATCTTCACATTGTGTTCGCACTATTGGGACTCGAGTATTTCTCTCAAGTACAGAGGGCCGAAATCTATTACATTGGCCTAGCAACCGATGGGAAAGACACGGTTTCTTCACTTCCTTTCCGTCACCGGAATCTTAAGTTCAGTGAAATTCGAATCCAAGCTACTTCAAGTAACATAACGGCTTCAACGACAAAGATCTTTTTCCCGGGCGTAAAATTGGTCTTCCGCTCCACCGGATAGTGTTGGACAGTCTTGGTAAAAATGTTCAAGGGGCACGGGGGATTCTCAGAGTACCTTCAAAGATTTAAACCGAAGGAGACTCCCTCGTAGCTTTATGATCTAGCGGTGGACCAGACCGTTGTGCACATAACCGCTCATATGGACGGTATAGACTAGACTGTACGATTGAACCTGGAAAGGGGATAAATACAAGTCTCGGCATCGCCTCTGATGAGTGAAGACGACAGTCGCAGCATATTCATGAAATTCATTCATCATTCAGCATAGGCAGAAAGTGGTTGGAAATCTAATAGAGGAAAATAAATAAATAACTATAATAAAACAAAAGATAGAAATGAAAAAAAAAGACAGAAGAGAGAGATTAGAATTTAAAATAAAAGTAAAAGAACAAAAACAGATATCAAAAATGTTAAATAATGTAATAAACAAATAATAATGTAATAAAAATTAATCAGAGAGGGGATGCGAGAAAGAGGAAAAGAAAAGAAAATGTAAAGAAAACAGAATGAAAGTAAACAGGAAGAATGAATGAGATAAAAATATAGTTGAATCTTGAGTGGTTAGTGCCGGATGAAAGTGATCGAAGGTAATGCCATTTCAACGGCTTATCTCCAGCAGTGGGATTATAGGAGTTTATGATAATGATTACTATCATGCTAAATGGAGACTGAGGGGATTGGGAGACACCCAAATGGCAATGGAGAGAACTATGCTCGTAGTTCCTCTGCGCGATCCAATCAGAAAAGTGGAGATCTGCAGAGCTAAGGTCATCGAAATAGCCCAAAAGATTGATAGACTTAAGTGGCAGTGGGCGGGGCACATTGCTCGAAGGACCGATGGCCGATGAGACAGTAAGGTCCTCGAGTGGTGCCGAGGCCTCTCACAAGGTGGACCTACAATCTGGTGAGAATCTCGGGAACCCACTGGATGCAAGCAACGCGGGACCAATCAATGTTGAGATCTTTGGGGGAGGCTCATGTCCAGCAATGGACGTCTATAAGCTGATGATGATAAAATGGAGAATGAGAATATATTTTTTTTGTACGAAAGTGTTTATATAGTAAAAAAATTATTTCGCCAAAACGTAGAGACCATAACAAAGCTGCGGTGCTAGTTAGGATGTCATACGCAGACGAGCACTAGTGGTGCTGCGTACACAGTGCCCGTCGCCTTACACATGAAACGTTAGTTCTCATTACCCTAGTAATTTCACTAACTACAACGCCCTTCAAAATGGAACACGGTTATCTTTTCCACACTACTATATTCCAGCGGAAATAGGAGCTGAGCTTTTACTTACACGGTCCCCGGCTACAGAGACCTATCACCACTATACTTTATAGAACAGATACTTTGGAATGGAATATTTTTAAAACAACAAATAATACATATAAAAATATATGTTTAAAATATATGTTTGTTTTGGCATATGAGAGCTGATAGTATTCCGTATATCTCAAACGATAAATCAGGTAATCAATGCATACCTACGTCTTTTCATTTCGAACGTCATTCATCTAACACGGTGCAATCTTTTTGACGTCCATTGCGCTCAATAAACACTTAAATGTTTTCAAGATCATGATGGTGAGTGGCAGAAGAACTACGGTGATAATTTGACAGCCTTGATGGTTCTCTCTAGCCGGAATCCGTCTAGGTATAGCAGCGTCCATTTTAACCGCAAAACAATGCATGAATATATGATACGGTTGTGAAAGGAGCCGTAGCTAGTGAAATAACATACTATATATATATATATATATATGTCGGGTCCCGCACAACAACTCACGGGACCCAAGCTAACCTCACCTGCTAGTGGTGCACCCTGCTAATTAACAAACGAGGTGGAAAATGGACCACATACCCCCATATTAACTCTTACAAAGGACGGTCTCTACTGTCCGGCGATACTGAAGGCTATGCTGACAAATCTTCAGGGTAGGCCTAGGTCCAGCAGTGGACGACATTCGGCTGATGATGATGTATATATTATAAGCGCAATAGGTTGATATATTTTCTATCAATGTTGTGAGCGATGAGACAAGCAGGATGTTCACCTGATGGTAAGTGATACACATGCCCATAACAAGGTGACGCTAGTTAGGTTGATATACACAGCATCATATTGCGCTCATCGTCTTGAAAAATGTAATATTAAGCCCCGTTACCCCAGTAATTTTACCAGCTACAGTTGTCTTCAAAGCAGAACACTTTAATATTTGAACACTACAGTTAGGCGGCGGGAATAAGAGCTACGTTAGTACCTAGACGGCGGGCCTCGTGCATTTGCTTCATCATTAAAAAATCAACATTTTGCTCTTTCATCTGCTAAATAATTGCAATAGCTACAGCGCCTTTCAAACCGGGGAAATTTGTTAAACTGTTTACTCATAGGGTAGGGGCGCGTGAGCAGTGGACAGTGACGTGTGATGAAATTGTTTGCGTACGTACAATATCTACGCCATTAATTATGAATATGCACAATTTTACTTAATAAACCACAGACTAACACAACGACAGAGCCAACGCTGTTCATTAAAAACAATTATTTTTCATACTTCCGCTGAATAAGCTTTACTTAACCTACTACAGGTAGGCAGCACCGCAACTCCTATTTCATCTTCCAAGCAGTAGTGCTCAAATATAGCTGTGTTCCGGTTGTAAGGGCGTTGTAGCTAGTGAAATTACTAGGTGTGGTGCTGTGTGTACCATTCTAATTATAGCTACGTTATGGGCCGGAGTATCTCTTACCATCAGGTGAATGTATTGCTCATCGAGTCACCTCGTCGTATCATAAAGAAATCTTTATTTGATTAACAAGTCATTTAGAATCAAATAAAATAATAAATTACTCAATATACACTAAATTTATACATTTCTCTAAAATCCTGACTGTGATGACCAGAGATCTATCGTAAAGTCATCAAAAAAGCATAAATTGAAGGAAGATCAAAGATATCTACCTTTTCATGAGTGTATTACATCGATATGATGTGTATATGTTAAATTAAAATAAAGTACCATGTTATTCCTGGTACTCATCATCGTCAGCCGATAGACGTCCACTGCTGGACATAGGCCTCCCCTAAAGATCACCGCATCGATCGGTCCAGCGCCGCTCGCATCCATGGCTTATCGCGACCTTCAGCCGTTTAGAGCTGTTCATATGGGGGAACTCGGTATTACCCACCGCGCTGGCCCAATGCGGATTGGTGAGAGCCAGAGCCTCGTTTGTTGATTATCAAGATGCACCACGAGCAGGTGAGGTTGGCTTGGTTCTCGTGAGTTCACATAAACCATGACCAGAGAAACAAAGATCAGTGAAAAGTTAACTATAACATCGCTTATTATCAAACGACTAACCTTGAATGAACTCCATAGGATAAGATTAGATCTGTAGTTAGTCTGACGTAAAGAACTAACCTGTGGGAAAACACGAAAACTGAATTCGGTCTACGTCGCATTACGAATGGATGTCCCGCCCCGGGCAGCCCCCACCAGCGCCGCACCAGCGCCGGCGCTCCCGGATGCTCTACACCTTCCCCAGTAATCGCTCCCCGTATCGTTAATAAACAATGACGCGGTAAACTCGTTAACAAGCGGGTTAGCCTTAATTTGTTTTCAGCTGAATAATTCATTAGTGGCCCCCGCTCGAATTTATGATTGCGTATGAAATACATCAAATTTTCAGGGTAGTTTTTTTTTTTCATTTCAAAAATAATGGCAACCAACTGAAACGAAAGGAAATCAAAGACATACCTGATTATCAATATGATATCGATATTACTTATCACCTTGTTGTTTCTGGTTATTATACCCGTCTCCAAGATGCACTGGTTCACCCTTTTCTTTTGAAGCCTTAGGTTCTTTATCCGAGTTATATAAACAATGAGATTTGGAACCTGATATTACTCATGCTGTCAATCTATCAACTGAACGCCGTTTCTGCCTTCCGGCTCTAACATATGATAACTGTAACACACTAGACGAACACTTTCCAGCATCTTCGATTTCTTTGTAAATTTATTTGATCTGAAATTCAAACAATGGATAGTTTATATCAAAATCGGATCATCTGTTTATATTTTGTCATTTTTTGTCTAGAGCTGAGATGTAGATAACAATTTTCGAATTCTTATCACTGATTTGTTAAGTAGGTAATCACTCTTTAGGCTTTAAAACCAATGCCTGTCATAGATATTTTCGATTCGAAATCTATCGGAATCGAATCCGCAAGCCTCGATGCAGCAGCATTATCCGAATGCCATGTCACTATCAGATGCTGCACTGAAAATGTTAGTTGCTGGTTCGCGGTTTAATTAGTGGTGGCCGTCGGTCCGGACGCGGCTGGTGGTGAAGCCTGGCGCCTCTAATTATCGAATCAGAGTCACAAATTAATTCTGCTGCATCTATCAAAGGACTGTTTAACAAGTTTCCGGCGCAGTGCGCGATGCATTTAGTACGCGTTGAATGTAAACAAGCATTCGATATCTAGATAAGTGGTTTTAGTATTAGATAAATGACATTTGTAATATAATTATTGTTTGTCTTAATATGTTTAAATTAATATATTTATAGGTTAAAGGTATTTCTAGGCAAAACACATGATAAATGAACGTATAAGATATGTATATTATACTGCGAGGCGTAGTCGTCACCCAAGGCACGCTACTTAGCCCAATCGTCAGCTGCTTATGTCATGTCCAACAGTGGACTGACTATTGATGATTTATGATTAAACGAACTTTTATATTACCTTCGTTGATTTTTTATAACTTTCTATAATTTTACCTGTAACAAATTAACCGAGTCATGTCCGTGTGTTGATCTATGCCATCAGTAATCTCTTAAACGGTTTTGACTCTTAACCGATCTTGTGCTGTTTTTTTTTTAAATATAAGACTGCGATCGAAAAGTTGTTTCTTTAACTTGTCTTAATTTAATTACTCATAATTCTTTCCCATACAACATTCTTCATTTTTATATTGGGAAATTTTTAGATTTCCGTTTTATCTTAATTAAAGTTTAGATGTAGTCTTTAAATGTTTGCTTAATCTAAAATATAACTTAAAAGAATTACATTTTGATTTATATTGTACATATACATACCTGTTTAGATATTGAAAGTGCACTCGGATAAAAGCATTAATCCTGCTATTGTATACTGAAACGACTCCATTACCACACTCCGCATATGATGCATCAAACAAATTACGCTTTTCTTCATAAAATTATATCAATAAACGTGAATCAGACGAAATGGGGTTGTAGATCATGGGAAACAATTTCGCTTCCCTACAACAAGGGATGCTGTCGTTGTTGGGGTTACGGAAAATGTTGAAAGCTATACACATGTATTACGAAAGTAGCGAAGATGACGTAATAATGGTTTTGTTAGAACTTTTACGTACTTATTTAACTATTCTCATCAACAATAGAAGACGTGGACTATCAACATGATTTTATGATTGCGATGTGGTAAAAAAAAGTCAAGCAAAAGAGCACTTCGTAAGACTTTACTATAAAATAGAAATCTCCGTATGTTTAATGTAAACACAGATAAAAGTACATTGGAGCACATTCATAATTAGTATTTTACTCATCTGACTGGTAAAGATTTCTAGTCATTTCCATTCACAGCGTTAAAATTTTTTTAATCTTTTTTATCCAAATGAGGTTAGTATTACATGTAGTATAAAGTAACATTAAAATAATTAAATGAAATTCAATAATAGAGATTGTACGACATATATTATTTATTAAGCAGATTAAAATGTTTATATAGAAACAAGTAAGCCTCTGAACAGGACGAAGTTTGATCAAGCCTAATCCACGCAAACTCACAACAGCGATCTCTGCAACAAACTGCTGAGACTTAAGAGATATATATATATACATGTACAAGTAGCATCGAATGTACAGAATTAAACTGTTTGAGACAAGTTAGAAACTACTCAGCGCAGTATAATGCACGAGTTGTATCCATGCCTTGGGAGCTGGCGGTCAAGTGGATTAGGTTTATGAATGTCATTTGGTTGAATTGAATTTATTCAAAAAGTTCAAAGTAGTGTGGTACAAAAATGTTTTATGATATTGTTTAATTCATTTTCATAAGATTATCAAATAAATACATATCGAGTTTGTATATCGATGATTGTCACCAGTTAAAAATTTATCCGGCAAGTGTGAAAAGATTTTAAAACAACAACAACACGCCCAATGATAAATTATAATGTAGAATAATGTCCAAAGACACAGACACAATAAAACAAAACGACATAGACGATGCAAAAAGCGTTCCCTTTATAAGCGATGTAAAAGTGGAAAAAGAGAAGAGCAAGGTCAGATTTTTTGCTGTGACCACAGCTGAATGACAAACATAAACAAGCCCGGAAGGGAGAAATATGAAATCAACGTCCACGGGAAACAAAATAGAGAAAGAATAATGCAGGTTAAAATTTAGAATTAAATAGATTTTATATATTTAAGACAAGATATACAAGACGTTCATCTAGTAGTGGGTAATTCCTATACACCTCTTAATGTCAATGGAAGTTAAAAACGTTTAAACACGGTAAGTAAACTAATAGCAAAAAGCAATTTTTAATGCAGATTAAGCACTACAAACTAATCCATTGAGCGCTGTAAATTCGGAAGAAGCGCATACGAATCAAAAAGCAATCGATACAGATTACTGACGGAGAATAAAGTTAGCTGCTTTGCTTTAATCAGCTCATCCAACTAAATTCTACACCGAAAGCACTCTCGGCGAAGCAAACCAAATTTTATTAGCTTCGCTATGCTCGCGAGATCGATACAAGAACACAAACACATCAAGAACTCTATTGTTATAAACATAAGATCCAATTTCGTATAAACAATACGTTATTCGGAGCATTATAAACATTTCGCTTTGATGAATTGTTTTATATTCGAAGTCCAAAGTTACAAGTTGGCTTTAAAAGTTAAATAAGTTGGAGGTAGTGTTAAAATTTGACATGGTTTTAATATTCTCGCATATCGAATATGTAAAGTCAATGGAACTACGGAAGTTTTAAACAAAGGTCCGATTAATATTCTTATTAGACATCAAAAACTCTGTAGTACTGGAATTTCATTTACACAATGAAGCGCTGGTCAGAATATATACACAAGACTAAATTGAGCTCATCGCCTTTCGCTAAGTCGCTTAATTCTGCAGCTAATAAGCACTGCAGTAGTTTTTATGCAGATGTTCTTCAGCGGGTACTAAATACTTAAATAATGACGTCCCATGTCTTATAACAAGGAGACCATGATCATCGTTACTGTGTTCATTATCACTAATATTATCATGTAAGACATGACAAACACCATTAACAATTATCTTTGAATTTGAGACAATCGACCGATCTTAGTCAAATTTTTTTCATTCTGCACCATGTCACTGAAAATTATTAAAAATACAAAATTTAATACTTCTATACTATCCTCGCAATTGGACCGGAATCTTAATTAAACGAATTATTATATAATATTCATATGAAAAGCTCTTCAATTCACACAACCGCCACAAAACGGAGATTCAGGAATTTTAATGACCGGATCCTAATTCCAACGACCCGTACCAGCTACACTCAGATTTAATTTTGCGTAAAATATTTCTGCAATTTACAGACCGAAAGCGATCTGACTGGAAGCTGCGTTTACGCGGATAAGGCGAAGGACGTCTGGTCAGTTTAACTTTGTTAAGTTTACTTACGTTAGTTCCTCTCAAGTCAAAACTATTTTAACGTCCAAAGATCAACAAGGAACAAAGTCATTGGTTATTTAATTAAAGGATTATATCGATACCATTACACCAATGACTTTATCATACTGTTCCGATGGGAAAGACAGCAGTCCCAATTTCTTGAAATCTGACCTTGGCCGGATTGTAAGCAATTCCAGATCCCATAATGTGTAGATACCTAGGATATCAACACAGGATATTGCGGTCGTAGTTTTGATTCTTATTACTATATTAATTTCACTTGTAGCCGAATTATTACGAAAGTATTTATTTCTTCATCAGTTCAGCCTGTTCATGTACACTATTAAACATAGGCCTCCTTTGGCATCTAGACTCTCTCCTGAACCTAATGTATTGGCAAATGTCAATAAAACAAACGGTTTAATTTTTGTCCCTATCAAGTTGGATACAACACGAGTGTGGAGTGGCGGTGAAGATTGACTGAATTCATTAATAATAACTTGTTATAGGAAACCGCTAGAGCTTGTGCCGTAATCACCAGGTCGGGCGGAAGGTTCCGCAGCGCACATTTAGCAGCACAAATGTTCTTTCGGATTATAATGACGGTGTAATTTGGCGATGAAATATTACAATGCAAGAGAAACCGTGCCGTTTGCTTAAGCTGTGTTGAAACTGCACTAATGTGTTGTAACAGTATTTTCATTAGGAATGAAACTGAAGATTTTTAAACAGACTACAATTTTTTATAAACTCGAAGGTGTGCAAGGAATCAAATTCAGCGACGATCGGAAAATATCGTCATCATCATAATATCTGAGCAGTCGTTAATGTGAAAATGATAATACGTACAGACGGGAGGCTACCTGCCACTGAGGCGACGATAATTTTAATTGATCTTAGAGAGATGGATCTTAAGGAGGAATCCTCTAGAAATTATTCGGTCTGAACGGTTGATATAAGGAATAGAAGATTAGAAGAAGAAACTACTGGATTGGTAGCTAACAGAACCGTCTATTTGAAGTTGAATTTGTCCATTGCTTGCTTGATCTATAACATTTGTCATGAAGAGTTCAGTTCTTTGTTACTATTCAAATATTTTCTGTTTTTAATTTCTTAGAGATTTATGTTTAAATAATAGACTTGTAAATTTTTGTTGTTACAATGTTTTCTATAAACGACACCTTTCATAATTGTATAATTCAATCAGCCACTGCTAACACTCTCCAGACGGCCGGGGGTCCGTTCCACGGGCCCCCACTTGTCATGCTGGCTGCGGCGGCATCATTTGTAACGGTATTATTCGCACCTGTACCACGCTGACCACTACCATAGTCGCCCGAAATAAATTAATATAGGGATTATGGTTAACCAACCGCCGGTTAAAATGTTGCACGTTAGCAACGTTAACCGGAAATTAAACATAATAATTAACAGCGTCAACAGTCGAGGAAGCGAAGAGTGGAACACGTTCATCTGCAGATTCCCTTGATATATGTTAGATTCAATGGTGGTAGGTCTCTGTTGCCCTGGCACTGGTGCGTTACTTAGGTGATCTAGGAGCTCTTTCTATTGTATTGACGTAGACCTAAGTTTTAGTGGGTAGAATCCCCACATAACTTTGTCTTCCCCTCAGAAACTATCTTCTAAGAAGATTTCTTCCGCGTTGTTTAGGTAAGGCGACTATCTCTGTCGCCAAATAGTACTGTGCAAAATGTGTTCAGGTTTGATGGGTTCTGTAGCTAGTGTAATTACTGCGGTAACCCGACCCACCGTCTTATATCGCGACGAGCGCAACGTGGTGCAGTGTAGCTACCTAGCTAGCTAGGGCCTCGTTGTTATAGACAGACGTATTACTTATCATTAGGTGAACATTCCGTCCGTCTGGTCGGTTAGTTGTATAAAAAAAATTGTCATTACCGTAGTATTTTCATTACCTTTGAGATGGAATGAAGTAATATTTGCCCAGCATCATCAAACTATTAACCAATTCTTACTTCGTGAGACAGTCTAAGTAGGTAACACCGCAGCACCTATTTCTACCGCCAAATATGTTCCTGTTTGAAAGATGCTGTAGCTGGAGATATAAAACACCTTATAGCTGAAGGTGTTGTAAGCGAAATTTATATAACAGTATAAAAATTTTAGTTACGGATAACAGTAAGTTATGTAAATAACGTACGTAAAGATAAGCGACATTTTAGCGGAACCGCGAAGTCACCCCTAAACGTTTGAGCGGTCAGCGACCGGCCCTCGGTCCTCGGATCCATCCCACTGCTCCCGTCGCCCCGGGACGAGCTTTTCTGATGAATTTGAATAATAAACATACACAGCCCGGTATTAAACTACACCTGATGTCCAAAACAAACATCCTACTTTGACATCTACAACAAAATAGAAAGATTAGCCTCTCACTTGGCCGCGGTTTCTTGCTATATGATAATCATCATCATCATCATTGTCATTTCAACCGATGGACGTCCACAGCTGGACATAGATCTCCTGTAATGTGTTCCATAAAGCAAGGCTTTTCGCTGTTTGAATCCAGAGGCTATATGATCATATTTATGATGATATACTGGTTTCAGCGATGAGTTTTCTCAATTAATTTATAACATATATATGTATATACAGGGTGGCGCAAAAGTAATCCTCCTATCAGAAAATGCTATAAATTTTGCCTTGATGTAAAAAAATTAAAAGACCAAATAAAAATAATCCACAACAAGAATCAAAGTTTTTCATATTTTTTTTATATTTTTTGCGCCACCTTGTATACAAGGTATACAAGGTGGCGCAAAAATAACCTTCCGATGTTTTTTGGCTGTAATTTAAAAAAAAATATGAAAAACTGATTCTTCTTGTGGATTATTTTTATTTGGTCTTTCAATTTTTTTACATCAAGGCAAAATTTATAGCATTTTCTGATAGGAGGATTACTTTTGCGCCATCCTATATATATTAACAAACAGTAGTTGATTGAAGATGTTGTGTAAACAATTCCGATTGGTTCGACCGCGGTAATTGAGGCTGGTGGCGAATTAGTTACGCGGTAATGAGCATTAATTAAGCAAAACCGAGGGCTTTTATACAATTAATATACGACGCATTGTCCGATAATAATTGAACGTACTGGTCAATCCAATTTGGGAGACGGAAGTGGATATATCCACCGGTATTACCATCAGTGTGTCGTTAAAGGTGACTAAGAGGAGTACAACTTTAGAAAAAGGTAACAGTATTTTGATGATGCTGTTATTTTGATTATAACTACACCACAAAGTTAATCTTATCTATATTTATATATGTTGAAGATATCCAGAGATGCGTCGACTCATGATGAGATCTCCGAAACTATTGGACGGAAACACTCAAAATTTTTTAGAGATATTACTTCAGCCATTTAGACGTCCGCTATGAATATGTTTTAACAGAACTCTTTTAATAAAGGGGATGAGGGAGTGTTACAGCCAGCAAATCGGAGAAGGAACAGACAACCTTTAATTTTGCTGAGTTAGACATACAGTATCAATAAGTATAAGTTTTATCCGGTTTTTTTAATAAATTACAATAGACTTGACAAATGTAGATGGTTACTGTGAACCAGTTCATATATGCAAAAGTGGTGGAGCTATGTTATATATCATCATTAGCATCAGCAGCAGCAGCAGACCGAGGCAGCCCGTCGAACTGAGACCTTCCCTATACATCACGATACTCAATTATATGTAATAAATACCTCATATATTATCAGTTAAGCAGACGAGTTTAAAAAAAAATTGTCACAACATATGACCCTCGGAAACGAAGCAAGACCTCATTGTTAGAAGCGGTAGTAGTAGGTTACCTGGGAGACAGTTAAGTCTATATTATTAATATCAGCTATTACATTCGGAAGGGAGGCATTGAATGTTAAGCGAAATGAAAGCATTAAGTTCGGTCCCGTGGATCCTCTCACCCTTCCGTACCCCCACGCTTATTTAACCTCGTAATAACCTTTAACAAACATCCGTTCCATGTTCAACAGAATACAGTACATGATCAGCGATTACTTAACATAAACAAAATATATTTACTTAACAGTATCGTTATATATAAATAAAATTATCCTTTATACTTTCTAAGGATCAGGAGTAAAGAAATTCGATAGAGATCTAAAAATGTCGATACAGCTGTCTATATGTATCCAAGCTGTGGTGGCAGTAAGCAGGCTATGTCTGTGGTATTAATGACAGTCGGTTGGAAAAGATAGACCTGGAATAGAGGTCGTGTAGGAAGCAGAGGAGTATAGCGCTGTCCCTCCTGGACCGATGACTTCGGAAGCGGATGGTTGCAAGAAACTGTAGACCGCATTTGATGGAAGATATTGGGTAAAAACATATCCCGTTGTGGATTAATATAGGTTGATGATGATGACTTTAGAAGAAATGGTTGGTCTATTGATATAACATTTTATCTGCAATGGGTCTAGCTAGTCCAGCTTTCGTGTGAAAGTTTTGAATGATAATGAGACCGGAAATAATGAACAGTATTCCCTAGTGACCACCAACTGGCCTATGTCCAGCAGTGGACGTCTATCGGCTGATGTGATGATCTATTTTATATGATTCGCGCTGTAGCTAATGAAATTACTGTGGTAATTAGATTCAGTATATCGTCCTAACTAGCGTCACGTTGTTATCGATGAGTGTATTATTTACCATCAGATGAACTTCCCGAACAAAAACCAACAAGTTTATTAAAACAAACAGAATAAAACAATTGCGTTTTCATTAATTAAATTGTTTTCTAGTGTAATATCATAATTTTTAATATCAGATACCGTATTCCTCTCTTCAACAGCATCCCTCCAGGACCCCATTATACTAACTGAAGTTACTAATGTTTTGATTTCTAACGACGGATCGCTTCTAATATTTTGCCGGAACCCTTTTCCAACTGAATATACCTTTTACTTTGATTTTAAACGATTGTCGACTTTACACCGTCAGCAATAAGGGTTCAATGAACCCCCTAATAAATATGTTAACTCTAAGCTCGAAGTCCGCTATAGTTATTTAAATAGAAAAGTTAAGCTACATAACGGGAGCCGTAACGAAAAGCTATTTTATTATTTTTGTAATTTGATTTCTTCAAGTTATAATTAAGCAGAAATTAAAGTGGAAACTTTGTTAATTGTACCTCAAAATTATGTTGATGGATCCATAAAGACAGCAACGGCCGCGGATTGTGTTAAAATGTGTAATATTGTTATTGTCGTGAAAGGGTAAATAGATCTTATCATATCGCTGAAAGTGTTTATGATGAAGGGAGGTTTATTTTGTTATAATGAAATGTACAGCCAGCACCACAAAATTCAGTAGAAGAATCAGAAGCTTTTTTAATCTAATCACTTTTGACCTTAAGGTATAAAACCATAAAAAAAATTATACTGAAATTAATTGTAACAAATACTAAATTTTAGAGTAAAGTTCAATTAACTGATAACTTAATCATTAGTTAACTTCTGAATGTCAATTTAACTACTGTTCATAAAAAAAGAACAAACATGTAGGAGTATGATGTATGTGAACTTTTAAAATCGAAATTATATGAAGAATATAAAAAAAGAAGAATTAAAAGGAATGAAGATTAATTACATTCTCTTCAGATGTCCTAAGAGAACTAAAAACATCGTATAATACTTCATCATCATCATCAGCCGACAGACGTCCACTGCTGGACACAAGTCTCCCCCAAAAGATTTCCACATTCATCGATCCTGTACTGCCCGGATTCAGCTGCCTCCCACAACCTTCACCGGATCGTTGAATCACCTGGCGAGAGGGCTCGCCAACACTACGTCTTTAGGTACGCGATCGCCATTCGAGGACCTTGGTGCCCCATCGACTATCAGCCCTTCAAGTGATGTATCCTGCCCATTTCTACTAAAGGCTGACAATCTTTTGGACTATATCCGTGACCTTAATTCTCCTGCAGATCTCCTCATAGCTCTGTACAATACTTTAACCAGAATAATAAATACATAATAGGAAAGAGTTATAACTACTATGTAAACGGGTAGCTGAAAATATTCGGTACTAATCAAAATAATTAAAAAAAAAATTGTTCTATTTTTATAATTATCAAGTACTATTGTAAAATATTACTTCCCTTTATAAAGATAGGTCAAAATTTCCGTCCAAAAATTTAAGACAAATACCTTCCAAACAAAAGTATTTGTCTATCGAAGTTTCGAACAACGAGGAAAACAGTCAAAGCGAATTGCTACCTCCGTGAAGACACTGTCTCCTTTCCCCTCCTCCATCCTCCTCCTTCGCCTCCCTACGGGTTTGAAATGAGTGCATTTCGTTGCAACGTAATGAACAAAGGTATTTCCTACTTAATTCTATTGTGAGAGAGTTCGTGTTATTCAGAAGACGGCGACATACTTCACTCACTGCAGCCATCACCACAATTATAATTACTTCTTACTGATGATACGAATTTACTAGTTCACGGTAAGTGATATGATTACTCGTCATATTACTAATATTTGGTCACAACGTACAGTTGCATTTATTTTCTAGGACGTTTAATATCCTCAAATCGGATCCCTAGTAAGAATTTCTCGAAATACAGGAAATATTCCTAGTTCCGGAATCACGGACCATGACAACTCTGTACATAGTTGTAACTTTTATAAGGAAAAAAAAATTGATTAAAGGATCATACATGTTTTTATATATGTGTATAATTTTTTAAAAGAAGCTTTGAGATGAACAAGACTAGGTAATACGGTAACAAAGTAGAGCCAGAATTTCTATTGACAGCATGTAAACCTCTTTAGATCTAAAAACCAAATAATCTTAAAACATTAAAATATTAACATACAATTTTTATATTAATGTTAAGTTAAATTTATTATCAACAACAAAGCAAACTATAGAGGGTAAAACAAAACTCCCAACCGGGTTGCATTTCAAACAAAATATTTTGAAACGAAATTGTTTCTGTCGTGTAGAAACTTTGACGCTGCTGACCCGCACAATACAGTTCCGAATATATTTTTGCCTTTTGAATTAAAAACAATCAGTATTTTTTTTTAGAGTTACAGTATAAAGATAAGTGTAAAATAATTATAAACATAAAAAGCGGAAACCGAAAATTATAACATCTGTTATGGAATCTAAACGAATGAGAGATTAGTTGCATCTGTCTTCCGATCGGTGAACGATATATAATTTCAGCAAAGAAGGAAGTCCTGAATACGCCTAAACGGAAGTCTTGGACTCGCATAGTGCTCTAAAGAGGAGCGTTTACACAAGAATCCGGTTCCAAGAAGCACTACAACACAACAGGTGCAAGCAACGCCGGAGCAGCGCCCAAATTTATCGCTCCGAAGTTTAGAGAAAAGACAACAACTTTGATCCGGGACCGAAATAGCTCGCGCTTTATTGTTCTGCGGCTGAGGGACGTACAGCATGACACCAGCTCCACAGTTATAAAATTGCTATTTGTTAAATTAACTGGACATTAATGTTGGAAACGATTGTGGTTTGATGGAAAACTTCACTGATATCCATTGGAAACATTGAACTGATTCTATTTTTGGTAAATTTTATTCTGTCGATGTATTCCGTTCCTACCCTTAAACTGCAGATCAAATTTTGATAATATTTTGTATAAAAATAATAGTATCCTCGGAGAAAGATTTGGAGTTATTTTTATAGGAGAAATAAAATTTGAAGGATGAGTAATAAAAGATTAATGTTAATAACAAATCTGTTTGATCCTTAATACGACTGACCAAACTAAAACTATTTCCGTATTTACTTTTATTTACATTACATGAAAGTAGTATAAGGTGGCGCAAAAGTAATCCTCCTATCAGAAAATGCTATAAATTTTGCCTTGATGTAAAAAAATTACAACGGAAGGTTATTTGGCTGTAATTTAAAAAAAAATATGAAAAACTTTGATTCTTCTTGTGGAATATTTTTATTTGGTCTTTTAATTTTTTTACATCAAGGCAAAATTTATAGCATTTTCTGATAGGAGGATTACTTTTGCGCCACCTTATATATAGTCTAAACTATTTATCTATTACAGATGTACCATCAAGTAAAGAGTACAATTTTTTTTTATTTTAAAACTCTGAACACATTAACTAAACAATTACTACTCTCTTATTATTACTATCTCCTACTTGTTAGGGGTTCGCTTTTAAGTGAACGAAATTGTACTTAAATAACTTAAACGAGCAAAGTTTGAATTGACCGATGATATCGTTGAGGTTAAGTATTCATATACGAGGATGCGAGGATCCCCTGCTCTTATTTAATGTCGTGATGTGAACGTTAGAAATGATTACCAGAAATGCAAATGTAGATTGTGCTGGACAGACGAACGCACTTGCTTTAAAAACCGCATTGAAATTTTGATCGACTTCTTATACATTTTTATGTTTTAATTTCACCTTATTGGTCGTGATTTATTATAAATCTATAGTTATGTATAAAAGGAAGGATTTGGCGTGGAAAACTTTTTCTTAAAGAATTTGAACTAAAGATAACCATGTTTAAATATGTATGTACGCAATTCTTTATCCTCGGTTTGCTTAAAATTTCCTTGCCCTGGGAGGACCTACTTACTTACTCCTCTGGCTCAGAGACCCAAAGTGAGTCTTAACCTCCGAAACAAGCGAACACCAGCGTTGTTTGTCCTGCACTGCCTCTTGCCAGTCCACTGCTTGAAACTCGTGTAGGTCGTGCTCTACGGCATCCTTCCACCAGTATCTAGGCCGGCGGACAGGTCGGTGCCCAATCGGGGTATCGAGAAACGCCTTTTTGACTCTACGATCGTCTCCCATCCTCACCAAGTGGCCCATCCAACGAAGTCTGTGGACTTTGGCTTCCCCTATGATGTTCGGTTCGCCAACCAGCCTCTCGATGGAGGACCTTAGGAGTTATTTAAATAATCGACTGAAATATGGATACCATCATCTTTGGATAAATATTCTTGCTTTTTAGGGTCGCAGCCGAATCGAAAGGAAACGCAACGTTCCCGTAATCAAGTGCGTAGTCTAAGAAGGGACATAAAGATCTTGTCACTGCTAATGGTGGCGTGTGGGTCATCTTATGGCGAGTGGTGTAATTGAATCCCCCAAGTTTGATTAGTCGGAATGCATTACGTTTATTAGACGCCCGATCCATGGAATCTTTTAACCTTATTACAAGTTTCTAGATATTAATAACCACGTATTATTTAACAGGTGAATAACTAACCTGCCTAGTTAATTGTAAACCTAGGTTCAATTTCGAAGCTAGATTTCATATAGTTTTGTTGATTGAAGGATTTTTTTTAAACCACATTAATATAACCGATTCGTCACCAAAACTAGATAATACAGGTCTTCATGATTAATCGGCCAATGGGGGAGAAAAGTCGTGGGGTGGAGGCAGAGTACAGGTCGCAGAAGTGAAGGACGCCCTTCCTCCAGATAGACAAACAACATCATCAGGGCGGTCTGAAATGGTTAAACGCGTGAAACTGAGGATCGCATTTGGTGAAATGAATGGAAGAAGAAATGAATTAGAGAAGATCTATATCCAGCAGTGAATAAACAAAGGCTGATATAAAGATGATGATGATTATGATGAATAATCCAATTGTTACTCGTATATTAATAAACAAACCCATCCAAAGGTTATTTGAAGTATTCAAACACGACCATAAGGTTAATAAATGATTTTGCAGCACAGGTCAGCTGATGCAATGAATACTCGTTACTAAGACGAGGAAACTATGAAACATATCTGAAGCTATAGACATTTAGGTGAGGTATGCCATCCTCCGTGATGTCCAGGAATAGCAAATAGCAGACAGAAACCGACCTGACCTACATTATGACTAAACACGCATGAGACCTTTACGAAGAAATGCTCGCCTGCAGATTGATCTGAACTAAATGAATATTACCACCGGAGCCGAAGCTTTAAAATGGCTTTTAAATGCTGCAGCTTTAAAGCTGTTTTATATATCAGCGAGTGAACTAAGATGTACTGAAATACCAGGCTGGAAGGTGCAGCTAATTGGATCGGTCACGCAAATTCGTGAGCGCGTCTGCTTTGGACTGTCGCGCATACCTTTCTGGTTAATCAGTAAAAGGATTGATTCATTAGTTTCTCCGGTGATTTGTTGCGGATGCTGTTAGATTTCGTATCAAAGGGAGTAATGAAACGCGCCCGTCAGCTCAGTAATAGTATTTGCTAATGTAAGCTTCTATTAAATTTAATTGCATCATAACAAACCTGACTAATGGAATACATTGGAGTAAAGGATTCGTTAAATATTTACTATGGTTAAGTTAGTCACTTTAATTGCTTAAGTTACTTTAAAACGTCTTCTTTTGTCTTAACCGCATCTCACTTTAGTGTATTTTGTATTTAATATCCAGTTCCTGTATCCTCAATACTGTTTTTTAATGTTTCAAACAATATAATATTACCATCATAATAGAAATATTACCTTGGTAACTTATTTCGCTTTTTTTTTTTGTTCAACGAAGCGATCATTCGAACAGGATATTCACTTGATGGTAAAGGATATATGACCCATAACAACTTGGCGCTAGTTAGGATGGTATGCACTGCATCATATTACGCTAGTCGCTTTGAGACGTAGGATGTTGTCTTGTTACTTAAATAGTTTCACTAGGTATAACGCCCTTCAATTCGGAACACAGTAATGTTTGCACACTAGTGTTTGGTAGCAGAAAAGAGACATACCACCTGTAAACTCCACTCAACGACTTTTAAAAGTATCATCATCAGCCGATAGAAGTCCACTTCTGGATATAGACTTCTCTCAAAGACCTCCCATATCAATCGGTCCCTCGTCGCAGTGGGTTCCCTCGATCCTCACCAGTTCGTCGCTCCACCTTGTGGAAGGTCTCCCAACACTACGTCTCTAGAAAAGTAAGTTTTAAAAGTATACCTTAGTAATATCTTTTAAGATTACATCCTTCTTACAAGTTATACAAAAGCACATTCGGTTCAATTTTGCATCATGACGGGTTAACACTCCTCTTTTTTTCCGATGGTTAATATATAATCCTGCACACTTCTCTGATACGTTAATTATCATCTCTCTAGAACGTAAATCTCTCGGAACTATGCGAGCGGCGCTGAACATCGCATTAAGACGCAGCTCCCCTCTCCCTCGCAGGATATACGGCTGAAAGTTCAGGAGTATCATACGAGGCGCCACGTACTTCCGAGTTAAGCTCGCGGAGATCAAACCCCGCATCTAGATTAACATACTCATTTATACGTGACGTCGCGAACTGCTCCAGTATAATGTATATTAAGAGACTCTACGGACATACACACTGCTGCCAACTTCCCAATACCTTTCTTCGTCTCAAATTTACTTCCGGTTTGTTATATGTCTATAGCTTCACAAACGTTTATATTATATTTTCTATTACCGTAAAGTTTCTTTACTTGTTTATAGTTTTTCTCAAACAAGTCATTTGATAATATCATATAGAGGGGGTTTTAGTAAGTTAAGAATCTCACATAACTCTGACTTCTCCCCAGAAGCAGCGTATCTTTTGAAAATGCTCCTTCCGCCCCAGAACCAAAAAAAAGGTACCACTGTGTTACTACGGAAGCAGTCCGCCATTAGAATGCGAAGGTACTTATTATTTTTATTACTATACGTCGAGATGAGACGAGAAAGACTTTCGCCCGGTGGTAAGAGACATATCTGCCTATGCCTACTCGGCGCTAGTTGGGATGATATACACAACACATTGTACTCGTCGCTTCATGATGAGAAAGTTTTGAGCTCTCCTTTGACTATCATCAACAGCCAATAGACATCCACTGTTGAACATGGCCCCCTCCCCAACCACCAAAGATGTGAACATCGATCGGTCCGTTGGCTACATTATATACAAGGTATACAAGGTGGCGCAAAAATAACCTTCCGATGTTTTTTGGCTGTAATTTAAAAAAAAATATGAAAAACTGATTCTTCTTGTGGATTATTTTTATTTGGTCTTTTAATTTTTTTACATCAAGGCAAAATTTATAGCATTTTCTGATAGGAGGATTACTTTTGCGCCACCCTATACAAATTTTTCAATAATGATCACTTGAGATGTAATATATAAATTCTAAACAATCTGGTGTAGATCCTCGCTTACAGAACAATCAACAACACGCTGAATTACAGCAATGCAAACCGGATGAGCAAACAGCCGGTACACATGGATACTGGCCAAGCTGAAACTCAAATAGAGCGGGTAGGCGGGGGGCAAAGCTCTTGTTTGCCGAGACAGGCCCGGGGCGGTAGGGCTACTTAGCGCCGCCGAGGTCTCCAGTTGCAATCCCGAACTGGAGGCCTCGGCTGTATTTGAATAAAGTTGTACACAACCGCACTTTATCAACAAAACGCTGGTGAACTCCGACCTTCATCTATTGAAAAGATATATATGAAACGATAAGGATATTAACGTCAAGATAGCTGGTAGGCTTCTCTATAATTTGGCACCAGTTAAGATGTTTACACAGCGACAACATACACGTCGACATCATCATCAGTCGATAAACGTCCATTGCTGGACATAGGCCTCCCCCAAAGATCCTCATACGATCGGACTTGCGCTGGGGTCATATGGGGGATGTGGGTAATTGCCCACCACGCTGACGCAATGCGGGAGCCAGAGCCTCGTTTGTTGATTAGAACCACTACGAGCAGGTGAGATTGGCTTGAACTTGCGAAGATTTGTTCCGGTTTGAAGAGCGTTACAGCTGATGAAGTTACTAGGATAAGGAGCCTTAACATCTTATGTTTCAAGAGCACAATGTGGTGCTGTGAATATCATCTTATGTATAATATTATGGGGCGGCTTATCATTTTCCACCAGGTCAATGCCTCTCTGTACCGACGATTTGGTCAGAATTGCAGGAATCCATTGGATGCAAGGAAAGCGGAACCGATCAATGTGGACATGTTTGGTGGAAGCTTATGTCCAGCAGTGAACTTCTATCGACTGATGATGGTAATGATGAATGTCCCTCTCAACATAATGGATCTTCGAATAAAGAAATAAACAACATACCTTAATCTCAGTGAGTACTAATCGCCGGTAAATATGATCTCCCAAAGGTATAGCACTAGATGTACGAAAATCGATTTTGTACGGAACTCGTGTGAACAATGGAGTGAGATAAATAGGGAGTCCAATTAACTTGATGCAAGTAATCAAAACTCGCCGATTCCCCCCAGACTAACTGTACCCGGCAGATGGTGAGGAGAGTCGCAGTCAAAACGGATGTTTACACAAAATCTCACAAATATATTTTTTGATGCGAACTTAATTAAAAGCAAATAACCGACTTCTTATATTTGCTATATTATAAATTTCACATCATTCAATAATGTTTATGCTTTAGACCTAGGGTCAGAGATCGATCAGTAATCTCCTAAATCAACATCGTTATCATCAAACATTACTTCTAGCTTTTAATTATTATTTGCAGTAACATATATGCAGCTGCTTTTATTAGCAATAAAATCTTTAAAATTTCCAAAACCCTTTAAATTGCAATTCTCTTCAAAGGGTTGTAACCACCATCACTGTTGTCTTTACGGTTTCGGAATCTCGCCCTATCTGCATTCCTAATAAGTGTCGTAGATAGAAGAATCGAAAGTGTTGCTGACGTGATCAGACCAACGGATCCAGCTGCAGCCCCGTAACTTCATCATTTCTACCTGGCCACCAGTTTTTCAAGGTTATCTCCGTTTTTC
Organism: Ornithoptera alexandrae; assembly: GCA_029030555.1. Taxonomy (NCBI): domain Eukaryota; kingdom Metazoa; phylum Arthropoda; class Insecta; order Lepidoptera; family Papilionidae; genus Ornithoptera; species Ornithoptera alexandrae. Next base: position 1,771,896 of record JARDVY010000037.1, on the reverse strand, counting down.
CCGGAAATTTATCCAAAATAGTCTAAGATTCGTTTGAAGCAGTTGGTAAAAATCGTAGTTTTTATTTTCAGCTTGGATTATTTATGCGTTGGTCCGACACACAGTTTGTGGGATCAAAAGCATTTACCTCCAGCATCACATTTCGAATCATCACCGGCACAAAACTTCAGTTAAATATTGTTGTATGGGAAATTGTAAAGATTCGTTGGAAAATGATTTCAAATCCTGCCATTTTTGAGAGTTACGAGGATGTTAATAAAAATTGATTGCAATCTTCTACTCCGTCACAAATTCAAGCTTACTCTGCTGTAAATAATCTCAATTGGTTTCCTCAAACAGAATCAATGGAAACATTTTATGATTGATGAGGTAACCATAGCAACGCGCTATCTATTTAAGGAGCACCTCCGAACGTAATTGTTTCAATCGGAGAGGTAATATTTAACAAAAGGGATGGATGATCCGCCCTACAGATTTCAAGAGGCAGACGATACTCAATCAATTCGCGAACTCACCTCACCACTTATTGAAATGAAGACATCATTCAAACAAGGGGAATCGAGACTTTAACACAAAAACAAGTAATAAACAAGTAAAGTAAGTAAATAATCCGTTAGTATTCAAAGATTTAACAGACAATGAATGAATGAACAATTCAATGAATTAAAAGGAATGATTAGAGGATAAGAGTAACAGCTTTTCCTGTGACGTACCAACATATAGCGCTGAACAACCCAGCGTATCAGAAGTAAGGAGCAAGGTTAACCCTCGATGGGGAAGGGCTATGTCCAGCAGTGGATATTTATAGGGTGAAATAAAATATTTATTAACTTATCTAAATTTTAGTTATGTAGATAGGTATCTAGATATACTATTTTCTGGTACATTTAGGTATGGTTTTATCATGAAACCTATTACAAAAAAAAATTGTATAGCTTCTAAACTACACATACCTTTATAAGCTTATTCTGCAACTTGGTGACGGCCATCCGTTCGCGCTGGGTGCGCCGTTTCTCCTCTTCCAGCTGCGCCTCAAGCTGCTTTATACGTTTTTCCAGAAGTTCCTGTAATAATTGAATGAGGACCTTGAAAATATACAATTGACAAACCGATCAGAGCACAATCGATACAAGTTTCAACAAGTCGCCGGTAAGAAGTAGACTACAATAAACTAGATGATGGTAGATGACCAGCAGACATGAGAACAACTTATGGAGAAGAGAATAACTAACCACCTTTTCTGACCTTCAGGCTTTAAAGAGGTTTTGGGTTATAAAGAACATGAAACCAAAGAATATATTTCTTTAACTGTTAGTTAAAAATTGTCAGTTAACAGACGGTTGGAATTAGTTAAAGCGGTACAATTGTTACAAGGGAATCGTCCAGGTGGGGAGGCAGGAGTAAACACCTCTCCCATTAAACTTGCCTGAAGTTTACACAGCCGGGAGTGCAGCGATCGAGTACAAAGTTAACCGGATGTGACGCAGTTTATCCGGTGTCATTAGACGGATGTGCACCCCGCTACCCACCCCCGTCGGGTTGTAATGCTGCGGGGTAATTTTTAGTTCACGGTCCGCAGGGTTGGGATTTGGGGTCTAGACAGACGCTGTATTCAATCATTACCTTACAAAGTATACTTATTTATCTAATTTTTTTATTTTCTATTTATTTCAGAAGAATTTTTATATTATTCGATATAAAAAATATTAACGAATAGATTTATTGCCTAGTATGGAAATACTACATACATATATATATACATACATTAAAATAATACCTTACAAATATCGTGTGTACTCTTGGTTTCTCTGGCTCTCTATGGTTTATATATTCAAGTTAGAACTTAACCTCGTCTTGATCATATAAATAACCTTTTAATACTATACTAACTTATGGGCAAGTACCATATCTGTATAAAAGTATATATAATAAGGATATAATTTATCCAATTTGACTCCACAGTAAAATAATTAAAGATAAAATTATTAACATAGTATAAACGAACTGTTACAAATCCATACTATCCTGTATGCACTGCAACCACTCCTAATCCCCTCTCCTTCTTAAGAATTTAGAGTTAGTTAAGATGATATACACTACACACGTTGTGGCAGGTGCCTTCACTGTCAAAAGTTTCTTTATTTAAGGAGTCATACAGTAAATAGAAACTCTTGGAACAAAAGCTTTTGTTTCAGTGAGTGAGTGATTGTGTCTGTACATGTGCATGAGCGTGTGTGGGTGGGTCTGTGTGCGTGCGTGCGTGTATACGTGCGTGTGTGCGTGCGTGAGTGCGTGTGTGCGTGAGTGTGCATGCGTGTGTCTGTGCGTGAGTGTGCATCCGTGTGTACGTGTGCGTGTGCGTGTGCGCGTGCGTGTGGGTGTACGTGTGCTTGTGCGTGTGCGTGTCTGTACGTCTACTTGCGTGTGCGTGTGTGCACGTGTCCTTTCGCTTTCCACCATTGCCTTCAGGAAGGCGGGACGGGAAAGGTTTCCCGAAATAGTGACGAGGTCTCGACGCAGCGCTGTCCGACTCAGACATTCGTCCAAGGTGTGCTGCGCCGAGTCCTCCCTGATATAAAGTTCACCCTACTCCAACAAAGCTTCAATCTCACTATAATTTCATAGCCGTCATTCATATTTTCAACTTCTTTTTATTAGTCCTCTTACTCTTTCTTCGTTCAAAGGGGGAGAAGTGTTTTCTACGTGCATTAATGTTGTTATAGAGATGAGCAGATGTTGCAGTTATTAACAATTCATCATCATCAGCTAATAGACGTCTGCTGCTGAACGTAGGCCTCTCCCAAAGATTGCCTCATCGAACTGATAGGGATTCATATGGGAGGATTTGGGCCGTTTCCCACCACGCTGGCCCAATGCGGGTTGGTAGGAGCCAGAGCCTCGTTAGTTGATTAGCAGGGTGCACCACGAGCAGGTGAAGTTGGCTTGGCTCCAATAGACCTTTGAATAGCAAAATTTATAAGCCAATATCAGAGCCGTATGTAGCTTCGAGCTATAGGATGTTGCAGTTATGGCTCGCCACCCCGGTACGCGACACGTTAAATAACAGCGTCCCCAGGCGTGAGAAGGGGGTGAAATGTTCTGGAAATATCGCGAAATTAATGGTCGCCGTTATAGGAAATTGATACAGAATGTATTCTCACTTCCCCTTTATCATATTTAATGATAATGATATAGTAAGCAACTTCACTGAAAGAACTAATCGGATATTGGATTTACTATTGTATTGGAATTTATCACGCCAACTGTTCAGGTTCATCAGGCTGACAGGACTGCCCGGGCTGATGGTTATGTACCACAGCAACACTAAGCAAAGCTCTGGTTTCAGTTCCACCGCTGTGGGTAGTTACATTACATCACACATCGTGTTACCTCAATCTTAGTTTATTATCTTAGGGAGCAGGTGTATCATTAACTATCAGTGGTACATCCCGCTAGTCTCGTCAAGAAACTTTGGATCATCGGTCTTTGGGATAGATATAAATAAAAACAGTATCATCGTGCTCATTTATCTGTGTCCCTGGTTCGGATACGGAGGACACGTGTGGAGTTTGGATAGCGGTAGAGTCTTAAATCTAATGCCATAATAGTGTTGCGTTCGGCTTCTCTCACTTCATACTGGTTACTGGTGGTAGATCTCTGTTACCGTGGACCGTTTATATACGTACCACCACAACATCTTCTGATGCCAAAATGTAGCTAATGTAATTACTGAGGAAACGAGACTCAATATATTGTTTCTATGGCGACGATTGCAATGTAGTGCTGCGTATATTCAACCTAACTAGCCCCACGTTGTTATGGGTCGGCGTATCACTTACCATCAGGTGAACGTCCAGCAGTCGTCACTTAACAGAATAAAAAAAAACCGTACGGGTTATTCTATAAAAATATTTTTGTTTTGACTTTTTATTCAAATAGTAAATATATATTGAAACTCAACATTCATTTAAAATTCATCTCAATGGAGCTTGTAAATAGAATGGTACATGAAAAGCTAATGAAACTGTAATTTTCTTTCATTCAAATGGCACTTCATAGAAGGAGGTGGTTCGTGTGCAAATCCCAGGTTGGGGAGGGGGTGCCGACGTTGCTTGTGTATCATTTTTCACGCACACGATAAATTCGTCCCCCGGCCGTGTCGCGATGTCAACTTGGTAGAATCGCTTCATTCTGTGATCGTACACATTACGGAAACGGAAATATTTTTTATGGCGCAGCTTTTAAAAAAATATATTTTGGAAAGGACACAGGTTCGATTCCCAAACAAGTTCGCATATGACTTTATCGGTAAATACTGAGCCATAATGGCTCAGTTAGTAAAGCGTTTAGGATGAGACGAGGGTTAAAGATCTGATCTTGAGCTTCCACCTAACGACGAGCGAACGGCACGTTCACCTGATGGTAAGCGATACGCCTGTCCTTAAGAACATGGCACTAGTTATAATGGTATACACACCACCCCATTGTGTTCGTCGCTTTTAGATTTAAAATGTTGTCTCGCTACCCTAGTAATTACATTAGCTAGAGCGCCCTTCAAACCTGAACACCGTAACGTTTGCACACTACTGTTTGGCGGCAGGTTTAGACGCTGCGGTGATAGTTATCTAGACGATCTCAGGCAATAAAGACCTGCACCCAATAATGAATACCTGGCCAGCGTGGTGGATAAATGGTCTTGACTCCCTTGCGCGAAGAGTTCTTATTTCTCAACACTGCATATTAACTATATTATTATAATCCGTTTAAATCGTTGATGGTGATGGTAGAACATTACTTTCAGTACAACCCTCGTGTACGTCTATATTCAACTAGGAATTACTTGGAAAACATTACTATGTTCCTATAAGATTATTGATAGCTGATGATGTACAGGGATGTTAGGGGTCCCACACAACAAATCATGAGACTCAACCTCATCTGCTCGTGGTGCACCCTGTTAATCAACAAACGAGGCCCTGGCCTACCAATCCGTACTGGGCCAGCGTGCTGGGATATGGCTGCAATCACCCCAAAAGAACCCCTACAAACGACAGTCTTTATAGCCCGGCGGTAACGGAGGCTATGCTGACTAAGACTGTAGAACTCCTGGAAAGGTCCATGTTCAACAGTGGACGTCTATCAGCTATCGGCTGATGATGATGATGTACAGCGTTAACTAGCATCTCATATAACCATGTTAACAGTTCGTGACTTTGTTAGGTTAGCAATAGGTTCATTGTTTAAAAGCGTTAGGGTTTTTTAAAAGTACCCTACATGTGTACGCGCCGATTGTCGCGATGCTTTTATTTAGTACCCACAAAAGTAGTATCCCATTGTGCAGTTGTACCACTGTACGACTTCCCATCGCATTTCCATCCATTTGTCTACGAACAATGGCATTATTCTATTGTTTAACGGTACATTCAAGGGGAAGCTGATGTCACAGTGTGAGATCCCAAAATACTAATCTCATCTGTCAAACTGGAATTAATAAGCGCCATTTGCGGAGCAGCTATCACAGTAGCACAGTGGTTATCACTTAGGAATTTTGTAAATGAAATTCGGCAGCATCTATTTAGCAGATTGCTTATATTGTGCAAATATTACTATGTTCCAGTTTGGACGGGCATGATGCAGTGTATATCTTCTTAGAAGTTTCTATGCTTGTTAAACAAGAAAGCGGAAATAAGATTCAGCGAACACTGATATATTTATCAGAGATAAAAAAAAAATTGTGATTAATTAATTGCTGACCCGTGTCAGTTCAATAGTGCTCGATCCCCAATGGATTGTTGACAATAGGTACGGGCGCGGAGACCGCACTCGACTCCCGGGCCGAGACCGCCCGTAGACAATGACGCGAGATTAACCCGAACGAATTAAACTGAGCCCCGTGAAACCTTAGCGGGGTTCGCGCTTGGTGCAAACTTAACGACGATTCAGACTGATTAATTATTTATTAACGGAACTACCCATACATCGACACAACATAAACAACCACTTTAATATTCCCACTGCTGGGACTCTACAACATCTCTCACTATGAAAGAGTCAAAGGAATTCACCAACGCGGACCAAATATGAATGAGTTGACGTCTTATCTCATATAATAAGGAGTGTATCGGTAGCCGCACAACAACTCAAGGGATCCAAGCCAACCTCATCTGATCATGGTGCACTCTGCTAATCAACAAACAAGACTCTGGCCCCCACCAACCCGCATTGGGGCAGCGTGATGAGAAATAGCCGAAATACCCCCCCATATAAATCACTACCCGATCGAGGCGAGGATCTTTGAAGGAGACCAATGTTCAGCGGTGGACATCTATCGGCTGATGATGATGATGATGATGTGTAATTGCTTCACAAAATCAAATATAAAGGCTCACTGACGGCTTCATCATCGTTAGACCCAGTTTTTTTATGGGATCAGATAGTCGACCTGATGGTGACAATGTGAAGGTTTCACAGAATATATTTCAATTTTAACACATACTGCTGTCCTGTTTTATACCATTTCTTTACACCAAGAACTTCATCACCATTCATCTTTAAAAACTGCTAAAAATATTGGAATGGTTCTCTCCTCAAAATAACTAGTCATTTACGTCTAGGCTATTTTAAAGACCTGTAGTTGTGAAGATATAACATTACAAGATCTAGAATGGTCATAATGTATTTTTGCTATGGAACCGATGAACTATCTTAGGACATGAACATCGAAACTATTCCTATAAATCGCTGATGCTATAGATCACGCAGAAGCTTATTAAATATCACTTATTGTATGATGAAGAAGCAGTAAGACTGGTGCAGCAACAAGTCTACATACATCTCATATGAAAAAAGTAATTCAGTATTGTATAAATATCTTAACTAGCGCCTTATTCACTATTAAACGGGAAAAACGTTTTAGGAAAAATCGCTATCGCCACCGCTCGTGGACTGCACCTCACAAAATTTCAAGTCACCCTCTTTCATCCATCATTAGCGGACAATGGCTAATCTAACGTGCAGGGGCACTTCATCACGGGCCCCCGAGATCAGGACGATAATTAACGCGAGATTAGAATGACGCCCGGCCAGCCTCTCGACCGAAGCCATATTAAACTACACCGGAAAATTGACAGTATATAAATGTGTAAATTTCTGGTGGTAGGTCTCTGTTACCGGATACCGTCTGGGTACCACCGCAGCTCCTATTTCTGCCATCAAAAAGTAGTGTGCAAACTTTACTGTGTTTGAAAGGGGATATAGCTAATTAAATACCTAAGGTGTTTAGACTTAATATCCTAGGTCTCATCGACGAGCACAATATGCTGCATTCTATATCGCCATTGATTTCCGCCATGTGGTATATACAATGCTATTTTTTTTAAATCGAATCTATAACGAATCCTTGTTATGCGTTCGCTTGAAGATGTGTTCGTTGACTGAACCGTTTGAGCCGGCCCTCGATTGCTGTAGAAGGGGTTTTTTTAGAAGAATTCATCAATCAGCTGTTGACACGCCCACTGGACTAATGGAAACCCCGGGACAAAGGGACCGGTGCGGAATAAATTGGAAAACACAAAACAAAAGAGAGTACGAGACGAAATAACTTTGCCCGCTTCAGAACATTTCCTTTTCGGTTCTTTAGAAAATTTTGACATTTTCATGCTATCCCAAATCCAAATAATTGCTAAGAGTTCTGCACCATACTCCTTATTTCACCAGGTTTGTAGGTCTGCATGATAATTCTAAAAAAAAGCTTACAGTTTGACCCCAACTTCCTATATATTTCGTGTAGCGTTAGTTAACAACTCCGCTGCGACTCCTCAAAGTTTTCCACTATCTATAACCCTTATTAATTTACTTAAAGCTAGAAGATGAATAATTCTTCTTTAAAGAATTTTCTGTAATTTCCTTTTTGTACTCAAAGAGCAATTATATTATACAATTAGATCAAAGATATAATAGTTTTGCGATTATTGTAATTCCCAAACCTAACCTAACCTAACCAAAAGGAAGTCTAATTAACTAAACGTCTTGAATGTTAACGAAGCAGGAACTCCGGTTAACGGGCGAGCGGTGTAAAGTAAAAAGGTTAAAAAAAAATACTACACGCTCTGTTCAATTAAAAGTGTGGAAATTAGTCTTAATTTTCAATTAACTTCGCCATAAAGTGTAAACGGTGCCGCCGCCGCTTGGTGAACAGTTTTACGTAGGGGGAGATGGAGGGAGTTACACATAGACCTAACAATAAAATAATATTAATTTAGCCAACTTAAAAGTGTTAGTCTCGTTACCACTCGGATTTCACTAGCGCTGATACTCTTAAACCGTAAACAGTAACGTTCTAACAAAACTGTTTAGCGGCGGAAATAGACAGGGTGGTAGCTAGACGGTACCCGGCAACAGAGAGCAACCACCAGTAAAAAGCTCCATATTTAACTTAATCAATAACAGCCTCTTTCAAGAAATGTACTATAGGTGGTAGGAGAATATCTACATGAGTACCTAAATATCCTAAAGCTACATCATACGTTGCAGTATATAAAATTCTAAATAGTGCCTAGTTTTAGAGTAGTCTATCACGTCTAGCTCGTCTCATCGTTTCGTCAAAAAAAATCAAACTTACTAAACGATGTGGGAAATCACTGGATGCGAGCAGTGCAGAACTGATCGATGAAGAGATTTTTGGGAAAGACCTACGTCCAGCAGTGAACGTTTATCGGCTGATGATGATGAAACGATCTCAAGCAACTGGAACCTACTAACCATCAATACATAAACCCGGGTCACGTCATATATTTACATGTATGCATACTGTAAATAATTCTTTACGGCGTAAATCTAATCAATCTCACACCATTAAAAATAAACACAAAAACCTGGAGCGTTTCACGTTTAAAGAGCAAACGCCTGTTCCAGTAGCAGGTGATGGAGACGGGATCATTTGTAACCGCCCCGGGCACACCTGCGCCAGTACTCGCCCAAGTACTCGCCGAAGATAAATCGACTGCCTCTCCAACTATCCGCGGATATAAACTCCTACAACGCTGAATGTGATAGCGCTCTGAAGAAGCTGCAGCGAACTTAGATTAATGGAACCAGCCACTAGTAAACTGGTTGTATTAGTTTTTATTTAACCATCTACAAAAAGCAATGGTTAGCAATTAACTTAACGGATCAATTAAGAAAACTTTCACCCTTAGTTTATACTCCAGCTCATGTCTAAAGCCGATGATCAGCCGCTCAAGTAACCAATAAGATCATCATATTGTTTTCTAATACTCTTTCTCCTACAAGTTGAGACAAGACCTATATTTGACATTTTTGTGTTTACCATTTTAAATCTCTTTTCCTGTTTCCATCTTCCACTTCAATTCTCTCTTTTCATATCTCATCTCAATGATTTGACTATCGGATCTTTATTAAAATTTTACATTCATCTTAAGTGTTATTAATATTTTCTTAATCTATTACACATTTTTTCCTTTCATAATTTTCTATGTTTACAGTTTCCTATTCCTTACTCTCCAATAATATCTATTCATCACAATCATTATTAGACACACACCTCCCTTCTCTACAATCGACCAAAGTTCACATACGTGTATCATCGAACCAGGGACCGATATGTCACAATCCAAGAGGGTAGCTAGTCACTGCGTCACGGAGATATTAATAATCTTTATATTTATTATAATACAATACATAAGAAGATTTTTTCACTGTTCTGATCTTATCTTTGGATATTTATGTATCAAAATTATAGTAGCTATGACTATTAAAAAAAAAGCTAAATTAATAGCCACAGATTATATAAATTAAAATCTGATTTGTCACTGGAGACAATAACCTCGCCAACAACCTATCTGGACAGAAACTGGTGATATACTTTCATTCTCCATATGCTTCCTATTCGAGCATTTATTCTCATTGAATCCAATTCACACACTTGTCTTTCTATTAGCTTTAATTTAAGAAAACGTTACACTACAGACGCTGGGGCCAAAGATCAACTCGCAAATGAACCCTAGCAGTCATGAGGATCAAAAAAATCATTTACTAATACAATAATTTTTTATACTATATTTTGACGAGACGGACAAGAGTTATACATAGTAATATCTGACAAGTTTGCAATCGACGCCGTAGTTAGGATATATACAGTTATACATTGGGTAAGATATAGCAAAAATAATCATAAATCAAATGAGTTCTGAGACTAATTTAAAATATTTCTTATTAATGAAGATAACCTAATTAGTGGCCGTTGACGTTATGATAAAGCTCTTAGCTTCTTCGTTACCAGATTGAAGCAATCTACATTTAGGCAAGAAGAAGTCTACATTTATAACCCTAAAAAAGCAGAAGCCAACACCTAGAAATTATACTCAAGAGGTACAGAATTAAAACACAACTTGACGCTAAGAACTAGACCCTGAGACGTTGGAAATCAATTGATAGAACAGAACTTGGTTGGATAATTATGGTAGATACAGTCAATATTTGTACATCCTATGAGGACCTTACCTTGAAGTAATGAGCATGATGATCACTCTTGCTTGAAAAGGTTGAAAACTTATTGAACATTTCACTTAACACTACACAACGATCACAGCGTAATATTGGAGAACATTGCTATATATATTTGTTTATATACATTTTTAATATATATCAATAGTGAAAATAAATGTCTGTTGGAGGAATTTAACACTTTTAAGTACAGATTATAATCTGAATTAGGTTCTGTAACATTAAATATATAAAAACCGGATATCGAACTTGACATAACGACCAAATCTGAAACATTTTCTCATCAAATTAGATGTTTTTACAAATCTAACAAATGATCACGAAAGAAATCTAGATTTTTACTAAACGTCTAATCAAGTAGTATATCTAACTAGAAACGTGAAAGAACACACAAACACACAAATAAGCAAACATTTATAAGTGAGTAAGTTAGCTCGGGGAATACTGCTAGCTTCGATTTGGCCAGCCATTGTGTGAACGTATGAGGAAGCAGCGCCGTTAACCGTTTTGGTGCGCCCGCCAGCCTCATACCGCAATATGGACTGCTGCTGAGGACGTCTCGAGAATTACAGCCAATTACAGCTCACAGAGCACACCACAAACAGACACTGTTATAATATATTGAACATCTGTAGCAGTGCTCACAATATTTTCGTTTGTTTGGCATTAACGTACATTACATGTACGAGTATTGACGTAAGTCAAGTAGATCCTAAGATGGAATTAAAAGATGACAAACAATATTAAAATAAGAAAAAAAAAGCTTAGATATGAAGACAATTATTAGGTAATTCGTCACATTTTAAATTCTTAAGAGCCACGGGTCTTTCTTGAATTCCTATAGTTTGTTATCAATATAAAAAACTTGTTACAAAATAGTGTTTGTATATCAACCCAGCTGATGGTAGAGCAGCGATGTGAGCTTTTTTTAATGAAGCGCACTTATCTAAAAAAAAACCTGTACACCTTCCTCTTAAATCTTTGTATACAACTTGAATGATATTAATAGGTATTTAAGTTGGATTTACTGACATTTGTAATTTTAAAGATTGCCAAGATGCTAGACAACCCAATTCAATTTCCCATTGTTGGTAATCGGTTAGAAAAGAGCCAGAGACATTAATTTCTTCTTCAACATCATCCGACAGACGTCCACAGCTGGATGCCGGCCTCCCCCAAAGATCTCCACATCGATCGATCCTGTGCTGCTGATCCTGATCCATCGTCGAAACATCTAGTGGTGGGGCCTGCCAGCACTGCATCTTCCGGTACACGGTCGCTATTCGAGGACCTTAGCCCCCCCCGTTGGCTGGCAGTTCTTCGAGCGATGTGTCCTACCCATTGCCACTTGAGACTAGCAATCTTCTGGACTATGTTGGTGACCTAAGTTCTCTTCATTTCTATTTGATCACGCAGAGAAACCCCAAGTATAACCCTTTCCGTCCCATAAAATTTTTCCTTATAATTTTATAAATATACCAATAAAATGTCTCTGTCGCAGTTTGCTCTGTATTAATTTAAATATACATGATGCCTCTTAGTTGCTCCATGCTGCGTATCATACAATTGCTATCAGGTCGCACTCGTTTATGTGGGTTAGTGATCCGCTCAATACGTAACAACATTGATCATGATAAATGTCGCAACTTTATATAGGAGTGTGTACACTAGTCGTGAGTTCAGTGCCGGAAACTACTTGCATAATTCAAATGTCAGTTTCACAAGTAGTAGTGTGCAAACACTGTGTTATGTAGGACGCTGACGAGGCCATTGAAATTAATGCAGTAAAGGGAAAGCATCTTACGTCCACCACCACCAGCACCACCATCAGTGGATAGACGTTCACTGCTGGACATAGGCTTTCCTCAAAAATCCCCACATAGATCGGCCCTGTGCCGCGCGCATCACCGGGCACCAGGGGCCGTTATTTGTAGGGTTTCATAAGGAAGGATTTGAGCCACTTTCTACCACGCTGGCCCAATACGGATTGGTGGGAGCTAGAGCCTCGTTTATTGATTAGCAGTGCACCGCGAGCAGGTGAGGTTGGGTCGGGTTCTATGAGTTACTGTGCGGGACCCCTTACACCCTTACGTCTGAAGTCGTTAAATGTCAAACTATAACTATGTGGCGCCAGTTAAGATGATATACATACCACCACATTATACTTATCACCTTAAGACTCAAGATGTTAGTCTCGACGTCCGCTTTATTTTACAAGCAACGGCGCTTTTCAGACCGGAACACGATAATGTCCGGATACTACTGTCTGTCAGCAAAAATAAGAGCTACAGTGGTACTTAACTAGACGGTCTCAACAGTGACCTAGTTTTAGTAAAAATCAATATGCGGGCGAGAGAATGTCACAGCATCTTTCCCACTTGCATATTGGAAAGAGATATTATTAACTTAACTAATATTTAATGAAACCTTTGCACTTTGAAGTCCAGTTAACCAGCCTAAGCAATCTATTTCGGCCGACTCCTATTTGCGGGATTGCAATTTAATTTCCCACCGAAAGGACCAAACCGGGAGCACTAATTACAACGCGCATGCATCGCGCAACAAACGGCCCACGGACAGACAAACAGACGGATTATCGCATGCAAGGCGCACCGGGGGCATCAAAGAGCGTCATCCATTTGCGAAATTTGTTTTTCCATTACTCAAATTGGGTTCGGCATTGGGGGTGACTTTTGGGTGAGTATAATGTGCCAACCTTGCAGACACAGAGGGTAACTTGCCTCCTAAAGTATCTGCTTGTTGACGGTACACATAACGCAAAGAGATTATATTGCATTTTTTTTACAACAAAGAGCATACTGTCTCTATCTGGTGGTGGTAATTTACCAAGCGGATTAGTGTTATTTGCCATGTGATACTAAATGTCTATTTTCCATCATTAAGATTGTAATATGTTTGTAATAAAAAGAATTATGATAAATGGTAGTGTTTTGAGAATTTGAACGGAAACGTAGCTCGTCATCTTAACCAAACAAACGGAAGACGCAATAGGTACCAACGCACTACTCCATATGAAATGTTGTACGTACAAACAATGAAATATAGAGAGCAAGAGTAAATATTAATTACCAATTAGACAACGTTAAACACCGCAAGTAAGTGAAACAAAATTAATTTACAAGGAAACAACCAAAAAAGCCATTAAGCTAACTGGTTGGAGAGCGGCCAGGATGGAGCCGCGGCAGAATTAATTGCAGCGGCGACACATGCGGCGGCATCGCAGGTGGCCCGCATGGATCATGCTGATGCAGATCCTAATTAAAACAACCATGAAAACTTAATATTTATAACACATATAAAACTATTAAAAAAATTTCGATATCTCTCAAAAAACGAATCAAAGTTAATATTGTAAACTACGGTAGAATAGAAAGAGAGGCTTTTTATAGGAAATAAGAGTAAAGATAAGTTTGAATTAAAAAACGTAGATATACTAAACGATAGGTTAGTAATGTCTTACTACCCACCAATAACTATACTATAAAAGCAGAAGAGCGCATCTTACTAAAGCATTGATGAAAACTAATAGCGTCTTAATTTTGACTATGAATTAAGACTAAGAACAAAATATAACACTCTTTATCGCAAACCAAACACAATAAAATGATTAGAAAAAAAAACAATATAAGTAATTAACCTTACCAGTAAACTGTAATTATTAAATTGTGTCATCAAGGACATGAATTGCGATATTCTAAAGGAAAACGTCCAGAGTATTGGAAGGTAGAAACAGAAATGTAGATAAGCAGACATCGTCATCACCAACAGAATTTAGCATTAAAACAAGCAGAATGAGATCAAACAGTCTTTCTGCTAAACACAATAGTTTACAAATGTAAATGAAGATAAAGAGGGTGGAGCATTATATACCACATTATGTAGGATTATTTTTTAAGTAGTTGCATCACAAGCTGCTGCTGTACAGCATCAGTTACGCTTCATAATCAATTTTACAACACCGTGTTCCATTTCGATCCTTTGTATAACCATTATTATTTACAACCTTGATCACAACGCGCCCGTGAAATTCCAATTTGTCAAAACATAGACCCCCGAAGCAATTATTCATGAGTGGTATCGAGAAGTAAATCGATGTGTGAATTAGGTATTCACGTGCTTCAAACGAACGATTGTATGTTCGGATATATGTAATTCAGATATTCTCTATAAATTATGTTTCTCTATATTTATCGTACCGTCAATTATAATGTCTATCATCATCATCAGTCGATAGACATCCACTGCTGATCCTCTTTCTGCCTTCCCCAAAGATCTCCACATCTATCGACCCCGCGATTCTCACCAGGTCGTCGGTCCATAATGTCTATTACCTCTGCCATCAGACAGAAAATATTTCAAGTAGCTGTAAAAAATTTTAATAAACTACTGTCATGAGATAATTTTCAGTATGTTCAAAGTAAATCGTAGCTCTGAATTCATTAGAACTTACATTGGATCATATCAAATAATATCTAACACTGTAGATTGCTACATTTATTTTGCATAATTCTGAGAAACAGCATCATCATCAATATCAATCTGCGGTAGTCAACTGGATACATGTCTGTCCCAAAGAACTACATTTAACCAGATCTTTGGTTATACGCATCCAATTGCTTGTTAGAAAAAGTGCCACAAATTAGCAATAACCTGATCTTCTGTTTGAGACACGTCTACTCTACCGGCAGTTACTTCTACGCCTGATGTGACTACATCATTGCCACATTAGTGTCCATACTCTAGGCTCTAACTGAGAAATATATATTTGATATAAATTATTATAATTTTAATCACAGATCTGACGTATGAATCAGTATCTTAATTCACAAGTATGTGTTTAAAAATCTAAACCACATGTATAAGATTACAAAACCGTCTTCCGAGAAACCGGTTGCCATTAGCTTTATTTAGTAACCACTGCTCTGTAATATTATGAAATTGTTTATAAATTTTCCTTTGCACATCACACAACATTCGGAAACCCGGCAACGTATAAATGGTCCTCTCCTCTCTAACCCCCCTGTCCCACCACGAACGGAAAAGGGCAAGCCTCCAGCGTATCTATTAAACGACAGTTATCTGCGTGATTGATTGCATGTGCATGCAAAAAGCGCGGGAATCGATCAGAGCCAGTGTCGCCATAACATCCAAAATTCGACCATCGCTAAATTATTATTACTAACAACAAATTGACTTCGCTTTCAACTTTCCTTAAAATTCCTACACTCACGCAGTTCTTATAATTTCTAACCTCTGTCACAAAAAGGGATGTCAATTTAACTCTTTTATTCCCTTATGTTCATGTTAATACACCAGCAGTACTATATTTTAATAAAAACCAGACAGGGGTATAGTGGGTAAACATTCCATGTTAATCCAAATTCCTCTCGAAAGGACCGTTCAACGAATTTTCTTTTGAAAAATTTTTCGCTCTTGCCCCGAGCTGATGCTGCAATAGATGTCAACAAAACTAGCGGAGCAACCATCATCATAAAAAAGGTCCTTTTAAAAAATTAAATATCTTTCAGATGAGACTGTATAAATGGAGCACCTGGAGAATCCATTTACAGCTAATATTACAACGTTAGTAAACTCTTTAACTTATTTACTATTAAGCAGTAAGCAGCAGCACCTTATCTTAAAGCTATAATAGATGTTACATTGGTGTCTAGATTTGATGACTAGCGCCACAGTTTAGGTCCAGGCGCATCACAATCATCTACTTCGTAAGTATGCGGTATTGCAACAGATTTAACAACTAACTTTTAATTTTATGACAAGCTAACCGCTGAAGTAAACTCACTGTTCGGTAGACGTAAAATTACCACGGTAATAATACCATTTAGTTTCACGGTCTAAAGATGCCAACTTTGCTGTCTTCCATCGTCCTCATATTTTACGTTTCCTTGGCGCTTGTCCACAAAACTAAAATTTTACATTTTATTGTTCCTCCTAATTGTTTCTATTCGTCTTTAACATTGCGTAACGATTTTATTAAAAGTTTGTTGGAATTATATTGTAGGGGTTCATGTGGTGGGATTTGGGCCATTTACCAGAATCATTGTAAGGTTCACGTGGGAGGGATTTGAACCAGACAGTGCAAGACTGATCTATGTGAAGATCTTTGCGACGGCCCTATGTCTAGCATTGGATGTCGATCGGCTGATGACGACTATGGATTTTTATTATTTAACCTGCATGAGAATGGATTTTTGATTTTAGTATTTATAATTAAATTCCTCGCATGTGGAGCTTTCACGTTTGCGTTTAGAAATCGCAGAGAGGGGCACAAAGGCTGTGGTTCATTAAAACGAAGTTTACATCCATTACGGTGGCATAACAGGCAAAATAACAAGCAAACATTCCCGGCAATAATATGAGCACCTCGCTACACGCTACATTTGCAGCGCAATCCATTGCCATCAAATGCAAGGGGTACAGGGTAATGTATGTGCCACTTAAGCTAATACCCCCGCTGAATAGGGAGCGGGAAGAAAACTGAAGGAAAGCAGGATTGCTTAATGATGATGTGTAATTTCCTGGTCCGGTGATACTGTTAGATTTGTTATTATACTAAATCCGTACGACATTTACATTTTCTTACAAGAAATCAAAATCTCTTACGTCGTTTGGAGTAAATACGATTTTGGGTTGGAATAGGAATTTAAAATAAACCCTATACATCTTTGACTTTAGAGGTCCTAAGTCCTCAAAGTTTTGGATAAATTTTAAAAAGAAAGATCCATTTCCATCATTTAATTTATTACGTTATCAACCGAACAATGGCATCGCAATTTATCTGGGTAGTACATCTTCTTTTCTTCCGGCACAAAGCGAACCATCATTTTCTTCTTATCGTTGACATTAGGATTGACTTGATGCGTAGAACTTAACCTAGCTTCAGTTATACCATTAACACTCTCATTCGTTTCATCGTCCGTTATCACAACGCCTTTAACGGCGACTTCTAGATTCTTCCGTTTATACTTAGCGTTTTCTCTGAATTCTAATACACAGAAAAACACAAACAACACCAGTATCACGGCGAAGACGTAGTAGCAGTTTTCTTCTAATGTTGTCACAAGTAATGAAGCTGGATTCATCGCAGATTTATCTATTTACAAAATTACAATGCACTGGTTACGAATTATAGTATAGAGTCACATTGATTTAAAAACAATACTCGATTTTAATAACGCAACTGTTGTAATAAACCAGAAATTTAACTGAACAATCAATGAAGGGAAGCGTCTGCTATATACGTGGTGTACCCTCTCGACTAAGCCTTGTCAAGTCGTCAAAGATTTTACAGGTGACAACTAATTAACTGCACAGATAAGATAACCTGTTTCCGAGCAAAAGGAAACTCATTGGTACAGATAATGACGCCGTGATGTTAATATAATAGCTGTGATTACCGTAGCATATTACAACATGCAATATAATGAAATGATAATGATATTGGAGATCGTCTCATCGATCAGATGCAAATAGACGTCGTGCTCTGCAAACTTTAATAGGTCTTTTCTTATACATTCTGTGAATTAACGAAAAATATCTTACAAAAATCATTTGTAAGATGAAAGCGGTGTAAGGGGTCCCGAAAAACAACTCACGGCAACCTCATCTGCTCGTGGTGTATCCTGCTAATCAATAAACAAGGGTCTGGGTACCACTAACCCACATTGGGCTAGCGTGGTGGAAAATGACTCAAATCTCATATGAACCCTTACAAACGACAACCCCTAGTGCCTGGCGATGCGAGCAGCGCAGGACCGATCGATATGGGGATTTTTGGGGGAGGCCTAGATTAAATGTATGGTATGAATTGGATACCTGACTCTTTCCAGTCAAATTATTCCTATTAAGAAAAGAGGCATCACAACAAAAGAAGAAGATTTGAAAGAGAAGATACTCTTCAATATTCACAGAAATCATCATTACTTTTTGCTTACCTTAAATTTGCTTATTTAGAGGTTGACGATAGTTGGATGAGATCTCATATCTTTGTGATAGTAGCTTCGAGTATGTCTGTACGAAGAAGAACTGAAGAGAAGACTGTAACAAGTCCTCGGGATGGTATTATAGTGGATGGTATTCTAAACGGAGATCACGCGACCTCTACAAAAGCAGGAGACGAACCCTGATATAGTTCAATTGGGTAAAGTTCTTTAAATAACTCTGACTTCCTCCAGGGAGAGGAGATATTCTTATCGATTATTTCATCTCTACGTACAAGAGATGCGCTTAGGGAAAAACACTTAGTTTTTATCTATTTGCATATGTAAATTCGAACGGCATTAGTTTTGATAACTCCCGCGGAACCTCTCATACAAATGCATGCAAATGTTTCACAGTAAAAGCGGCGTCTCGTCTAAAACGCTGAGGAGAAGCAAAGTAGATGCTGGTGGCACATAAAGTGAATTAATTGAACTGCATCCAAAAGGAAATCAGAGCTGGTGCGCTTCGTCTTATGAATTTCTATTAGTTACGGGACCCCGGAATGGCATCTCCGCGACTACGCTATTACAGCTCGCTCCTCACCTTTGGTTAACTTTGAATAATTTTCCCTTTGAACCCCGACATTAAAAAAGTCATAATTTAAACCCCTGGATTTAATTTAAAAAAAAAAAAAAACGTTTTATTAAGCAACGAGATGATCGGGACGTTTACGCAATTATAAATAATACTCCTGCTGGTTATAACCTGACGCCAGTTAGGACGTTGCACACAGATCCCATCCCATAGATGTAAGGGATCCTGCACACCACCTCACGCTACTCAAGCCAACCTCACCTGATCGTGGTAATCAACAAACGAGGCTCTGACTCCCACCAACCCACATTGGGCCAGCCTGTGGGAAATGGCCACATTGCTCCTATATAAACTCTTACAAACGAAAGTTTGCACGCTTCCAGCCGAAAACCGCTGGAATGCTGGCTGCGAAGAACCGCTCGATGTTTACTTCTTCGGATGAGACTTATGTCCAGCTCTACTGTTTGGAGGCAGTAATAAGAGCTGCGGTATCAGTCAACCATTTATCTATTTTATGGTAATCAGATTCTGAAATTATATCTTTATATTATAGCAATGCACGTCAATCCGTTGAGATGATGATGGTGACTGTTTTATAAACTTTAGATAAATAGATACCTTTATTATAATTTATCTATATTAAAGCTTCATACTACGATGTTAAAATCTTCAACCGCATCAAGATATAATAAAGTCACAAACTCGAGTTAAAATATATAATGTGGCCTTCATTCCGAAGGTCGCGGGTTCGAATCTCGGCATGTACGGATGACTTTAATGTTTAAGTTATGTACATTTGTGAACTTTAGATACAGCAGCGAAATACAAACGGTGAAGGAGAACATCGCGAGGAAACCTGCACATGAATTACAATTTATTGTAAGGTGTGTGTGAAGTCACCAATTCACTTTGGGCCCGCATCGTGACTATGGCCCCATCGCCCTCATATTGGGGGTAGGCCTGTGCCCCAACAGTGGGGACGTAAATCGGCTATTGAAATATATATATATATATATAACTTTACTATCGCTACACACTACTGTTTGACAGTAGAAATTATCAATAAGATTGTACGATATTAGACTCTCTCTTCGCAACGGATACCTTCCCCCAAATAAACCAGTAAGTAGAAACAACATATTCATAGATCAAGGCATATTTATAAATATTAGATATATTAGATTTTGGTACGGGAAGTAAAATACACGTCGTCTCGTAACTTCATCTAAAGCAAATCCCCCGCACTAAGCCCATATCCCCAAACACAATCTACCAAGCGACAGCCATCGTGGAAGCTTTCAAAAACAATTTAGGCGCGACTAAACACGCATTAAGGTGCATCAGCCCAATTATTCCCCCTCCGATATCCGGAAGATCCATCGGAGGGATGAAGAAAATTCTATAAGATGTTTTTAAATGTACGTCATATAGACTTTGGATAACTAATCCCGTTAGATTGCTTCATAACATTCTTGTGTAGCATTTAACTGCCTCCATCTACTCGCCTGTCTCCTAAACTCCCCAGTTCGATTCTGGGGGCAAGGATCAAAAATTGATTAACGGCAGATATCTTTCCAAGCCGCCTAATTAACTACATCCATATTGTAATTGTGCAGCCCTTGCAGCACTACTTCCGGAAAGACAAGTTATTCTCGATGAGCACTCTTTACCGTCAGTGGTTTCGTTTTGATATAGCCTAAGTTATGCCAATGTTGGCAATAAGCCAGCGCAAGTTCCGTCAAAATCGGTCCAACTGTTTCACAGATTGCTCGGAACTAACAGACGGGTAGAGGACAAAGTTTTTTAAAGTACATTTTTTGATATGTACCGTAAATATTCATCTCATAAAGTTAAGACTTACTACTTATTTGCTCGATATATGTATATTTCGAGTATGGTTATTATTCAAGTCATCAGCTATACTCAGCGGAGAGACTCGTTATTCAATCTCTACTATTAAGTTAAACGATTTAAGCAATTTGCAGCAATGTTCATACGACTCGCGCTATCTCTACACGTTAGCAGGATCCATAATAACCTTGCACATGATGATGTTCATTGAAAAGTATTGAATACCCTACAAATAATTTAAACTGAAATCCTCATCTCATCGCCGGAAATAGAATATGGGAACAGAATGTGGTATTAGTTTGCAGAGTCAGAATCTTTGTTTCTACATACGCCGTCACTAAACACGTCAAGTTACAAATAAGTTGAAAACAAGTTTTTGACATGGGTTTGGACACTTCGAACTGTTTGTCTTTGACGATATTGTAACGTGAACGAAGAGTTGCATTTTATATCTTTTACATTTTATCTCGTAATATAGTACATAAACTTGAAAGTAAACAAAATCTTAAAATTGATATATAAATTACTAAGAGTTTTTTGTAAAAACTGTTTTAATTGTATTACTGTATCTGTTATATTATGATGACTTAAAATTATTAATATGAGAGAGCAAAAATTAACTAATTAATGTTAATGAGGAAATTTTACTGATGGTTGTTCAATCATAGTTTAGGAAGATACCTCCATAGCGCCTGTTGTTACGTAGTGTGCAAACATTATCATTTTCCGCTTTGAAGGACTTTGTAGCTCTTGTAGTTACTGGAATAACGTTATTAGAATTCCTCTCGTCTCTGATTAGCTTGAAATTATTATAAATATATCATTTACCATCCAGTGAATGTTTCACTAGTATCGTTTCTTTTTCAAATTAAAAATAACACATATTAATCCTACATAAATCGATTTTTTTTGTGTATTTATATAAATATTAAATCATTGCAAGGATTTATAAAACAAAAAATATTAAAAACAACGCCACCTACCTTATCTCCGTCGAACTTCTCGACGTAGTCGTCGCTGCTCCGCACTTCGCGCTTCTCCCGCGAATTGCGCCGCACAACGACCGGTGTCTGCGGCGGCGACGCCAGCGCCACGCTGTTCCTGGCGCTGCCCGGCGGCGATTTTATGAACTCAATCTTGCCACCCTCCACGCAAATATTGGGGGTGAGTGGATACATCGGCGACATGGCCACGTTTGTATTTGCTAGATGATTGTACATCTGGTTGTCTTCTAGCGGAAGAGATTTCGGTTTAGCCTTCTTGTGGTACGTGGACTCGTATGCAAGGAATTGCGCTTTATCTTCGGGGTGAATCTGACGCGCTTTCCCAGGGGGTCTGTCAGGTGGTTCTGGTGACACACTGCCGTCATCAGTCCCAGGACTTTCATTTCTTTCATTGTTAGACACCCTGAAACAAAAATGTATGTACATGTATATATGTCATTCCAATAAAATTACATTAAAGATTAAAAAATTTCGTAAAGTGAAATCTTGTAGAAAATATCGTATTATGTACTAATGTACATTTTAATAGTAGGTAAAATATTTAAATATCGTCAGTTAAAAAAAATAGATGAGGATCGAATTGGTTTTCTCAATGAAGTCGCCTAACTTTAGTTTTACTACACCCCTTCTGTACTTTATAATGAATATCGTTCTCGGTAAATTAAATTCAGCAAGCCGTATTAATTTATCGTAACTTCCACTAGATGGCGCGGATGTTAATAAATCGTACCTGATTTTTAAATAAATTAATAACATTTTAATTAAATGTAATAAAAATTGTTTGTGACTTTTGGATGATGTAAATATTTATGTTTAAAAATGTTATAATTAATTTGTGACATTTTTCAAAAGTTTTATATACAAAAAGTGATATGTTCTCGCGCGGTCCTACATCGCGCTATTGGAGTTTTGCGGGCCGGTCAGTATATATACGGCGAACGGCGTAGTACGGTTGGAAGTGTATTCTCTAGTGTGATGCCACTACTGTTCCATGATCGCCTACGGCGCAACGCTGTTCGCAGGTCTACAAACAGTACGTGACTTCACGCTCTCGTTGCCAGGCGACGCTTCTTGTAACGTGCGCCGCGGACGATCGCCCGCGCGGCTGCGACGGACCGGCGGCGCACCTTCCTTGGGCGGCCTCTGAACCTCTTTACGCGGTTTTAGTTAACTCGTTAGCTTAGCTCCGGTTAAATTTGAGCACTTCCATAATGCGGCGACGAGAGCAATACTCGATTGCCAGTTTTTTGCAAACGTTAGTGTTCCGGTTTGAAGGGTGCTGTAGTGGCATTACTATATAACGAGTCACAAATATCAATGTATGTCTCAAGGCAAGGAGCGCAATGTGGTGTAGTTTATAATATTGTAACTAGCGCCACGTTGTTATGCACATGCGTGTCACTTAAATCCAGGTGAACAACTTGACTCGTCGCTTCATTGACTAAAATAAAAAATTATCTACTGTCCTTCCCATGACTTAGTGATGAGTTAAAATCGGTTTTAGTTTAACAATCTTTTTTTTTTGTTCTATTAAGTGACGCGGCGAGCGGGACTTTCACCTGATAGTGAGTGATACGCCCGCCTGTAACAACGTCACGATGGTTAGAATGATATACATAACCCCACATTGTGCTCATCGCCTTAAGACATATGACGCGATGAAGTCTTTAAACCTCCGTAATTTTAGTGGCTACAGCGCCCTTCAAACACATTAATGTTTGCACAGTACTGTTTGGCGGCAGAAATAGGCGCTTCGGTGGTATCTACGTACGGTCTTCGAATACAAAGACCTACCGTCAATGATTGCTTATCCGCAAAACCAAGATCAAGACCAACATTACACAAGCAAAACCAGAACCGAATGAACAAGACCAAAAAGTGCAAATCTTAACGATAAAATTAAAATTCTCTTGGAATGATCTAGAATGGTCTAGAAACAAAATATTTATTATATTGTAATACTGAATACGCGAGACCAAGACCAAGACTGTATTTAAACAAGATCGAGACCGACCAGACGAGATCAAAACCAGTACCAAAGATTGTTCAAGTCCTGGTCTTGTTTTTCCTTCGCTCATCGCCGCGCTGGTTTACAAACGAGCCGGAATAGTATCGCGCCGTTTGCATTATAATCATTTAACGAAACAAACGTACACGAACACCCGCCGCAAATAGAACGACTTAATCGCGCTGACAGGAATAAGAGCAAAACACTTTGTCGGCACTCGTTAAGTTATTTTATCTCTACTGAGACGCTGTGTAAGTACCCAGCGGCTACCTTTCTTCGTAACTTGAATGATGAATGGAATCGGCTAGATGGTATCTTGCCGGAGACCGTCTAATCGGGTACCACCGCAGCTCCTATTCCTGCCGCTAAATACCACTGGGGGTGTAAGGGATTCCGGTCAACATCTTACGGAGCCCAAGTCAACCTTCCTTGAACACGATGCACCCTGCTGAACAGCAAACGAGGCTTTGACCACCCACCAAGCACTGAGTCGTGGTGGAGGGCTAAGGCCCAATTCCCCTCAATGAAGTCTAAGAAAAGACGGCCCCACGTGCGCGGCGAGACGGATTGCTGTGCCGGTCATTTGATGAGACCTATATCCAGTAGACGTCTATCGGCTGATAATGGAGATGCTCAAATACCACTGTGAAAACATAACTGTGTTCCGGTTTGAAGGGCGCTGTAGTATTACTTGGTTAAGACTTAACATCTTATGTCTCAAGACGACGGATGCGATGTGGTGCTGTATATATCATCCTAACTAGCGCCACGTTGTTATGAGTGGGCGTATCACTTAACGTCAAGTGAACGTCGTGCCCGTCTCGTTGCTTAGTTGTATAAAAAAAAACTTAACAGCGTCACACAAATGTTTGTTGTCACGTAATGTCGCTTGTATAAACATATGTTACGTTAAGCAATGCGTCGGCTACGTCGCCCTTAAATCAGCTTCCTGTTGACGGCGGAAGTTCAGGATGATATACACTGCACCACATTGTGCTCGTTGCTTTAACACGTCTCCTTACAACAGGAATTCCACTGGTCACAGTTCCCTTCAAAGCGATCGTAGTCAATGTTTGCAAACTACCGCCAACCTGTTTCCGGTAAGCCACCTGCGATTACTAATAATCATTGTTAATTAATAAATAACAGAGACTTAAAAAACAACTTCATGAAGCGACATTTATATACAGCGGTGTGCAAACATTACCGTGTTCCGGTTTGAAGGGTGCTGTAGTATAATTACTAGAGTAACGAGTCAAGTCTTAATATACATCTGAAGGCCAAGAGCGCAATGTGGTGTTGTTTATCACATTGTAACTACCGCTATGTTGTTATGCACATGCGTGTCACTTAAAATCAAGTGAACAACCTGATCGACTAGTTACTTCATTGGCTAAAATAAAAAATTATCTACTGTCCTTCCCATGACTTAGTGATGAGTTAAAATCGGTTTTAGTCTAACAATCTTGACTACTACCTTTTTTGTTCTATTAAGTGACGCGACGAGCGGGACATTCACCTGATTATGAGTGATACGCCCGCCCGTAACAACGTCACGCTGCTTAGAATGATATACACAGCCCCACATTGTGCTCGTCACCTTAAGACATATGATGCGATGAAGTCTTATAAACCTCCGTAATTTTACTAGCTACAGCGCCCTTCAAACCCGAAGACGGTACTGTTCGGCGGCATAAATAGGCGCAACAGTTTTATCTATTTTAATCGGTACAAATAAGTGAGAGCTCATCTACGCTTGTTTGTTTTCAGTATTTTTTTTTCTCCATCACGTTTCTAAATGCGTCACCGAACGGGAAGGAAGCTACATGGAAGCTGCAACTGTAACTTCACATGGTTCCTCTCATAAGGATCCTGAAATAGACCCTATGGTGTACGGCATACGATCTATATTGCCAACGGACACACATTGATAATGTGGCGTTGTATAAATGTGACGGTGCTTTCGTCACAGCGTCAGTTTTATCCGATTCTGACGCGCCAGCTTCGACCACGACGGATTTCAACGGTGAGCCTCGTGATGATATAGCAAACCCAAGATGAAGTGGAAAGATGCAGTGTCAGAGGAAACGAACATTAAACTGATGTGGTGGAATAAAGGAAAACTGACCACACCATATAGAATATACTGTTAGGAAGAGAGAGAGACGAAACGAGATGAGCGAGAAGTTCGCTGGTGGTAAATGATACGCCTGACTCATCGCCTTTAAGCATAAGATGTCAAAGCTTATTACCACAGTAATCTTACAACATGTAGCGCCCTTCAAACCGGAATACAGTAATGTTTGCACACTATGGTTTAGTGTTCATGGTGTAAAGGCTCCCGCACAGGATCTAAACCAACCTCGCCAGCTTGTGATGCACAACAAACGTGGCTCTGTCTCTGGAGGCTAGCAACCCTCATTGGGCCGGTGTGGTGGCTGATAGCCCAAATCCTCCCATATGAATCCGTATCCGATCGTGTGGGAATCTTTGGGTGAGGCCTATGTCCAACTGTGGGATGTCTATCGGTTGATGATGACGATGACTAGAGTTAGGCGGTACAAACAGGAGTTCCAGTAGTACCTACCTAGATCATCTCATTTATACCATCAATACACGTAAAATTATTTAAAACAGCATCTACAGAATCTACAACATGGTCCTTAATTACAGCATCGTCATCATCATCACCATCAACCGGAAGACGTCCAAGGAGCATAGTCCTTCTACAAGGATCTTTACGCCGACCGATCCAATTATTTACTTTACCACAACATGCACTAAATTTACTGCTAACATTTCTTAAGTCATCATCATCATCATCAGCTGACAGACGTCCGCTGCTGGATTGTTAACTCATTTGTATATAACGTTTTGTTTGTTGTTGTTGTTGTTTTATTTAAAGGTTTCTCTTAAAATGACGCCATCGAAGATTTATTATTGTACAACAGAATAAAACTTGTCTATATCTATCATCATCAACTGCTAGACATCCACTGCTGGATCCAGGACCCTCCCAAAGATCTCTACACCGATGAGTTCTGCGCTAGCTATATCTGTATCTATTTCAATATCAGTATCGGTATCTATAACAGTATCTGGATTTATATCTATATCTGTATCTATTTCAGTATTGGTATCGGTATCTGTATTTGTATCGGTATCTATAACAGTATCTGTATTTATATCTGTATCTATTTCAGTATTGGTATCGGTATCTGTATTTGTATCGGTATCTATAACAGTATCTGTATTTATATCTGTATCTATTTCAGTATTGGTATCGGTATCTGTATTTGTATCGGTATCTATAACAGTATCTGTATCTATTTCAGTATTTGTATTGGTATCTATAACAGTATCAGTATCTACACCAATGCTATAATTTTTGTACGGTTTAATGATTACTTATAATTGCTGAAATAAATCGTCAGTTTTACGCCTTTTTTTGATGCATATTCTTCTTAATCAGCCATGATCGGAGCTTAAATTCAATTCTGAAAATTGTTTGCTTTCATTTGATAATATTAAATAGATGAATATATGAAACTGTAAATAACGCAAAGTCCACAGTTGCGGTAGTCGGACGGCGCCGTGAGCGTGACGGACAGAGCAGTCGGCGAAGACATCAAAGTGGGCCCCGAATTCAGTCCGCGAGCGTGTCGAAACGTTTCCTACCGTTCGGTCCGCTTCTGTTTAGTCTATGTCTAGGCTATATAGATTAGCCTAGTATTTGCGGACGGGCTGGCATTACTCACCGTCAGTACGTACCGGATAATGAGCCGACATATAAAGATTCCAGTTTAAAAGAAACGCATCCCGTGCGTCATTCGGAAATTATTTATTGAGCGTATGTTATTCTACATAAAGTGAAACTTCTCTACGTTATAAATATTATTTAAAAAAAAATACGTTCATGTAAAATAACATACATAGGGATATTTTAATATATTTTTTTTAATACTCTCTACCAATACCAACGTAGCGCTAGTCACATATACCGCACAACAGAGCTCGTCGCCTAAGACATAAGATACTATGAAGTAATTTCACTAGCTAAAACTCCATTCAAACCGGAACATAGTAACATTTGCACAGTAGTGTTCGTCGGCTGGAATTGACGCTGCGGTGGTGTCCACCTGGACGGTCTCCGACAATCTACCACCAGTGAAATTATTGGAGTAAGATTTAATGTATGCCTTAAGGCGATGAGTGCAATGTTGCAGTATATAACTTAGCGTCACTTTATTAATATCAATCATCAGCCAATAGACGTCCACTGCTAGACGGTCTCCACATCGAACGGTCCTGCGCTGCTCACATCCAGAAGCTTCTCGCGAGCTTACAGTCAGCACGGCCTCCGGTACTGCCAGGCACAAGAGGCGTCGTTTATAGGGGTTGATGTGGCGGTATTTAGCACATTTCCCATTAGGCTGGCCCAATACGGGCTGGTGGGAGTCAGTGCCTGTAGAGCAGTCAGAAGGTGCACCACGATCAGATGTGATTAGCTTAGGTCCCGTCAGTTTAATGCGGGACACCTTACAACCTTTGTACATATATATTTACTAGCAATTCTGCCCGCTTTGCTGGCCGTTATATAAAATTAGACGACTTTCTATAGCAACCGTAACTATGGCAACCGCATATATAATACGAAACGAGAATGTTTACAAAAGTTAGAAATAAAACGATGAAGGATCTATTCAATTCAAAAAATAAATAGCCTGAAACCATCTATAGGTCATACCGCGTCGGATGGCCATTTACCCATGTCGATAGGTTCACCAGTTTTCACGTGATTGACGAACAAACATAACTCATTCTCATTATATGTATGTAGGATGCGTGAGCGACGGATGCCTGGAACGAAACGTAAGAAGCAGACGGTATGTATGAGCGTGAGCGAGAGAGGTATAGGAGGAAGCTAGAGAGGAATACGTGTAGCGATGGCGAATGAGCTGATCACTTCTTGAATTACAAAGACCAGTGTTTTAGAAAACGATCTCTTTATTTGCGCAACCTCAGCCCGTCATGTGTGGATGTATAGCTCACGAATGTTTAGCGCCTCCTCGAAGGCACCGTAAATACTGTTCGGTTGCGGAACACGCGGAGCTTGAACCCGGGACCTTTCGCGTTGCGACACCGCGCCCCCACCCAACGTTTTCATCACCTCCCATTCGAGTATAATATCTCAACAGCGGCTCGCAATATCTTAACAGTGTTACCAGCTATCTATCAGCATTGGAGCGTCGACGTTATTATCTCTGTATTAGGAAATGGAATTTGTATCTGGAGATATCTTATCTGCAGATGTAGATATCTGACCGCAGCCTCAGGTCAATTGGGTGTTAACCTTTTGTTATGGTTGTAATCTTATAAATGACAATGTGTGTAAGTAATATTATATATGACGTTCACCTGATGATTAATGCCGGGCTATAGAGGCGCTAGTTAGGATGATATACACTGCAACATTGTACTCATAGCCTGGAGACATACGTTAAATCTCATTGTTTCAGTATTTTCTGTTTATTATGCCCTTCAAACCGAAACACAGTAATGTTTGAACACTACTATTTGGCGGTTGCAATAGCCGTGATGGTACCAACCTAGACAGGGTCTGATAAATAGAACCTACAACCGTTCTTGGATGACCTTGACGATGATTGGACCAACCCTGGAGTCTACATCATTTAAAGATCGTGTCTTTATCTTTATCACATTTGACTGCAGTTAAGTAAGTATCAAGTTAAGTTTTTTTACTCTTATCTATATTAACAAGTTAACCAATAAAATGTACATGTTACTGAGTAGCATGCAAGGGTCCCGCACAACAGCTCGCGGGATCCAAGCCAAGCTTACATGCTAATCAACAATCGAAGCTCTGGCTCCCACCAACCTGCATAGGGCTAGAGTGATAGGAAATGGCCCAAAATCCAGCACCTGAACCCCTACAAAAAACGACCACGCTGAACGTGGACAGCGCAAGAGCCATCGATGTGGAGATCTTTGCCTATGTCTAGTAGAGGAAGTGTCGGCTGATGATGATAAAACATAACAGTATTAAGATGAGCATATCTTGATAGGTTAGCAGTCTCATTGTGGTTCATCAAAAAAAAGGAAACGTAGTACTTTCTGTTACTACCCGCATATCTAAATGTTCAAAATGCGTCTTAAACGATTTGACTAATGAAATTATTACTTACTTTAACAAAACTCCATTACCGTCTAATAATAGTTCGGTGATTACCATTATAGTTTATTCCTGTGCGCCGGCCACGGCTGTGAGGACCATAAGGATAATGACATAATGACGACGCTGATAATGACCACGAACCCGTCCGGACCGGTTCCAGTTGTAAGAAGCTCACTTAAAACCCTAGATTGACACTCCCAACGGGTACTGACGACCAGTGCGAAGGACAAGGGACAGTTTAACCCAAGTGCAGATCTGATTATTACTCGTAACTAACTACTACATATTTAAATAAAGCGAACCCCTGATAGTATATAATACGCCGATGGTATACAACATACGATAGATAGAAGTTTATCAAATATTACTTAAATAGATAAGGCACAGTAGAAAGAAGGATGCGTACAAGTTATACTTAAGTAAGCACGGTAGTTATCGGCTGATGATGATGATGATGATAAAGCATAGTATTTTACGTAATGGATAATAATATAGAATACGTAAATGAAGAAACGGAAGTCATTAGTAAATAAATTAGAGAAAATGAAAATTATTTGTGTATATAAGAATTTAGTAAAATTTATATCAGATAAGGAAAACTATTAACGATGGGGCGGTGAGGTGCCCGAGTGGCGCTCGCGTACCGGTAGACGAGGTGATGCGAGGCCACAGACAAGGTGGACCGGCGATCTGGTGGGCGTCGCGGGAACTCGCTGGATGCGAGCAACGCGAGACCGATCGATGAGGAGTTCTTTGGAGGAGGCCTATGTCCAGCAGTGAACATCTACAGGATTATGACGATGAAGGAAAATTAGATGTGGGTGATAAGAGAGTTTTAATTCTTTCGTAAAAAACAGATAGTAGGAGAAAAGATAACTAACTACAAACAAATTGTAAATAATTAAGATCGATTGGAAATGAACAGAAAAGTGTGAAGAGGAATTAAAATACAATCAAGGACAATTGAAGGGTTGTAAGGGTGCTCGCACAACAATCTCGCCTGCTTATGGTGCACCAAAGAACTAGGCTCCGGCTCCCACCAACCCGCACAGAGCCAACGTGATGGTAAATAACCCAAATCGCCTCATATGAATCCTTACCCAAACGATGTGGGAATCTTTGGAGGAGGCCTAAGGTCCAACAGTGGACGTTTATCAGTTGACGATGGTGAAGAACAAACGTATTTAGTGTAAATGATAAAACAATGAAAATAAAGCTCGGCATAATGATAACAAGGAGGAGCTGAAAAATGAAGCAATCTGCCATACACGAAAGATCCGATGAGGTCTAAGAGCCTTCTAGAAATCCTGACCTCCTGTCATAAAGCAATCGCTTTGAGACATAAAGTAGATAATTACCACTTCCAGCACCCTCCATTTCTGCATACTACTCCTATGGAGAGACAGATGCTGTGATAGACATCCAGGCTGTCTATCAGCGGCCTAGAAAATAAACTCGTAATGAGTATTAAAATTTCTTCATTAGTGATTGGAGGGGGGGCAGTTGATGTTTAAAATATAGGTTTTTTTTTTAAGGCTATAGACGTTCACTGCTGGACGTAGACGTGCCCCTCAAATATCCCCACAACGGGTAGGGATTGATATGGGAGGATTTGGGTCATTTCCCACCATGCTGACCCAATGCGGATTGGTGGGGGCCGAAGCCTCGTTTGTTGATTAGCAAGGTGCACCACGAGCAGGATAGGTTGGCTTGGGTCCCGTGAGTAGTTGTAGGGGAGCTTGTGAAACTGAACGACTATTAAAAACAAGACTAAGGTATTCCCTGCCTGTCGTACAAGGCGACTAAATGGGTCCTCGGGCATGTGAGCCTTGAGGGTGGGGGCCCTCAGGCTCTATAAGCGAGCCTGTGCATGATGGTCTCGTATTTGCCGTAGCACAGCGCTGGTGTTATGGAGGGCTTTGCTTTTCCGGGGGATGTCTCAGGAGATCCCAGAACCCTTCCTAATGAACTGACGGTGACCACCAAAAAAAAAAGTAATATCGATGTATGTTTAAATAGACAAAATTTAAATGATGAGTTAACTGTTCCCACCGTCAAGTTGCGTAAGCAGACAACTTCGATCGGAGCCCGTGCAACACATCCGCGGTATTGATTGCGCAACCGCCGTGGTCAATACCACACGAATGTACAGTTAGGGCCATAGGAATGACCTTAACCGGATGACGAACGGAATCCATTGTATCGGATTGCGAGAGTTCGTGACTCGGCGATCTCTGATTGTGCTGCTTGTGGAAGGAGTTTTTATTTTCTCTACTTTCCGGCACATTCGTGATGGGTCAGTTGGTATAAATACCACCGGTACTTGACTCTATACTTAACATCAAGTGTCTAGTCAACGTCAAGTAACAGTTAAGTATACAATCCAAAAGTCAGATAGGGTTTAACCATAGTATTGAATACAAATATTGGAGTACCAGTTTGCTAACCCAGCTGATTCGAAAAATCCAAACTCCACCTCAATCGTCCAGGAATATAGCAAAGGGCTTCATCTGATGGAAAGTGATACGGTTGCCCATGACAACGCAAAGTTAGGACGATATACACTACAACACATAGCACTTGCTGCTCTGAGACATAAGATGTTGAATCGCGTTACTCCAGTAATTACACTAGCTACAGCGCCCTTCAAACCGGAACACAGTAATGTTTGCACACTACTGTCTGTCTACTGCAATAGGCGCTGCGGTGGTACCTACCTGGACGGTCTCCGCCAACAAAGACCTACCACCAGTCTCATTACTCCAGTAATTATACTAACTTCGACGACATTCATTAATGTTTGCACACTACTGCTAATTATCAGGAATAGGAGCTGCGGTGATGCTTACCAACAACCACCTTGTCAAGAGTGAAATCTTTTAAAGATACCCTGTTTCTGGTTATGGGGGAGGGGAGACAGATATATGGGAATTGTGGTCATCCTTAGCGCTTTGCAAGACGCCCGGGTATCTCCTTCGGAACACACCGGCGCCTCTACGCCTAAGCATGACCAGGGGAGTGAGACCATGCCGTACTCGTTATTCACCCCGGGCTCGCTCAGTGGGCAATGAGAGCACTCGCATCCAAAGCCCCGAACCCCCACCACTCACCTAGCGACTGCATAGTCAATGTTCAGCACGAGTCATCGCTGTAGTAAGAATGTGTAATGGCGACATTGATGGACAGTCAGACTGCGCGTCAGTAAACACATGCGGCACCGCAACGAAACATGACTGCGTGCAGCCGCGAGCTAAATATATCGCGTCGGCCATGATTCATGCGATCTAGGTTATTCTATTTCAAGTCCTAACCGTAGCGAGAGGGCCCGAAGTTTAAATTGAGGACCGAGCACTACTGCGGTGGAGGTTTACGGTTACTAGAAGGGGTCAATAGTTTGGACGGTGGTAGAGACCTGGTTATAAATACCAGCAGTTAAAAAGAACAGCTCAGGATCGAATTGGTTTTCTCAATCTGATCGACAAACTTCAGTTTGAAGAGAGCATCTAATGATGATGGTGAATTGGAGTAATATACTTTCTACCTCTCTTAATCTTACCACTGCTGGGACTTGAGAGATTCACAAGGAGCGAGTGAAGAGCATATACTCTCTACTGAACATTTCGGTTTCCTTACGATGTTTTCTTTAACTGGATCTTCAAGTTTTGTGGGGATCGAACCTTACAAAGCTGGAACAGCATCAGAATTTCATATATAACAAACCTATGAAAAATCTATACTTAAGTTATTTATATAACATCAGTGTTCTTTCTTTTATTTCACTAAGCGACGGGACGAGCGGAACGTTCATCTGATGGTAAGTGATACACCTGCTCATAAAAACGTGGCGCTAGTTGGAATAGTCACTTCACCACATTGCACTCGTCGCTTTGAGACATAAGATGTTGAGTCTCGTTACCCCAGGACACTAGTTACAGCGCCCTTCGAACCGGAATACAGTAATGTTTAGCGGCAGAAGTATGCGCTGCGGTGGTACCTACTTAGACAGTCGCCGGCAACAGAACTAACACCAGTAAAAACCAATAATACTTGAACACTGCTGTTAAGCATCAGACAGCATCTAGCTGTTATTTTCTAGCATTAAATGTTTGTTTATTAAAACTGAATGTCTGGTTTGAAGGCGCGCAACAATTATTACCGTGGGCGGGGCGGAAATGAACCCGCGATTAGGCGCCGGTAAAAATAATTCAGCTGCGAACCGACGTACTACGATGCACACATCTTCATACTTTACACACACGCACACGCACACGCACACGCACACGCACACTCTCCTATACATTTATACTAAGTTACATGAATCCTTTCTTATCCAGGCTGTAGTATCTCTGCTGGTAGATCTCTGCTGGAGGCACTCTCTCCGAGTTTCTCTACACACCGAGTCCAGCGCTTTTCCAAGGCTTCAATCTCTTTCAAAAATAAAGTTTTGTCTTGGTCCTGCAAAAAGCTCTCCACGGCATCCATTACCTCGTTATCGTCTTCGTACCTGTATCTCCTTAAGTATTCTTTCAATTTGGGGAACAGATAAAAATCGTTAGGTGCCAGATCTGGTGAATAAGTGGGGTGGTCAACCAATTTGAAGCTAGCTTGCTGAATGGCAGCCATCACAACTGCCGACCTGTGCGCGGCTGCGTTTGTTTCCCTCTCCTTTTCTCTTTGATGGCATTCCTCAACTTGAGAATTAAAGCTGCATAATATTGGCCTGCAATAGTGGTTCCACGCTCCAGGTAATTAATCAACAATATCTGTTCTGAATCCCAAAATATTGAGGCCATAACCTTGCCAGCCGACGCCATGGCACGAAACTTCTTCGGGGTCGGTGATGATGATCGTTTCCATTGCGAAAATTGCTGTTCTGTCTTAGGATCAAAATGATGGACACATGTTCCATCCATTGTTACGAAACGAGAGAAAATGTTTTCAGATCTTCTTGGAACTTGACCAACAATATCAAAATGTCAAGTCGATTTTGTTTCCGAGTGTCGGTTAACATTATCGGCACCCATCTTGCGGAGACTTTTCTCATATCCAAAGATTGTTTCAATATGGATTGAATACTTCCATATGAAATGCTCGTTTCTTGAATTAAGTATCGGATGGTAACTCTTCGATAGCTCAATACAATTTTCTCGACTTTCGCAACATTTTCTTGGGCGACTGACGTCGATGGACGTGGTGAGGGCCGCAACGATGTTCGTCTTCCGTGTTCGTTCTCCCTACTCGAAATTGAGAAGCCCACCTCACGACAGTGGAATACGGCGGAGCAGATTCTCCTAATCTTGCCTCCAGATCACAATGAATCTCTTGCGTCGTTAAATTTTTTAAACAGAGCTATTTAATAACAGCTCGCACTTTGTTTTTCTCCATTTCCGAAAACATGTTCCGACACGAAGCAAACGAATGACTACATTCAGAAACTTTAATATAGAAAATAAATCAAATTTACTGGTTAGACGAGAAAGAGGTCTAACTGTTTATTTTTGATCATCTACTGCAAAATATTAATATGAGTAACACAGAATTGCAGTGTAAATAACTTAACAATCTAAACTATAATCGAATTTTTCTATCGTACTTACCTATCCGAGGTAAGTCTGTCATGGGTATCAAGGTTCGCTACCAGCATCAGGATCTAAACATAAAATCCTTTATCCTCGAATCATAAACAAACGTATGTGATTTTTACATCTGGTAATGTTTCCCTTAATATTATAATATAATAATACCACAATAAAGTATCAAAACAATGAAGTCCCATTATAAGTACGGCGTCATGGTAACCGCAAGTGTCTACGGAGAGAGCGACGCAACGGTAGCGTAGCGTCACAGCACTTCCGCTCGCACTGAAGACTGTCCCGGAAGTGGAGAGGGAATGTGACAGATTATCTAGCGAAAATTTTATCTCTCAATTATATGCTTACTAGTTTTAACTTTGATGATGATGGATGGATGTAATCTTAACCGTAAATATGATCATCATTCATCATCATTATCAGCCGACAGACGTCCACTACTGGACATGCCTATGTCTCCTAAAGATCACCACATCTATCGGTCCTACCCTGCCCACATCGATCGATCCTGCCCTGCCCGCATCCAGCTGCTTCCCGCAACTTTCAACAGATCGTCAGACCCTCTGGTGGTGAGCAGGTCTTCTACCAGGTAGTCCGAAATATAATTAATAGTCCATTATTTACAAAGGTTTTGGTACCACTGCAGCTCCTATTTCTGCCGCCAAACAGTAGTGTGCAGACATTACTGTGTTCCGGATTGAAGGAAGTTATAACTTGTTGACATTACTGGGGTAACGAGATTTAACATTTTATGTCTCGAGGCGACGAGCACAATATGATGCTGTGTATGTCATCCTAACTATCGCTATGTTATGATCAGGCGGACGACTTACCATCACGTGAACGTCTCGCTCGTCTCCTCGCTTCGTAAAATAAAAAAAAATATATCTCTATTGATCATTATCGTCAGCCGATAGACGTCCACAGCTGGACATACGCCCCCCCTAAAAATCTCCACGTCGATTGGTCTTGCGCTGCCCGCATTGAGCTGCTTCCCGCAACTTTCACCAGACAGTCATCATGGTTTTTGGTACCGCTGGGCACTAGAGGCTGTCGT
The DNA here is from genome assembly GCA_029030555.1 of Ornithoptera alexandrae. NCBI lineage: Eukaryota > Metazoa > Arthropoda > Insecta > Lepidoptera > Papilionidae > Ornithoptera > Ornithoptera alexandrae. The sequence goes on along the minus strand of JARDVY010000037.1, from coordinate 1,735,109 downwards.
TTATAGGGTAAGGGAAGATTTGAGGCATTACCCACCATGCTGGCCCAATGCGGATTGGTGGGAACTAGAGCATCTTTTATTGATGCGCAGGGTGCACCACGTTCACGTGAGGCTGGCTTCGACCATACGAGTTGTGCTCATGTGAACAACTACAGGAATTTATGAGTGATTTTTTTCATTTATTTAAAGTTAATTCTGTTGTATTATTTTTTTTAAATCTATTAAGCAACCGAACGTGTGGTGACAGCACCGCCGTACAGCTAATTGCGCCCGCGCAGCGCAATGCAGTTCACTGATCTTAAGTGCAATCGCTGCGCATCCGAATGCACTTTTCTACATCTATTCGTATACAAATATCATTTTAATTATTTGATTGATGGCCATACTTTATTTGATTACTACGTTAGAACATCTTCAAAGCCGCATCTGATTGTGCAAGAGTAATATAATATATCATCTATTACACATCAATTAAACAGTGATTAATAATATATTTATATATATAAGCCGAAGACGTCCACTGCTGGACATAAGCCTTCCCCAAACATCTGTACATTGATCGGTCCCGCCTTGCTCGCATCCAGTGGATTTTCACGATTCTCACCAGATCGTCGGATCACCTTGTGGGAGGCGTCCCAACACTACGTATATATATATATATATATATATATATATAGGAACAGCAAGTATATACTAGCTGTTCCCCGCTCACTTTGTTGGCCGTGATATAAAATTAGACTCGAAATTAGTCTAAAATATTCCTTGAGAGCAACCGCAAAAGACATCCACACTGGTTTTTAAGTGGTTGGCGAAAAAAACCATTTTCATTATATATATATATAAGAGATTTCCATCTACGTAGAAACTAATCACGTCTCCGAAACTGTTAGATGTAAACACTGAAAACTTTGTACAGATATTGCTGCTGCCATTTAGAGGTCAGCTTAGAATAGATTTTGCAAAAATTCTTCCCCAAAAAAAGTTGCGGGGGTGTTAAGACGAGCAAAGCGGGCAGGGAACAGCTAGTATGGCAGTAGTAGCTAATGAGATGTGCCAGAAGCAGACACTAACATTCTTGGTGGTAGGTCTCTTGCCGAAACCGCCTACGTGTAAAACCTTAGGTCCTATTCCAGTTTGCAAACATTACTGTGGTCCGGTTTGAAAGGCGTTGCAGCTAGTGAAATTAATAGGATAATGAGACACATCTCATGAATCAATGCGGCAAGCACAATGTGGTGCTGTGAATATTGTCCTATTTTTGCTGATATGGTGTCAGACGTCGGACCGTTGGGACAACCCTGTACCTAGCAAGTAATCTAGGATAAGTTCAAGTCATCAACTCAATCCAACTTCCAATCGGACTCCTCGCCGGTGAATACCAGCAATTGATATCCGCTCTCTATTTGCGTCCCCCATTCGCGGAACAATTGCTTAGTCACGGCTTCGAAAGCTCTTTTGTGTTTGTGTTTTGTGCACAAGCCGCTGCACGCGGTTTCACTTGTATCTTAGTGTAGTTAGTGTAGTTAGTGTAGTGTAGCCTTTTAACTACGGCCGAATGAACATGATCAAGGCGAGAAGCAGGACCCATTATGCAAAACCAAGAAGTATTTAAGCAAAATCAAAAACAAGACCTGTTATGCAAGATCAACGTCAAATGTGCTAGAATGAATACGCAAGACCAGGACTAGAATTATTTAAGCAAGACCAAGACCGAACATACAAGACAAAGACCAAAGGCAGGACCTATTATGCAAAACAAAGACCAAGAGTCCAAGACTGAATACGCAAGACCGACCGACCGAGACTAATACTAAAACTGTCCAAGCACTAGTCTTTTTCTTGCTTTCCTCATAACTTGAAACAGTTAAGTTTTTTATTTTACTTAAATTGAACTTGAACGATTGAAACTTATATTAACGTTATTAATTAACTTGATTATGTAAAGTTTGCGCATCAAATTAATTATGTACACCGCGTTATAAACTTGTCTGTATGGTCTCCATCTGGCGCAGCAGCACGTCGATAAGAGATCGTGGATCGACCAGCCGATCTAGTTTACTAGTGATGTTCCTAAAACGGGGTCAATGAACTCTAATTTGAATATTCTATATCAGATAAAATGTAATCTATTAATTCTAATTATTTTGCGACTTTGAACAAAGTCGGGAGGTGTAAGGGTGTCCCGCGCAACCACTTACGAGACCCAAGCTAACCCCACCTGTACGTGGTGCACCCTGATAATCATCTAACAAGACTGGCTCCCGCCAACTCTCATCGGGAAAGCGTGGTGGGCAATAGCCCAAGTTCCCCCATATAAACATCTACAGCAGAGATCTTTGAGGAGACCTGTCCAGCAGAAGACGTCTTTCGACTGATGATGTATGATAAATCTAACCATTAAAACGATAAGAATAACTTCATTAAAACACATTTATCAGAAATACTAAAGGTCCAGTCCTGCCGAGCTGATGGTAACACTACTGTAGTTATTAAATATGTATAAATGTAGTTATAGCTTCCCGGTGGACTGAAGACGTTATAACGGTCTCCGATACCATTCAAACAATAAAGCCGTTGACTTTTTAATGGGGGGGAACTTCTTTAATTTCCATTGTATACCATTAGCTGGTTCGTTATTTAACCGACGACAGGCAGGGGGTTCTGGATTTGAGGATACGTAAAGGTTTCCATGTTAATTTTCCTGCAAGCAGATAAACTGGTTATACGGTGCCGCTAGTACTCTTACAATCAGTATGGTCAATATGAGATAGATGCCCACTGTTGGACATTGACTCCTAAAGACCTTCACGTCCATCCTACTAAGGAATCGAGGATACAGGAGACTGGCTGACTGTCTGGAATCTGAACTATCATCAGATCAGTAAGTCCGGTAATTATATACTGGTGGTGGTCTATGTTGCCTGAGACCGCCTCGAAAGGTAACACCGCAGCGACTATTTCTACGGACAAACTAGCGTGGACACGTTACTGTGTTCCGGTTTGAAGGGCGCTGTAGCCAGCGTGATTACTGTGGTAATTGACTACTTGACATCTTATGTGTCGTAACTAGCGCCACATTGCTATGGGCAGGCGTATCACTTATCATCAGGTAAACATGCTCAGCTCGTTGCTGCGCCGAATAAAAAAAAACTGGTATGCAGCAATTGATATGGAGATCACATTGTGGAATATGGAGAGATGCTGGTGCGGTGATGGCATCGTCATCTATTTAGTTATGTAATTCAGGTCTGTTAAGAAAGCCAAACAAAGCGACCGAGCTTTTACCAGCATTTCCTCGTCCTCATCCTTGGACCCTGGGCTTAAGGTTATTTCCATTCGTATCCAAACCCTCGAAGTGGTCAATCGAGCGTACCAGTTTACATACACGAAGGTTAATGTTGCGTGGTCATTTTCCCACAGTGTTCTGTTCTCGTCGCCGTACGGCCTATGACCATTTGGACCGTGAACGTAACGGACAGGTGTTGCGGTCAGTTCCGGGATCCGACACCGGGGTGTCGCGTTACAAATACCGTTTCTGTGCGCGAGTGTACACCGCGGTCCGACTCTGTCGTACCTCATCATGGAGTAAGTGACAGTTATGGCTTAGTGACGTCATTGTAGTAGAGTGATGGCTCCTACTTAGTTCAGTAACTAAGCAGTTGCTTTTTAACACAAAAGCCCAGGATTCGATTCCAGATCCATATCCATTTAAGTTTGGACGGTAGTCACAACTTACAGGACCCAAGCCAACCTCATCTGCTCGTGGCGCGCCCTGTTAATCAACAAACGAGGCTGTCTCCCGCCAACATACATTGAGCCAGCGTGGTGGGAAATGGCCCAATCCCCCCATATGAATCCTTACCCGATCGGGTGGGAATCTGAATGAAACCTATGTCCGGCGTTGGACGTCTATTATTCATGATGATCATGGTAGGTCTTTTTTACCGGAGACCATCTAGGCACGTATCACCGTAGCGTCTATTTCTGCCGCCGAACAACAATGCGCAAACATTAGTGTTCCGATTTGAAGGGCGTTGTACCTAGTGAAATTACTGAGGTGACGATACCTAACACCATATGGCTCACGACGAAGAGCGCAATGTAATTTAGTAGATCACTGTACTAAATATCATCAGGTTAACGTTTCTCTTGTTCCATATAATGTGACATGTTAACTTAAGGTCAAATATTAGCCTATTGTGGGTAGAAAGACAACTGGGTTTATGACCCCAATGGACTGGCAGAAAGGTAGTAGATTGCGACTCGACGTAGACGGGGCGGAGGAAAATTACATGCAATAATCTTTTCTACTTAATGCCTGTGATTACATGCAGTAGGTAAAGTGGATAGTTCTATTTGACGCTACTCTGTGGTACTCTCTTGCGCACTGGAATAACTGAACACTCAAGTTTATTATTCTCTTTATTATATGAAATGAGGACTTTGATAAAGATATCATATTTAATAATATATTATTAAATTTATAAGAAGCGGGGCTGTAAGGGTTCCCAAGCCAACGTCACCTGGTCATGGTGCACCCTGCAAACCAACAAACGAAGCTCTGACTCCCACCAATCCTCATTGGGCTAGCGTGGGAAGAAATGACTCAAACACCACCATATGAATCCCTACCCGATCGTGTGGGAATCTTTGGGGAAGGCCTATGTCCAGCTGTGGACATCAAACATACGTTGGTTATCAACCTCTTTTGAGTCATCTTCATAAAAAAACTAGTATTTTCGTCCACTGAGGTAGATTTGAAATAAACAGCTTAACGGTCCCACTGTTGGGACTAGGGACGTCTAAAAAAAAGAGTCGAGGATATTTATCAACCGCGTTAGCAGAGAGATGCTGGTGGTAGGTCCCCGTTGCCAGAGATCGTCTAGGTGAGTACCACCGCAGCACATATTTCTACCGCCAAACAGTAGTGTGCAAACATTACTGTGTTCTGGTTTGAAGGGCGCTGTAGCTAGTGTAATTACTAGGGTAACAAGACGCAACATTTTACGTCACAAGGCGACGAGCGCAATGTGGTGAAGTGTATCATTTACCATCAGGCGACCGTCCCGTCGCTTAATGAAATCTTGTACCAGTTTCCTCACAACGTTTTCATCGGAAGCTCTTGCTTAATAGCGATGGTGTCTAAAGGCTTATTCTAAGCTGGAATTAAGCCACTTAAGTAAAGGGAAACATTTAAAACGGTTCAGCCACTTAGCTCAGTGAAGGACCTACTGATCCAATTTAAACTGGTCGATCCTCGCAGTAAACCTAACATAGAAATAGTTGCGACGCCGCGCTACATTTAGAGCAAGTGAGGATTATCTGATAAGTTATTAACTTAGAGGAGTTGCGACCAGTTAATCAAGTTAACTTGTTTTAGTTGAGTGTATAATCGGCTCAGTGGTTAGTGCCGTGTTAGTGGAGCGGGTTCGTTGCCCGATGTGGAATTTCCTTTGTTTTTACTCGACGAGCCGAAGAGTTGTATAAGACGTCCATGCCTATATGTTGCTATGAGGGTGTAAGGGGCCCCGCATGATAACTCGCGGGACCCAAGCCAGCATCACCTGCTCGTGGTGCACACTGCTAATCAACAAACTAGGCTCTGGCTCCAGCCAACCCGCATTGGGCCAGCGTGGTCGGAATTGACCCAAGTCTCCCCATATGAACCCCTACATACGACAGCCCCTAGTGCTCAGCGGTACCAGAGTCCATGCTGGTTGTATATGGAAAACTTTGGGGGAGGCCTACGTCCAACAGTGGACGTCTACCAGATGATGATGATGATTGCTACAAGGTGTGAATGTACAGGAAGAAGCTGCTCATCACCAGACTAGTTGACTAATATCATAATATTACTACTTCCAAGGCCTAGCGGATAATCAGGATACAAATGTACTTATTCAAATGGCTAAGCCAGATTATGTGTTCCTGCTAAAGTATTTGTCGCTGTTAGAAGCGAGAGCTTTAAGCTCGAAGCACGAGCATTAGCCAAGTTGCGTCACAACTAGGGTAACCATTAAACTTAAATACCTCTTAAGGACATTATCATTTTAAAATAAGTTTAACATTTAGTTTATAGCATCAAAATTACGACTGTGCTTTGTGGAACACATTACATGAAATCTATGTCCAGCAGTGGACGTCCATCAGTTGAAATGATGATGATGATCAAAAAAGACAAGACGAGAAGCACGTCCACCTGATGGTGATGTGACCGCCCATAACAAGGTCGCGCTAGTTAAGATGGTATGCGCAGCACCACATTGCGCTCGCCTGAGTCATATGATGATGAGTTTCGTTACCCTAGCTACAGCGCCCTCCAAACCGGAACGCAATCCTTGTACATTATTGTTTGACGGCAGGAATAAGCGCTGCCGTGGTACCTACCTTTTTTTTGGATTTGGGAATATCTTCGAAAGATACCCTGATTGAGGGGAGAAGTCAGGGTTATGTGTGAGATTCTTGCTCACAAAAACCCCCTCAGTGGTCGGCATCAGTGCATTCGGAGAGGCTCCGGGATCTCCTACAGAACGCACCGGTGTCCCTCTACACTTTGCGTTAACACGTCCTCTGAGCAGGAGCCTAACCCACGAAGACACCATCGCTGAGCCATACGCTGTTCCACGCAGGTTCGCTTGAGCGACAAGGGCCCCCCACCGTCAAAGCCCGCGAAGCTCCTAGACCCTTTTAGTCTGCTTCTACGACAGGCAGGGCTCACCTTAGTCCTAATCTCACTAGCCCGAGACTACAGGGCTGAACCTGGCCTTAACACCAGCATGCCGATAAAATGGCCATCAGGACCCGTCGCATATTTTATTCCATTCACCAATAAAGATAAAAAGATGGAGAGCTCTTTCAAATGGTCGACCATAAATACTTTACGGGGTAACTTTTTACGAGTGCCTTATTCAAAAATTCCCATTTTACGGACCTCAAGTGTTTTTATATGGAGGACATGAACAGTGTTCATTGGTGCGGCGAGGTGTCAGGGAACATTCCTCTGCACTTCGGAACCGCCTGGTGATGATGTAACACCAGAACACCTTAACTAACATCTTCGAAGTTAACTAGTTCAGTAATGCAAGACCTGTTGTAAGAAGTCCATCGTACCGGATACAGCTTTGATCATATTAGCATTACGTGGTAGTATGTAACAGTATGGGTGGATGCGAGATGCTGAGCATCGCATCTGGTGGAAGACACTGCGCAAGGTTTATATTCAGCAGTAGATAAACAAAGGCTGATGATGATGATGTAATAGTGTGAATGATGCTGAAGCTGATAAAGTTATGAAGCTTTAATGAGAAATATGGAGTTTCCTAAAACCAATCACAGAGCTAGATTTTTAGACGAGACTTAGTATTTAGATAGAGCTATTGGTAAAGGTTGGGGGTTTAAGGAGTCCCGTACGACATCTCACGGGACCCAAGCCAAACTCACCTGCTCATAGCACACCCTACTAAACGACAAACGAGGGTCTGGCTCCCATCAACCCGCATTGCACCAGCGTGGTGGAAAATAGCCCATATCTCCCCATATGAACCTCTATATACAATTGAAGGTAGCGGAAAGCCTCAGGATGCGGGCAGCGCAGGATCGATCGATGTGGGTATCTTTGGGGGATACCAATGACCAACAGTAGTCAATCGGCTGATGATGATGATGATGACATTATAATTACACCCTGTTCTACTTCTTCTATCAATACTTTCTTCAACCCTTTCAGCCACTGTTTCCCTATAATCTTTCTATTAAATATTAGGTCCTTACATGTGAAATTAGCGTTTCATCGTACTGACAACTTTGATCTGAAATATCTCCTCTTTGGTTAAGAATTCGAAATTCAAATTTATAAATTCATTTAGCTGCTACATAAGAGTTTTGAAAACAGTCATTCATTTGTTTTTTTCACATTATTTTTTTCTTTGGCGTCGCTTATTGCCGCACAATGGGAAACATGAAATATCGGTATATTTACGAGTACGAGCTCTACCGTGGCACCAGTACCAGTGTTGCAGGAACAGTTCTAAGGATTGACGATGTGTACGGCGCTGGTGTCGCAAAAGAAAGCACGAGTCGTTTTTGGTTTCAACGTTTTCGTTCTGGAAATTTCAACCTTCAGAACCAACCCCGTAGACGGCCGGAGACCGAAGTGGAAACTGAAGAATTAAAGGCTATTGTGGAAGCGGATCCATCACAAAGCACTTCAAAGATAGCTGCAGGCTTTGGGGTAAGTGACAAAACTGTATTAATCCACTTGAAACTGATCGAGAAAGTAAAAAAAGTTGAACGATGGGTACCTCATGGATCGAGTGAATCCAACTTGCGAACACGCGTCGACTGCTGCTGCTGCGTTACTTTGCTCAACCGACACATTGATGAAGGGATTTTAAATCGAATCGTTACTTGTGATGAAAAGTGGATACTGTACGATAGTCGGAAGCGCTCGTCGCATTGACTGAACCCTGGAGACCCAGCCAAATCATTATTAGATGGACTAGCGCCGGTGTCGTTCACTACAGCTTTTCAAAATCTGGTCAAACGATTACGGCACATATCTATTGTCAGCAACTGCAGACCATGAAGGAAGATCTAGCTGCTAAACAACCGAGGTTGGTCAATCGCTCTAGGCCACTGCTGCTTCACGACAACGCAACAACACTACCACACCCTGCACAACAAACAACCACTAAGTTAGATGACCTACAATTGGAATGTCTGCGACATCCACCGTACTCCCCGGACCTTGCACCAACAGATTACCATTTTTTCCGGAATTTGGACAACTTCTTGCAAAGAACAAAATTCAACTCCGATACGTCAGTCCAAACCGCCTTCAAACAGTTTATTGATTCTCGCCCCCATGGTGTTTTAGTAAAGGGATCAATGAACTACCTATGAGATGACAAAAGTGCATAGATAACAACGCGGTGCATACTTTGATTAATTAAGTATATTTTACAAAAAACAAATTGACTATATAATCCTCCCGTACAAAACGCCAGTTTCATAGGTAAGGACCTAGTATTTCCAACTTTAAAGTACTCGTATACGCACTAAAAACTTTCTTTTCCTTTTCCCTTACTGTTGTTTGTGTAATTCCAACGGTCACTGTCCTTACTAATGAGTATGGGGAATCCTTCACCACACATTAATTACGCAGGGGTTCTCCATATAAAAAAAAACCATCACAACACCGACATATTTATTACAGGTATAAAATTACTTTCGAGATAACCACCAGTTCATAATTCCCCTCATCCGACACCTCGTAACGTATACCTGATAAAGTTTTAATGTTATATTAAAATATAATATTATAACTGGGACCCTTAAATATAAATTGGCGGGCGGAAAGGTAGGGGAAAAAAATGGAAGAAACATGACTGCGATTTTATCGCTGATCCAGCGTTTCAGTTCCGTGCAATATTTTTATTGGATCGTGAATCGAGCTCGTGAGATGTGAAGTGGATTTCATTTTATATCTGAAGCAATAAAAAGTATGCGTCGGTGAAAGAATGCTGAACATTTTTGATTTATAGCTCGAAAGTATACAAGCTATCTGCAGCATCACGCCGAGGAACCGATCGCCGTGGAGATTCACTTGGGGTAGGTCTATGTCGCCACAGCCCTTCGGTGTGGAGCTGGTAAGGATAATACTAAGATTTTCTCAGCCTGTCGTAGCAAGTGACTAAAACAGTTTTCGGGTTCGTAGTCTTTGAAGGAGGCCTTCATTGTCCAATAACCGAGCTATGATGAGATCGGAGCCATGGAGGGTCATAGCTAACCAGGCTGCTGAAGTTTGTGACGGCGTCCCTTGGGACGTGCTTAGGCGTAGTGCAGGGATGCACCGCTGTGATCCGAGGAAGATCTCGCGGCCTCTCGCAAAACACTGAGGATGACCATCGAAGGGGTTTTCACCATCAAGATCAACCGACAAACGTCCACTGCTGGACATAAGCCTCCCCTAAAGATCTGCACATCGATCGATCCTGCCCTGTCCGCATCCGGCTGCTTTCCGTGACCTTTACTAAATCATTGAACTATCTAGTGGGGGACATGCCAATACATCTTCTGGTACACGATCGCCATTCAAGCACCTTGGTTCATCGTCTGTCAATCCTTCAAGCGACGTGTCTCCCGCATTGCCGTTTAAGATTAAAGGGTTTTTCTGGCTACAAATCCCCCATAACCTTGTTTTCTCTCCAGAAGCCAAGTAACTTTTAGTTTTCACTTGCCTCCGATTACGAAAAAAAAAAGCGGTGACCCATCCAAATACTGCACAATTATGACTACGCATATGAAAGAGCCATTCATTTTACTCCGATTAAAGTTTTTTTTTTTTTTTTTGGTCACCTCTATGGTACCACTGCTGGGATCCGCAGCTTTCTCTCACAATCGGTTTGCCTCAGTTAACAATCGACAAATACACACACTAATAAATTTATAAGGGAATTAGTTCACCGAAGTAATAAAAAGTAATATAATCGGACAAATCGTGCAGTAAACCGATAAAAAGTATTAAAAACGAATTGAATTTTTTTTTTTATATAAATGTACAGAACCGGTTCGAACCTACTACCCCGGTTGTGTGTACCTGTTAACATTCGAGATGCACAACACTGTGTTACTACAAATTGTTATTGCAATTTCGAAATGACGCGCGCCGATTTGACTGTTACTGCGTCCTCTGAAAATTATTTAAATTTAGGGTTCCGTATAATTGTTTTTAATGAATTTTCGAAAGATTATTTCGTATAGTATAATTTATATTAATATATAACTATCATTATTACATTAAGTCATATAGCTTAATCTCATTCAAGGTAACCCCCAATTTTCGTCTCATCATCATCAGCCGATAGACGTCCACTGCTGGGTATAGGTCTATAGGCCTCCTCCAAAGATCTCGACAGAGTTCATAGGGGGAATTAGGCCTTAGCCCACCACGCTGACCCAATGTGGGTTGGTCGGCGATCAGAGCCTCGTCTGTTATTCCGCAGGGTGCACCGCTTGCAGGTGAGATTTACTTGGGTTCCGTAAAATGAGCGGAACATCCATCACTCCTCTCTCTCGTCATTATACATGATACCCCATTCTCATCTCACCAGTTAAGTATTAAGTCCGCCTCTTGTTACTCAGGTTGAGAATAAAGAAATGTAGTTCCGTTTCTGGTGTTAGGTTTTAGGTGCCGAAGACCGTCTAGATTGGTACCGCCACCGAAGATGAGAATGAAAACATTACTATTTTCCGGTTTGTAGGACGCTATTGCTAGTGAAGTTACTGGGGTAACGAGACCTAACATCTTATGTCTCACGGCGACGAGCGCATTGTGATGCTGTGTATACCATCCTAACTAGTGCCATGTTATGGTCAAGCGTACCATCAGGTGAACGTCCCGCTGGTCCTGTTCCTTAGTTGAATAAAAAAAAATTTTAGCTCTATCAAGAAAAAGACTAAAGGATCTACCTACTGTGGATCTATACTAAATCAGTGTCCAGGTTTGTGGGCTTTAAAATTGGGAGCCACTTAACCCACTAAGCGTGCCTGGGGTGACGACAGATAAGGGGTCCTCCCGTGTTTGTACATAAAGTGCTGAGGAGGATTATAACCTCTCCCAGGGACCTGCCTGGTTGTATTGTTGGTGCACCACTGCATCCTTATCGTACCTCAGAAACAGGCTGAATCTTCTAAACATTCCCTACTTAGGATACATTTAAAGAAACACACCCTCACATTTCCACCTCCTTCTAACATTCTAATTCCTGCATAACTACACGCAGCATCATGCCGGTTATTTATACCACCCGCATAGCGTTGGGCAGGTGGTGGTGGTAGTAGACGAGTCTAGTGTCGTCACGCGGGCGTTATCTTCGGACCAGCACCTGTCGACGCAAGTGCCGGTATGCGACTGACTTAAACAGATAAATTTGTTAGTTTTTTTTTATTATTACTCGAGCACAAGGTGCACTGGATGCACCCCTAATAGGGAAATAATGCCTTCCACATGTTCCAACGTAATAGACCGTTTTTTTTTGTCGAAGCTGATCGTAGTAAAGTTCTTTGATATATATATATACACTACCACTTTATCACTTGGTGGTGACAGTACTCTGGTTGTCATACCCTTACAGCGGGAACACATCGATTCTGGTAAAGTTGCATTCGGCAGCAGGCGGATTTGAAAGACTACCCTTAATCAAACCATACAACATACGGCCCCGGGAATCGAATCAGGAACTTCCGCACTAATAGGCAATTGACCAGGGAAATATAGTCTCAACATGCGATATGGTCTAGTGGCTAGGATACGTGGCTCTCACCCAGGAGGCTCGGGTTCGATTCCCGGTATCGGAATAATCACTTTTTGTTATTTCTCCGCATTATATTTTTTTTTGTTCTCTCACGCCTTTTTTCCCAGTAGGAGTAGGCAGAGGCGAATAAACACCCACTTTTCGCCAGATGTGGTCAGATCAGGTCCCATGTAATAGGGGGCGAGCCTGTTCCCACTTTATTAGGGCCACCACACACACACAAAGATAATGTCAGTGTGCGGGTTTCCTCACGATGTTTTCCTTCACCGTTAAGTGCAGGGTAGTTAAAACAGTATGCACATTAGGCATTGAACAACTGTCTAAGAGGTGCATGCCCCGGCCGGGATTAGAACCCTCGTCATCTGATTGCGATGTCCGAGTTCATACTCATTGAGCCACCGCTACTTTACACACGACTCCGCAGTATATTTAATAATAATAATTTTATTTATTTATAATGATAATTTTGTTATTTTCTATAATTTCTCAATAATATTTAATACTTTAACAAATAATAGTGCAATAAGTATTGGAAATATTAACAAGCAATGAGTTAGGATGATATGCACTAAACCACATTGTGCTCGTCGCCTTGAGATATGTCTATGATATATTATGGGGTGTTAAATTTTATTACCCCAGTAATTTCACCGGCTACAACACTCTTCATACTGGAACACGGTAATATTTGCACAATACTGTTTAGGTTAGAGCTCCCGCACAACAATTCACGGAACCCAAGCCAAGCTCACCTACTCGTAATGCAACCCTGTCAATCTCTGGCTCTGGCTCCCACCAACCCGCATTAGACTTTCGTGGTGGGAAATGGCTCAAATCCCCCCATATGAACCCCTACAAACGTGGAGTTCTTTGAAGGAAGCCTATGTCCAGCAGTGGTCGTCTATCGGCTGATGATGACTATATGTGAGCTGCGGTGGTACCCACCTAGATGGTCTCCGGCAACAAGGATCTACCACCAGTAGTACCGAGCACATAAACTGAAGCTATTGAAGACCCCAAGCCTCTCCATCCAGAAAGGCCATTAATCGTTTCAGATAGACTGTAAGCAATAAAACATAAACAGGTACAATTAAATTTAATATCTCTCTACTTGGAACTGACAAAGAAGCAGCTGGCGAAGAGTTCAGGAAATTCCACTCCACCTGTTCAATGTTTATCATCTATAAAAAAAATTACAAAGGAGGCAATGTGAAATGTACTAATAAAAGAAATTTTACTTAACGATTTATAAATTCTTCGAATGTGGCCAGGTCGGTGTAATTGCGGTGCCTGACGTGTGCCACTCACCTGCTGACGTCGTTCAAATAGTACTTTTTGTAGTCGACTAAATTATCTTCATTACATTTATACGAAAATGGGTTCGTAATGCAATTGTTTCTGTTTTATTTCCTTTATATAAAACCTTTATTATACTCTTCTGGTATGATCAGGTAACACCCCCACAACTCCCTTTGGGGAAAGATCTTTGTGAAATCCACTCTAAGCTGACCTCTAAATGGCAGAAGCAATATCTCCACCAAATTTCGATTGTTTAAATCAATATCGTCATCAGTCAATGAATCTCCGGATATCTCGTATATAAATAGACACCAGCTGTATCTCGGGCACTTTGATGGCCGCAACACCCTCGTAATCGATTTTGGGGGTGACATTTGGTAAAATCCGCTCCTAGCTGATCTATACTCGGCAAAAGGTACATTCCTACCAAATTTCAAGTCTCCAGGCCTTACGGTTATAGAGATATCGTGATGAGTCTCTACACAGGCGGAAATCTCTTATATACAGATTACTATCAGATTCATAATTTAAGAGATTAGACTCCATCAAAGGGATACCAGCTCATCTATTCCTTATCAGCTCCAGGTTAATTTGATAAGGAATGAATAAGTAGTGTAGTAATAAAGTGTTTTATAAGTACAGTTAAGTTTATATCTACTGATCCTGTAATAGATCATCATAATATTCAAGGAATGGTGGTTGGTCTGTATTGCCAGGCTCCATCTATGTAGCTACCACCGCAGCTCCTATTGCATCCGCTAAACATTACTGTGTTCCGGTTTGAAGGGCGTCGTAGCTAGTGAAATTATTGCAGTAACGAGATAACTTGTTATGTATCAAGGCGACGAATACAATACGGTATAGTGTATATCACCCTAATTACCACCAAGTTTTTATAGGCAGGCGTATCATTTACCATCAGATGAACGTCTTGCTCCTCCGATTACTATTTCGAATAAAAAAAATTCTATTTATTTTCCGATAATTAAATGATCTGGATTTTCCAGACCATGTTATGCAAGTCGTTCTAAAACAAGATAAGTCTCGATACCCAAGTAATTTCACTAGCTACGACGTACTCCAAACCGGATCACAGTAATGTTTGCTTACTACTGTTTCTCGGCAAAAGTAGGCGTTGCAAAGGTCACCCAGATATTCTCTGGCATCAGTGAATGTACCACGTACTGGAGTTGACGAAGTGTCGTGTGAAGAGGGCTTTAAGTAAACGATCGACAGTTTAACCGGAATTCATCCGGCAATAAGGAGCGCGCTCACCCGACAAAGCGTGCCCTTTGATGTGATCCCGTAGACGGATTGTCTCGGGTTACGGGCGGACCGACGCGACGCACCTGCCCCCACTTCCTGCTCATCGCGTTTTTTTTTTACCCTCCCGGCATTTCCTGGAGTGTCTCGACTGTACAGAGTATTTTGCGACAGAGTAATATCAGCAATATATATGCAAAATATATCCGAGAAAATGATTTAATGGATATACAAATCATCAGTCCCGCTCCATCCCCACAAATCTCTACATACCGTTTAGGTAGGTGCCACCGCATCTGCTATTTCTGCTGACAGACACTTGTGTGTAAACATTACTATGTTCCGGTTTGAATGGAGCCGTAGCTAGTTAAATTACTAAGGTAATGAGACTTACGATCTTACTGATATGTCTCTGGGTGAAGAGGTGGGAGATGTTATGGATTATGTCGCATTGTGTCATTTAATAAAAAAAAATTAAAACAAAGTTGATTTGTTAAACCTCCCACAATGGAGACCGTCAATCGGGTGATATCAGCAAAAGTCAGGGGGGAATTTTGAAGGAACCTTCCGCCTAATGGTAGGGATCTAAAGACTTGTGGCAATGATAACTAAATCAACGTGACGACAGTTCACATGGATAATATGAAATTACTGAAAATTATCATTACCTTCAAATGACGAGTAGAAACTAAGGTGGTAAAGTAAAGCATGATGAATGTGTGAGTACCATAGCTCCTCAGTGATTGGGAAATAATCTTAGCTTCCCTGCAGGTGTTGCGAAGTTTCATTGTTCCATTGAAATTTTCCAAGTATTCAACGCTGGCAGTGCGGTATTACAAAACAGCGTAAGTATGATTGGGTTCCCGTGAGATACTTCTATCATCAGACTGGATGGAGTCCGTATCATTATCAATATTAACAGATGAAATTGTATGATCTCTCAGGAAGACCAAGAAGATAATTTCTCACTTTACTTTCGCTGGACTCTCGACCAAAGGTCCATTCACGTTGAATTAATCGACTGATATTTCGTCGGCAATATCTTGATCGTCATCAACGAGTGCCTTTTTTATTTTGAAATTCGGTAGTTTACCTGATAATAACAATCATGGACCTCAGATTTTCTGTTTAAGCTTCGGCTGCTCCTTGATGTTCCTTTAATTATTTCTTCCTGTATCAGTTTTCTGGAAATTGTACCTTCTTAAATTAGCCTAGAGAATTGATACAAGAATCTTCTCTGCAGATGATCCTCATGCATTAACGTTTATGTAGGCATGATGAACTACGGAACTAGTAGCTGGTGAAACTACGGAAACATTTTATATTTAACACAGTATTTATCTTCTGCTGAAGGATTAATCTGTGATTAAATGAATTCATATTGTTTGCAAAGTGAAATGACTTTTTCGTGAGACACGCTGGCGGAGGCTCGGTCGCCGATTCGATTCATAAACCGTTTTTTTTTTTCGGACCGGTATTTCGGGTCCGGACCCACGGCCGCAAACAATGGGTGAATGGTTCCCACCGTTCTTTAATCGATAATCGATTGGCAGTTTACGTATTATGACAGATGGATAGATCCTTTTATAGTTTTTGCTTGTGTCGATACGTTGTCTGGTGTTGGAAAACGAACGAAATAAAATTAACTCCCGAGGGGTCAGAAATCGGGTAATGATTGTTTTTTCCTTTGCATTACTAAGAAGTATATGTTCAGGAAAAATTTACTTCCAGCTTATGATTACGATTAAATTTTAAAGGAAAAAGTAAAGTTCGATCAAGTAGTTCGACAGGAACTGCTTTACACAGCTCTCTGACTATCGAAGAGTAATGTTGAAACCTACTAAACTTATACCCAATACCACCACTCTGAAAATTGTCGATGGTCACCTAGTTGTTCTTTGATATTATGAAAAAAAATCGGCTTCAACAGTGGTACTTCTTAAATTTTTAACACGTTAGTTATAGCGAATAGAAGGATAGAGCCAAAACAAATAAGGAAATTCAGTAGGAAAATGGGTAGAGTTATTTTCGTTACGGTAGAGGAATTGAAAAGGATATAACTAATATAAAAGAATATACACTACAGATCATATCGATTTCTCAAATATCATTGCTATAATGAATTGTAGTTCGATTGCCCAATAACTAATTTCATGGTGTTTGAAATCAAATTAAAATAACCTCCACAACACAGAGACGTGTCGATGTGATTCGAATGGAAAATATAATTAGACAGGAAATAACAACGACTGTGTTCATAGGAGTGAACGATATGTAATTAATGTTCATATCAGTCACGCACTACGGAGTGATCTTGAACGAATCTGGTCAGGGTTGTTAAGGAATGAGTTGAATGTAGCTCTCTCTTCCTAAAAACTGTATAGATAGGTATAAGTTCGTAGAAACACGTGATAATTTCCATTTTTCCTCTACGAGCAGATTACCCCCAAATAACTTAAAAAAAGGTATTTTCTTCCTGTTTACCTGTGACAGCTGATTAAAGGTTAATAGGCTTCGAAGAAAGTTTTAATTCCCACTATGGTTAAGATTTCGCTGAAGGAAAACATGAGGAAACTGACATTTCCTAAGACGAGAACATTCGTGAACATGTGACATGCCAACTAACACTTGGGAGGGAGGCCTTGACTCTAAATATTTGTGGAGACTCCTAGTTCCAGTACTTAGAGAAAGTGTATAGAGAAAGAGAAATCTACTTTTGCTTTAATACATTTATGTATTGGGACACAAGAAATCTGTCTAACAGTGAACGTCCATCCGTCGAAATGATGATGAAGATGATGATGATTTATCTATATATACACAAGAGATTTCCACCTATGTAGAGAGTCGTCACGATATCTCTGGAACCAAAGGCTTGAAGACTTGAAATTTTGTAGGAATGTTACTTTTGCCGATTATAGGTCAGTTTTGAAGGATTTTCCGAAATGTTACTCTTTAAAGAGGGTTAGGGTGGTGTTAACAATGGGACGGGCTAGGGGACGGGGGGCGATTTTCCATCGCCCGGGAATATTTCTGACAAATTTCAGATGTAAATTTCAAATCTAATTCTATAATACGGCCAGTAAAGCGGGTAGAGAACAGCTAGTGTATTTATATAGATCAAGAGGGTCTACTCTTGTCCAATTTGTAGTTTCCATGTAAACTTGCACATAGTCATTTCATTTAACACATCTACTATCTTCTCCACTCTCTCTCTTATTTTCTATTCTTCTTTCTATAATGATTTTTATAGTCATTGTGCATCAGTTGTCTTATCATCATCCTTTTTTATATTTCCCTTCTCTACAACCAATTCATTAACATGTCTGCTTAAACGTAAAAGATGATAAGCATCATCATCAGCCCATGGACGTCCACTACTGGACATAGACCTCCCCCAAGAGTTTCCACACGATCGGTTAGGAATTCCTATGGAGTAACTGAGAATTTGCCCACTACGCTGGTCAAATACGGGTTGGTGGGAACTAAAGCCTGGTTGATTAGCAGGGTGCACCAGGAGCAGGTGCGATTAGTTTGGATTCCATGAGCTGCTGTGCGGGAACCCTTACACCAAAAAGATGATAAGTGAAGCACTAAATATTATTAAATAAATAGCTACATACGGCGGTGATAATGAAATCATAACATGTTCTTAGAATATCGTATTGTCATAAATCATCGTGTACTGTTATCCGGTTCAACCGTATCGGTTGTCTGTTGTGTGAGAGTAATTATGAATGCAAGGCGAAATATTTTTGCCCTACACAAAGCACAAGTACCCATCGGCAGTGTACTCCAAGCGGTACCAGTTCGTATGCTTATTCAATATAAAGATCATTGTGCAAACACCGCGACGGCTGTTTAACATTTTTCGAAAAGCACTAGCTAGGTACACGCTCTGAATACACAATTACCGACATATTGTCATTTTCTACCGACACCGAGCTGTCGGACAGATAGACAAATTTATATATGTAAATCACAATAAATAACAAGCTTTACTCGCTACGGAGTGCAGAGGCTACAAACAGTCGAAATCGTAGATCTTAGAAAATATATAAATCGTAGAAAAATTACTCGAATGTTCAACAGGTAGCGATTCCATTGGACAATACCAAAGGGGTGTCGGGTGGTCGTGCACAACAACTCACGAGACTTTTTTTTTTGTTTTCGGGTGGAGAATATTCGAAAAGATACTCTGTCTTCTGAGGGAAAGTCACGAGTTATGTGAAGATATTTACCCACTAGAACCCCCTGGGAGGTCAACTTCGGCGTTCAGAGAGGTCACGGGATCTCCGTTTAGAACACAACCGTGGCCTCGCTAACTCCATGCTGGGATAGCCGAGGCCTCGTGAGTACTTCAATGACGGGAGATCACGTCCAGCCATCGTCCTCCGCGTTTAGAAGGCGATTAAACTCCATGTTAACCGTCAACGACCCCAAAGGTACCTTTATAGTAAGGGAACACCATTCACTGGTTGACCGCGACGCCGCCCGCCAGTGCCACGGCGGCCTCGTCTCCGAGCGGAATCTATCTTCTCTCCATTCCGCTCAGCAGCCTCCTTCAGTACCATAACACTTTCACAGAGGTTACGGCTCTCCATGCAATATCACCTCTCAGCATCGCCGACACGATTGCTGGCAAGGAGAGGTTCCGTCCAATCCGGATTATTGGGATCCGCCGCTCCGGTTCCCACGCCGGGCAATCGGCGAGCGTGTGCAATGCGGAATCCTGCTCTGTTCCTCCACAGTGGAAGATATTAGCCGTCGCTTTTCGTCCAATCTTACACAGATAATCACCCAAACACCCGTGCCCGGTAAGTATTTGTGTAAGTCTGTAGGTGAGACATCCCCCTCGTCGTTGTATCCAGACATCGAAGACCGGCAGGATCGCCCCCACAAAAGTCACGGGACCCAATCCATCCTTATCTTCTCTTGGTGCACCCTGCTAATCAACAAACGAGGCTCTGGCTTACAATGGCCGAAATGAATCCTTTACAAACGTGGAGGTCTTTGGGGGAGGCCTAGGTTCAACAGTGATCGTTTATCGGTTGATGATGATGACACACCCTAGTCGCTTTAAAACATTACTAGTTTAAGCCCCTTTTCCTCAGCAATTTCACTAGCTTCAACGCCCTTCAGTCAAGGTCACAAAAAGTTTGCACTATTGATGAAGACCATAATAAACTTTTCCAAAGATGTCTCCTCGTTACGACTGAAGTGTAATGATAACAAGTTTCGGTTTATGCACACTCTAATGATTATTCCACATTTAAAAGTACTTTATTGAATCTTGGAAAAGTCGATTGATGCTGTGTTCCGACCACCCATCAACCATGTTCGTAAGCTCATCAAATGTTTAGTGTACGTTCTCCAATTGGTCTCATGATTGGAACACAGTAAGATGCGACCGTCTGAGAGCGCAACGACGCGGCCATTCAAATGAGCCTCGGCGCCGAAGCTTCTAGCGATCACATTTCGTTTAACTTAAACATAACTTGAATGAAACGTATTTATTACTGTGACTAACGATTTTTATACTTAAAACTAACATAATTTAGCGTTTGTAAATAACAAGTAACTTTAAGATAAAGCCGTAAAGATCCCGAATTATACCGTTGGTAGGTCCGGGAGACCGTCTAGGTAAGTGCCTCAAACAATAGTGTGAAAGTATTAATGTGTTCCGGTTTGAAGGGCGCTGTAGCTAATTTAATTACTACGGTAGCGAGACTTAACATCTTATCCCTCAAGGTGACAACCATATATATATCATCATCATCATCAGCCGATAGACGTCCACTGTTGGACTTAGGCCATATATATATATATGGCTTTGGTTCTAGTATTGAGAACATTAAGAGCATAATTAAACAAACCTCTTAATTAATCCCAGCGTTGGGAACTGGAGCCTTCTTTTACACCGACAAAATCAGTCATTTATCCTCTACGCTTTTCAAGAGCTTGATTGATGTCGTACAACCACGAATACTCCTTCTTGGTACTTATCGGACTCCTCGCGATGTATTCGCTTTCCAGATGCTCAAGTTCCACGGGAGTCGACCCCCGCGAAGTGCAGCGCATGCGACCCCCTTATAGACGGAGCTATCGCGGCTTCCCTTAATCTTTGCGGAACCCTGAGGTTAGCTAACGGTTCGTACGGCGCTGTCGTCCGCGGCGCACGCCGACTGACAGCTGGTGACAGTCGCATGTGTCAAGTTGACAGTTCTGTTGGAGGCTGCGAGCTCTGCTTACGCGGTTGGTTTAACATCAGCTACCTTTTATGATGAGGATCTCTTTGTTGAGAATGCGTCATAAAAATAAATAAACAAAGAAATTATTGAAATGTATGAAAATAAAAAAAGTGTAATGTATGTAGGAGAGATTTGAGGATTGTAGTGGACGTCTTTGAGGAACGCCTGTGTCCAGCATTTGGTGCCTATCACCTGTTGATGATGATGAGTAAGGCTTTATCGATAACGACAGAAGTATTTACTGGTGGTAGGTCTACTGTGTTCCGGTTTAAAGGGCTAGTGGCCGGTAGCTAGTGTAATACCTGGGGTAACGAGACTCGACATCTTAAGTGTCAGGCGACGAACGCAATGGTGTGCAGTGTATACATCCTAACTCGCGCCACGTTGCTATAGGGGGCGTATCACTTACTATCAGGTGAACGATTGTCTCGGCGCTTAATTGTATAAAAGAAATATATCAAGTTATTACGATATATCATATGTTAAATACTTGATAGTATATTCGGTTTTGACTTGATACATTATAAGTAATATATAATGTATTTGTATGTATATGCTGTTTATTCCATAAGGGAGTCGTCAGGTCATCAGTATTCTGTGCGACCGATGACCAAGGGTAATAGTGGGCAGAAGTCCAACACAACCCCATTTTCTGATAACTGATAGGTCTTTCCTTCATTCTAGATATTGCTAATGAAGTTACTGGAAGATCAGATTGTCTCAATACAATGAAAAAATATGGTGTTGTGTAAATATTTTAAGTAATACCAGGTGCACCTTCTCCTCGTTTCTTACACGTGATGGTAAATGATACGCCTGCTGTCAACGTGGCGCTAGTTAGAACGGTATAGACTGCTCCATTGCGCTCGTCGCCTTCAGACATACGATGTCGAGTCTCGTTACTACAGTAATTTCACTAGCCGCAGCGCCCTTCACACCGGAACACGGTAATGTTCGCACACGATTGTTTGTTTGCAGAAATAGCAGCTCGGTGGTGTTCAGATGGTCTGCGGGAACAGAGACCTACCAACAAATGAATATGCATCAACAAACTCGCATAATATAATGTAAGCAATTGCTTAACTAACTGAAACGGTATGGATCGCTCAAACCGGACATTGTAATTCAATTTGACGGCAACACTAAAAAGAGGGTGTCCACAAAGCCGCCCGCGCACAATACTATCGGTGCGATCTGAACGCTGCGCCGGTTTCGCTTTACGAGATCATTTCAGCTTCCTGTTACGGTGGTGATTTATTTATCGTGCTCAATTAAATATAATTTTAGACTTTCCGTCATCATCATCAACGTCATTATACTTCCACAGCTGGCCATGGTTGTAAGGTCTTCTGTACCAGTCAAAACACAGATCATTTTTTTTTTATTACCAAATCAATTCTACCATCCTATAATGGTAGGTAGACCATCATGATACCACCGCAACCCCTATGTGTGCCAAAAAATAGTAGTGTGCAAACATCACCCTGTTCCGGTTTGAAAGGTGTTGATGCAAAATAACTGGTGCAGTGTATATTATCTTAACTAGCGTCATATTGTTACGGACAAGGGTATAATATCAGGTGACGGTCTCGTTGATCTCGTCGCTTCATCCAAGCTTGACTACTGCAATCGAAGAAACTTCTAGAACGCCAGAAGATATAGTAGTTCATCATCAGCAGGATTACCTGGAAAGAAAAAAATGAGCGATTAAATATACGGGTCTAAATAAGACAGGAACAGGTGCAGCAATGTTAAAGTACCCTTGGGAACCACCCCAACATTTTTGTTATTTATTTATTCACTTTTCATTGTATTTATTAACAAAAAAGTTTACAAAGGGTGGACTTAATGCCCAGACAGCATTCCCACACAATCAGCCAGGCGTATGCTGAAGTATATACCATCGTCAGCTGATAGACGTCCACGGCTGGAGGAGGCTGACATGATAATATAATATCACATTGGAATATAAATATAGGGAGATGACTTAGAACTACTTCCAGTAATTTTTTCAATGCGTTGGGATCCACTGGACTCACCGCTAGGACCCACTGTACTCAGCCCTGGAATCTACTGTACTCGAAACTGTGATCCACTGGACTCGCAGGAAAACCTTCTTTTGAAGAATACAAGAGAACGTCCAGCAGTAGTCATATCAATCGATATGTAGATGATGACATGAAGAAATAATTATCATAAGGCTAACGTAATAATTTTGTACTAAATCACCGCGTTCACAGTTAATCCACGGTTCTATAATAGTCGACTTATGAGTCAACCGACAATAATTCAACAGATATCACCAGAAAAAAAAAAGTTATCGTACAGCCCTATTGTCCGCCGCTCATAAAACGATATGGTACCTGAGTGACCGGCATGCATCATGAAGGGTCGACGCCAGTGTTGCCAACTCTGTTGTATCCAATTTCGGGACAGAATATAAATATATTTTTTATATCTAATATTATAAATTTAAAAATATTTTTCCGTTTTTTTTAATTAGATTAATATTTTTTAATATTAATATACAATTTATGTGAAATTACAGTTTTAATGACAGCAGCGATAAGAATCCTTTGAAGACCTACAGACGGCGCCTGCGTTGTGACAGTTTTAGTATTAGATATCCTGCTTTCGTCCTCAAGATCATGATCATGCTGGTGATGACCATCAAGGTCTCGTTAATCTTTTGAATTTTCACTTTTTTAAAAATGAGAAAGAAAACCTAGCAGAGATTTAAGTTCCTACTATCACAGACTTTTTTTTGGTAGGTCTCTAATAACACAGTCTAGGTATATACCACCGCAGCGCTTATTTCTGTCTAACAGTAATGTAGCAGTACAAACATTACTACATTTCAGTATGAAGGGTGTTGTGACGCAGTGTATATCATCCTGAGTGCAGGCGGAAGCTCTGCATCAGAAAGCAGACAATTATTAAATTAGAAGTAGGAGATAATAAAACTGTATATAGAATTGCGTTTTTTTGTTAACGTCTGACGTATTACTTCCGGTTTACAAATCTGCACAACTATATACGTATAGAAAAACGTTTATATTATATATATATATGACCTATTCCCCAGCCGCTTTGCTGACAGTAACACCCCCGCAATTCACTTTGGGGTAGGAATTTTGTAAAATCCGTTCTCAGCTGGCCTATACTCAGTAAAAGGAATATTGTTATTGAATTTCAAGTCTCTAGAACTTAATACTACTTAGATGTCATCACGAGTCTCTACATAGGTATAAATCTGGGTTATACGTGGTGTCACCAGTCACCACTCGGTGGGTCACCACTGTTCATGTTACCGCTACATTGTCTATGCCGGTGTCGTTGTTCCTCTATTGTTTAGTTATTTTTATCTGTGGCCATCTGAGAGTCATTTTTATATAAATACACCAACGGCTGGTGATATGTCCTAGTGATAATTCTTTATAGAATCTAAACCATTACTCAACTATAATATACTATAGTTATCGCGATAGTCGTCTAATTGTTTCCATCCCTTCCGAATTACAAATCACCATCAACGCCATTAGGTTATGTGGCTGAGAGAAATGATTTCTTTATCTATATCAACCTTCATAAATAAAACTACACCGTACATCATTACAGAATAAAGGGGTGCGCTTATACCTTCCGAGTCAGTCTAAGGCAACGGATGTTGGCTCTGAATCTCGCAGCAGAATAATAGTAGACCGTAGAACCCTGGACGGCGAAGCCAGTAACTGATGAGCTAAGTTTAAAAAGGACTAGCAATCGAGCAACATTAATAGAGAAACGAAACTGATACATATATAACATTGCACAGGGAGGCTGATGGTGATGGCAGAAACACTGAATGCGATGAAGATCTAAAAGTCGTCGAGAAGATTAAACACAAGAGACCATAAATTCATAATAAAAAAAAATAATCTCACACTGCAACCCTTTCACTCAATTCTTACTGAGCACCACATTTACTGATGATAGAGGTACCTGTAGCCCACAGTCTATTTACCACCGCAGCCCCTATTTCTGCCGCCAAACAGTAATTAGATCTATGTACAGCAGTGGACATTCATCAAGATGCATGTATACCGGTTTGAAAGACGTTGTAGCTAGTGAAGTAAACACAACCTCTTGTCTCAAAGCAACGAGTATAATGTGGTAGTGTGTCATTCTAACCAGCGTCAAGTTGTTATGGATAAGCCTCTCACCATCAGGTGGACCAGCGTATCCATTCGCTTAAACGAATAAAAGAAAAAAAAAATCTCGGAATTGAAATATCCGAGTCATCGATTTCTGGTAACCTAATACGCTGTACGGTGGTCCCAGGTTCAGGTTTCCGGAGTCATGCTCCTTTTGTGGCGTCAGAGAGCGTTTTTAGTTTTATTGCAAATCCTTGTGTCCCATCGCAGGGGTCCTTTAAGAGTAACATGAGAACACGGTTCAAATTATAAAATAAGAAATAATTTTTTCATATAAACTAACCCCTTAAACTAATTTAACTAAACAGCGTCAATTTTAACTAACAATATAATTTTTTATTGTATCGATAAAAGAGAGGGCAAAACGTTTTCCGTCATCCGTACAGGAGGGCTTCGTTAAAAGTTTTTCGGCCTCGGCACAGTTTGTTCGAAAAACATCGAGAGTGAAAAACTCTTGGAACTCGAGAATTTTTATCGGAAAAAATTCCTTTCAACGACTTTGATTGTTTGTCTCAATATTCTCTGCAAAGTTAAAGTTAGCTACAGTCTAATTTATAATGTCTTTAATTTCCTTTATTATTTTATCACTCATCATCATTCCAATGCTGGATATAGGACTTCCCCAATGTCTTTCACGAAGCAATCCTCACCTCCTCGCATCCACTCACTTCCGACCGCCGTGATGATGTCGTCGCACGTCCTACACTTCTGCGACCTGTACGCAGCTTCCACTCCAAGTCTTTCCTCCATCGGCCGTCACTGACACGACAGACATGGCCGGCCCACTGCCACTGCAGCTTGCAGATTTTGAGAGCTACGTCGACAACTTTAGTGCTCCGTGGAATTTTTTCTTTCCAGATTTTGTCCCTTAGAAAAATGCCATTCATAGCTCTATCCATCGCTCGCTGTACTACTTTGAATAGGTGGACCAGCCCGATGGTTAGGTGCCATGTCTCTGCGCCTTAAGCACCCTCGCGTCCCCTCTTTATTTATAATAATGAAATATGTGGTTGATCTTCACCTACTGTACTTAAATTATAGCAGACTTATATTAGATTCTCTCACTGCTTACTGATCGGTCTCTGTTGCCTGAAATCGTTTTATCATCATCATCATCATCATCAACCGATAGACGTCCATTGCTAGATATAGGCCATCCCCAAATATCTCCACATATAGTCAGTATAGCCTTCGATACCGTTAGGCACTAGGGGGTGTCGTATGTAGGGATTGATATGGGGGGATTTGGGCAATTTCCCATCACACTGACCTAATGCGGGTTGGCGGGAGCTAGTCTCGTTTATTAGCAGGGTTTTTCGTTGATTAACAAGGGTGCACAACAAGGTGATGAGGTTGGCTTGCATCCCGTGAGTTGTTGTGCGGAACCCCTCTTACACCCTGTTCGTTTAGCTAGTAACAACTACAGCTCCACCTTACCGCCAAACAATAGTGTGCAAACTTTACCGTGTTTCTATTTGGGCGAGGCACATTTGTTGCAATGTATATCATTCTAACTAGCGCCATGTTATGGGTAAGCGTATAACTTACCATCAGGTGAACGTCCTGCTCGTCTCGTAGTTTCTTCGAATAAAAATTTACATAAAAACGGGATAAAAAGGTTTTACGTCGAATTTAAAACCTACTTCTTAACCGTGTGGACATCAATTAAATATTTTTTTTTTAAAAAGCTCTGATGAAAAAAGCGCTGAATTAAAAAGCCACTACATTAAAAAGCTCCGGTTTATTTATGGCGGGGAGGCGAAGCACTTTGTAGCGCTCATTTGAATTTGCCGCATTGTTAACTTTATACGCTTTATAACGCCTTTTTAAATATCAAAAGAGCTTTTTTTAATTCATAATAAGCTTTTTTCGCAACAGTTGCAATCTTCATAAGTATTCAATTAAATCTATTTAGTTTTAAACGTAATAAATATATTAAAACGCATGAAGACAATATCAAAACTGGTTTAGATATGGAAACAAAACAGGAACCGCCCCAGTCCATAATACATTTATGTAACGTACTATCCAACTCTCCAACCATCACCCCATTTAATATTCTCTCATCTTTCTTCACTTCCTTTTAGTGCAATCACATACATACATATATTCTGCGATTCTCTAAATCTTATAAAATTGTAAACTTCGTTAAAAATACTAAAAGCATTAAGGCATTAGTAAAAACAAACCATCGTAAAGAAAGTGATATGCGGACGAAGAAGAATATCCAAACTACTGGTTTGGAAAGAGTATCTACCCTCAGAGCAGCAGTATCGAAAATGCAGATTGTCCTTATGCTCGCCGACTTTTGAAAAAAGATGACAGTTAATGAAGAAGAAGCAAAAGATGATAATTGTCTTGATCATAAATTATCCGAAAAAACTTCCTTGGATAATTCATAAGATACAAAGTTAATAATGGTTTCAATTTAACCCAAAAATATCTGCTTATGTAAGCAACACGAATAAAGTGTTCACTTAGAAAATTGATATACATAAATCATTATTAATGTTTACATACATAGATGTAGCGTTGGGAAGCTTCCCACAAGGTGGACCGACGATCTGGTGAGAATCGCGGGAACCCAATGGATGCGAGCAACGCGAGACCAATCGATGCGGAGATCTTTGGGCGAGGCCTATGTCCATTAGCGGACGTCTATCGGCTGATGATGATGATGATGATGTAATAGATCGCAGTAAAAATTATATCTTCACGATAGAAAATCGATAAACACGCTAAGAATGATACACGAGCACAAGTTAACGACGTTCAGGAGATGATTGCCGGCATTTGTTAACCTGGCGGGTTGCATGTCGCAATTTATTACGGGAATCGCTTGCATGGTCTCATGGTCTTTTTGCTGTGACCGTTGAATGAGTCAATCTATTATTCATATTTGTGAGTAGTAACGGTACATCACCAGAGCTGATCGCCTTTAAGGTTATATTTAGCGGTCGCACTATTTTCAGGATACATCTGCTTTATGCCTTAGATATAGCTTGGAATATATCAAGTGCAGATCTGTGCGGATGGTGAGATATATCATATTTGTAGGAGATCGTCTCAATGGTATTATCATCGTCATAGTCATCAGCCGATAGACGTCCACTGATGGACATAACCTCCCCCAAAGATCTCCAAATCAAATGCAATCAATCAATCAATGGCATGCTCCTCATTACAAGTGTTACATTCTGTCGCAGAATTAGCTACGTAGAAATTCATTATAGCTAAACTAATGATTAAAATCAAAATTTCTGTTGCATCTTTTATTTTGATTTTGATGATACAACACCAGCGCTGCTCTCCTTTAAGGTTGTATTCAACAACCGTACTAATATTGGGACACGTGCTTTGTCCTTAAAAAACTTTGATAGATGCAGTGATGACGCCTTTGGTAGGATGGATCCTTTGGGATTTTGGATTGCAGTATCACAAAGCTCAGATTGGCTACATAAAAATTCTTTATGGCTAAACTTTTGATAGGAAGCAAAATTAGTATTATATCTTCATCTCAACAGTTTCTTTTTTTCATAGTTCTATCTGCTAATTAGCATCATTGTGTAATACAGACTATACAACATTGAGATATTGAACTAGATTATTTAAGCATGAAAGATCCGATGAAGTCCAAATGTTGTGAACGTTTGCAACGGCTGATTCAATACGGGCACAATTATTATAATGGAAGTAAGATCACCAGAGCTAACGTTGAGTGGCTCTGAAGTTGCCAAGCGTCTGACAATTGGTCACGGCTCACGATAAATCACCGTTCGCCACGCTCCAGCGTTGCAGGTCTAATGAAAGGTTCTCCGCTATTTACTCAGGTATTCACCTGCTCAGGGATGGCATAAAAGTCAATGGCCTTAAAGTCTAGTAATAAGATTTGATTTTGGTTTCGGACTTAAATCCCTATACCAAATCCATTTTAGTCAATTTAGTTCCTAATTTTGTTTTAATGAGGTAATACTTTTCTGTTTTTTCATTAATATAAGATGATATTTTTTTTTTATTTATTTAGAATCATCAACAGTGATTACAATATAACACTAACATAAGTTTACATATATATATATATATATATAGTGAAATATATACATTGTATAAGAACAACAGTCTAATGGATATATGGTATATATATATATATATATACTAACGGAGATCGGATATATCAAGTAGATGCTTCAATTTACTGAGAGGAGTATCCGCGTCTTTTCGAAATTCTGAAGATGTCAACCCCAAGAGATTTAATTTCTCATAATCCAAACTTGTCTCCACTTTGGTCCATAAAGATATATCTATTAAAGAATTAAGTAAAATTATACGTAATATTAGACAGGAAATACAAAGTGCTACCCACTGTACACAATTAAAGTTTAGTGCAATTGTTGGTAACGAGGCAACAATCAGTGTGCACCAGATTGCTAAGCATTTACCGAGTCCCACGAATAAAATGGTGAAGGGAATCCGGTTAGTATATCGACAAATCTAAGATCTATAAAATAATTACCACCAGAGTTTTCCACATGTAAATTATCTATACTTTCAAAGACTCCAAATTTTGGTTGTATCATCCATCTTAATTGTAGGATGTAAGGGATTTCGCACAACAAATCACGGGACCCAAGCCAACTTCACTTGTTCGTGGCTAATCAACAAACGTGGTTCTAGTACCCACAGACCCGCATTGGGTCATTTAGGTGGAAAATGGTCTAAATCCCCTCCATATGAACCCCTACAAACGACAGCCTCTAGTGCCCGACGTTGCCGGAGGCTATGCTGACTGTAGCGAAGTACCGATTGATGCTGAGATCTTTGGGGGAGGCCAATGTTCAGCAGTGGACGTCTATCGGCTGATGATGATGAACCCATTTTAATTATTTTGTTTTAACCAAAATTATCAGAGTTATTGCTTCCCCTTGATGGATGGAATTCCTCTCATTACACAGCTTCGTTACATCCGCGATTTTTACTCAGTTTGTAAACTTAAAATTGTGATTGTTATTCATAATTAAGGTCTAAACTGTTTTGACAACTTTTTAAGGTACCTTCGTTTATAATAACGTACCCTGACAAGCGGTCATCTCCATAACCGAAAGTTACTGTTAAGCAGTGTTAAAAATGATTAATCACCAAAGCAAATCTTTTAATTATACTAACATATTTTAACTATATCTGTGTCGTAGTTGCTAATTGCCTTGCAACATGAAGGTACCTAATTCGAATCCAGGGTTTCAGGAATCCATGTAATGATTGCCTCCATAATAGCAATTTTGTTTTCCGACATATGATGACAATAGTATTTCTGGACAAGGTTCACCACAATATTCGAAGCTCCGCGAGTAGTTCCCAGGGTCCGTCCATTCCCACAAAGCTCGTGATTAAGCTCGAGACGTTTTTGATATGATTTAGCGTTGTGCCGAGCCCCGGCCCCGGTGTGGGCGCGTACAACATAGCGCGGCCCCAATGTCCGCTGTAATGATTGCTCGGAATTTATTGCACCAGACCACGCGCAGCGCTCCCCTAACAGTGATGCTACACGCTCGGATATCGGATACCAGAAACATCCGATGCAAAACTCGAATCGGATAAATTATTGAAAAATCGATATTAGTGAAGCTTAAAATCGTTTTTCGATTCGAAACGAATAATAATGATCAATGGATCTTGATAAGCTGTAACGATGATGATAGTATAAGTGGCTTCCGAGATCAAGTGAATTTTGACAGTTGTCAAACGCTGATGGTAACAAGGTGAGACCCTACTTCCAATTGATTATTCTGCCGCTATAACATTACTCTGTGTTCTGACGGTTCAGAGGAAGAAGTATTAACACAAAAGCTATACTTAGTTATGTGATTCCAACTCAGTTCAGTCTAATCATTGAGGAGATGGATAAAAGAAGAAATGGAACATATAGACAAGATTATCAAACGTTAATAAAGAGAACGAGAGAACAAGAACAAGTAAAATGCGGATCTGACAAGTAGAAAAAACTTTGATCGATCCAAGCAAATTGGAGACCGAACTCAAGCCTTTTTAAGCATCCGACTGCTTTACTAAGCCATCACGGTTCCGGTATCAAGCTATCACGGTCTCGCGCCGGCACTTGACAACCCTAATCCATACCTCAGTGGACAGCTTAATCGAATCTATTTTAAAGGCACTGCAATGGCTCTACATTTCATGTGAAATTTATATTTCCAATTAAATGAAATTATTTGATGCTTGGACTATCTAGTGAAGGTCGAGGGAAGCCGACGTGGAGACCTGTGGAGTAGACCTATACAAAAGACAACGATCTGCTTATATGAATCATGATAATGACTTTACAACATCTATATTTACATATGAGAGTACGAATAACAAGAAATGGAGGTCAAAAGGGCAAAGTGGGTCTTTTCGTGTATACCCTAATTAATGCAATGGTTAGTAATGAGAGCTGTTAATTATGAAGCGAAACTTCCAGCCTACAAAGGCCTACAGGCAGGTAACAAGAAGTTTCAAACCAGACAGAAAGACGAATAATTTCCTCTCTTTTTAATTTCTATAACTGAAACCAGACACATGGGAGCAGCTGGTCATCAGCTTGAATTAAAAAAGCTTGCATATTTCTCGGAATCAACCAAGCGATATGCCAATGATG
Source organism: Ornithoptera alexandrae (assembly GCA_029030555.1). NCBI lineage: Eukaryota > Metazoa > Arthropoda > Insecta > Lepidoptera > Papilionidae > Ornithoptera > Ornithoptera alexandrae. The sequence continues at coordinate 1,703,140 of JARDVY010000037.1, read as the reverse complement.
AGGCGTCTATTGGGACATTTACACAGCATCACTTTGTGCTCGTCGCCTTGTATAAGAAATATATCTTTATCTCACTTCTTACATTACAATAATGTTATTTTCCAAATTATTGAGGTTTTCAACAAGTCAGGTTTTCTAAATAAGTATATAGATAAAAGAACTGTAACTAAGTAAATATAATAAGGGGTGTGTCCAAGTCAACCTCACCTGCTCTCGGTGCACCCTGATAATTAACGAACGAGGCTCTGGCTCTTCCCAAATCGCATTGGGCGAGTGTGGTGGGAACTGGCTCAAATCCTCATATGAATCCCTACGTAATCAATAAGGGAATCTTTCGGGAAGGCCTATGTCCAGCAATAGAAGTGTATGGGCTGATGATGATGAACCAAATAAATAAGGTCATATAACTCCTTGTTATTATATATATTTAAGTATAGATTGCGATGCGAGCGACGCGGGACCGATCCATGTGGAGATGTTTGGGGAAGACCTATGTCCAGCAGTGGACGTCTGTCGGTTAATGATGATGATGTATAGATTAGTAAATATAAAATAAGTTAAGTTTTTATGTCAAAACTGAAGGATTTCCATGACCGCACGAGGTACGGCGGACCCCTATGGTACAAACGGCCGTGTAATTCAATAAGTCTGAAACGGCTCAAACATGGTCCAGCGGCGGCGTCGATCATCTCGCTAAATGCGGTGATTTATCTCGCAACAGATCGCAGTTCCTGACCTACACGATCACAGAGTGGACCCTTGTAACGCAAGCTGCCTTAAATGGACCGCACCGGCCGGGCGTCTGTGAGCGCCGCTCTAATAAGCAGTTCCGTACACCGAACCAACGATTGTAACCTTTTTTTTTTGGATATTTTTTTTCCAATGCCTGTCGTATACGTAGTGTGCGGTAAGTCAAGGGTTCGATTCCCAACTGTAGCCTTCAGCGAAAATACGTAATTCTAAGAATAGCAGTTTTTGACGACCTATGACACCATCAAACCTTAACTCGGCTAATGAAAGGCTTTGAATTTCTCTTAGCAGAAGAAAGTTCCTAGTCCCAACAGTGGGAACAATAAGAGATTTCTATGTCCTCACCGATATATATACGAATAAGACAATGTATATACATAATTAGTAAAGCAAATTTTTAGCACAATAATTAAGAGCAGCAAAGGAAAGAAACAACTTGCCGGTGTCCATGTTCCTGTCCAAATACGACGTAGGTCTCTTCAAGAAAAGACTGAATAAGCTGTTACTTGGTTAGTTCGCCTTACCACCACAGATCACATTACCACTTAACATCAGGCGGAAACGTAGACAAGTGTTGACCATGAAAAAAAAAGTAATAATAAAGATACTCCTCAGTTTGGTAACTATTAGTATTGATATATGATTGTCAAGAATGCGTCAGGTTTTCTGTACGGCTAGCGAAACAGCAAAGCTTTTATAGCAGCAGACCAGACCCTTCAGGTTCAGATCCCGGTATTCATGAGGCTCTCGAGTCGGATCCATTGTCACAGTGAAGTAAACCGAACATTTATTCGTTCATTCGTAGGGGCCGAAAGGATCTCTAAAAGAATGTTAACGACACCGGCAGGTAGCATAACAGGTAGAGATGTGCATCTCAATTTAGATGACGGAGTGCATCACTTTCATAGGTTATAATGTGGTATGATGATGATGATTCGTATTTTTTTTTCGTTCAACGAAGCGACGGCACGAGCTGGACGTTCACCTGGTTCACCTGATGGTATATAAGACGACTGCTCATAACAACACCATCCTAAAGATCTCCACGTCGATCAGGCGTCCCGCGACCTTCAACAATCATGGCCTACGGTACCGGGCACAAGGAGCCGTCATTTGTAGGGTTTCATATGGGAGGTATATGGGCTATTTTCCACCACGCTGACCCAAAGCGAGTTGGTGGAAGCCAGAGCCTCGTTTCATCTTTAAGGGAGGCCTATGTCCAGCAGTGGACGTCTATCATAATGATAATATAACACCACATTGCGCTCGTCGTCTTCAGACAAGATGTTAAGTCTCGTTACCTCGGTAATTACACTAGCTACGGCACCTCTCAAACCGGAAATCTTTGCACATTAGTGTTTTTCCTACTAGTACATGCTTAGACAGTCAAGTCAATGTTTAATATAACCTCTTTGAGGATCAAACCCGTACCTCTACCTCTACACCACGAGCGATCGAACTTACAACCTGAACCATCACAGCATCCGTACTATAAATTCTAATTAGTCATTAAACGCAAGTGGGTCAGAATATAAACGGTACTTTGTTTTAAACGGGACCCGGTTCGAATCATAATTACGTCGGAGATATAATTGTAAGAGATCATTCGCCATTACCATTACCATTACCATTACCATTACACCACCATTTGTGGGTTATTTGAATAAACCCAAACGCTAATGCTGAAAACCACTTTAAATAGACCCTTTAAAAGTTCACAATCGGCGACTATAAAAAATAATCGAGAAATCATTCATAACACAGAGTACATTGACCCCGTTCACAGATAAACTATATATTAAAGGATGATAAAGCTTGTACAATCCAGTAATATAGACCTTTTTATTTTGGTTACGAGGAGGAAACCTTCGAAAGATACCCGGCTTCTGGGGAGAAGTGAGGGTTATGTGAGATTTTTACTCACTGAAACCAGGCTTCGGGACCTGTTATAGAACCCACCGGCGCCTCTCTACATTTTATGTTGAACCTCTCTGAGGAGGAGCATAACCCTCCTAGGCACCACGGCCGACTCATACGCTGGTACTCGCTAGTTGATGAGGGTCCCCACCCTCCAGGCCCGCGAATCTCCTAAACCCTTTTATTCTGCTTCTACGACAGACAGGGCTTACCTTAGTCCTATTCTTACTACCCCGAGACTACAGGGCTAAATATAGAAAGACCTGGAGAAATATTTTTTATGCTATCAGCATCATCATCACCAGAAGCACAGCGAGTCACTATACCTATATTGACATCCCCAGTTTGCAAACCAACAGCTTCAGCTCCTCGTTCTTCATAAGAACAGCAAATGATTGGAACAGCTTGCCATCCTCCGTGTTCAAATACGACATGGGCATCTTCCAGGAAAGAGTGACTAGGCTGTTTAATGTGTCAGACCACATCTCCAATAACACCAGGTAGGATCGTGAGGATACGCCATCATCATCATCAGCCGATAGCATACGCGCTATCAGCATCGCTCGAAGAAAAGATAGTAGTAGATCTCTATTCTAGGTAACCACCGCTTTTACTTCTGCCGACCAACAGTACTATACAAGCTTACCCGTGATCCGGTTCGAAGGACGATATAGCTAGTTAAACTACTGGGGCAACGAGACGGCATCGTATGTGTCTGCCGGTGACTATGTAGGCGCCACTACAGCTTTTACTACTGCTAAACATTAGTATGTAAATATTAACGTTTTCCGGTTTGAAGGACGTTATATCTAGTGAAATGTTGCAAAGAGATATTATATCTTGTCTCTAAGCGATGAACACAATGTGGTGCAGTGTCATCCTAACTAGCGCCGCGTTGTTATAAACAGGAGTATCACCTATTATCGAGTGTAACTACTGCTTGTCTCGTCGCTTCGTTAAATAAAAAAAAAAAAAAAACTTTAATAGTATTGATGATGAAATTGACGCCTCTTCACCATCCACAGGTACGTAGTCACTTAAAACTACGTGAACTTGATATTATTTACATAATAATGAAAACTTTTATATCAATGATCTATTTCCTGATGCTTATATACTTGACGAGACCTTGGACTTCAACATCCCGATATCTACAAGACGAGTGAGTCGATCACCTGATAACAAGTGATACGCCCGCCCATAACAACGTGTCACTAGTTGGATGATATACACTGCAACATGCTCGTCGCTTAGAAACAAAATATAATACCTCTTTGCAACACTTCACTAGATATAACGTCCTTCAAACCGGAACACATTAATATTTACATACTACTGTTAAGTAATATTAAGAGGTGCGGTGGTGCTTAGATGGTCACCAACAACAGAGACCTACCACCAGTTTAATTTGCTTATTAAGCTCCTTACCGCACCCTTGTACGCTCTTCGCCTATACATTATATGTCTAATTACCGCAGTAATTTTTACTAATCATACAACCCTTAATAAAGGAAGGACAGTAACATCAACAGTAACATCAACAGACGACCATCGACGGCAGCGTAGTGACCATCAGTGAAACAAAAACGTTCATCTGACCATTTGCATGTATTTAAACTCTCTCTTATATGGTACTCGGCCGCAGCTTCCCATCTCCGCGAGAGTTACAGCCGTCCGCGGCGATCCGGTTTGCGAGATAACCGAGATTAATTATCGCGTCGTTTTATTTACGTTTTTTTTTATCTTGCCACCGGTGGCGCCATGTTTTTGCGCTCGTGTTTCTTGATTTTTTGCGCGTTTTTTTTTTTTTTAAACGCGCGCATGATTAAGACATGTCGCGCCGCACGCGGAAACGTAACGACATCGTGAGTTATGGTCCGTTCGAGCTCTTCAAAGTTCTGCGTAAGTTATACATAAGTTACGCGGATTGTCTCACGACACCTCACTATGTAAGTACATGAAGTGAGCGTGAAGAGATTGTCTTTTCGGCCTTGATGTACCACCAGCTCTTCCTCGCCCGCTGTGCCAGGCTTAACCCTCCTGCAACTTCCTTTGGAGAAGGAATTTTGTAAAATCCGTTCTTAGCTGATCTATATTCGAAAAAACGAATATTCCTACCAGATTTCTCGTCATCAGGCCTCATGGTTCCAAAGATATCGTGTATATATATACCATAAATATATTAAACATTAGTATTCTATATTCGACGTCCACTGCTGGACATGGCCTCTCCCAAAGATTCCCAAACGATCGGAATTCGTGTGAGGGTATTAGCATCATTTCCCACCACGCTGGCTCAATGCGGGTTGGTGGGAGCCACAGCGTCATGTATTGATTAGTATGTACCACGAGCAGGTGAGGTTGGTTTGGATCCCGTGAATTATTGTGGGGGAACCCTTACCCCCCTAACTTTAATAACTATAACAGAAATGAACGAGTTAAAGTATGCGAAGTTCAAACCTCTAACAGTCTAGAAGATTCTCATAATCATTGATAACAAACGTCTGTTGAATAATAGAACAGGGTGGCGCAAAAGTAATCCTCCTATCAGAAAATGCTATAAATTTTGCCTTGATGTAAAAAAATTAAAAGACCAAATATAAATGATCCATAAGAAGAATCAAAGTTTTTCATTTTTTTTTAACTTACAGCAAGGCAAAATTTATAGCATTTTCTGATAGGAGGATTACTTTTGCGCCACCCTGTATCATGACGATCATACCGTATATACACGTGACAACAAATATTACTTTTTCAACAACAAACAATGATTCCGTCAATATAATCATAATCGTGCGCAACTCGTATTTGTATTCTGGAAGATATTAAACTTCACAGTGTTAATTTATACGAAAACTGTATTTTACAAAACCACTGTAGTTTGTAATCCTTACGCAAGACCTTTGCTTTGCTCATTTACCTTTATAACTCCAAAACCAAACATTATTATCATACACAACAACAACAACATAGCAGGCACTACGATGTTGTGTAAATATTTCACGCCTCGCATTTCGGTTGCTTTGTGTTTTATTCAAATTCGCAGACCGACCATACAATGTAGAACTGTACATACGAACATTAACTATATAGACTAGGGCTCTTTAAACGCTGGACGGGTATTTCGTTTTAACTTGACACGTCGGATCCGAGTTACTTAATTGTGTCAGGGGTCTTTATAAATCGGCTGTGGTGTTGCATGTGGGTCAGCGCGGTCTAAACAAACGAGTCAACTGTTTAAGCATATTTACACGAAGTATGTCAGCAGCGAGATTGCTTTTGTGTGGTGTTTCATAACACTAAAGTATGTGCTAAACAATATGTGCTCTCAGCCAGATAAAGCGACCAGTTTTTTGAAGCCTGCCAATTAGTTTGCTTGGTCTACGTAGGCTTTTATACAACTGTGGTAACTAACAGTCATAAAATTTAATAACTGTGTCAATCTAATAGTTTGACTTACCTTTGTAAAATGTCTAATCTCGAAACCTAACTAATTATTCAGTCAGCTAATTTATTACTTATATTGAAATTTGATATGTCACATAGTGTGAAGGTTACTGTATATATATATTATAAGTTTTCAAGCAACCCAACAGATGGCGCCACTATGAACAATAGATCACGCTATCGTTCCTCATAGCGCAAATGTTTATCATACATTGCCTTAGGCTAACAAGTCATTACGGAGTATATAATTGTATCCATTTACTGGATCTCTCTGGATCTCTGTGATGCCAGGACTTAGATCATTAAATCGTTACGGAGTATATAATTATATCCATCAACTGGATCTCTCTGGATCTTCGTAATACTGTTGTACTTAGGATCTTGCTCTGTACTTTAAATACCTCTGCCATTATCAATATAGTGCCGATATTGCTGCGCGCCCCCACTCCTCAGACCCAGACCCCGCACTCCACATCGAGATCTCTACAATATATGTATTATCCTATGAAGTAAGGTTTAAGTGTAAGGATTTTAAAACAACAGGTCTGCATTACTTGTAGGTCAACAAATAAAATGAACGTCCTGCTACGTCAAATAAAACACTAGAATTATCAAACAATAGTCGTCTTTAGTACTATTGAAGTATAAAAACTGTTAAAATAACAGATTTGATAAATTATTAATAAATAGCTTCGCTGTTTATCCACTACAGCGTCAGGAGCGTCGACAAACAAACGTATGTGTATGTACAGTCGTCACATTATCTCACGAGTCTTATTACAGACATGCAATCGCTGTGTCGAGGCTGGACCTGATGGAAGAGAAGAGCGGTTATCATCGCTAAGATCTCATAAGTGGCAACAGTGACAAAGAAATCGCTATGGATGATAAAACGTCCGCGTCTACATTACTGTCGCTCTCACACAGTGACCATCGGAACACAACACACACGGGAGGAAGCCCAAGAAACGCTGCCTTCATCTGATCTCCGCAACATGTGACCACAGAATCGTACCAGCGACTTCTGTATTCCAAGACACGGTCAGAATTATGACCCATACCATTTTAAATCGTACTTCTCCATCGGAGTGATGTACTGATGGCAGGCCTCAGTTGCGGATGACCATTTAGGTATGTTCTACAGCAGCTCCTATTTCTGACGCCAGAGTGTAGTGTATAACCATTACTATATTCCGGTTTGAAGGGCAATGAAGCTAGTGAAATTATCCTCTCTTAATGCGAATGCCTTGTACTATACTAACTAACGCTACGTTGTGGTGGGTAGAAGGATCACTTACTATGAAAAAGTTGGCTGGTGGTGAAATAAAAAAATTACATATAAAGAAAGTTCGAACAGTGAAAAAAAAGTTTTTTCCCGAACATGGCCTAACCCTGCATCACTAAATTACCTTGACAATGGTGTATCAGGTTATCAGAACTGAGAGTATGTAAACGCTTCCTCTTGTCGCTTAGGGCGGCTGCTGCATTCCCAGAAGACTTTCTCATGACGTATCTAACGCGCTCAGTTTCTTTTGACGTTATATATAAGAGAATGCATCCTGTCTCATGGAGCCCACAGGTTTTACCAGTACGTCTTGCAAAAACGGAAGGTGGAAAGAAACTGTGATAGAGATTCAAGTTTATAAGTCATTTGTCTTTTTACGCCGGCTTGAGAGGAACCAGTCTCGTCCATAATGACATGAAATAATCATATTCACATCAATATTTTCTTGAAAGTTAATATATAAACAATATATTATAAATAATATATTCTTCTTATGAATATAAAAACTGAAGATACGTTTAGGAAAAGCTTTGATTCTGTTTAAGTCACGTTTATGTGATCATTAATCTAAAATATTCTCATCATTTCTAAATTTTCATTGTAAAAAATGTTTAGATTGTTAATTAAAAATAATTATAAACAACCCACTTAACATTCCCATTGCTGGGACTCGGGGGACGGAACTGAATGAGAATTAAGTCTATTTATCCACCGTGCTGTCTGCAAGTTGGGGAATATCCATTAAAGCTGATGATTATTAAAAATGTCGGTTTCCTCAAAATGATTTCCTAAAGCTGAAGCTCAATGGAAATCGAACTCCCAGCTTTAAACTTATAAACTGATCCACCATTTCCAATAAGTATTTATAAGGTTAAACTTAAATAACCCTTTTTGGAAATAATCAAAACTGGTACATACACAAGAGATCTACTCATGTATAATACGAGTATATATAAAAATAATAGCTAGTATTTTTTGTGCAATTTTAATCCATTACCCGACTCCGATGAAGTCCGTTTTGTAACAGAGAAGATGGAAAACTGCATTCAACGTTCCCACGGAAACAGTTTCTAAAAGGAAATGAATTACAAAACATAAATAAAGGATATTGCGGCATTGTATTGAACTGGTCTCCATTTACTGCAGCAAGTCCTAATGCTGCTGCTCAGATAATATGTGAAGACCTTTTAGTTTTTATCCTTGACTAAATATTAAATCTGATAATAATTTTCTTTCAATTGATTAATATAACAAACGTTTCTGTTTTGTTAATATCATCGTCATCATTATCAGTCGACTGAGGTCCACTGCTGGGCATAGGCATCCCCCAAATACTTTGTTAATATTGTAACCATAATTTGCAATTTTAAAGATTGACTGTTAAATATCATCATCATCGAGTACCATCTTCAAATTGAAACTTGTCGATGAGTTTGTGAAAACTTTTTCGATCCTGTACCTTTTTTAGTACATTGTAATAAAAATGAATCCATCACTCTCTTGTCATCGAACCACTTTCTTCTTTGTCTTCCGGATGCTCGTTTTCCGGGGACACAGCCTTTCGAGAACCGGAACATACATTCGAGCTTTTGCTGTAGTTGAACTAAAAAAAAGATGACATACATTTCATCTGAATATAAGCAAACGCTAAAACCCCTACACGATATCTTTAGAATTTAAAAAGCTAAATATTCCTCGCGTACGTTTAGTATATTTGGATGGCCTCAATAATAAATAGAAGCACGTTATAAAGTCTACAGTCAGCTCTTCAGAACTTTCTAACGCGACTTCAATTAACAGCAATTAATGAAGAAGTCCAATACTCGTTCTATTCAAAAATTTCGCCAGCGTTACTCGGTTTAGTTTTAGACCAATGTTGTAACAGATAAAGTTTTTATTCCCCTGGCATTGTACCATTTAATTGATTCAAATGTAATTAACACTGTATTCAGTAAAGAGCAAGGTATGGTCGAACGTAAAAGGCCCATAAACAAAATCAAGTTTATAAACAGGACACAGAGTATTTTTGATTTCTTCTTGTTCTGCCCTTTCACTTCGCGACACTACCGGCTCATTGAATAAAAATAAAAGTTATCAGGAGACAAACGAAGACGCAAAAACTCGTGAATTTTGTAGCAATTGTATATTTTTCATGAGTACTTCTTTGGTTGACTGAGGTTGTAAGCTAGAGAGAAGTAGAAAGAAGTGGAATACAACTGGGGTAAATTCAGTCTGTCCTAGAAGGCGATTATAACCAATAATTTCTAAGAGAAAGCTACTACCTTCTGTTTCTGATACATTTGAATCTTTCCAACTTTAAGGTTATTTTATCAGACATATCAACGATAATTCATTATCTAAAATAGTTTGAATTCGATATTTCGATAAATTTGGACAACGAGAACGTTCTCCTTCATGTCGTTCCTCATCACGTCTGAAATTTGTCTGTTAAGTCCGAAAATAGTCGGGCCGAGAACATAACACCTCAAACGTGTTTTCTTTAGCCAAGAATACCTCCGTTCAAGTTCGTATAGATACTCGTAAGAGTTTTTACGAGTGGCCCGCTACATGTGCGCACTTGATAGACCATAAACTCGCATGACAGATGTAAAATTAGACTTTAAACGTCGTAAAGTTGTTACGTTTTCGTACGCAACATGTCCGGGCCCGGCCGTACCTATTTCACCGTTTGGATGTGTTCTCCGAGGCCGTATATTAGTTTTTTATCGAAATATATCTTCATCGTAAACTGGTTTATTGATGTTACGTTTGAGCATCTTAACGCTTTTGTTTAAGTGATCAGGTTTTTAAGTAACTTCGGTAAATTTTTCCGAAATGTTATGATTTGAAATAGAAGGAAAAATCTTTATTCAACTAATGCCTTAATCTAAATATAACACTACTGATCATCATCATCGTGATCAACAGCAGCCGATAGACTTCCACTGCTGGGCATAAGCCTCCTCCAAAAAATTTCCACATCGATCGATCCTGTGCTGCAGTCAGCACGGCATCAGCATTTACACTACTAATACGAAGAAGCAATCGTTATCATTTATTTCATAATTACTTTAAGAAAAGGACGATTTGCTATAAGGGTATTCATATCAACAGTTTCTTTATTTATATTCAATTATATCATTACTAAATTAGCCTAAACTTTATATCTGCTAAAGCCTATATTAAACAACCTGTCACTAGCATCATCATTATCAACATCATCTTTTTAATCAAGTTGCTGTAAAACAATCCGGCCACTCTCGGAATTTAGACGAGACGATAAAACATTGATTTTGTTGATAGATAAAAAATCATTGATCATTTTAACTATCTCGTTAATCGGCTTGTTATCATTGTCTGCATCATAGATTAATAACTTTTCATTAGCATTTACCTATTAGAAAGCTTTCCATCATTTTGTAAACGAGTCTGAGGCTGTGCCGCATTGTTTACAATTATGTCTAAGAATTGTGCTTGCTTTATAGAAATTGTATGAAATGTGATTCCTTCACAAATTGACTTTTATCTTTCCGTCTGAAGAATCACGGTGTTTTCTAGCGCCTTTCAAATTATTGTAATACTTTACACCTCCATTCTATTCAAATTTTCTCTAACCCTTATAATATTTTTCCTGTAGATCCCAAGAGCTCAAATTGCATTAAGTAATACCATTATCAATGTCCAATCTCTGCCAAAGTAAAGAACATCAAATAATTAACGAACCCGTTAGTTAGCCCATTGTACATAATGAATACTCATTTATCTATTATTATAATGATTCATTCATTAATCACTTTAATGAATCAATCAGTGACGTACACAATGTCTTCAACAAGATTGATTAGTAAATGAAGAGATTCCAAGTCGACTTTCGTTTCTTTGTTCGTAGTTCACTTGTAATAAACCTTTTAAGTTGAAGTACAGATAAGATTGTCATTTAAAACTTATACGTTTCCTGTCTTAACAAGTTTAGGAATATTCCGTTTTTTTTTTTGTGTAACTAAGTACTACCGCTCTAGTTAATACTATCTCCAAAAAGAATTGACTAACCTATAATGCTTTCCAGTTGAAAGATTAAAGACAAAACCTACTGACGTCTAAAGGTAACTAGAACCACATAGTTATGGGGAAACGAATAACTTACCATCAGGTACACGTCCTGCTCATCTAGCCGAAAAAGAAGGTAAGTTAGAAATGCTTCCAACGAAAACTAAGCATTTCCTTGAAGGAGTTACTGTTGTAAAAACAACAATTAAACCCGAGGGGAACATAACCCTAATAATAACCCGGGTATATAAAAGTGGTATAAAGTCCTGCGGTCGCTTTCAGGTGATTCATAAGGAAGCATTAGTCGCGACGCGGGCATTACAAGAGGCTGATTAAAAATGCATAGCCAGGGGATCCTGTTCCTTCGCACCCTGATAGGATCGTGAACCGACTCATAACTCATCGAGTTTATTATAGAAATGCGTCCGTTTGTAATTAAATGGCTTCCACCAGTGAGATTACAGGTATACACGCTGTTTTGACTGAGTGAATTTATTAAACGTGCTCTATCATGGTAATTGAATAAAACTATAGATTCATAACTTTTTTTTGTATACATATATATATACCATATTATAGCAGAAAAACAGACCTAAATCCAGCAGTGGACGTCCGTCGGCTGATAATGATGATGACAGAAAACAGTAAATGGCTTTAAAAACATTTTTTGTCCAAAAAGCCGACGAGACGATTTCAACCTGATGGTAAATGGATGCGGTTCATATCAACAAAAGGTTAGTAAGGATAAAGATCCCTACTAACCTGTTGTGTAAGGACACAGTATGAACTTTAGGAACATCCCAGTAATATCACTAGCTACATTGAATTTTAAACCGGAATTCAATAGTGATTGCATATTATTACTTGATGGCGAAGACAGACCCTGTACTGATAGTATATAGATGGTTAATCAGATATTAATACCAAAAAATAACGAAAAGCCTGTTTCGGGTTTGCAGTTACAATTCAAGTATACGAGTAGTACGTTTTTACTTCATCGTTGTCATATATAGAAGATCTTTTGTAAGCTAAACTTCACGAAATATACTTTACATTCCTCACCCAGAAGCTGCGTTGTGAATGTATTTTTCCAAATGACTCGGATGAGATATCATTTATTATATTAAATATTTAATGGATCTAACGAGTATATGCGTTGGTTGTATCACAGAAACCACTTTACTGCTAATAAACTACCGTTGCGGTCAACAAAACAATATTAATGCTAGAGTGGCCGGTAGCTTGGATTTTATCAGCGAGTGTCATTGGTCCTCTCAGCCGAGACACTCCGCGATACCCGCCATCCGTTTGTCGATCCATACAGTATATATTTACATTCAGACTAAACATATATAATTCAGGCTCATTATACATTTTTATACGTACACTCGATTTTGCGTGATGTTAAGGAATAATAATGCCGATTGTTACAAAGCCCGTACAATCTAAATACTCTAGCTTTCACAAAGAATGCTTTGCTATTTTTACAGATTCATAGTTCTCTTGTAGGAGACACGAGATTATCATTATAGATGGTAGAGTCCCAATATTACAGTAGATATTTATATTTTTTAACTAACCCAATCACCAAAGGAGATTAAGTTGAGTAATAAAAAAAAAAAAACAATTTAAAAAAATATTTTGATTAGAGATATAGACGTAGTGTTGGCAGGCTTCTCTCCACCAGGTGGTCCGACGATCTGATGAAGGTTACGAGAAGCAGCTAGTTGCGGACAGCGCAGGAACGATAGATGTGGAGATCTTTGGGAGAGGCTTATGTCCAGCAGTGGAAGTCTGCCGGCTTATAATGATGTTGAATATAGATGAGAAAGTACCAGTAACTAATCGTCAAATTTTTTCAAATACCCAATATAGCGATTTTTCATTCATGAGTTTCACTTATCAGGTAAACGTCCGGTACCTTGATTGTCATCAATCTTACTACTGTATCCATCTTTGTTATCGTGAAACAGGAATCGGTTTCAGCGATCTCAGGTTTAATTTATTCATATATAAAAATAATTTGTAAAGATTTCTCATATGCATCATCAGACGTATATTCATCTCTAGAAATAGAACTTCCACTGACCCGTATTTGTCTTCTTGCACGATATCCATTATCAAAGGCTATGATTACCCTAGACTGGAGGTAGGTGCAAAAACGGCAATGCAGCAGCAAGCCAGCGACGTCCAGTGAATTATAAAACACATTATCGATCGGACACACCGTCCGCCTTGATTGATTCCCTTCTGAACGCATCGGTTGACATTTCATTATCACCACTATATAATTATGCTGATGTATGTTAATATACTTCCATATCAAAACCTAATTCTAGACCGTTGGGTTCCTGATCTGTTGTCTCTAGATAGTAGTGAACAACTCGAAGGACCTTCGGGTTCTTGGTCTTAATGGGAGCATTATTGTCCACCGAAAGCAAGGCCGAAGTTGATGCCAAATTCGATGTGGTCTCATGTTTGTTGTAGCATAGGAAGGAAGATGCTAAGACAGTGCAAAATATGAATTTTTTAGATGACCCGGGTTCCTAACGAATGTGACCACCGAGGTTCAGTACCACAGTTCTCCACATACCCACGGTATTTTATTAAAATTTTAAAACAGTTAAAAAAATATGTGATGTATGATTGATGATTGATGATGATTAGATTTAGTCTTTTATATAACACGGTCATATTGTGTTGTTATTTTTAGAAGCGACAACAAAATCATTTGGGGTACGAGACGCATTATTTAAAATGCCGAAGCAATGATGAAAATATCTCTCATCTCTCTGGTATAAACAGCAGTATCAGTTGAAAATGATTCACATCTGCCGTAGTCACTATTGCTGGAGTTATGTTTTATTCTTCTTCTTAAAGTGCCTCTCCAACTAGTGAAGGTTGGCGATCAACGAAGTACACTCCTTTCTGTCTCCGGTCCGCGGAATAATTCGGACGCTCTAGATATGCCAATCCATTCCCTGATATTCGTCAACCGTGACTTTTTCCTTCTCCAACAAAACGCAGGAGTCTTTCTCACTAGATGGAGCCATTATTTGTGCAATCCGGCATTTCAATTCGTACAGCTTAAAAATCTTCCAATTTGAGTAACGTGGGAGAAACCTATCATGGAGCAACTATTAAAATGATAGCATTAAGAAAACAATTGGGACATTACAAAATCTGACCCTAAGTTTTCTTTCAATACTCAGGCTGTTCGCACAGTAAAGCTTTACGCTCGTCATCTCAATACATTAGATAATAATAATTACTAGCTTAGTATATTTATTATCTAAAGCATTTTTGAAACTGGGGCATGAAGCTACACGTGCTTCTCCTTGAAATATACCCATCGCCGCCACTATTGCTCCCCAAATATAAACAGTCCTTCACATTGGAAGATCGACGTAATAATTGGCACACGTGTCGACTACAACGGAACATCCTTGACAATAGAGCATCCCTCTTTAATCCATCCCCCGATGACAAAAGACCACCCCACGGACTCCAAGCCACTTGTTAGACTAATAACGGTGCCCCCCAGTCGCATGTATCGATTCTTTTGTTAACAAACCTGCCGATTTAGTGCATGGCGTATCGATTGTTGTCGCCATATTGTTTGATACATTGAAAGAACAGGAAGTGGAAGCGTGAAACTGTTATGTTATGTTATGTTATTTTATATATATTATTATCTTTTGTTTGTTGCAACAATGGCACGATTCATTTTAATGAAACGGAAATATTTATCTATAATCAATTAACGTTTTCATTTACAATATAGTCTATCGCTTCATCGAGGACCCACGTGATAGTTATATTAGGTAGGTACCTATATAGGTAGGTACCTATATAGGTAGGTACCTATATAGGTAGGTCCCAATATAGGTAGGTACGTATAGTTATACTTTGTAAAATATAACACAATAATTTTGACAGATCACGTTAACGATGGGGTAGTGTATAATCGTAAATGAAATTATTCGATTATCGATAACCATTCTTATAGAACTTGTAATCGATATTTATGTAATTACGCTAAATGCTAAAATTATAATTTCAATTTTTTTATACCATATTTAGGTGAATCATTTATTAGTTGCGCTAAGCATCAAAGTGGAACCCTCAAAGATAATATTGATTGCAAAAATAAACCATTTACATTTTTTTAATAAAAATTATATATTAACAAAACAATTTTTTTCTTATTTAACGAGCCGTGGAAATGAACAAGACGTTAACCTGATAAATTAATATTTCCAAAATATTATATAACTTTAATCAAATATCATGTTTATATTATCGATTTATATAATTTCAAATCGATTTTTGATAGTCTGTAGTTGTTTGTTATGTCACTTCACGAAGTGGGCGGTAACCTTCTATAAAGTATGGTATTAAGTGTAGTACATATAACACAAAAAAAATACAAAGCATCATGTGCGTGACCTGTCAAAATTATCATGTTATATATTTTACAATGTACACAGATACTAAATTGCACACATGATAGTTTTGGATGTCATGTCCCTTGGAAGAGGATAGGATCATTTCCATGTTCACCACCCTCGCCGTGCTTTGATAAATAGGAGACGAACAATCAACAGTCTATCGCAGACTCGCTTAGTGGTAGATAATGATATCCACCTTCAAAGCTCACGAATCTGTAAATCTTTTTAGTTGCCTAGTATCATAAAGAGTTACGTTAGTCCAATTTCTAATATCACGAGAGCATATTTTTTTTTAGTATAACCTAGTGCTTGATAAACGTTCCCACCTGATTGAAAGCGGAGACGTAACCTAGTCTGCATTAGTCTAGAAGAAGCTTATTGACTCTCTTAAGAGATATCTATAATGCATCTATGTAGATGATATCAGAAATTTTAACCCAATGATATACAAATAAGTTGCTGGAGTGACCGACGGCCGATGAAGCTGTAAGGTCCTCGATTGGCATCTGCGTACCGGTAGACGTACTGTTGTGAGGCCACCCACAAGGTGAACCGACGGTCTGGTGAGAATCGAGAGAACCCACTGGTTGGATCGATTTTTGGGAGAGGCCCATGTCCAGCAGTGGACGTCTAAAGGCTGATGATGATGATATACTAACAAGAAAATTTTATCAATATCCGAAATGTTTTAATGTTACCATCATGATTCCCACTAACAGCTGAAGTAAGAAAATTAATCGAAACGTAGTTAAAAATATACGAAACCTTCGTCCGGTGCCGCCGGATATTTACGACGTCTTAAGACGTCACGCGGGTCCGTACTCCGTATCTAAGCAATAATTCACTTAATGCACGGTGCGCACCGCGGCGACCTTTTAATTGACCTCCATAAAGATGAGGAGATTCTGTTCGCTAAAATGAATTGTTTATGGCCGACATCTCGACGCAGCGGCCGAAAGCTGATATGAAATTTGCACCTTCATCACCAACGCCATATCCGTTTCCATCGTCTCACCACTTATCATTAGTACTTACACTTCTTTCACTATCGCCAGCTGGTTAATGCTTGCACTCAATTTTACGTAAATTCTTTTTCTCGGTCGCTCCCTCACCGCTGAGGATCGTGACCAAGAACAAACAGTCTCCATTGAGTGCGGTCATGTGCAGAGTGAACCGCATGGTATATACTGCCAACCACCGCCTTTTTTGGCCGCTTCCATCCATGTGGTAAGGGCTGTCCCTTGAGCACGTCTGCTTTCTAGGCTCTCCAAAATAACTTGCCTCTCGAGACAGCCAATTGGAGAACGCATGATGTGCCCAAAAAAATTCAGGGCTCCTTGTTGGCACACTGAGGAGAGCCTAGTGGATATTTTGAGTTTTTATAGGATGGATTCATTTGTCCTTTCGGCTGTCCATGGTACATGTATCACATAACTGGTGAGTGACAAAATCGGAGAAGTTTCAGCGCTCGTTCAAAATGCTCCAGCTTTAGTATTTCCAATTACTGGCACCCCAGTATGGCGCCAGATTGATACTATCAGAACAGTAGCTTGCCAATCTAGTTGAAACAAAATCCCACAAGCATCATCCATACTCCTCTCAATTGACCTCTGAATAGATGACCTTATAACAAGGCAACTATGAGTCAAACAATAATATTATTAATTTATTAGTGGAAGGTCTGTTGCGGGAGACCGTCTAGACCAGGGGTTCTCAAACCTTATTCACCTTCAGCCCCCTTTCGGCGGAATACATAAATAAGTTTCTCTGAATCTTCTCTTCTTTCTTTTATACTATCATCACCCCTGTACAGTTCATGGCCCTCCAAATGCACACGTGATCTTCCCCGCCTTCCTGAATTGGTACGGCATCCACCAAGGATCTATGGTCCCCACATTAGCAACTACTGGTCTGGATAGACCAACGCTGTGTCTATATCAGCCGCCAAACAGTAGTCTGCCAACATTACTGTGTTACAATTTGAAGAGCGCAGCAGCTAATCATCATTAGCTGATAGACATCCACTTCTGGATATAGGCATCTCTTAAAGATCTCCACATCGAAGAGTTCATTAAGAGGAATTAGGCCTTAGCCCACCACCCTGGCCAATGCGAGTTGGTGGGCGGTCAGAACCACGTCTGTTATTCAGCAGGGTGCAGCACGTGCAGGTTAGGTTGACTTGAGCTCCGCAAGACGTTGGGTGAGACCCCTTACACCCCTCGCTTCGCTTCGCTTTAACTGATAAAAAAAAATTACTTGGATAACCAAACTTAATATCTAAATGCTAAAAGCCCAATACAGTGCAGTGTATATTATACTAATCAGCGCCGCCTTATTATGGGCGGTCACCAAGTCCTTCTGGTGAAGCTACTGGTCGCTTTGTCGAATAAAGAAAATACCTTAACGTCTTCATCATCCTACATACAGCATGCAACTCTCTTCCCAGCCACATCACCCTATTGAGTACCAGTACATTCTGTCAGATATCTTGGGGCTGCTTACAAAGCACTGATAGTGTTTTGTGGAGAGAAATTATCATACCCCTGTCTTCTCCACTGATAGCTTCTCTGCTGTCAGATTACCAGTCCTGTGGAGGACTGCTTCACCAGCCATCAGTCATTGAAGCCGCAATCGGTAACGCGTATCAGCGTTACGTGTAATTTCACGTAACAGCGCATCATTGAATATTTATTAAGGTTTTTTTTATCTCACCAACCCGCATACGGAGCAGGCAATGACCTGCGCGCATTCAAATGGTAATGGGGTCCTGATAACGGCAGGCTTACGGAGTGTGCACAGTGCCGGCTCTGAGGCTACAAAGAACGGTCTGTTTGGTGACCAGTTGGTGATCGAGAGATTTACGATACTTAAAATGACTACAATTAGTTTCGTTCTATCACTTGAATATAAAGTAAAATATAAACAGATACTTTTGAATATTTTTTCTACTTGACATGTTAAATCTCAAACTGATGAATGCTATACCCTTCACCTTCTTATTAGCACACGTACACCTCTTACCATCAGGTGTCCTCTGGGCTTTAATTGCACACGATTCAAAGCGACTAATGAGACTATGGATGGTGACAACAGCTTGCAAAAAATACTTCAGCTCATATATTCTTCTTCTAAGTATTTGTCCCGTCTTATCATAAGGTCTTCTTTCTTACTTCTTTCACTCCATCATCATCAGCCCATAGACGTACACTGCTGGACACAGGCCTCCCCCAAAAATACCCACATCGATCGGTCCTGTACCGCCCGCGTCACCGGGCACCAGGGGCTATCATTAGTAGGATTTCATATGGGGGGACTTAGGTGAATTCCCATCACGCTGGCCCAATGATGGTTGGTGGTAGCCAGAGCTTCGTATGTTGATTAACAGGGGTGAGGTTGGCTTGGGTCCGTGAACTATTGTGCGGGACCCCTCACTTCGCTTTGAAAGATATATTCATATATTGAACGCTGGAAAACAGCGATGCTGTTATAGAGACAGCTTCTTAAAGCTGGGGTTCGCCGGGTCATCACTTTGTAAACTGATGACAGCTAACCAAGCGAACTCTAAAACCCTCTCATCAAAGCCTATAGTCTCGGGACTGAACCAAGGACCTTCGTTTCATGTTTTCGTTGTATATAAAATAATACGAACGATTTGTAAGTGGAGAACAAAAATATCACTAGTTAAGTGAAACCGCGCCATTACAAGTTTCACCGCTCTCACACAGGAAACTTATTACGCTACACCATATGGGACATCGAATAATGTAACTTAAGTGACAGTGGTTACGTCACCTATTACCACGTGACAGCTGGCAACGGCGTTGACATTTTTTCCTCTATACATTTCACTATGTTTATCTATACGAGGGTGATAAGAGTTTTGTAGGTGTTACATATTACATTTTCTCGTAATTAGTACTGTATTCAGTAGTGGCTTAACCTTGCCGACATGATGATGTGATGGTATGGTCTTATACCATATAAGATTAAAAACATCATTGGGAAAACATTTGTTTCTATTATCACGATTTAACATATCAATAATCATCATCAAAGCGGAATGTAGTAATGTTTGACTGTTTAGATGTATACTAGCTGTTCCCCGCTTGCTTTGCTGATCGTAACACCCCCACAACTCCCTTTGGGGAAGGAATTTTTCAAGATCCATTCTTGACATCTAAATGGCTGTAGTAATATCTCTACCAAATCTTGAGTGTTTACAGCCAATAGTTTCGGAGATCTCGAGATGATGAATGCCATCTTAAAGAGACTCCAAAATAATGATAATTCGGTGAAAATAAACTTGTGTATTTAAATCCCTCATATATTCCACGTGAAGGTAGATACACGAGTTAAGTTGGAGGAGCGGTGATCATTCATTGGCTCTTAACACGGTTACAGGAGCCCGCAGCGTGTTTATTGTTATTACACCGCCGCACACCGACCTGGTGTATTCTGCGACAAACATCGCGATACAGGAATTTTAATCACCGAACAACTATCCACTTGATTATGATAATATGTCGATGAAGCACTTCCCTATGCAGTGGCCGGTATATTTGTGGCTTACTAGCTGCTCCCCTCCCGCTTTGCTGGCCGTAACACCCTCGCAACTCACTTTAGGCTAGGACTTTTGTTAAGTCCACTCTTAGATGACCTCTAAATGACAGAAGCAATATCTCTACCAAATTTTGAGTGTTTACGTTTACGCAATAAACTACACAAATATAATAAATTAAAAAATTTTACTTAAAATTGTTGTTTGAACATATATATATTTATATATATGTATACCAATATATGTAACGCGCTAACGTGTACCGTGATGTCATCGTGCTAGTGGGAACGGTACGGATGCGGATATAGAAGCGAGATGGTGTTTAATAGAACACTGAAGCTGAGGAATCCAACTCCATGAACAAAGTGTCAGATAAGGTGTCTTAATCAGTTAAACGATTCATCATCATCAACGGATAGACTCTCACTGCTGAACATTGGCATCCATTGGGCAGCATTGCATTAAGCTCACTTCACTGGTGGTAGGTCTCTGTTGCCGGAGACCGTCTAGGTAGGTACCACTGCTTCGCATATTTCTACGACGTAACAGCAGTGTATAAACATTACCTTTGTCCGGTTTGAAAGGCGCTGTAGCTAGTGTAATTATCAGGCTAAGAATGCTCGATATCTCATCTATCTACCACATATCATCAGGTGAATATCGCGCTCATCTCGTCGCTTAATTGAATAAAAAAAGGATTGCATTGAATCGTCACTTGCGCCCATCACCACATCGTCGTCATAAGATTAGAGGGGTAAACCACCATCAGAAAATAGAAGCGAATCAGTTTACCATCTCGTAGTTATTACT